>OX438536.1:16183564-17383564 GCA_949316355.1 Bruchidius siliquastri | reverse complement strand
TAAGTAGTCGCATGTCTTTTCGGGAGTCGTCCCGAGTTTTGCAGACATGCTAAGAATCCACTAACGAGCTCTAATGTAATGCAGGTTCTTTTAGCGCAGTTTTAACTGGGTTACATGCAATATTTCAATAACATTATTCGCAGTCTGTCTTTAGATATCAAAAGAAGCAATTTTCATTCGGGTTACGTCAGGAAATCCGAATATGATTCTTTAAAGAGATGTGATAGAATGGAAAAGGAGAGAAAATCTTCTCAACTCACCAGGCCGTTACGTACGGTAGATGTCATATGAGGTGGTTACGTTTACCTCTGTGAGTCACCAAACCGATCAAAGTAAGGAATGTGAAATAGAATGTGAAAAATGACAATTTTATGCAGCTGAGGATTCGAACACAGAACCTTTTTGTTAGGGAGATTATATGCCCAACCTTAATTTTGCCAGACATAATGTGTCGGCAACCAAATAACACGGAAGTGCTATATTAGTTATAGAGTGGAGAGGGCATACTACAGGTGAGGTCTCTAGGCTCTCAGATTGACTATCAGATCTGTTTAAATTTCGAGATTTTCAAAAAGGTCCATGGGTCTTGCGTGTAATTTTGTTTTTTTGACAAATGAGTAGGATTTTTAAAAGTTTGATTTTGGACTTTCATTGTCTATAAAATTTTTTAGTGTCACAAAATTTCGATTCATATCTTCAATCGTCTTCAGGAGAACTGGCGTTGTTCCTTTCATCGCTACATATACTCCGTGCGGTGACGTGTCGTTGTGTGTAGTGTGTTCTGATGGGTTTCGGATGAGTGGTGTTCCGTGCTGCTGACGTGGCTATTTGTCGGTCATTGTTTGTTGTCTGGTGCAGTTGTATTCTATTGATCTTCCATATTGGTTTAATGTCTACGCTGGGCTTGCTGTACACGTTGCTGTTGTTGGTAGCGTGGTCCCAAGCTATTTTATGGTGCTCCATTCATGCGTGGTCAGCTGTTCCAGATTTATCTGTCTCTGCTCGTTGGGTGTTGAGACGATGTTCTTTCATTCTTACTTCCAGTGGCCTTTTTGTTTCTCCAACATAGATTTTACCACATTGACATGGTATCTGGTAGATGTATTCCTTTGTCTCTTGGCATTCATTCCTGGGCTTAAGTTTTTTTAGGATACTTCTGAGTGTGGTATTCCTAGAGAATCTTGTTTTAACCTTGTATTGCTGACCTATTCTTCTGATTCCATCCGATATTCCTTTGACAAAAGGCAGAATGAGTAAGTGCTGAGATACTCAGTGGTTAATTCTTAATTCTTCTACTGATGGTATTCTCCTGTATCGGTACTTCCACTTTGGGTATCCCTTTTTTTAATAGATCGTTTTTAATGACATTGAGCTCTCTTTTTAGTCCCTCTTGTCTACTATAAATACCTCTAGCTCGGTCGACTAAAGTCCGGATGAATCCCTTCTTCGTGGCTGTTGGGTGGTTTGAAGTGTAGTGTAAGTATTGACCAGTGTGAGTTGCTCTCCTGTGTACTGTCGTTTCTATTTCGGTGTTTCTTCTTGTTACTAAAACATCTAAAAATGGAAGGCTGTTGTCGCTGTCTTCTTTTTTTATAAATTTTATTTAAGGCCTCATGCTGCTCAGATGACTGAAGAATGTATTCAGTTGGCTCTCTCCATGGTTCCAGATTATGAATATGTCATCTACATAGTGAATCCATTATTTCGGTTTAGTATTTGAACTCTCGATGACAGTTGACTCAAACCATTCCATGTACAAGTTGGCTACAACCGGAGACAACGGTGATCCCATAGGCAGGCCTTCTTCTTGTTTGTAGAAATCTTCCTTCTCTTGGAAATAGTTAATCTTCAGACAGAATGTAAGCAACTCCATTATTCCATCTACTGGAAGATCTGTCCTTTTCTTCAGTTGTTTGTCTTTCTGTAACTTCTTCTGAATTACCGCCATTGCTTCTTCAACTGGAACGTGTGTGTATAGGGTCTCGATGTCGAAACTTTGGGGACGATCTTCAGCGTGTGGAGTCCTTCACATAAGATGATGTTCTTCCTTCCAGTTGTTGTATGATGTGCAGAAGTTGTCGACAAACAATCTCGTGTCAATATATATTCTGATATCATCTGACCAAATTCCTTGGTTAACTAAATGGGTTAAATTCAGAACACAGTGTGATAGGAAATGACATATACCGCTCGCAATGGAATGAGTTGGCAAAACAAATAGCTGCAGATCAGTGTTTCACCAGCTAGGAAGGTGTGGGGGTCAATCCAAAATACACAAATACGCAATCATGCCCGAGATCACATTACTTTCATGATTGACAGATGTACGTGAGGATAGAGACGACTTGAATGCAGAGCACAAAAGTGTAATTGCACTCAACCAGTATGTACGAAACATTTGACATACATAAAATACCAAACAAACTAACAGACACACACACACTTGAGCCATATTTCCCCATGCACTTCTACCGTGCAAGAACGGAATCATCCGGCATTTATAATTAACGTAACCTACATCCCACCTCTACGTTATTCTCGGCTGCTGAACTTGTAACTCATCAACCTTTTTCACGGTGCATCATATAAAAAAATCTCATGGCTGGAATGAGATGGCTTTCTGTTGCAATAAAATGATTTCATTAAAATTTTACTTCGTTGGAGTTGATTGGTTGTCGGCGTTAGTTTCTGCATTTTCCGATGTTCCTATCAATTCGGATGGAAATGTAGTAAATAATACAACTGCACGTGGATTGCATATTTGCCCTGACTGTAGCAGCGTGATAAAGTTTTTAAATGGTGTATGGTATATAATGGTACCTGTGTTTGGTTTGTTGTAAACAGAGCAAGGTTCTTACCAATTTTATATAGAAATGAATTTGACCTAGTAACTTGTATTACTAGGAATAGTCTCTCCGGCAGCGCATTCCATAATGCGTCTTCTTTGAAAAAATTATTTTGGAAGAGGAGTTCTCAAAATGTCGGAAGTTCGACCTGGCGACAATAAGCAGACCGTTTATATTGTCAATTTGACAGATTCAATCAAGCTTTTTTTTTGGGTTGAGAAGAGAAATACTTCCACGCACGAAGGCGGGGCACCAACAGTGCAAGGACTCGCAGCAGAGGGCTGCAATACCTGTTAAAACTCTCCTCGTTACTCCTGGGTTATATAACCCATCCTGGAACTGTGTTGACACTACTTCAGAATAGAGAGATAAAGTTCATGATGTTCGATCATTCCGCTGAGTAGCTCTCTTCCCTGTCAAACTCTGTTGAGCCGAACACCTCAGCCCTAAGAACGCTGTATACGGCACACTCACCCAGGAACTGAAACGAGGTCTCGTCCTCCTCCCAGCACTTCCGACAGATCGGGTCTTTGACAACTCCTATGAGTCACAGATGCCTGTTCAATCTGCAGTGATCTATGAGGATCCCTACCAACAAGTGGAGTCAATCCCTCCTCCTTAGATTTAATCTAGCATTCGCTTTACCCTGTCTGGCTATTCTTCTATTATATTCATTTATTTTATCGGTTTTGTGAGTTGGGCATATATATGGTATTTGGGCGACTGCATTTGTACTGGTGTTGAGGTAATCCCCCAGAAAAGCGCTTTCAACAGTTCCTCAAGATATTTCATTATTTTAACAACTTTTATTACTTATGTTATTACACGAGTAAATTAACATAAAGGAAGAGAAATAGTCAAAAAACTACATATATTCCTAATACATAGAAAAGATAGAATGGAAGAATATACTCATAATAAAAGGATGTGGAGGTATCCGTAATGTGCCGCATTTCAATCTACATCATCCAGTTAAAATTTGTCGGACTAGATCAAACAAAATAACTGACAACTAGTTTGTGAGCGAATGCGAGATAAATTGGATTCAATATATCGGGAGGGGCTTTGCTTGCTTCACCGCATGGAAGTTGAAACATTAAATTGATTATGTTTGAGGACGGCAGAGTCAACATCGGTTCCGCGGTGTTTTCCTTACAATTATGTGGGGTGGCTTACGCGTTATTAACGCAGACTTTGACCTTCAACTATTCACTTGAACTGGTTTAAACTGTTTGCTGGGTAATTTGGAGCATGTCAGCGGTCTGGGGCTTGAAGGGGTTCGTGAAAGAGTGAGATATTGGATGCTATGAACTTAGACGGATTTTGGTTTGATGAAGAGCTTTTTTAAGTAGCATAAATTTTCATTTGAAGACCCTTCTATTACTTGAAAAGCACGATAATGATTTTTGATGAATTTGGCTCTTATTATTACTGAGGCGATGATGGAAAAGCTAGGTATAAAATTTGTGCAGTGGATGGCGAAACTATCTACAAAAAACAAAAAAAAATAAGCGCCTGAACTGATCTATCTCTGATTTTTTAAATGCGCGATTTTTTCATTTTAAAAACAATAAAAAATATAATTTAAATGATATTTTTAGGTTATCTTTTCGTAATCTTACCGGAAATTGATTGAAATGACCAAAAATCAAAATGGCGATTCAGAAATGGCAGATTTTACTGAGAGAAACCGAATAATTTCGATGCAATGTAGTTTTAAGGGTCTTATGTTTTACGCGATCATTGATTCCAAAAAAGCGAAAGAGAATAATTGCAAAATGAAGATCATCTTTTTGAAATAGATACGGACTAATTGACAATAAGAGGATCAGCTTGGAGCAAACTTTATCTGTCATTTTCATGATTATTACATCTTCATATAAATAATCCAAATGAATAAATGGCAGGCCATTGCAGGATTCCTACTTTAAAAATACGCTCTTAAGTTATGTGTTTGTTCTGTAAGAACTTTGAGGTATCTTGATATATTTAGAAACATAAAATGTAACAACTCATATTATGAAATTAGTGTACAAACCTTCCATAACACAAGCATGAAATTGTATGAAAACAAATGGAAAAAAAACTACACAAACGCAAATTTCGTAATTTTAGCTCATTAACGAAGGTCCCTGAGAAGCGTGGATTTGACGTAGCTAAAACAACGTTAAAAATATTTGACGTTTGATGTAAAAACACCGTATTTATCTTATCTATACACCATTTTGAAAAGTTACATTTTGCGAATTTCGGACAGCATTTTATTGTTTTTATCCCACTATGCAGCGATAAAACTGTAATGTTTGCACGTGATTGGAGAAAATATTTCCGACTTTAGTGCAATCGGTCCTCAATGCCTTTCCTTGTTCCAGGTTTCCAGACTATCGTCCCGGTGCTGACACCTCAGGCCGACCCGCTGTCCCTCAGCGAACCACCCGAGGTAGTCTTCCAAGGCTCCGGCACCACCAACTTCAGCCTGCACCAGGACAAGACCGTGCAAGTGTGACGTCACGGTGATTCTTTGCCGGACCGTATTGGTTGAAAGGAGAGTTCCTAAGACTGCTGAACGACTTGTGAATAGTGTTGATCAAATGAGAAGGACCAAATGGCGGGACGGACAAGTGAACAGCGTTTGTAATCTAGTGCTTTTAGGAAGCGAATTGATGGTAGTGGAGCAAAGTTGAAACAAATCTGTATTTTGATTTAGTTAGGTTGAAAAGCTGATTAATGATTACTCGTGTTAGGAAGGACAATTTATTCCATACACGTGTCATTTACTGTTCATGCGGAGGTAATACCACAACCGGTCCCCTCGTTTTTCCTAGATCCGTCTGTGAAGATGCTAATATCATCCTCGTCGATCTGATCTTCAGAAGCTTTAAGAATTTCATGAGGCCGATCAAATATAAGCTTTGGAGGCAAACCGATCAACAACCATGTTTCACATGCATCTTCTAGCTCCCCACACCACATGTTTGGCTGTATACGAAGAGATTTGGAGCGTACTATCATTGCCAGTGGATTATGTCGCCACCATTGCTCTTGTTGGTGCAGGCATGTTGCATTCTGTAGTTGAGTCAGTTGAAGCTTGGTAGTGATCTGTTGACACTTAGTAACCCAAGCCCCAGCTCTATAGGTCTGATTATGGCGGTATATATCCACATGGCTACTAGGGGTTCCATGTCCCAAGTGTTGCCTATAATTCTACTGCAATGCTCATGAAATAATATTGTTCTTGTTTCATGCTATCGAAAAACACGAAACACGAGTTATGGAAATGGATGCTAAACAGCAACTAACCTATAAATCGGCCAGAAACCCTATTGGCAGACACGGGTACTTATTAATCGATCCTCGTAAACATGCATCTAATCGAAATCTGTTCCAATTTTGCCCCGATGAAATTCTACTAGCACTTGATTAACAAACAGATTGTATATGTGTATAAAAGCTAGTCTTTATTCGAGATAATGTTAAAGTGTTTTGCTATAGAGTCGAAAGAGAGTATTCGAAATAACCACATTATACATTTGAGTTTCATAAGTATGTGCAGCTCGACCTCTGGTACTGCAATTTCATTAACCCAGAGTCGTTTTTTTATTTAATTTACCAAAATTCCGCTTCACTGGTCAAAGAAATATTTGCCAGATGATTCGCTGTTTGGAGTACGGAAAGGCGCGAAAAGATTGTAATGCTGGAAATACGGGTTCAAGTCCCATCCTCTTCAAAAAAGATCTGGATTTTCTCATTCCAATATTGTGTCTTTAAAACAAAGTACATACTACATCGGCAAAGTCAGAAACCCATTATCCAAAACCACGAAGGCACTAATTCGTGTGGAAAAACAGACACCCTGGGAAAATGTATGATGTTGTTATTAAATACGATGATGCTATGCAAGTAAAAGCGGCATCTAATTCACGTATCTGGCTGATATGTTGAGGTGTTTCATTTTTATCGTTTTCCTAGCACTTGTATCTATTGTAAAATTATTACGTTTTTTGACTGTGTTATTTTAGTTAATTTATTGAACTTTCATAGATATGATATTCAAGATAAAAAATAAATTGTAATTATAGTGTACATACGATAAAGTTTTAAGAAATGAGTCTGATACAATATATGTTTAAAAATTTTAATGTGTCAGAAGGTGATTGTCAATATTCAGATTTTAATCATTGTAGCAATGTCCAACTATAGGTATAAGCATGAGTGTTCATGGTTTTAAATCAAAACCAATGTTATTGAGCTGATTGCGTAGTGCCAAAATGAAAATTAAGTCTTAGTAAAGAAGCTTCCATTAAAAATTTTGAATATTCAACAATATTGAGAAGCAAAAGATTTAGGGCCTTCTTCTCTTAAATGTTTCAGTTCAGCCTGAATCTCACAAAACTCACTATAGGGTAGTGGATTAAGACTTTTGTTAAAAATACTGAATCTTATACTCCTCGCTGCATACCTCCTGCACAATTTTTGGTCCTGGGAATACCTGATAGATAAGATAAATACAATCAAGAGGACAATTGAAAAGATCTATGCTTAAACCACAACACGAATAATTTCCTCATGAAAATAACTAAAAAAAGCATCAGAGCTCATGTGCAGAACACACATTCAACATCTCAATAGATATGTTTTTTTTAGAAGGACCAGTCTTACGCTTACCCTTTTCCACCTTTTCAAAATCAGGATAGCTGCAATTAGACATCGGATACTCTTACTCTGAAATATTGATTCAGACCGTATTCAATATCATTGATTGGTTGACATAAAAAATCTGATGCAAATGCATGAACGCTCATGGATATTAAAGGCTTCTTCCATTTTCTCTCTGATATTGTATATGTTCAGATGCAACCCATAACAAAAAATACCAGTTCATTGCAATGCTGCTTGTCCAGTTATCAATTATCCAAAAGCGTCATATTCTTCTTACCAGTATACATTCAATTATAGAAACATTCACCCCAAACCCTTCATACAACACTTCAAAGAATATGTAAAGGTATATGAAGTAATGTCACTATATTGCCATCATGTATTCATGGGTTCCAAAGCAAAACTCTGAACTTAAATTTCTTTGTTACGGTTGTTTCAAGATACGCCATAAATTACATCTTATTTTAATTTCTGTAAATATTTTATTGTATTATAAATTCTCAACCACATATTGTATAAGTTATTTTTCTATTAAAATCATGGTCTCAGTCAGTCCCATGGCTAAATGTAAATATTAATCATTATGATGAATATAATTATCTGTGGAAATTACCCGTTGGTATTATTTCCGTCTACCGCACAAAACCCAAACACCTATCAAGTCCCTATTAAGTTACATTTATGCTGCCCTACCGCATCAGGAAATATAGAATTATATATACATTAGTTATGTTTTAATAACTAGTCGCTGGGTATTCGTAGACAATTCCCTAGAGTGCTTTTGATAGACTGGTTGAAATGTATTGCTAATGGTTATTTAATTCGTGTAATGACACATGGGACAAATTGAATCTCAAGAACAAATTCTTTGAGACTGATTTTCAGCGTAATTTCTAGAAGTCTTTCGTGTATTCCGCTTTTATAATTTTTCAGACCACATATGTTACGCAGCTGCACAGAATGGACAACAGCCAGGTGAATTCAAAATTTATCAGTTTGAAAATCTGAAAGGAATTGAACGTCAGTTGGATTTGAACCCGGATCTACTGCTTCCATCACAGCGCATCTTTTAACTCATATGGTAACTTGATATGTGTTGTCATCGTTGTTTCTCGACTCAAATAATCGAATCTTACAATCATTCAATGAAAAAAGCGTTTTTTGTGAAATATGAGCGACTCGCATAAAAGTGCACAAAGTTCGGCTTGAGGATCTAGAAGAGAGGTGAGTAATGTGAATCAATACATACACAGTCCATATATTGCTATATATGCAACACTGCTAGTCTTGCATATATAGTGTAGATTAATATTGATGAAAAATGAATTTCAAAAACCAATCAGTATTTATTTACATCTGATATTTAACACTATCGCTGGGAAGCTATTTTCACCTGTCGCTCGTTGTATCTTTTGATACGCAGTAGACGTATGTACTATGACATAGATTAGAAACCACATTGAAACAAATAAAACATAGTGGATGATATTTGAGTGTTTATTGTCCATTCAACTTTCTCAACATGAGTATTACTATGGTGGCTTGGAAAAATCAAGCGATTTCTGTGAACAACTTGGATCTAGCTTATGCAAGGGGATATGAGGAATCTGTAGCAATTCCGCATGTATTCTTGTCATTCTTCTTCAGTTTGAAGTATCCGTTTTCTCCCCAGTCAGCACCCCATGAGTTCTTGACTAGCCAGTATTCGATGCCCTTCTCTTCTCCGTATCCTACCACTAGAACACCATGGTTCATGAAAATTCTTGCACTTCCGCATCCACAAGTGCTGTCTAGAATGCCGTGACTATAACTTGACAGGTAGCTTGCATCCATGGCACAGGAAACTGGTCCGATAGTTGCTGCAAAGATTAATGGTGATAAACTCAACTGCAGAGTATATATAAAAAATTTCAAGGTTATAAGACTACCCAAAACTTCATAGACATGATTCTGAATATACTACTATATATTTCAACAAAGTGTTATTATAAGTGTCCAAACGAGTACCTGAAAGTAAGCAAGCTAAATCGCATCAGTAATGAAGATCCCACAAGAATTATAGATCATAATCATGAATGTATATGAAATGATTTGTGGATTCTAGGGTTTCGAACAAAATACTCCCTAAGAAGTTGAAATATCGTATATTATTATATCATACAAATTATAGAACTACACACTTACCGACAGCTTGTGCTAGCGCCTTTTCATCTTGAATGGTAACGTTGACATATGACTTGATTCTGAATCCACTAGCTTTTTGTTTGCATCTATCTGTATAGCCTTCGTAAGGATATTGATTTTCTGTCAGGATTCCTTTGTCTTTGACGTAGTCGTACGCATAGTTCATGAGACCCCCATTGCACCCCATATTACCATATGTGCCATCAGCACAATCCACTAGATCTTGTGCGCTGAAATCTAACAAGCTTCCATTGCTCCTAAAATGTTGTCCTTCTAAGGCTCCGACCTACAGAAACAAAATATCATATTTACATATTTTCTACATTGTGTGATTCCACATATTTAGTGCATACTTACAGCACTAAAAGCCCAGCAGGATCCACACATTCCTTGATCTTTCACTTTGGTCACTGCTCCTTTGCTCCTCCAATCAACAGCTTTGGGTATATTTTCAAAGTCACCTTTCGCAGGTTTGATAGCACTAGTATCATCATCGATTTCGAAGTCTTCTGTTGACTTCATTCCTCCTCCGTACGAATTCTTCAAGAAGTCCTTGAATTCCTCTTCTGTCATGTCTGTGAATTTGGTGATCTTCAGGGCATAAGTGACCTCACCTTTTTCGTACCTTTCATTATGCTTTGATATCTTCTTTAAATTTTCATGGAAGATACTGAAGCGTTTCCGATCTTCCAGAGAGCTGGTGTATGTTTTTCCATGCCTAATCTGAAATAGTATCATAGTTACTGTCAGTACTGGTTTGACTCAAAACTTTACTGTACTAAGCATTTTATCATGAGATCTGCCCAATACATAGACACATATTTATGTAAATGAAGTATTTCAATCTTTTGAGTTAACTCTCGTCAAGCAGCAATCATTCTCGAGCTTTGCCCCTGTCTGAATTTGAAGATAGAATGGAATTGGATCATACACCTTTTGTATTTCGAATTTAGTAATAAAAAACAAGAATAAAATAGGTTTACAAGGTTTACTGTGTTCTAAATGACTATGTGCATGTAACTCAACCGATATCCAGGAAATACTGGGTCTAGTCCGACTGAAATTAAAATAATAATTTTTGTTCAGTTTAGAAAAAGCAACGAATAGTCATAGAAAAAGAGACCATAGCATATTCGTAAACCTAACCGAAGCGTCTCAATTATTGATTATTTTCTCGCCAAAAGTGTAACAAGGAATACTAAGAAAAAATCCTCCCGCTGGACAAATGTTACATCGAAAAATCCAGGCAGATATACGCTTTATGAAACTAAAATCATATAAATGTTTTACATAAAAAAAATCTGTAAACATTGATATTGATTATAGCGGTGAATGATTATAAATTGCTTGAATAATTGATTATAATCTTACTTACACAATATTGGTGCACAGCTTTGTTTCATTTCAATTCAACTATAGTAATGCCTACTTATTGTTATTAACTTACCTTAAACTCTCTCCACTGATCCAAATCCGTGAGAGCAGAAACTCCAGCAACAAATAGGAACAACAGGATACACTTCATTTTTTGCTGGATTTGCAAGTAGTCAATGGAAGAGCTCAGATGGTTGTGATGATTTTCCTCAACAAAAATACGCGTTATATAGCTAAAGTGGATTTTTGTAGACAATGAAATATAGCAGAACACATCGATAGTCAAATTAGAGAGAGGTATTTGCTCGATGCAGCCACTTAAGACATTATATTTAGCATTTCATCTGCTTTGATAATGATAATGATCAAAAAATAATTGAAAACAATGAATCGCAGATCAGATTGTCATTGTTCACACATTGCATGCTGTTGCTGTAGGTCAGTGATACAGCATAATCAACGAGAAACGATTAAAAGTACGTAAATAGTTATAATAATAATAACAATAATGCTTTATTTGATCAACAGTAACAAAAAAAACATTTTCAGGGCAAAGTATATGAATGAGTCAACCCATAACACGACTATCTAACAGAGCAAGTTAACCTACTACACCAATAATAAGCAAAATATGCATACAGTGTCATGTACCATCATGTATAAAAACTTAGTTCCTAGATAAAGTAATAAACAAGCTTATCAAGCTGAATTAAGCAATCATAACATGGAATAGATACAGGAGTATGTAATTTAATATTATTCCAAAATATCATTCACTTTTTAATAACTTAGGTCCTGCTATAATATAGTTCAGCTGCTTTATCCTAAATAAATTGCAAGGGATCATGTTTGACGTCATCCAAGGCAGATATCATATTAAAATTTCTCATCATGTAGGATGAAGGGCAGTTCAGGCCTAAGTTAGTATTATACGAGGCTGTCTAAAGAACAACGTAGATCGTAAATTAGCGGTAGGAACATTAAAGTTAAGTTCAGCCAGTAGCGAAGTACAATCAATTCTATCATGTAAGAGCCTGTACAGATATGTCAACGATAGCAGAATACGTCTTAGCTCTAAATTGGTTATATTGAATCTGTTACACAAACGGTCTTCGCAAATGCCTTGTTCTGGATTAACTCCATCTGTTTTCAAGCACAAGTATTTCAAATATCTTCTCTGAACCTTTTCAATCGCATGTATCTGATAGCGGTAAAAAGGCTTCCAAACCAAAAAAGCGTATTTTAGCCTTGAGTGTACATAAAAATAATAGAGCATTTTCAATGCATCTATATTATTGAAGAGTTTGCATGATCCACAGTCTTGGATACACGAAAAACGAATACCAAAACAACCAGTAAATGCTACTGTTATTAAAAGGATCGGCTTGTCCTAATCATATATTGCTGCTGGAGGAATGTCTACCTATCAGTTGGATTGACTGACGACATTGAAACGTTCTATGGTGATTATTGATCATAAAACACGAATAAACGATTAAAAGTGCATTTGCCGATACTTTTGATGCTTTCATTGGATTCTTGTAGACAATGAGGTACAATACAGATCATTGATAATAAAATTAGAGAAAGGTGGTATTTGCTAGATGCAGCCACTTCAGCTATTCATCTGTTTTTATAATGATAATAATCGAGAAATAATTGAAAACAATGAATCGCAGATCAGATTGTCATTGTTTACACATTGCACGTTCTACTGGCTGTAGGCTAGTGATACACAGTAAATCAAGAGAAACATTTGTAAATACCTCTGCTGGCTTTATTTCTCGCGTACTATGAGGGAACCAATGCAATCGTTCATATCTTTGGGTGGTGTTTGCTCTCGTAATTCATGGTATATTACGCGAACGCAAATATCGGGTCAACCAGCAAATTCAATTGCTATGAAAATAAACGGCATATCTACTATTGTTTCTAGAGTAAAATCTATCAATTTTTTAAATTGACAGACTACACCGGAGCGCTCTACCGTTGCTAACCGATTATGAAAGAACGGTTATTGAATTACGACATTTCTGGTTATTTTTGAGGTTTTCCTCATTACTTTGACAGATGGGGTCATGGAGCCTGCGATAACTACTATTTCATTTTAAATACAATAGAAGACTACTCTATCTATGAGTCAATAAAAATGTGACAGTGCTACTTGTAAGAGGTAATCTATAAAAAAATAGCCGTACTCGATATATCGGGAGAGGGCGATTCTGGTAGCAACGATTGCTAAGGGAATAGCGTATAAGAATCCTCGTAGCTCTCAAGACAGGTTCAGTGGCAGCGGATTAATCTCACGAACCAAAAATAGCGCTGAAAACTTATTTTTGGACGTAGCTGACAACCATTTGAAGATTCTAATAATTGCAGGGGGATGAAGAGTTTGTCACATATGAAGCTAAATAATTTGCTTTGCTATTTGTTGATGTGTTCATCAGTGGATCGTACCGGGACAGTGGACCGGATCCTTCTTTGAATTTGTTCAATGATTGTCCAATCTTAGATCTAATCAAAAACCGTTCTTATGATAGCTGAAAATTTTGATGCCTACGGATTTCTCAATTGTTCAAACAAATTTAATGCAGCTAATGGAAAGCAGGACGTGTATCTAGTTGACTGTTTTTTCATTAGCGGCAACTTTTTTACGTATTTCGCAACATATGAGAAATTACTAGCGTCCACTCCACGCACAGGCCTATGCAAATTTAATTCAGTTTTGTTTTTTTCCAAGAAACGCATCTTACATATATAAATTTGCGTAACGGAAACTTCATAAAAACGTATTACTGGTTCGGGTATCTATTACTATAGACAGATCCATAGCTGACGTATTTCTATTTTATCCTATTTTGTGCAGTCTTTTCCGTTTCTTCATATTTTTGATCAATTCCGATTTTCGGAACGAATCATAGAGGTCCATTGAAATCAAAATACCTTGCAATTACTTAAAATCAGCTGCATAACCTTTGTGCGATTTTCTAAATCCCATAGCATGACCGGAATTTAATTTCTGCATGTTAAGCGCATATTTGTACGTATCAAAGAGACAGGACGGACGAAAATGTGTCTTCACCCTCTTTCAAATGAGCTAAATGCAACACGTATTATTTATCTGTTTGATCCCATGTGAAATAATATCACGATGCCTCTATTGGGGCCTCTCCGAGCTCAGAGCTCAGAACCTCCACTGTTTCTTTTACTGTTAGCTTTCCCTCCTTCATTATAATTTCTATCAACATATCCCCTTTTCTGTTGCCTCAACTTCCTCGGCGAAGGTATTACACAAAAATGGTGAAAGTATAAACAGCATTTATGCCCTTTTACCCCCCCCTTCAATACTGGGGTCTAGATAAGGCCTTGACTCCACGTAACGTAGTTCCAACAGTCCATCTGTCAGCTTGTTTCAATTAATCACGCAATGCTTGACCTCACTCACTTAACAATCAGACGAGAATTATCATATAGGTATTTTTTCGAAGAAAGTTGGACATAGGGCTCTAACTCACTTAAGAAGAGAATCGATAGATTTTGATTACATTTTCATCTTGATACTGAAAGCAATCATTGAAAGATCTCTCAGAGGCAAATAGGACAACGCTAAAAAAAATCAACAGTTTGAAAGCCAGAAATGAGTTGGGCGTCAACAGGATTCAAACCCAGACGACCGTGATTTTGTCACGGTGCATTTTCAATAAATCGTACTCAAAAACATTCTGTTAACGTCTAATTGTTTCCCTGCCCTAAAACAGTTTGGAATTCATTTGATATTTTACACTAGGTGTCGCTATATGTTGGGCATGTGGAAGTTTGAGATTGTACAAATAAATCGCGCAGCAGTACAATCGAACCCATAAAGCTTATACTACGTTTGCGAGAAAATAGTGTCGTAGATTTATCGGGAAATGCACTGTGATGGAATCAGGCTCTCAATCTGTCAAATGCGATTGGGCGAAATATATTTCGAAGCGCCAATAGAGCTTTCAAACCTTGCTATACTTCTCAAAGGAATAAAACAGATCATAGGAATTCTGGAAAACCAAAACAACATCAACCATGGTCGTTGCATTTAGCTTCCTACTACACAGTACCTACAAATATTTCACCACCCATTATGACCCACAAAGGTTAGTGTCTCACAGAAGCTCAGTTCATGGGTGAAGCCAAGCCGATTGGTTAGGATTTCGCCACAATCTCTGGCCGAAGTTGGAAGTTTGGTCCAGTGAAACATTGGGGTCACGCATCACATAATGAAGCATGCTTCAAAGCGCATCTTTTCCGCCAAATGAAAAAATATTTGTGTCACAAAATCCAAAACAAAGCGGAGGTCAGGACACTCCGGTAGACGACTGTTTAGGTGTGCGATTGCGAAGTGTGGGACAGCATCTGATCAGTGACTAAAACCAAACATTAAATGAAAGATATTGTTATTGACCATGCACCTGCAAAAAGTGCAAAACACAATCAGTTCAGCCGTGGCTTTAGAGAAATAATAAGAGATGCGGGGCAATAGTCAGAGTCCGTCTACAAGAGTTGCATATATAAGTGGATTATATAAGGAAGAAATGATTTTAAAACGATACATATAATTTTCAGTCTGATATTTAACACTATCTTTGCGAAGCTATTTTCACGTCACTTATGTTGAATCTTTTGACATGTAGCAAAACGAGGTAACCTGTCACGGATTATTCATACACCATGTACAATCGCACTGGAATAGGTAAAAAACGCTGGATAATATTCAAGTATCTATTGTCCATTCAAATTTCTCAACATGAGTATTACTATGGTGGCTTGGAAAAATCAAGCGATTTCTGTAAACAACTTGGACCTAGCTTATGCAAGGGGATATGAGGAATCTGTAGCAATTCCGCATGTATTCTTGTCATTCTTCTTCAGTTTGAAGTATCCATTTTCTCCCCAGTCAGCACCCCATGAGTTCTTCACTAGCCAGTATTCGATGCCCTTCTCTTCTCCGTATCCTACCACTAGAACACCATGGTTCATGAAAATTCTTGCACTTCCGCATCCACAAGTGCTGTCTAGAATGCCGTGACTATAACTTGATAGGTAGCTTGCATCCATGGCACAGGAAACTGGTCCGATAGTTGCTGCAAAAGTTCATGGTGATAAACTCAACTGCATAGTATATATAAAAATTTCAAGGTTGCAAGACCATCCAAAACTTCATAGTCATGATTATGAATATACAACTATAATTTTCAACAAGTAGTTATTATTAGTGTTCAAACGAGTATCTGGAAGTAAGCAAGCTAAATCGCATCAGTAATGGAGATCCCCCAAGAATTATTCTAGAATGAATATATATGAAATGATTTGAGGATTCTAGAGTTTCGAACAAAATACTCCCTAAGGATACATAAATTCGCATTTAGAAATCCGAAAAGAAGACCCAGTGCAGGATTCGAACCCGCATTTCCCGATGTCATGTCGGGCGCTCTGACCAACTGAACCAACTGGGTAGCTGGTCAGTCGTTACAGAGCGCGGATGATATGTTAGGCATAATCCCCCACAAAGCCATCCTTCCGAATTTCAAACTGCGCGCGTCGTTCGTATCTCGAGGTGCCGCAGCGCCAGTGTTTGGGTTGGTAACATCTCCTACCGCGATTACTGACAGCAGACCTCTTTGTGCCGAACAGCCATAGTCTCTCACTATGCAGAGGTAATCGTGATACACAACTTGCTTTTCTCCGCAAGATGGAGTTTTTGATTCATAAATTCGCATTTAGAAATCCGAAAAGAAGACCCAGTGCAGGATTCGAACCCGCATCTCCCGATGTCATGTCGGGCGCTCAGACCAACCGGGTCTTCTTTTCGGATTTCTAAATGCGAATTTATGTATCAAAAACTCCATCTTGCGGAGAAAAGCAAGTTGTGTATCACTCCCTAAGGAGTTGATATATCGTATATTATTATATCACACAAATTGTAGACCTACACACTTACCGACAGCTTGTGCTAGCGCCTTTTCATCTTGAATGGTAACGTTGACATATGACTTGATTCTGAATCCACTAGCTTTTTGTTTGCATCTATCTGTATAGCCTTCGTAAGGATATTGATTTTCTGTCAGGATTCCTTTGTCTTTGACGTAGTCGTACGCATAGTTCATGAGACCTCCATTGCACCCCATATTACCATATGTGCCATCAGCACAATCCACTAGATCTTGTGCGCTGAAATCTAACAAGCTTCCATTGCTCCTAAAATGTTGTCCTTCTAAGGCTCCGACCTACAGAAACAAAATATCATATTTACATATTTTCTACATTGAGTGATTCCGCATATTTGGTGCATACTTACAGCACTAAAAGCCCAGCAGGATCCACACATTCCTTGATCTTTGACTTTGGTCACTGCTCCTTTGCTCCTCCAATCAACAGCTTTGGGTATATTTTCAAAGTCACCTTTTGCAGGTTTGATAGCACTAGTATCTTCATCGATTTCGAAGTCTTCTGTTGACTTCATTCCTCCTCCATACGAATTCTTCAAGAAGTCCTTGAATTCCTCTTCTGTCATGTCTGTGAATTTGGTGACCTTCAGGGCATAAGTGACCTCACCTCTTTCGTACCTTTCATTATGCTTTGATATCTTCTTTAAATTTTCATGGAAGATACTGAAGCGTTTCCGATCTTCCAGAGAGCTGGTGTATGTTTTTCCATGCTTAATCTGAAATAGTATTATAGTTACTGTCAGTACTGGTTTGACTCAAAACTTTACATTTTATCATGAGATCTGCCGAATACATAAACACAAATTTATGTAAATGAAGTATTTCAATCTTCTGAATTCATTCTCGTCCAGCAGCAATCATTCTCAAACTCTGCCTCTGTCTGAATTTGAAGATAGAATGGAATTGGATCATACACCTCGTATAGCTCGAATTTATTAATAAAAAAACGAAAAGAAAATAGGTTTATAAAGTTTACTGTGTTCTAAATGACTCTATGCACGTAGCTTAACCGATATCCAGGAAATACTGGGTCTAGTCCGACTTAAGTTAAAATAAAACTTTTGTTCAGAAAACGCAACTAATATTTATAGAAAAAGACACCAGAGTATATTCGTAAACCTAACCTGAACGTCTCAGTGGTTTATTTTCTCATCAGAGGTGTAATCTATATAAAAAATACTAAGAAAAAATAATCCCGCTGGACAAATTTTACATTGAAAGAACCAGGCAGATATACACTTTATGAAACTAAAGTCATAAAAAAGTTTCACCTAAAAAAATATGTAATTATTGATTATAGCGGTGAATGATTATAAATTGCTTGGATAATGGATTATAATCTTACTTATGGTCACAATATTGGTGCACAGCTTTGTTTTGTTTTAATTCAACTATAGTAATGCCTACTTATTGTATTATTAACTTACCTTAAACTGTGTCCACTGATCCAAATCGGTGAGAGCAGAAACTCCAGCAACAAATAGGAATAACACGATACACTTCATTTTTTGCTGGATTGACGAATAGGCAATGTAAGAGCTCAGATGGTTGTGATGATTTTCTTCAACAAGAATATGCGTTATATAGTTAAAGTGGATTCTTGTAGACAATGAAATATAGCAGAAAACATCGATAGTCAAATTAGAAAAAGGTATTTGCTCGATGCAGCCACTTAAGACATTATATTTAGCAATTCATCTGCTTTGATAATGATAATGATCAAAAAATAATTGAAAACAATGAATCGCAGATCAGATTATCATTGTTTACACATTGCATGCTGTTGCTGTAGGTCAGTGATACAGCATAATCAACGAGAAACGATTAAAAGTACGTAAATAGTCATAATAATAATAATAATAACAATAATGCTTTATTTGCCCAACAGTAACAAAAAATCATTTACAGGACAAAGTATATGAATGAGTCAACCCATAAAAGGATTATCTAACAAAGCAATTTAACCTACCACACCAATAATAAGCAAAATATGTATACAAGCTTATCGAGCTGAATTAAGCAATCATAACATGGAATAGATACAGGAGTATGTAATTTAATATTATTCTAAAATATCATACATTTTTTAATAACTTAGGTCCTGCTATAATATAGTTCAGCTGCTTTATCCAAATTAAATGGCAAGGGATCATGGTTAACGCCACACAAGACAGATATCATATTAACATTTCTCATCATGTAGGATGAAGGGGAGTTCAGGCCTAAGTTAGTATTCATACGAGGCTGTCTAAAGAACAACGTAGATCGTAAATTAGCGGTAGGAACATTAAAGTTAAGTTCAGCCAGTTGCGAAGTACAATCAATTCTATCATGTAAGAGCTTGTACAGATATGTCAACGATAGCAGAATGGGTCTTAGCTCTAAATTGGTTATATTGAATCTGTTACGCAAAAGGTCTTCGCAAATGCCTTGTTCTGGATAAACTCCATCTGTTTTCGGGCACAAGTATTTCAAAAATCTTCTCTGAACCTTTTCTAGCGCGTGTATCTGAGAGCGGTTAAAAGGCTTCCAAACCAAAAAAGCGTATTCTAGCCTTGAGTGTACATAAGAATAATAGAGCATTTTCAATGCATCTATACTATTGAAGAGTTTGCATGATCCACAGTCTGGGATACACGAAAAACAAATACCAAAACAACCATTAAATTCTACTGTTATTAAAAGGATCGGCTTGTCCTAATCGTATATTGCTGCTGGAGGAATGTCTACCCATCAGTTGGATTGACTGACGACATCGAAACGTTCTATGGTGATTATTGATCATAAAACGCGAATAAAGGATTTAAAAATGCATTTGCCCATACTTTTGAGGCTTTCATTGGATTCTTGTAGACAATGAGGTACAGTAGAAAGCATTGATAATCAAATTAGAGAAAAATGGTATTTGCTAGATGCTGCCACTTCAGCTATTCATTTGTTTTGATAATGATAATTATTGAAAAATATTTGAAAACAATGAATCGCAGATCAGATTGTCATTGTTTACACATTGCACGTTCTACTGGCTGTAGGCTAGTGATACAGAGCAAATTAAGAGCAACATTTAGAAATATCTTTGCTGGCTTTATTTCTCGCGTACTAAGGAGGAATCAATGCAATCGTTCATATCTTTGGGTCGTGTTTGCTCTCGTAATTTATGATCTCTGTTACGCGAATGCAAATATCGAGACAACTAGTAAACCCTATTGCTATGAAAATAATCGGCATGTCTCAGTCTACTTTGCTTCTAGAGTAAAATCTATCCAGTTCTTAAATCGACTGACTACACCGAAGTGCTCTACCATTGCTAACCGATCATGGAAGAACAGTTATAGAATTACGCCATTTCTGGTTATTTTTGAGGTTTTCCTCATTACTTTGACAGATGGGGTCATGGAGCCTGCGATAACTACTATTTCATTTTAAATACAATAGAAGACTACTCTATCTATGAGTCAATAAAAATGTGACAGTGCTACTTGTAAGAGGTAATCTATAAAAAAATAGCGGTACTCGATATATCGGGAGAGGGCGATTCTGGTAGCAACGATTGCTAAGGGAATAGCGTATAAGAATCCTCGTAGCTCTCAAGACAGGTTCAGTGGCAGCGGATTAATCTCACGAATCAAAAATAGCGCTGAAAACTTATTTTTGGACGTAGCTGACAACAATTTGAAAATTTTAATAATTGCAGGGGGATGAAGAGTTTGTCACATATGAAGCTAAATAATTTGCTTTGCTATTTGTTGATGTGTTCATCAGTGGATCGTACCGGGACAGTGAACCGGATCCTTCTTTGAATTTGTTCAATGATTGTCCAATCTTAGATCTAATCGAAAACCGTTCTTATGATAGCTGAAAATCTTGATGCCTACGGATTTCTCAATTGTTCAAACAAATTTCATGCAATAGTGAAAAGCAGGACGTGTATCTAGTTGACAGTTTTTTCGTTAGCGGCAACTTTTTTACGTATTTCGCAACATATGAGAAATTACTAGCGTCCACTCCACGCACAGGTCTATGCAAATTTAATTCAGTTTTGTTTTTTCCCCAAGAAACGCATCTTACATATATAAATTTGCGTAACGTAATCTTCAAGAAAACGTATTGCTGGTTCGGGTATCTATTACTATAGACAGATCCATAGCTGACGTATTTCTGTTTTATCCTATTTTGTCCAGTATTTTCCGGTTTCTTCATATTTTTGATCAATTCCGATTTTCGCAACAAATAATAGAGTTCGATTGAAATCAAAATAAAATTTGGCAAATCTTGCTATTACTCAAAATCAGCTGCATAATCTTTGTGCGATTTTCTAAATCCCACAGCATGACCGGAATTTAATTTCTGCATGTTAAGCGCATATTTGTACGTATCAAAGAGACAGGACGGACGAAAATGTGTCTTCACCCTCTTTCAAATGAGCTAAATGAAATACGTATTATTTATATGTTTGATCCCATGTGAAATAATATCACGATGCCTCCAATGCAGCCGCTCAGAGCTCAGAGCTCAGAGACTTCACTGTTTCATTTACTGTTAGCCGTCCCTCCTTCATTATAATTTCTATTAACATATCCCCTTTTCTGTTGCCTCAACTTCCTTGACGAAGGTATTACACAAAAATGGTGAAAGTATAAACAGCATTTAAGCCCTTTTACCCCCCCTTCGATACTGGGGTCTAGATAAGGCCTTGACTCCACGTAACGTAGTTCGAACAGCCCATCTGTCTGCTCGTTTCAATTAATCACACAATGCTTGACCTCACTCACTTGACAATCAGTCGAGAATTATCATATAGGTATTTTTTCGAAGAAAGTTGGACAAAAGGCTCTAACTCACTTAAGAAGAGGATCGATAGATTTTGATTATATTTTCATCTTGATACTGAACGCAGTCATTGAAAGAGCTCTCAGAGGCAAATAGGACAAAGCCAGGAATGAGTTGGGCGTCAACAGGATTCAAACCCAGACGACCGTGATTTTGTCACGGTGCATTTTCAATAAATCGTACTCAATAACATTCTGTTAACGTCTAATTGTTTCCCTGCCCTAAAACAGTTTGGAATTCATTTGATATTTTACACTAGGTGTCGCTATATGTTGGGCATGTGGAAGTTTGAGATTGCACAGATAAATCGCGCAGCAGTACAATCGAACTCATAAATCTTATAGTACGTTTGCGAGAAAATAGTGTCGTAGATTTATCGGAAAATGCACTGTGATGGAATCAGGCTCTCAATCTGTCAAATGCGATTGGGCGAAATATATTTCGAAGCGCCAATAGAGCTTTCAAACCTTACTATACTTCTCAAAGGAATAAAACAGGTCATAGGAATTCCTGAAAACCAAAACAACATCAACCATGGTCGTTGCATTTAGCTTCCTACTCCACAGTACCTACAAATATTTAACTACCCATTAAGTCCCACAAAAGTAAGTGTCTCACAGAAGCTCAGTTCATGGGTGAAGCCGAGCCGATTGGTTAGGCTTTCACCACAATCTCTGGCCGAAGTTCGAAGTTTGGTCCAATGAAAAATTGAGGTCACGCATCACATAATGAATCATGCTTCAAAGTGCATATTTTCCGCCAAATAAAAAAATATTTGTGTCACAAAAACCAAAACAAAGCGGAGGTCAGGACACTCCGGTAGACGACTGTTTAGGTGTGCGATTGCGAAGTGTGGGACAGCATCTGATCAGTGACTAATACCAAACATTAAATGAAAGATATTATTATTGACCATGCACCTGCAAAAAGTGCAAAACACAATCAGTTCAGCTCGTGGCTTTAGAGGAATAATAAGAGATGCGGGGCAATAGTCAGAGTCCGTCTACAAAAGTTGCATATATAAGTGGATTATATAAGGAAGAAATGATTTTAAAACGATACATATCAATTTCAGTCTGATATTTAATACTATCTTTGCGAAGCTATTTTCACGTCACTTGTTGAATCTTTTGACATGTAGCAAAACGAGGTAACCTGTCACGGATTATTCATACACCATGTACAATCGCACTGGAATAGGTAAAAAAACGCTGGATGATATTCAAGTATCTATTGTCCATTCAAATTTCTCAACATGAGTATTACTATGGTGGCTTGGAAAAATCAAGCGATTTCTGTAAACAACTTGGACCTAGCTTATGCAAGGGGATATGAGGAATCTGTAGCAATTCCGCATGTATTCTTGTCATTCTTCTTTAGTTTGAAGTATCCATTTTCTCCCCAGTCAGCACCCCATGAGTTCTTAACTAGCCAGTATTCGATGCCCTTCTCTTCTCCGTATCCTACCACTAGAACACCATGGTTCATGAAAATTCTTGCACTTCCGCATCCACAAGTGCTGTCTAGAATGCCGTGACTATAACTTGATAGGTAGCTTGCATCCATGGCACAGGAAACTGGTCCGATAGTTGCTGCAAAAGTTCATGGTGATAAACTCAACTGCATAGTATATATAAAAAATTTCAAGGTTGCAAGACCATCCAAAACTTCATAGTCATGATTATGAATATACAACTATAATTTTCAACAAGTAGTTATTATTAGTGTTCAAACGAGTATCTGGAAGTAAGCAAGCTAAATCGCATCAGTAATGGAGATCCCCCAAGAATTATTCTAGAATGAATATATATATGAAATGATTTGAGGATTCTAGAGTTTCGAACAAAATACTCCCTAAGGATACATAAATTCGCATTTAGAAATCCGAAAAGAAGACCCAGTGCAGGATTCGAACCCGCATCTCCCGATGTCATGTCGGGCGCTCTGACCAACTGAACCAACTGGGTAGCTGGTCAGTCGTTACAGAGCGCGGATGATATGTTAGGCAGAATCCCCCACAAAGCCATCCTTCCGAATTTCAAACTGCGCGCGTCGTTCGTATCTCGAGGTGCCGCAGCGCCAGTGTTTGGGTTGGTAACATCTCCTACCGCGATTACTGACAGCAGACCTCTTTGTGCCGAACAGCCATAGTCTCTCACTATGCAGAGGTAATCGTGATACACAACTTGCTTTTCTCCGCAAGCTCGAGTTTTTGATACATAAATTCGCATTTAGAAATCCGAAAAGAAGACCCAGTGCAGGATTCGAACCCGCATCTCCCAATGTTATGTCGGGCGCTCACTCCAACTGGGTCTTCTTTTCGGATATCTAAATGCGAATTTATGTATCAAAAACTCCATCTTGCGGAGAAAAGCAAGTTGTGTATCACTCCCTGAGGAGTTTATATATCGTATATTATTATATCATACAAATTATAGACCTACACACTTACCGACAGCTTGTGCTAGCGCCTTTTCATCTTGAATGGTAACGTTGACATATGACTTGATTCTGAATCCACTAGCTTTTTGTTTGCATCTATCTGTATAGCCTTCGTAAGGATATTGATTTTCTGTCAGGATTCCTTTGTCTTTGACGTAGTCGTACGCATAGTTCATGAGACCCCCATTGCACCCCATATTACCATATGTGCCATCAGCACAATCCACTAGATCTTGTGCGCTGAAATCTAACAAGCTTCCATTGCTCCTAAAATGTTGTCCTTCTAAGGCTCCGACCTACAGAAACAAAATATCATATTTACATATTTTCTACATTGTGTGATTCCACATATTTGGTGCATACTTACAGCACTAAAAGCCCAGCAGGATCCACACATTCCTTGATCTTTCACTTTGGTCACTGCTCCTTTGCTCCTCCAATCAACAGCTTTGGGTATATTTTCAAAGTCACCTTTTGCAGGTTTGATAGCACTAGTTCCATCATCGATTTCGAAGTCTTCTGTTGACTTCATTCCTCCTCCATACGAATTCTTCAAGAAGTCCTTGAATTCCTCTTCTGTCATGTCTGTGAATTTGGTGACCTTCAGGGCATAAGTGACCTCACCTCTTTCGTACCTTTCATTATGCTTTGATATCTTCTTTAAATTTTCATGGAAGATACTGAAGCGTTTCCGATCTTCCAGAGAGCTGGTGTATGTTTTTCCATGCTTAATCTGAAATAGTATTATAGTTGCCGTCAGTACTGGTTTGAATCAAATGTTACTGGACTGAACATTTTATTATGAGATCTGCCGAATACATACACTCAAATTTACACAAATGAAATCAATCTTCTGAAACTCGATTTCGTCAAGCAGCAATCATTATCAATATTTGCCCGTATCTGAATTTGAAGGTAGAATGGAATTGGATCAGACACCTCGTTTAGTTTGAATTTATTAATAAAACAACAAAAATAAAATAGGTTTATGAGGTTTACTGTGTTTTAAATGTCTCTGTGCATGTAACTCAATCGATATCCAGGAAATACTGGGTCTAGTACGACTAAAATTATTTTTTAAAAATTTGGGTGCAAGGCATTGAGATGTATTGAAAGAGAATTCAGTCTGCTCAAGAAGATACATGTACTCCACATGAAAAAAATGAGATCATAATTTTGTATCACTCAGTTTAGAAATCGCAACCAACCGTCATAGAGAAAGAGACCTGAACATATTCGTAAACCTAACCTAGGAGTATCAATTGTCTATTTTCTCCAAAAGTGTAATCTACAACGATTTGATTAAAAAAAATAAGAAAGATTAATCCCCTTGGACAAATTCTACATCGAAAAAACCAGGTAGATATCCGCTTTATGAAACTAAAATCATTACAATGTTTTACTTAAAAATATGTTTTGTAACTATTGATATTGATTGTAGCGGTGAATGATTATAAATTGCTTAAATAATGGATTATAATCTTACTTATGGTGGCAATATTGGTGTACATCTATTTTTCATCTTAATGCAACCATAGTAATGCCTACTTGTTGTATTATTAACTTACCTTAAACTCTCTCCACTGATCCAAATCGGTGAGAGCAGAAACTCCAGCAACAAATACAAACAACAACAACAACTTCATTTTTTGGTGGATTGGCAAGCAGGCAATGTAAGAGCTCAGATGGTTGTGATTATTTTCCTCGACAAAAATACGCGTTATATAGCTAAAGTTGATTCTTGTAGACAATAAAGTACAGCCGAAAACATTGATAGTCAAATTAGAGAGAGGTCTTTGCTCGATGCAGCCACTTAAGATATTATCCATAGCATTTCATCTGCTTTGATAATGATAATGATCAAAAAATAATTGAAAACAAAAATAATGAATCGCAGATCAGACTGTCATTGTTTACACATTGCATGCTTTCTCTGTAGGTCAGTGATACAGCATAATCAAAAAGAATGAAGTACGTAAATAGCCATGATCCACAGTCTTCGATACGCGAACGACAAATATCGAAACAAGCAGTAAAAATTGTACTGTTACTAAAGGATCATCATCAGTTGAATTGACTGACGACGTCGAAACGTTCTATGGTGATTATTGATCTTAAAAAACAAATAGAGGATGAATTGCATTTCCAGATATCTTTGAGGCTTTCACCGGATTATAGTAGACAATGAGATACAGTAGAAAACATAGATAGTCAAATTAGAGAAAGGTCTTTGCTAGATGCAGTCAGTTTATCGTTACATCTGCTTTGCTAATGAAAATTATCGAAAATTGAGTGAAAACAATGAATTGCAGATTAGATTGTCATTGTTTAGACATTGAATGTTCTGGCTGTAGGTTAGTGATACAGAGTAAATCAAGACAAACATTTGGAAATACTTCTGCTAGCTTTAATTCTAAGGAGGAATCAAAGCAATCGTTCATATCATTGGGTGGTTTTTGTTCTGGTGATCCATGGTCTCGGTTATGCGAACGGTAGATAGAGAACCATTAAATTCTACTGTTAAAATTATGAAAGTAATCGGCATATTTAAATATAATTTGCTCTTAGAGTAAAATCTATTTTTTCAATTGACAGACTACATCGAAATGCTCTAACGTTGCTAACCAATCATAAAAAAAAGAACAAAGCAGTTGTTGAAAAACGCAATTTCTGGACATTTTTGAGATTTTCCTCCTTACTTTGAAGGATGGGGTCAAAGGGCCTGTGAAAACACTTGTTTTATTTTAAATAGAAGAATACTATATCTATGAGTCTATAAGAAGGTTACACTGCTACCAATTTGCACTCAAAGAAGGAAAGCGATCATCTTCGTGAATGATGGCTTGATATGTTTGATATGCATAACCTAAAGCTTCTGGCCTCAATACAAAAAAGAGCAATACGTCTAGTGGCCGCACCTCACCCTACGAAGGACCTATATAGAATGTACCATGGTATATGTCAACTCACATTTTTCGAACCTTTTATTGTGACTCGATATCTTCTTTAAATTCTTATGGAAAAGCGTTTTCGATCTTCAAGTGACCTGGTGTATGCTTTCCCATACTTAATCTGAAATATATTACCACAGTTACTGACAGTATCATGAGATCGGCCGGATACAGAGAAACAAGTTTACGATAAGTTTAAGAAAATTAAGTATTTCAATCATCTGTAGCTCATCAAGTAGAAGTCTTACACAAACATTATAATTGAAGAAGGTATATATAAGGTTCAATGCACTTTTTAATGTGCTTTCGATCTCACTGTCTGACGAAAGTAAAAGTCTAGAATTTTGAGATCAAATCATGGAAATGTATTCAAAGAGACTTTTCTCTGTGCAAGAAGATACAAGGTACCAAATGAAATGAGAAAAAAAAATGGATATAATTTTGTACCAGTCTGCTTAGAAAGCTCGACCAATAGTCATAGGAAAGGTAACCAGAACATATTCCTAATCTAGAAACGTCAATAGGTGACTTTCAATCCAAAAGAGTATTTATTAATCCAAACGAAATTTATAAAAAGTTTGACTTCGGAGTTCCATTGTCTATAAAATTTTGAGTATCACCACAAGCTTCAAACAACAGCCAAACGACATTGTTATAAAAAAAATTATTTTGAAAGCCAAACTTTCCATCGAATGAAACAGACAGTTATGAGATATTCTAAATTAAAAAGATATACAATGATTTACATTAAACAATATTTGGTTCCTGCTATCGTTTGATACTGACTAAATGATCTTAAATTGTTATTTTCAATTCCATTACTACTTCCGTTAGCATGAGCATTAACATTAATGTTCGGTGCTTATGGTGACAGGATTGCCTTTATTTTAATGCGACTGAACCCTGTATTCGATGGGTTCTAAATACTATTTTTGAAACATAATCTGATTGTACTATTAACTCACCTTAAACCTTCTCCACTGATCCAAATCGGTGAGAGCAGTAGTTCCAGCAACAAATTAAAACAGCAGGCTACACCTCACTTTTTACTGGATGTTTTACAAGTAATCAGTCAATGAGAAATCGGGGTCATGATTTTTCTTAACAAACCTACGCATTATATAACCAAAATGGATTCTAGTAGACAATGTATACAGCAGAGAATATTGATACTCAAATTAGGAAAAGGACTTTGCTAAGCCACTTAAAACATGACCTTTAACATTTCATGTACTTTTATAGTGATAGTGATCACAAAAAAATTGAAAACAATGGATCAAATTTCACACCGTCATTGTTTGACCATTGATTTTATTGATACAGCATAAGCAAAGAGAAACGCTTTGAAATACTTTTGCTAGGCTTTATGTCTCGCGAACTAGGGAGGAAGCGAAACAATAATTCATACTGTTTTATAGATAACCTCTCGCAAAGGCAGATCGCTCTCCAAAAGCACTGCGAAAGGACAAATATATATTTATATTGACCTTGAGACGCTGTAGATTGTAACTTCACTACCACATATATGGATCGGTCCCTGAGGAAGCTATCCAACCACTAGCATAGATCCGGTGATAACCCATAGGCAGAAAGCTTGATCAGAAATCTCTCATGCCACACCCTATCGAAAGTGTTCGATATATCGAGCGCCTCGAATCGAGACTCTCTATTATGTATGCTTACTTCACAAGCACGTTAACGACAGTCTCCATAACCTTGAACATGATGCAGAGCAGAGTCACTGGTCTATAGTTGCCTGGCACGTTATTGTCCCTCTTAAGAACGGGTTGCACGCGACCCTTCATCCAGTGGAAAACAAGCCTCGCTGGTAGGGCAACCTGAAGGGTTTGCTGAGGACTCGGGGCTCCGCGGCACAACGCTTTAGGATGATTGGTCGTATCTGCTGCTGTAGTGAGTTATATGGTCTTGTGATCCATGGTGTCGGATACTGGAACGACAAATATGAGGTCAATCAGAAAATTCTACTCTAAAGTGATTACCATATCTCAATCGTATTCTGCTGTTGGAGAAAAGTCTACCTATCAGTTGAATTCCGGAACGCCTTAGGGTGGCTGAATTGTCATGTAAATACAAATATATTCAGCGTACATTTTCAGATATTTTTGAGGTTTTCTTGTTAACTTTGTAGGATGCTGGGAGATATATTGTTTTTTAATTAAAATACTGCCCTGTCTATTAGTTTATTAAACTTACACACTCATACTGTTGATGATAATTGGTGGTTAAATTTGAGCAAATGTTTATTAATTTGTATTCAAATATTGCTGACGAAACGGTAATCATTTTTGTAATGCATGACTTCAAACTGTTGATAAGCATCGCATGAAAATATCTGGAATTAATCCAGAAAAGGTCAATAGTCTAATAGACACGTCTGACCTTTCAGGAGACCTCCATTGCCTGGAACGTCAAAGAAGAGGGGCCGATCTGTCCCTTTCTATAGATTCTACCAGGATAAATGTTCGATAAAGCTATTTCATGTAGTAACATCAAGAATCATCAGTACAACTAACACTAGAAAGGCGCAATGAGCGCTTCGTCACTGGATCGAACTCCTACTACCAATAAGAAGCCAAGCAATTTCAAAAAAGGCTTATCTCTCACTTCACGCAGTGCTAGGGGAGAAGGCTTTCTACCTTTGCGAGAGATGCTCTATAAAAAAAATATTTTATTCGCTATATCTGGGAGAGAGAAAGGGGGAGAAAGTGGGATTCTCACTGCAATCAAATATTCGCAGTTCTTGAATCTGGTTCAATGGCAGCGGAGTAATCATCAAAAAACTCTCAAGAGTGAGTGCGTAGCTTGTAACCGTTTGAAGGTCTGAATAGTTTTGAGATTTTTCAAAAAGGAAGGCAAATAATTATAATATAATTATAATTTACTCATGTGTTTATTAATGCATTGAAAGTACCAGGACAGTGAACCTGATTTTTTTTGCATTTGCTGAACGTTATTAATTCCTAGACGCTGCCAAACCCCTTTTTATGAAACTTTTTATTCTAACGTTCCGAATGTGTTTAATGCCATTAGTGAACACCACGAATATAATTCATTTAACTCTACTTTTTCAGTAGCGGTAACAGATTTACGTGTTTCGCAACTCATACGGAATCATAGATGTCTGTTTCAGTTTATTAGAGAGAACGCAAGCCTAACAATCAGTAGCGAATTATCCTTCATCCTTTTATCAAATTTAGAGATAAGGATACGGCATCTGAGATCAAAATACACAAACGATAGCCTGATGCCAAGACTTATTTTCATTCAATTTTGATACTGGCTGCAATCAAAACTTGAATGAAAACAAACATATCCACATTGTTGACACAATACATGCTTTTATTGTTGATACATCATCCGCGAAAGCCAATCGATATACTTGAAAGCCAACGAAAACTGAAAAACCGATTTGGTATGGTTTACCTCACGTGCACTAATGAGGAAAAACATCATATTACAAAGTTGAGTTTAATTGATAGGAGATAATTATTGTCTTCATAATATATTATAAAGGTATTATTATTTATTGTTATTTAAGATTATTATCTATGACTCATTCATTATTATTGTTCTGTTATACATATGGATATAGCCACTGAGTAGATGCCGTTCTTGGGGATTTTCTCTATTGATGTCCTAATTTTTTTTAAATTCAATCAATAATCTACATCAATCATTCATTCTAATATGGTGACCCTATCTTGGATAACTGGAGGTAAAACTTTAATGAAGCGCACAGAACTTTTTCGTCCTCGTCTTTTGTCTGTCTGCCATTCCAGTATCAATGAAATTTTGTTAATGTAGCAGTTATTTAATATCACCTCTTTGTTGAAGCTCTATTAGTTTTTTAGAATTTCCACACAATGTTGAATACTTAACTTGCAAAACAGTTTATTCTATTTCAATATTTTCCCGACTTGTAATGAATATAATGCATAAGATAAGTTTAAGATCATTTTGCGTTCTTTCAAAATTTCACACTCCACACTTTTGAGCCCATTTTGACAACATTCATCATTTTTGGGCATCTACAAAAATATTTTGTTATATTGAATTGGAGGTTTAGCATATTCCTATGAGATTTTTTTCAACTTAATTCGGAATTATTATTTATTTTTCAAGCTCCACTGCTTTCATAGCTATGAATGAGAAAATGAGTTCATTTATAGAACAAATACTTTTTTATTTTCAAATTCCTTATCACCGCTTTAGGGTCGGATAATATTGAACTTGAGCGTGTGTGATTTTACAACAAGAATCTTCATATTCACCTGCATTAAGATTGACACACATCGATAATCTACTTGAGAAGTGATTTGGTATGTACAATCTCAAAAAAATAAGGTAGAAAGCAAATATGACTTGATCAGCCACTGCAAAAAAGTTAACGTATAACAAGAAATCATGTGTAGTAGCTGTAGAAGTGGGAAGGTACAGCATGGGAAGTAGGCCACGTTTGACTTCTTTTGCCGACCCCGAAAACCATCACTAAAATCAATGCTAACATGATAATTCCATAGTGTTGAACCTACGTGACCTTTTGATGAAGGTCATGATGGTCAAACCATTCCGCTGAATAGATCTTTTACATGGAAAACTCCGCTGTGCTGAATACCTCAGCTCTAAGTCCTCGTTATTCTGCACACTCTCCTAGGAAGTGGGACGACGTCTCGTCCGCTTCCCAGCGCTTTTGACAGATTGGATCTTTTACCACTCCTGTGAGTGGCAAGTGACTATTCAGTTGTCTCTGAGCCAGTTCGTTATATGCTCAATCATCTAGGGCATTACTGACCTTATACCCATACTTCCCTCAATTTTCCTAAGAAAACTGGGTGAAGAGTGCTACCTAGCAACCGGTAACTCGGAAAGATATGGGATTCAGATGAGACATTGAGTCACTAGGCATGAGGTGGAAAGAATGGATAAGAAAACACATATGAGTTTAAATCTGACCAGTTTATTAAAAAAAAATAGGAGAACAACAAAATGTCTCTGTACCAGCCATAAATCGACATTACAATTGCACTTATCTCCGGCTGGGGATATTCTGGCTTCCCCATGTTCCCAGGGCGAAGATGTTTAGCCTCAGTAACTGGAGGGTAGCATGGAGGAAGCCACACCAGGGAAATGAAGACATCCAGGAGAAGCAGTTGCCATCAAGCGTCGTTCTTCTGACCTGCGAAGCAGGGCTGCTGAAAAAGGCTGAGCCGAAGAAAAGCTCCGTATAAAAAAACTGCGCCAGAGAAGAAAGGGTGTTCTTCCTGAAGAGAATCGTTATTAAGTGCGGTAATGTTCAAAATGCCTCTGATGTCTTGTGACGATTACAAAGAACAGATAATTGCACATTTCTGGCAGGAACATCAGAAACATTTTGTCTATAAAACAAATATGATAGAAAATAAAATATATATAGCCAAAAAGCAATGATTTCAAACGAAAAAATGCATAATACAGTTAAGATATTACAATACTATGGATACAGCAAAATAATATGTGGGTGCACATGTTTAAAACGGTAATGTAATCCCTTAATCAAAATGAACCTGTGAAGCATAGATTTTCAAATATCTTTCCAAAAGAGAAGAGAATTGAATTAAATTTAGTTGCAAGTGCGACTAACAAATCATCCAAATTATATTACTAGCTAACAGATAATAAAATAAGGATCGGTGATGGGGTACACGTTTTTTATGTAATATTGCAGCGTGCTAATTCGTGTACTCAGGGTACATGGTGCTAACTCAAGAAAAATAATGATTTCGTACACCATTGGTGAAAATACATATAATATTCAATTCATGAAAACATTTCTCAGATTTTTATTACACAAGATTAAAATAAAATATGAGGATCATCGAGATATAAAGTGATCTCGAGAATGGATATTTGAAAGAGTTTTTTTGTTTAACACCGTGTTTCAGCGTAAAATACGAATTAATAGCATAATCAAATGTCTAATGAACCTAATTAACAATCTAATACTTACTAGGTATTAAGCATTTTCCAAACACTAGGAATGCCTTACAGGTCTATTATAATTATTCATCACAATACAATAAAAACAAACTACAAGGGATACAGAATGCTTGTTTGCGCTTTGTTTATAATATACCTTATAGAGAACATATATCACCATATTTACTAAGGAAGCGACAACTAAACATTGGAAATAGGGTTAAATTTTCAATTACTATGTTTTTGTACAAACTGCTTAGAAATAAAATACCAGATTACCTACTTAGGTCCATTCTTAGACGCTCTGATACCCATGGTGTTAACATAAGAACAAATTCCTTCACTATTCCCAAGCATCAAACTAATAAATTTAAGGCTAGCTTCTCATATCTTGCGTCTTTTCATTTGATTAAAGTTGTGAATTATCTTCATTTGTCTATTTTTTCTTTTAAGAAAATGCTGTTGGAACAGTTTCTCAGGCAACAAGCAAATGAGTTAAGATGATATTGTTTGAGGTTTTAGGGTGAATTTAGTTCTAAGTTATTCTTGTTTCATTGCTATACTGTAGATCAATGTATAGACAAGGTGGCAGAGAGCATTCATGCTAATCTTTACCTCTCGTGTCTTTCACATTGAATATTATTATATCATATTATGTGCATTTTTACTCAACCAAATTATAGTTTAATTTTTCGACGAAGCCGGACGCTATTCCATCACGCATTACTGGACAGTAGTTGTCGTGTCGACGGTGATAATCGGAGGGGGAAGGGTACCACCTTCTACGTAGCTAGATCACACGATCCAACAGATGAGAGCGCAAGTGCGAAACCAGGGATGAGATTGAAAATCGTAATTACAACAAAAGTTGGGGAAAGACGACAAAATAATAGATTCATTTCCTGCTAATGAGATTAATAGAGATCGGATATTGAATTTCCCGATAATGAAAACTAGGTAAAGATCGGAGAAATATGAATGAGTAGAGAAGTATTACTAGAATTAGAATATTATATAGGTCGATTACATATAAATGTAGCATACCATATAAAATATAATTTGTTGAACCGTTACAACCTGGCCTCTGCTGATACGCAGTATGGGTTCGGGGCAAGAATATTATGTGGTAATTCGCTGATTTGTAGCCACCTGAACATATAGTACATCTATCCATATCACACAAGACATCACAAAAACAGACGGTTGGTTGAAATAATATTATTTATTGAATATATTACGAACTCGAACATCTCAACATGAGAAGACTATCCAGCAGATTAACTTGTAAAAATCAAGTGAACATATCGCTATAATTACTATGACTTATGCAAGGGGATATGAAGAGTCTGTAGCTATTCCACACGTGTTCTTGTCATTCTTCTTTAGCTTGAAATATCCGTTTTCTCCCCATTCAGTGCCCCAAGAGTTCTTGACTAGCCAGTATTCGATGCCCTTTTCTTCTCCATATCCAACTACGAGAACACCATGGTTCATGTAAATTCGTTCACTTCCGCAACCACAACTGCTGTCTATGATCCCGTGACTATAGCTTGATAGATAGCTTGCATCCATGGCACAGGAAACTGGTCCCGTAGTAGCTGCAAAAAGTAACGGAGATAAAGTCAACCGTTGTTATGAGAGTACTCACAGATTCATAGTCAGGATTTTAACAATACATATAGTAACTTTGGACAACTAGTTGTTATAAGTGCTCCCACCAGTATCTGGAATTGAGCTGGTCTAGAGCAGATCATCATTGGAATTTTGCTGCCTGTGTGAAAGAAAAGATCAATATGTAGAGTGAACACACTTGATATTGCGAAGAGCGTCTATAGTCTGGAACATCGAGGAAATATATTCCTGCTTTTTAGATTTTCCTATGGTATATGTTCAACAGAGTTCAATGAATACTATAAAGTCCAACAAGCTCACTTTCAACAGGCTAAACTTCAAACACCTACAATGAGCCTCTTCTAAAGGTTATTATTTTCAAGGCCCTCAGTATAGTTGAACGAGCTTCCATGGAGCTTATTCCTTGATAGTTCTAGATTACAGAGTTTCATAAGTGTTATAGGATTTATGTCCTTATGAAATGTTATTTATGAAAAACCTAGTAGCTTACCAACAGCTTGGGCTAGAGCCTTTTCATCTTGAATGGTAACGTTGACGTATGACTTGATTCTGAATCCACTAGCTTTCTGTTTGCATCTATCTGTGTAGCCTTCGTAAGGATATTCACTTTCTGGAAGGATTCCCCTGTCCTTGACGTAGTCATATGCGTAGTTCATAAGACCTCCAGCGCACCCCATGTTACCATACGTGCCATCAGCACAATCCACCAGATCTTGTGCACTCAGATCTAACAAGCTTCCATTGCTCCTAAAATGTTGCCCTTCTAATGCTCCGACCTACCGAAATGAAAGTTAAGAGAATACTCCAATTGCTGTTGCTGTTGATTATAACATTCGTTAACTTTGAGGTATACTTACAGCACTGAATGCCCAGCAAGATCCACACATTCCTTGATCTTTCACTTTGGTTACAGCACCCTTAGCTCTCCAGTCAATGGCTTTAGGAAGATTTTCAATATTATCGTAGACATTGTGGTTATCGTTATCAGCAATTTGAGAAGACTCGGTTGCCCTCATCCCTCCACCATATGAGTTCTTCAAAAAATCTTTGAACTCGTCATCTGTCATGTCTGTGAATTTTGTGATTTTCATAGCAAAACTTGCCCCACCATTGTCGTATTTTTTATTATGTTCTATTATCTTCTTCAAATTTCTATGGAAAATATTGAAGCGTGTTTGGTCTTCTAGATAGCTTGTATACGCTTTTCCATACTTGAGCTGAAACAATCACTGGGTAGTAGATACATATATCATTGTAAATCACAATTTTAAAAGCACTTTCTTTTAGTACCAGTCATAGTACTCACATGTCTGGTAAGAATCGTACTCATTCCTCGTATTATATAATTTTTCCCACCAAAGTAATTAAATTAATACAGAAAATAATTATTTAACTTATAAAGATGTATATATTCATTTGTGGGATTTCATGAAACAGAAGATCGGAAGTGTGTTTTATAATTAATGTCTAATTGCTACTAGTATATATCTTATTACTTTGCAGTTGACTACGTTTCATGACAGTATATATTGTTAGTGTATTACAATTTTGCTAATCATAATAATATTCTCTTACCTTAAACTCCCTCCACTGATCCAAATCGGTTAGAGCAGCAGCTCCAACAATGAGGAAAGACAATATGATGCTTTTCATGATTATGCTGAAGAATATTACCCTTAGAGTTTGATCAATTCTAGAAATGTAGTAGCAAATGTGAAAGCTCGGTTGCAAGTGATGATTTCTCTAAAATCTACTACAGATTATATAGTCGAAGTTTGTTTTTGTGAATAATTAAAATATCCAGACAGAAATTGATAGGCAAATTACAAAGGTATTTGCCCGACGCGACCATCTTTATCATTCCATCTGTTTTGGTATTGATAAAGATCAAAAAGTAATCGAAAACAATTATTCATATATCGGCATTGTTGACATATTGTGTGCTTTTTTCGTAGGTCAGAGCACAGGACTCAATATATCATTTCTCCAACGCTTTGCTGTATAGCAACGAACTATTGGAAATAAAATCGAATACAACCTGCAGCTTCGCTTATTTCCTGTACGAAACCAGGTCAATGACTGCCATCCCGGGGACGGGAGCAGCATGATATTAGATCAAAGAAGGCATCGAAAGAATTCTTGAATGGAGATCTACAAATGGAGTTCAGTTGAACGCACAGAAGACTCAGACATGTACCCCAACAAGATATGATAATCACATGCTGGTCTCCCAGCCGTAGGATGATATTCCAGTCATCTTGCATCAAATTTTTGGATATTAACATCAATAGTAACATTTCTTTGTCACGATGTTGCCGACCTTGCTAGTTCAACATCTCAGAACCTAGACACCTGAACAGCTACTGTTACTCTACAAGGTTCAGGCACCGACCATCTCAAACATACTGTTCGAATCTGTGGGTAACACTTCCTGAGGCTCCTCGACACATTCCAGGAGAAAGCAATACGTTAGTGCATTTGCCCGACGCCACAAATGACCACTGTGTGGAACATTGAAGAAAAGTGGTTGATTTACCTTCCTGATCATAGTAGTACTACTAGTAGTAGTAACGGGGAGGCAAAGCTTGCCAAGTAGGCCACTTTTGGCCCTTTTTGCTGACCCCGGGGACCATCACTAAAACTAGGGGGACATGTTGTTTCCTTAGTGTCGAACCTTCCAGGCGTTTCAATCAAGGTCATGATATCCGATCATTTCGCTGTGCAGCTCTCTCTTTCCTGTCAAAGTCTGATGTGCTAAGCACCCCAGCTCTAAGGCATAGTCTTCCAGGAAGTGGAACGAGGTCTCGTCTTCCTCTCAGCCTTTCTGACAGATTGGGTCTACTACCACTCCTATCAGTGACAGGTGCCTGTTCAATCTGCAGTGATCTGTAAGGATCCCTACCAACAAGTGTAGTGAATCCGTTCTTCTGTTCAATAGCCATAGCTCCTTACGTTTGTCGGGGCCTGCTATGAACCTCTTGGACTGTCTGCAGTCATCTCTCTCCAGCCATGCTTTCGCCAGTTCGTTATATGCCCAATCATCTAGGGCGAACCGACCTGGTTTCTGCTAATACCCAACAAGGGTTGAGGGCCGATGCATGTGCCCCTTGCTCCCATCCTCGTGAAGCAATTCTGCTTTCTCATTACCTGGCACCTCACTGTGACCAGGAACCTACATGAGGGTCACGTTCTTGGATTGGGCTAAGCGTTGGAGGGCGGCGCCGCATTCCTGGACCAGTGACCAAAAAATAGCATCACAAATGATCTTTAGAGGGAGCGCATTCTCGCCAGGTCGAATTTCCAACACCTCGAACGACCTCTTCATAATATTTAATTGATTCTTTTGGACAATCTTAGCATTTTGGAACATGCGGTTGGCGAGTTTATCTTCCGATAACTAAAATTTAAGGCGTTTGAGATCAATCTGCATAGATCTTTATCCTCTGACCTTTGATCATCTTATGGGCAGCGATACGCATTCTGTCTATGAGGTTAACCAAAGGAAAATAGGAAAAATATTTTTTTAAATAGATTGACTAAAATACGCTGTTTAGTGAAATGTTGCATATGAGATTTCTAATGCAGAATTTTAGTCTCTATAACTTTCTCCAGAACTTTGTGCTGTTTTTTGCAAGAAGGTCCGGAAAGTTTTCCTACTTTTTCGTTATCTATTAATTATCCCAGCGTCACGGGTACCACGAATTTCGTTGCATTGGTATACATACTATCAAACATCAATTAAAGTTAACATCAAGAGTTTATATTTTCGCGATTACAATACTCCTCCCCGCCTATTGGCGTGGTGGATAAAATCTGATTTTTTCTTGCTAGATTCGTTCTGTGTACACATGAAGGGACTGACTCTTCTACTTCTACATTACTTCTGGGTAGGTCTCTGTCCAGCAATTCATGAAGGGCGTGTCATGAAAATAAATATTCTACATTTATCTATGTATGATTACATCTCGCCATTAGATCAATTCTTGGACTCCTAATAAATAAGGTAAACATATATGCAAGGAACAAACACTGAATTGTTAGTTAAACTTTTGAGATTCTTATCGCTCCGTCTGCTTTGATAATGATTGAAATCATAAAATAATTGAAAACAATCGCAATTCTGAGTGTTGTTGATGTTGATATTTTTTACAGGTCACTAACACAACATATGCAAAATGAAATCTACATCTGTCTAAGCTAACTGCTAAGTGTAAGTTTCTGAAAGGTTCCCGTAGTAACTATGAAAAAGAATAACACCTTATTGTCATTACCTCACTAATGTCTTTTTTCTACTTGGCGGATGAGAAACGTACATCTTCCCGCACTAAAACCATTAGCCATTCTACTAAATACTCCGTAAATACAAACAGGAAACGTTGCCTCCGACAAACTAATTATATTTATATAACATTATAATCACATTTGGTTAGTGACTGTAACGTTTTTATTTTGAAAATGATGATGATTAGGTTTAGACCTTTTATAAAGGGGGATTAAAACAATGATACGCTGGTAGATAGAATTTGTAAGCACCTTGTAGAGGTGGGGTAGGGGTATAACTTTGATCACTTTGACTGAAGACCAAATCAAACAGTAGAACCTTAGGGTAATATGTATGTAGAAGCTGATTTTATAACCTAATCTAATTGGGGCTCCAGACTAAGCAAACAGAAAGCGAACATTATTTTAACACAAAAACACGACAAAAATAGTGAATTCAAGACCAGACAGAAGTGGGATGAGTTGCCAAATGCCACGATGATAAAATTACAAAAAAGTACAGTTGTTGTGGATCAGTTTTTTCGAACATGACTTTCGCACCAGGAAGAAGATTTATTTATAGTAGCTTTTCTTTTCCCTTGTCATAAATGGCTGTTGCAAAATAAAATGTAAACCTTTTTGTTTGAGCCAAGTTTAAGAAATCGGGATGGTTACTTCATAGATGAATATAGATAGTTAACTTTTAAGTAAGGATGATATTGGACTACGTGGTGAGATTTCCAAGCGCATTAAGAAACTTTCTAAGAGTGTCCACGAAACATTTCTAAAATCTGATAATATATGCTGAGAAAAAGATAGGTGTAATTATCACACAGTTTCACAAATAAAACTATTTTTTTTTCAGTTACGCATTTCGATTCATATTCAAATCATAGTCAGACTACCAGAAATTCATTGAGCTTTACCAACTCGAAACGAGAGCCAAAAGACAAAATCCACTCTGCTCATTGATAGTTTTTCCAAATTGAATATTATGGACGCACCATATAAGTGAAAGAATAGTATCCCCACATCGACTGCACTAACACTATCTTGCTAGATTCGCTGGAGCCATTGTCAGAACCTTCTTGCGCGGGGTTTATCTCTCGTTCCTTATGAAACATTTATTTTTATGCTCGTCGTCTCAAAAGATTTTCTACTAAACTTTGAAATTCTATGTGCCGAAAAGTTGAATAGGGATTGCATGAGCAGAACCAAATGGACTATTCTAAATAAAATAAGGATTACGCTGGAACAAAGTTAGGTATGTGACATGTAATAATACAATCCTTATACAAAAAATACAAAGCATTTGGCTCATGGCTAATTCAATGTCTTACACGTAAATCACTGCTTCACTTTATAACCACTGCTTGATTAGTACCACCAGCTTTTAGTCCAATGGCTTTTGGTGTAAGTTCCATACTTTGCTTACTGCTTTTTCTAGGATGACTGACAAGCCATTACCACCAGCTTACTTGCAGCCACAATAGACAACAAAGTAAACCTCCATACATCTTGCCTGGCCATCTCACTAAGACATAGCCTCGCTCTTGATGCAAACGTCTTGGCTGGAGCTGAGATATCCTTTCACGACTAAGGCAGTAGGTAGGTTTCATTCATTTAATCTGCAGCAATTCTATCCAGGGCTAGCTGAAAGTATATTCATAGATAATTTTAAGACCTATTTACTGATTAAGGACTATGTTAATGTGTCGAGCAGTCAAGAGATCTGAGGCTCCTTCACTGTGATTTACCGGTCTTTTGAGGCCTGATTGGTTGCAAGAACTTATGGAAATTAATGAGGTAGGTAAGTGAAGTTAATGAATTCCATGTATATGTGTGACTTATGATCTTTATTTTCCTCGCTGATCGATGAAGGACTGCAACTCTTCATAACATATCTTCATTCAAAGGTCATTAGTATAAATCCAGACGGTAGACACTTAAACATTAATTGCCCTTTTTAATAATCCACCCGGTAGTACAGTCATTTCGTAACTGAGACACGTGAGAAAATTGTTCCTCGCAGACAAATAGCCAGTTATGATCTGAGATGCTGTCTGATTTTTCTGTTCAATTTGACATTATCTTTTGTTTGAAGTGCAGCCCAGGTCTTCTAAAGTGGAGCATAAAAAATATGATGGTGCAAACTACTCCACAATCGGCTTGTGGGTCTGTCTGTACTATGCCCGGTAATCTTTCGGTCCACTTAAAACTAAGTTGGTACTATTCGGATTTTGAAAAACGTTCCAGCTGCGGCATAAAAATAAAAAAATGCTGAAACTTCGTTTATCGAAGCTTGTAAGGCCTCTGATCATTCTACAATGTTTTTTAGGATGTGAATAAATTGTACTTATAACTCGCTAAAATAGCATTAATAATAGACTCTTTTCGATAACTGATAAAAGGGAGCTTAACAATCTGAAAACATATGAAAGAACACTGAGAGAAAGCTTAAAATACAAAATTTTCTGACTGAACCGCACTGAACAGCTAATGGCTGATCAAAATGAATAATTTTTTAGATGTGAGACCACGATGTTTAGTAACCTAAAGAGACTATTAAATGATTTTCAAGCGGTTTCGAGAAACGGCTGTGAATACGACTTTAAACGACCTAATTTGACTGTAGCAGTTTGTGCAGCGCAAGGGAATAATGATATCAGTCGCGATAAATATCTGGCTGTCTGTTATGGTAGGCAGAGATTGAGTTATACCAGGAGCACTCTTCCGTGCCCGGCGACCGTTTCCGCACCGGACGATATTTTATGGGCGCAATCGGCCAGATTGGATCTAAATGACTTGGAGGTGGTGGCGACCTGAGTACCGACGCGACGATGGCTAGCTCGGAGACAACTAGATCTCCACCGATAAGGACATTTCCTCGAATTTAGATTCTTTTTCCACACCTCATTTACATTAACGCGGCCATATATATATGTAGTGGTAGTAGTAGTAGTAATGGGGAGGCAAACCCTGGCAAGTAGGCCCCTTTGGCCTTTTTTGTCGACCCAGAGGACCATCACTAAAACTAGGGCAGACATGGCAGTTCCTTAATGTCCAACCTTCAAGATCTTTTAATAAGGGTCATGATGTCCGACCATTCCCCAGAGTAGCTCTTTTCCCTGTCAAACTCTGTTGAGCCGAACACCTCAGCCCTAAGAACGCTATATACGGCACACTCACCCAGGAAGTGAAACGAGGTCTCGTCCTCCTCCCAGCACTTCCGACAGATTGGGTCTTTGACAACTCCTATGAGTGACAGGTGCCTGTTCAATCTGCAGTGACCTATGAGGATCCCTACCAACAAGTGGAATCCCTCCTCCTTAGATTTAATCTAGCATTCGCTTTACCCTGTCTGGGTAAACCTCAGCTCTAAGGCCGCTGGATCACACACACTCACCCAGGAAGTGGAACGAGGTCTCATCCTCCTCCCAGCACTTCTGACAGATTGGGTTTTTGACCACTCCTATCAATGACAAGTGTCTGTTTAATCTGCAGTGACCTGTGAGGATCCCCAGCCACAAGTGGAGCGAATCCCTCCTACGGTTCAATAGCCACAACCCCTACATTTGTTGGGGCCTGATACGAACCTCTTAAACTGCCTGCAGTCATCTCTCTCCAACCATGCTCTCGCCATTTTATTATATGCATCTAGGGCAGTACTGACCTAGCCTCTGCTAATACCCAGCAAGGGTTCGGGGCCAATGCATATAGCCCTTGCTCCCATCTTCGCTAAGCAGTCTGCTTTCTCGTTACCTGGCACCCCGCTGTGACCAGGCGCCCACACGAGGGTCACGTTCTTGGATTGGGCTAAGCGTTGGAGGGCGACGCTGCATTCCTGAACCAGTCATTATCTAATCCTAAGAGATGCTACTGCTCTCAAAGCTGCCTGACTATCGGAGAATATATAAATGTCATGCTCCGTGCCATACGGCCATATATATAATAACTGCTGTTTTCATACAAAATGAATAATAGGACTACCATTGTCTATATAATTTCGAGTGTTACAACCATATATCATTGCATCATTCTTGAAAAACACTAATTTTATCTAATTGATCATCTATAATCATGGCGAATAATTATATTATAGACCTCAACTGAAACAACCCATAATGAGAGTTTTACTTCTTGGAATTTATTGTGCATCGAAGAAGTCGTATCTGGACTCCGTGTTATTTTGTTTGGTACGGATAAAGTTACATTTGCGTATATAGAAGGCATGAACAAGAACAGATGCAAATTTGGGGTTTCAGTAACTGGTTTGCACCAATGCCAACAATTACTGAATGCCTCCGAACTATACGATTTTATTATACACTTACATTTCAATTTCGAGGTGTGTGAAGTCTGCGCATAAAATAAAATTGCATGTTGAAATAGCCCGACAGGTGTATACAGGGAGCTTCATGCAACACAACGTGGAAAAAACATACAAGGGTAATGCTTATTGGATCACATGAAACTCAGTAGATAACGTCACCACATACCACATCCTCACTCTAATGTTCCAAAAATATTGATTGTGACAAACGCTAACGCGTAAGCCAATATACATATACAGATAGACGTGGCTTGGGCTATTACCACATTTTCCTGAATTAGGATATAACAAAGTGATATTCAGACTAAAAAAGTAGTCAAATAGATTTTCTCAGTATTTTATGCCACTTTACCTAAAATCATAATCGGATTTCAAAACTATTAATCCAGTTGAAGTCTTATAAATTTTGAAAACAAAAAAAAAATAGTTTTTGATACATCGTAACATATATAAGGCCTTGCAGTAGTTACAGTATTATTATATTGCAATTCAAAAGATCAACAGGTCCAAAATCTGGTTCAATAGTTTATTATGTGCGTGACATGATTGCATGTACACCTACTTGACGCCATTTTTATCGATACACTTCCTAAAAAATTAATTTAAAAATGCAGTCGCTAAACAAATATTACCATTTGACAAGCAAAAAAAATAGAATAATAGGTAAACAGGATCAATAGAATGCAATATTTGAGGACTCCAGTTTTGTAATCATAGACATAAACAAGTAACCTGGGTAGCCTTGGGTAGACTTTGTAAACAGACAATTTTGACAGTCTGACTCAAATATTAAATGGGATAGCTTTAGTATCAGCTACATAATTTTATCGGAACGATGGAAGAAACTTTACACCAAGTGAGATCATCTACAATCTGCACTTGAGTAATCTTCTATCAAGCTTCTGTAGCATCAACAATAAGCCTTCTGGCTCAATCATGTTATAAGCCCTGCTATTAGCAAAAACCTCTATTGCTACAATCTCTATGCTCCGTGGCCTCAAAAAAGACTATCACAGTTTGGAACATCCAAAAACAGTGGATTATTTTCGATATGTGTTATAGGTTGTCTGTAAAAAAATATATCAGGACCTATAACCCTTATTTTTGTTCGATATGAACCAGCATTACAAGAGCAGTTCATGATGGCACACTGTATATATCCGAGAATTTAATGATGCACAAAGGAATAAAGAGAAAGACTGTTATTTGATTCCGGAATATATATGGACGACTGATATTTTTATGGCATTTCGCAACAATGCTTATGTAATTCGCTCGTTAAGCCCAAGCGTGAAATAAGCAACTTCCAATAATAACATAGTTCGGTGGTTTGTAGAATCCGAAAATACAAAAGAAATGCAACGATGATCTTTTCAATACAGTGCAGTACAGAACCAAATAGAGCACTGAAACTTTTCTGTACAATTTGGAGGTATTTTTAAAGCAAAGGCGTTCAAATGGGTATGATAACCTTTCAGCGGGTGCTAACAGAAACAGAATATTCCTACCATGGACTCGAATGCATGCAGATGAGAAGGCAGAGGATTCAAAATTGATTCATATTTCATACCGTAGGAGATGAAGAAGCTGGCTCAAGCTGTTGGTAAGCTTGTACATAATATCTAATGCAAATAGTAAACAATATGCATCAGACCTGATATAGACATGCATGTTTCGTCTTTAGCCTAGACTCGTCAGTATAGCCTGGCGGTGTGAGTGTAGAGAGCAATCGGGTGTTAGGTCCTTTGGCTTCGTAAGATGTCAATGGGCGTCCCCATAGAGGGCGACACTTGATGATGCAGTTAATTCTTGTTTTACCAAACATGAAATTGCAAATTCTGGAATCTAGTGACCGAAAGGAAATCAATGGAAGATCCATATTATTTTATTGTACCACATTACGTACGTAAGATATCGTATCTACCCAAATCTATCTACCACGGTTGCTACGCCACTGGTGTCCGACCTCCCTAGGCGCCATTACCACGCGTGGAGATGATCGTAGAGATTTCTCCAAAGCCCCACAAAAGTTATTTACAGATGACATCGGGTTATATTTTATTCATTGTATAGTGGAATAACGGGGGCGAGAACATAAGGGAATAAAAGTAATCTCAGACAAAAACTTTCCTTGTTGTCTATTGATTCTCAAGCGCGTCATAGATTCTATTTTGGCACTACGCGAAATTAGGAAGCACTGAGATGACAATACGGGCTGTTTGATCAAGATTATCTGAATGAGCTACACCTTTTCCGACCAGCAGTGTCACTAACTTGTTTGGCGAAGAGAATGAATCAGTATTTTCCAACTTTTTCAGGCAATTGATAATAATTGATCATTGGTCACTCTCACAAAAATAGTTGCGAATTGGAGGTGTTGCGCAAAGCCGGTTGATCCGTCGCTGGCTTTCCTGGTGGTTACTGGAATTCCTCCAATCAACCTGCTAGTGGAAGAGCTATGGAGAGTTTTACATAAACGGTGAGAAGGCTAGTACAAATAGAAGTAAGAACATACTCGCCGTCAGCAGAAAAGTTTCTAAACGTTAATTAATGGTTAGACGGCTGTTAAGCTGTCGCCAAACTGTAGAGAAATGTTCATCAATATATTGTGCATTGGTATGTGAATATTCTGTTGCCACTGGAAAGATATCTCACATATGTGTCCAGCATGAGTACGAATACTACCCTTGTCAAAATTTGATAGATCATAGGGTGCTTTATACTTATACTTCAAATTTTGTGAGATTTCCAGCGCCCCCCACCCCCAGGCCAACCCAGAAAAAATGAACAGGTCCTTCGAAAGAGTCCAAAAATGAAGATAGAGCGTATCCATTTCTTTCCTTTTTAACTATAACTCTGCCGTTACTGACAATATTTTCGAACTACATACATAGTAATCAATTTTCAGACCGCATTTTTTCAATGAAAATCTGCAAAAGTTTTGGAAGTGAGAATACCAAAATCTCACGTCGAGCATATCATAATCTTCGAACTGATAGTCCAACATTATTATATTCTTCTTGAAGAAAAAATTTAAAAGAATTAATGTAAACATTCGATAATTATGATGAGCTGTTATCAAAGCTACTGTTGGTTCCTTAACCGTAAAAATAAGCAAAAAAGGTGTCGAAGCGTATTTCTTAGCTTAGGATTTTTCCCTAATTCAAGTTTGAAGGGTATTGTACAGATAAACACAATATCATACATATAACATCGATACTAGTACAATTTTATGAGATCCTCACAACAGTCACAACACCAATTTTTTAACAGCTCATTCGTCCTGAGAGGGGGTTGATAAAAATTAAAACGGATATAAAATAATGGGCGCAAAACACACACGCGTGTCACGCTGAAATTTCTATGCGACATAAAAACGAATTATATGGAGCGAAGATGTTCCTGTTCTTGATTGAAGTGAGCTGGGCTCCAATGGAAAATATGATAACCTTATTGAAATAATATGGAATACTTGTTAGAAAAGCATTGAAATCTTAGTTGTGAAGAAAATTATATTTTTCTTCCTAGTATATTTATTTCAGAATCTGTATTGATTTCGAAAATATACTTTTTTTGGTTCAAATCAATAATAATCTCCTTATTGAGTAAATTGCCTTAGAGTGAGATCAGATGGTCTTGATTGGAGAATACCTTTACAAGAGTATTATATTATACATTACTATTATTTTAATATATTCCTGAACTTATAATTTATTTTTATGTGTATACAAAGACTTTTCATCCTGGTCACAGTAGTTTCGAAGTTTCATCAAAAGCCGAAAAGGACTTTCAGAGCTATAGAGGTGCCAAATATTAGCGAATAGAGTACACACAGACAGACAGACGGAAATAATTTCGTGACGTTTATGTCATAAAACAGCAATAAAACGCACTATCCCGACAACCGGGATGGAAAGTAAAAAACAGGGCGTTATAAGATTTCAACTAGAGACGACTCTGCACCTGAGAGGAAAGCATCACCGTTTACTACTTTTTTAAAACAGCACTGCCAGCGCCTGCATCGGCCGGCACTCATATACTTTGTACGTAGTACGTTTTATTGTTGACCGTTTTTATTGTCACGGGAATGACTCTGCTGCGAACATATTCCCGTAAAATGCATGATTTGCCTCCATTTCGCTCTACAAGATAAACACAACCAGCGCATAATATGTAAATAGAAAGAGGGACAAAGAGCGTACAACGCCGATCGTTCGGAACATTCAGACGACGAGCTAAATCGAGTTACGACTTTTCTTTTATTCCATCCCAACACGTTCGCACCTACCCTTTTGTATGTGCTGGTTACAAAATATACAACGATGCCTTTTGAGAAAAAGGGAATTGATTTGAATGAACGCCTGTGTAGGAGTGCAAATATAGAACGAACCCTGAAGGTACAAATGCCAATGCCCATTTTACTTCCAACGCCTATAACCTGACCATTATTATCGTCACAATATAATTTCGACTTCTTCTTCTTCTTCTATCCTTTTATGCATGTCAATCGTGCTATCGTTCACAAAAAGCATATCATTCTTCTCTGTCCGTCTGTCCGTCTGTCCGTCTGTCCGTCTGTCCGTCTGTCCGTCTGTCCGTCTGTCCGTCTGTCCGTCTGTCCGTCTGTCCGTCTGTCCGTCTGTCCGTCTGTCCGTCTGTCCGTCTGTCCGTCTGTCCGTCTGTCCGTCTGTCCGTCTGTCCGTCTGTCCGTCTGTCCGTCTGTCCGTCTGTCCGTCTGTCCGTCTGTCCGTCTGTCCGTCTGTCCGTCTGTCCGTCTGTCCGTCTGTCCGTCTGTCCGTCTGTCCGTCTGTCCGTCTGTCGGCCTATCGGTCTGTCGGTCTGTCGGTCTGTCGGTCTGTCGGTCTGTCGGTCTGTCGGTCTGTCGGTCTGTCAGTCTGTCGGTTAATCATCTTCCCTTATTTCTTCTCAGGATATCAATACTTGGAGTAAAATAGTTGGATCAGCTTTGGAAACCAAGATTCCAAAAAAGTACTGAAAGGACAGTATAGTATGCGATCATTTCATTTACACCATTTTATTAGCCCAACTAGTATGTATGTATCAATATAACGAAATCTTTCGACGTGTTCTGTTTAATGTTTTTATTATAATAGTTATAGGTAAAAAATATGGAAACATGCTTTATAGCGTTGTTGATTGTATTCTAAAAAACGTGAGGTAATAATTATTGTATATTTAAATAGCTATTAATGATATTTTAATAACAATTAGTATCAAGTACACTACGCTTTTTTACAATTAAGTGAACAACGAAATCTGCCTATTTTTTTTTACTTTTTGGTACAGTTTTCTATTGAGACGTGTTTTTTTAGTTTATAAAACTATAATTTATTATGAAGTACGCATTACCATTACAATTATTGCTACTCTTCAATAACTATTCAATTGTATCAACCAGAATATCTTCATATTCTCATCGTCCGTGAGTAAGCTAACGCATCAAAGAAGGTGACGTCAGTCGTCAGTCGCTTCTTATTTTATATTATCCTGTGATGCATGCCCGTAAGATGTGCCCTGAATAAAAAGTCCAGGGATTTTATGAAGCTCCTTTGTACTTTAAACAAAAGGCTCTTTCTCCGACTCAGACGAAATTACTATCTGCTCCGGTCTTGAAGAAATTTACTTTTATCTTCGCCTCATAGACATCCGGGTGGGGACACCACTAGTAGTAAGGGTTCAGCGCTGAAAAAAATACCAATATGTTATATAGCGATCTTAGCCCTTTGACAAAACGACGTGAATTGACAGGTAACTTTGAAATGAAAATACGGTAAAAAACTTTCTTAATGCTATCCGCTACGTCGGAGGCTGTAACAAATCTTTATTTTTTCAAAGAAACTGATGTACATTCATATTTTACATGGATCGACAAAGATACATGTATTCCAAAAATTGTCTCTTACGTATTGAAAAGTTTTGGTAACAGGGAGTCTCAAAAAGCCATTACATGTAGTTTTAATAGGTAGAGCGTATAATATAAACTAAATAGGATATCTGTTATCGATGACACAAAAAACTTAGGAAAATGATTTTAGACCATATTGTTGTTTCCTTCACACATCTTCTGATTGCCGGTCAGACGCTCTGCCTCTAAGCTATAAAGACACCCTATTTATCTATTTGGTGTGTCTACTTTCCTGCCTAGCAACCGGTATTGAGAAGGTGTGTGGTTCGAAACCCGTAGTTGACGAAGTTCTTCTCAGAATTTAAAAATGTAAAATTCATCCAATCTACCATCAATAAGCAAACTTTGATGATGGCACCACCCCGAGGCTGTCATGATGGTGATTTTTGGTTTTGCAACCACAGAGGTAAGATAAGAGTTGAAATAGTTATGTTGTGCTTGAGCGAACTTTCCCACCATTTGCAGAGATAATATAACTTTCATATTCTATCCTGGTGTACCGCCACTAAACCAAAAACTGCTGCTAAATAGTACTGGAGCTTGATAAACTCTACCTTTCCCTTAGTATATTGTATCACGCGCGCTTATGACTAACTGAGCGTTCACCTGGATTTATGTTTTTCGCCAAAACAATTTTTGTGTAATTAGATGACTAAATTGAAGGGAGATAGAGCTGTACAGCCGCAGGGGTGCCATTAACAATGAATTTGCCCAGGATAATGATTCTTTATAACGCGTTTGAAGTACGGACACGCCTAAACGATGAAATAATACGCTTTGGTGAGCTAGACTGCCTTACTAGAATAACAACGCTTGAGAGCAATATTGATACTTTATTGAGCTTCGAGGAAATTAGGTAGATGTGGACGCTAGCTGAATGGTATGCAAAAGCGTATTTCTTGGACAGTGAGCTGAGAGACAGAATATCCATAGACAGTAAAACGAGGTGATAACATCGGTCATAATAGCACAACTGTTTTGATGTTACAACAAAGGGACGTTATTGACGGCAAAATCCATGTTTTCTTATTAGCAATGATATGTAACTCTATTACTGACAATAAATATGATAAATCTACTGATTTTTTAATATGCCTAACCAAATTTAACTGTATGCTCTTCACTTTGCATCAGACCTGCTATAGAACTGCATGTTTCGTCTTTAGCCAAGACTCGTCAGTATAACCTAGCGGTCTAACTGTAGAGAGCAATTGGGTAGTACATACGTAACCCAGTCAGGGTGTGATAGCAACATCAAAATTGATCTCCAAGCATCGCGGACGGTGGCAGGACCTTAATTTCGTAGGTTGACAATGGGCAGCGCCATCGTGCGCGACACTTGGAGATGAGAGTTGATCCAACCGAATTCACCTGTCAAGATCATAGCATTTGGAATTCTCCAAAGATCGGTCGCAGGGCAGACAAACATTACAGGAAACTGCGCTATAATATGAGTCTAAAGTTGTAGCGATATGATTTATAATGTTGCAGTTATACAATTGAAGATATTATCACATGTACAGGTTATGATGTTGAAGAATTACGCTTCTCCAGAGCTGAAAACTTCATAGCGTGTGACATGAATTTAGGTTGTAGGTCTAATTTCAATGGCGACAAATTAGGGATTGTAGTGGCATCCTACAAAAATCTGACATGGAAAATATTTGTTGATATGTTAGAAGCTATTGATGCTAAGCCCGACCTCTTTCTTGTACATTTCGGTGTCGAAATATAGGGCCCTTTAAAATTCGATGCTGAATTGATGATGAAGTGTCGCAACAAACGAAGAAAGACGTTATAGCCAGGATCTACTGTATTATATTATTATAAGCTAAGAATGGAATAGCCCAAAGTACGAAGTACTTAATATACTTACCTCTCACAACATATTACAGTAAAATGTTTAATTGAACTACGAGGTTTTTTAGCTCAGGTTATTGTTAGTGCACTAGAGATCGTTTGGACTGTGCTTCTTTCCCTACCTGCTCATTATTACTATTGTACCACCGAATGTCCAAACAGGAAGTTATCCTTATTTTAGTAGTTTCAAACAAACTCAAATGGTTTACGCCTTTTCACGCTGTACTGTATTTTCAAAGTGATGCTGGCTCTTCTTTGAAGGGGACTAATTTATTTCGATGTTTTAGCGGTATTACTAGAAATGACTGCATTTTACCTGATTATGATTCATGGATAATGAGCCAAGTGCTACACTCTTAAAACATGGCGTAGGTAAGTTGAATCTATATCTTACGTATTGTTGCATCTATTTATAAAAGACTGTGTCCGGATTGTAGAACTCCTGATGCAATTGAATCAAATTTTGGAAATATTAGGAATTATGTAAATTTTCTAATACATTAAAATTTTTGTAGTTTTTCAGATAAGCTTAGGATGTCAATATTGTTTAAATTTCCTTACCAACTAACAACATTTTCAAAATTCGAACCAAATTATCATTCTGAACAAAATTCAATATATCTTAGAAATTAAGAATGTCTTAAACCAAAGGTATAATTTTCTAGAAGATGGAGTGACCTTGAGATAAATGTACAAATATATGTGGATTTAGTTTTATTTTTACGAGATGACTCTCTTTTTTAATGGGAAGTCTTGAATATCAGGTGAGCATATGAGAATATATGATTCTTTTCAACTGTGAGGCAGCCAAAACATTAGTTTTTTCTTCTTTAAACATGGCATTTTACTTATTTAACAAATAAAGTACAACTAATTGCAGAAACCAGCACAGGATAAGCTTTAGAAGTTTAACGATTCATTTTTATATTGTTCCTGCAGAATACCATCAATCTCTGGAATCCTTTGCTCAGCTGCTATACCGGCATGCAGATGTGTTCTCCACAGGTCGAATCGCTGCCTCATTGATCTGCCACTGGCAGATCCTCAGACAGTACTACCTGCTAGCTATCAATCCCCTCCAGCTGCAATTGTTGCAGCATGTCTGGGTAAGCCTTTAAAGACGTTCAATGATGCTGAGGAAGCTGTGCACGACTCTGAATTGAATGAACCTCCTGACGAGCAAAAGGAGAGGGAGTTGAAAGTAAGTTCTGTACAGAGTGTTTCAGTGATAAGCCACGCTGGTAAAAATCTGTATCAAACCACTGCCTGGTAAGTACAGCTCCAGCGTACTCAGCTTTATTTTTTTCTTATTGCGTACAGAGGTGTAGACAGCACCTGCAGGGATTATATTGAAATCTCTGTATAAAACATGTAAACATCCGTCGACACCTGCCATACAGGGAAGTGCACGAACACCCGGAGAAGAAAGCATGTCGTGACGTGACATTGTCTAAACTCACCCAGCTAACCACAACATGTACCATAAGCCTGCTCTAAAATTTCAAATGCAGGTAGGCATCTTGGTAACGAACCCCTACTGTTCGTCTTCTCGCGAGTGGATGTGAATTTTAAACGATTTTTTTTACGATTACGAGGCTTGTTTCGGTAGGCATACTAATATACCGAATTTCATCCTTTATCTTGATAAAATTAATATTCTCGAAGTGCCGGAGGCGAAAGCGTTTACCGAAATGATACGTCTTGATAAAGCGTAATGGAGTACTTCCTTTTCGCGGCAAGGGTGCTTCTTCTTTTCTGTTATCTTTCATGTATTGCTGCAGTCGCTATAGCGAAAGTCTATAGGTATGCGTAGTGCCGGAGAACTGGGGGCGGGCTGGAATTATTCCCATGGATATTTCTGTAGTGACGATAAGTTGTTATTTGAAATTTGTAGACAACATGGAAGTTTTAATAACCGTTATTCCAGTGTCTGGAGATTCTTTTTGTGTTTCAAAACGTTTCGATTGATGTGGTGTCATCAATCATCTTCAGATGAAAGGCCTGCAACGTCATAAAAAATGTAAGCGTGTGATGCTTTAAAGATCAATCTCTTTTTAACTGAAGCATTCATGACATTATAACGACACATTTATGTTTTCTTCGTTATGAAATTGATAATATCAAATATTATATTCACATATATTTAGTTTTGTGGATACATCTAGGAGAGTTAAGTCAAAATTTGAAAAAATTAATTGGTTTACCTTACCAAGCATGTCTTGGAAGAAAATTCTTGAAGCAATAATGTACAAATTGATGATTATTGTTCTTGTACTTATGAAAACAATGATGCAAGAACTAAATCCTGAAAATAAAACAAATGCTAGCGGCAAATTTGATTACATTACTCAAAAAACACTAACAAAAACAATAAAAAAATCAATACTTTTAACTTATAAGGAGTCTACTAGACTCTACATCACCGGTTTTGGTTGAAGCCTCTAAAATGACTGGTCTATAAGCTAAAATTGAATAGGAGCTTTCAATAAAAAATAGATAAGCCTACACGCCTTCGAAACGTGAATGGTTTTGCTAGGGAGAAGGGTTCGCAGAATATAAGCAAAGGAGGATATAAAAACTACTTTTCGAACGCCTCCTATCTACAGACGTCCTTTTCGAGAAATTGAGTTCCTTGCTCCCCCTTTGCAACCCTATATTAATAACGGCACATGCATGAGAAGTCTGAGAGGGATCTTCTCCCTCGACAAAAATACGGGGTCATCATAAAATAAAGGGTATATTATTTTCTATTCTTATCTCAGAGTCGAAGATTGGCGACCATCATGGCTATTTACACTTTGGAAGGGGCCGCTTCAAAAAGTTGATTAGAAGTACATCCGAATCACTTTCGCAGGTCTCGCAGCCACCAGATTCTAGTTCTTCCTATGTTAATATCAAGCTATAAATAAATGGACTGTTGTTGCTGCAATAATTGAATTATTGCTTGGTGTGGTTTCATAGATTTACAGAAGAGAAAGACCGTATCTGCAACTGTTGTTGTTGTTGATGTAGATGTAAATTATGACACTTCATAAACACAAAACATTTGGTGACGCAAAAAAGGTAAAAGAATTTATGGGTAAATATCTAGACAAGATTGATAGAATGTTGGATCCGAGAACTTTAGCTTTACATTAGTGGTAGTACTAGCTGGTTGACAAATAGCCAGGGTAACCTTTATCAATAATCGATTTTGAGGATGCGAAAGCTCGCGCAAATTAACTTTTACTCGAGAAGCTTTGTGTATAAATTATCCCAAAATACGCAACACGCTTGAAAGAAAAAACATTATTTTTATGCTAGATAGATCAACTTCTGGAAGCTGAAACCACACTGTATGATAATCTGCTAGTATTGGAGTCACTCTGTAATATTGCTCACGACGTGTTATGGAAATCAAGTATAAAGCTAACTAATTATTCGGTACTTCTAAAGTTATACATTGACATATACTCATATCACAAATGCCCACACATCAAAATTCTCAAAAATTAAAACGTTTTTTAATAAGCCTAAAAGTGATCGCAAAATCGTGGGAAACTTGAAAATATAGGAAATATCAAATGCTGTAACTTAAAACTATTTAGGACTGTGCAGTAAGTCACTGGCAGCTTGAAAGGCACAAACATTTATCAGTTTTCGAAATGACTGATTGATTCTTATATCCGAAAGATCGACTAACCGAACCATCAGTTCAATAGGGTAATTGATGATATAAACCTTATTTTCTCTTTTGTGTTAAATTTGATCCATGAAAGCCTAATTGCAGATTAACTCACTAATAGTGAACTTCAGTATGCTTTCACGCCCCACACTGCTTCTTCATTATGCCTCGTAAAACGCTGAAAATATTCAAAATATTCAGTGTAGCGTTGACTGCTAGTTTGTTGTGTTAATTGCTTTTGTATATTTATTGCTTTGACAGGTCGGCATTTTTATGAGCCCCTTAAATAACTGCCCGTTTGGAAAATTGATACTCTCCGTCAGACAGATTTATTTATATCCAGACCACCGTAAAACCTGAAATTTGTTCCAGTTTTAATGATTCTCTAGTTTTATAGAATCCAATGACAAATTATTTTGTACGTAATGAAATTTATATATTTTATTTTCAAAAAGGCTTGTTACACAAATTACATTCATTTATTAGTAGTAGTAAGCTTAGATACCTCTGTAACTAAAAGGTTCGCTACTTCTTGTGGTTTGTGGTATGTGGTCATAACCCTTCGCTTTTCCAGTTTTCAGTTCCAAGGCAGCACTCTCCAAATTAATGCATCAAGCTTTAAATACCTTATATTCTAGAAAACGTTATAACTAATTTGTGAATAAAGGACTACTGGCATAACAGCCTGAAGAGGGTGACCAAAACACTTTTGTTCATATACACTTCAAGAGGAGTTTTTTGTATGTCGACTGGGTCTTCTCAATCCAATGTATCTATTTTGTTAGTGCCGCTTTTCATATGAGGGCGATATGCGTAACAAATGGAAATGGTCCATCTGTTTATATTTATCTATGAAAAATACGAATTTAAGTCAGGCGGACGGAATCACCAACCACACCCCTAGGATGTTGTGCTGCCTTAGGCACCCTATTGAGAATCCAACGGACAACGTTGGGTTTTAAATGAATACCAAATCATATTTTTAATTTACTTGCCATATGAATAAATATGAGACCACGTGAACGAAAATAGGTGATTAATATTCTTGAAATACGAGCACACCCTTGAGAGGGTCCTCTCAGCTTGTACCCTTAACAAGGGTAATAAATACGATTTTATTGCCTATTTCACGAGATTATGTGCGTACCTTGAAGGCAGAGTAGGGTAACTTGGATGATACCATTAATATTATGATATATGGCCCAAGTGTGCTCATAATATTTAAATGAACAAAACTGTGGGATACAAATCCATCTCATCGAATTCTTCATACAGGAAAAATCGATATTTTTATATATTTGTAACATTTCTACGTTTGAAATTACACTACTAAGAAAAATCACGTAATGGATGATGCTTGATCGAGAGTCGTCAGTACAGCAAACATCAGAGGTGCTAGACTTGCGGATCCTTACCAGGTCGATGCATGGTGATTTTTACCCTAGCAACGCTTATGGAGCACGATGGACTTTCTGCCTTTGCAAGAGGAAATCTATAGAAAATGTAAATGGACTTTGGACACCATGCTACTCCGATATTTTCCTCATAGAACAAGTATGGTACATGGAGGGAGTAGAGAGTAGAGAAGAGTTGAGGCTGAAATGCAAGTTGCTTGGGACGCAGTTCCCCAAGAAGCCATCCATCATTTAATTAGAATCATGCCCTGACGTACTGTTGAGTTTGTATATTCTCAGTTATTCTACCAATTATTATAATTTCAAGATCTTTCTATCTGTTATTTGATTCCAAAGTGTCATCGTTACGCTTGATAAATTTTCTCTAGGTGTCTAGGTGTTGCATTTTCTATGATAAGTAGTATAATTGCTAGTCTGTGGAAGCTACTGATAGTCACATTGCTCAACGCTCAAAGCTACCTATTCCATTTAATTGCTATTACGGTGAAAGCTATTACCATTTATACGAAGAGCGGGAAATATAATTATTGGAAAGAAATATTGACATGTACCGATAAATGTGTTTTCTATCTACCTAACAGCTTCTTGCTTACCTCTCTGTCTCGGTTATTTAATATTCCATGACTAAACAGTTAGTTTGATTAAAATTGTGATAAATCTCCGACAATCCATCTGTAAATTAGTGGTAGCTTGTCCTTATACCTCTATTAAATAATTCATTAATACAAAAGACGAACGATTAAGAGACGATTAAGATAGAATTTTAAGTGAATTCTAATGTTAGACATTTTTCAAGTGACAGTCTGACTCTCGGAAAGAAAAGTGATCAACAAAGGATTGCGTGATATAGCTGGCAAACATTTGAAATTCTTTTAGCAACGGGAGTGCATCGATTATTGGTTTGCTCTACTAATTGCTTATTATTTACTGAAACTCTCATCTACACATTTGCTTCATTAGTACATATGACTGCGCGCTTGATAGAAAATGTGTGCAATCCTTGGGATTTGGCAACTATACTTCTCTGTACCACGTTCAGGGTAAAGGACATAGTCGTTAAAGTGCAGCTTAAGAAGTCCCTGGATAAAACTATCATCAATGTTCGCCGGTATGGATTCCGCTAGCGTAGATCCTCGAGAGATCGTCTAGCCTAAGTCACCCATAAGAGTAGCACAGCGATTGGGCTTCGTAAAGAGTCTCGAGTCGTTGTGCTCGATATATCGAAAGCATTCGATAGGGAGTCAACATTAATGGCTATGGCACAACCGGGTACATAATGGTTGGCAGGGCCGGATTAACCCTGTCTGGGCCGCTAGGCGAAAACCTTGTCCGGGCCCCTAGGCAATGCAATCACGTCTTTTCAAGTTGATGAAGGGATGTGAGTAACTTCCAGATGATCGGGTCCAGGTATTCCGTTATTTCAATGTCTTATATGATATTGCAAAAACATGGTAACTTCAGGTCTCCTAATGGGACAGAAAAGAGAAATGAGATGCGACACGGTTATTTTAAGATTAATCTTTATAGTTCTGTATGTATGAAGTATTTTATCAATTGTCTTGCATGACAATAAAATAATATTGCTATTGAACATTTTCATTAAAATTTTTGTCGATGGAACCTTTTTTTTCTTGGTGCATGCACGGACCCCTAGACGAAGCTGGGCCCCTGGGCAGTTGCCTACTCTGCCTAATGATTAATCCGTCCCTGATGGATGGTAGTTTTCGTGGGGATCCAACCTTATTTATGTTGGTAAATGGATATGCTTCCGATGTATTTACCATCAACGCTGGACTTGTCCAGAGATCTTTCTTTTATCAACTGCTCTTTTTGCTAAACATCCTATCCTTACATACTGCATTGTACCAGGCAAACCACACGGACCCAGAGGAACTTTGCATTTGCAGCATCAACTTGTTATGCAGATCGAGGGAGATATCGAAAAAACAATTGAATAGGTATCTACAAATGAAGTTCAACATACATTTGGATAACTAAAAGGAAATAATATGCTGCCCTTTCAGCACTGAACGGAGGGTCGTATAATCCTCAAGTCATCTCTCATCAAGCTTCTGGTCATTTCCTTCGACCTTGCTAAATAGTAGTCCCAGAACCTGGTCATTCTCTTCCGCTCCAGGAAAACGTATTTATAATATATATTCTACAACTACTCTACAAGGCTCATTCAGGACATCTTTGAACTACCGAACGCATGTGTGGGGTTACGCTCCGCAGTACTCCCTATAGCAAATCACGTTGCTGATATTACAAAAAGCATCCACAGTCTGTATTGTAGAAGAAAAGTGGCGGATCTTCACTTAATCTACAGATTCAGATAATAAAACTATTATTATTCCTCGATATTTCCGGTCTACATCGATTCTAGGCCAATGTGAATAGACATGTATCCCCTCGCAGCGCTTCTGGAATACGCTAGGCTTTCTGCTTTTGAGAGAACCAATCTATAGAGAAAAAATAGTGCGGTTAAGGTTAAAATCCCTTAAATACCAATGACTCATCTAAGTTCTGCACATTGTGGTCCTTATTCCTAGTTGCCTAGTGATTCATCATAGTTTCAAACATAATATTAGTGACGTCTTGGCAATTCATAATGATATAATGTAGAAAGTGGTTATTTTACATGCAATAACAAGTTTTGATATGATCTGCAAATTTATATAATTTTGTGCGACTATAATGTGAGTATTTCTAATTCCTCAGTAGACTGTGACTCAATTTGGTTAAATACACTTCAATTCAATCAGATAGACCATACATTTTCCTCCAGATTTCCTTGTGGCTTGTTGGATCTCATATGGAGGATGTAGTGTTGTTGCCATATGGGTCACATTGTTATATGTTTCGTTTTTATCTCATAAATCATAGTGTTTCTGGTCTGTCAAAGCATTATGTCATTCGTTTTGGATTCAGCAACAAATCAAATGCATATTACCGCCTTCCATAATACTACATACCAAGGTCTTATTTAAAAACAAAGCTGTTCGACATGGAAGCAGTCAAAAATGTCAATGTAGCTCTAAATTCAGAATTCAACCTTTCATATTCCATACCTTGCCGAGGAGGCAGCCGAAACATTAGTAGAGCTATTCGGTCCACCCTATATGGTTCTAATTAGCGGACAGTAGGAAACAGAATACGAACCAGGAAGCCCACCACATGATAAGTTGTAGAAGTTACATTGATCGACTATGTTATATTCTTGTTGATACATCAGACGTAATATAGGGCACTTATTCCCTTATAGACAACCACCTTGTATCATACAATGCTATTCCATTATCAAAACTGGTACACGGAGGAAGATGCGGGAAAGCTCTTAAAGTATTAACTAACTTCAAACAGTTCCTGCGAAATTGTTAACATGCTCGGGTTTATGAGATACGGTATTAACTATATGTAGATTCAACAGAAAGTTGTAATCATGCACCAGCTCCACGTGTAGCACGGCTAAGATGTACCATTGCAAAACGAACATTACTCATCTTGCAGTCAAGAGCAGGAGTAATCTCAAAACGCGAATATTGTAACGCCAAGCATCTGATGACAGATTCTTCGTGTTAGTAGTCATAAAGCTATATTTTTCTCTTAAAAATTCTTAAACATTACCTATGATGAGGGTGCAAGTCTTCCACTCTGAAAAAATTCAACACCCTTAAAATGACAACGCGATGCTATGCGTCACTATCGCGCTTTACCTTTTTATGGTGTTATCTGAGCAATTCCATAAACCCGTCGTAGGTCAATGGAAAAGTGCTCGCGTATATAAATCAGATCCTCGTGGACGTCCTGACTTGGAACCCTTTGAAGCAGTCAGCCTCAGTAATAAAACATATGAACTGTCGTCTCGACATCAGAATAGGTTCAATTTGAATTGAAATCAGCAAAAATATCTCACTTCAGAGGCTTCTATTTACAAGTGCTAGTAAAGATGAGAATTAAACGAATTCTTTTATTCTTTCTTAGATTTATTACTTTTTTGAAATAGCATTACTTGGATCGGATAGCGTATATGTAAACGTATGGCTTCCAGAATATGCTTTCCAGAGTTTTCGGAGTTCAACGTGGCGTAAAAATTAGTGATAGGGCATTTAAGTTATACATAACCTCTTACAAATGCAGAAATGGACCTTAAAACGCTGTTACCATCCAGTTACAAACCACCCAGCAGCCCATCCCTCAATGCACTGAAAGAAGAGTTTCGTTCGAGACATTGAAAATTTGACAAGGTGAGGATGAGCCTCTGTCGAACACTTACCAGAATGTATAGACTATAAAAGGATCGGCCACTTCTCCTTGATGCTTCAGACCATGGCAACCTTTTGAAGTGTTAGGTTCGTCCACTAGACCTATTGCTCCTTTCTAGATTAAGTTCAGAAGCTTTAGGCAGTATTTTGAAATCTGAATTCCAACACATCGAACCAGTATTTCAATTATGGTCTGGTTTGAACCTTATAAACTAGCAGTAGCTGTTCCTGGTTCCGCTCAATAAACTTTTCTGCAACCATGATCATGCCATGGCAAGTTTATGTTAATCTTAACCCCCAGAAGTATGATGGCATCTACCATCGAGTATTGGACTTCTGAGCGTTGGGCTAAAAATAAAATAAAAGATAGATGGAAATAAAAGAACACAATAAAGCAATGGCTAGAGATGGTGAACTATTTTAGTTTTATATTCATAATAGCAAGGTGACGAGTATCCTGAGTCGTCGTTGTAAATAGACAATCTGATCTTTTGTATTAAAAATAAAAGGCGAAAAGCGTCACAAATTTGAGATACAACTGTATCTTGTAAACCTACTTCCCCAATTTTCCTAAGAAAACTGGGTGAAGAGTGTCAACTAGCTACCAGCAACTCAGTGGAGAAATGACAGTCTCAGGGGTGTGAGTACCTAGGCATGATGAGGTGGAATGACTGGGAAGAAAATATACAGAACATTAAATGTAAAGAATTTATTTAAAAAAACAAGATATCTCTGGCCACATAACGGCATCACAAAATAAAACTTATCTTGAGGCTGGGGACATGTTGAGTTCCCCAGGTTCCCATGGTGTCAATGGTCTTCCACTGCAAAGCAGGTTAGCGCCGATGAAATCGGCATTAAGGTCCGGTTAAAAGCTGAATGAGAAGGGCTCCTCTAAGGATCCTCCAGAAGAAAAAGGGGTCATCCCACAAGGAAATGGCCCTTAAGAAGAGGTCCTCCCGAAAAAAGGGGTGTTCTTTCTGGAGAGAAAGAAAGGAAGGCCATCGTTATTATGTGCAAAATGCTTCTGATGTCTTGCGGCGATTACAAAGAATAGCTTATTGTTCACTTATGGCATCAGAAACATTTTGTCTGTACAATAATCATTAAATGAAATAAATTATATATGGCCAAAGATGCAATGAATTTAGACATAAGAAAAAAATAAGGTTAAGATCTCACATAGCTATGAGTACAGGAAAATAATATGTGGGCGCTCATGTTTTGAATTGATAATGTAATCCCTCAATCACAATATCCCTGTAAAGCATAAATTTTCAAATAATAGAAATAAAAATTGTGGGCTGGGTACAGCTCATTTATGGAATTTTGCAGCACGTGGCAATCTAATTTGTGCAGTAAGGATACAGGGTGTTAAGTGTTCAAGAACAAACAATAAGTAAACATCTTGAGAAGCTTATGGTCCATCTATGTGTTTGGAAAACATCTACTACATCTTTCCCTAACCCCTCACTAGAATTTGGTCATAGTCCGCAGAGAAAGTAAAAATACAGTCATGATTCAGCTGTATAAAGGCAGATTATTTGACCGTCCTCTTGAAGTTAAAACATATTAATCGTATGTGTATCTAATTAGTGGCTTGGAGGAAATATAGTGAACCAGGAATACAACCATAGAATGAGGTTTAGGGATTAGATTGATGGGAAATAGTATTATAATTAACTTACCTACTGCTACATTACGTTACGCAGGCTTTGGGAGTTTCATGCTTACAGGTGGAGCTGGTTCTCAATTTATACAAATTATTTGTACATGATTTTCCACTTTATAATAAACTTCAGATCATCTAATAGAATTGTATTTTTTACGTCATATTCCGAGCTAATTGAATTACTCACTATAGTGCAACATCATTTCTTGACCCATCATCGGCCACATATTTTGATTAACTTATACGTAATTAATTTACTACAGATGACGAAGTATAAAATTAAATTAATGTGTGCAGCAGGTATAAAACAAATTTTATTATGAAAAACAGGTGGCGTGTTTATTGAAAAATTGTCGCAACGGAAATTGAACTTATCAAGCTGTGACAATGAAATGTGCAAGTAAGTATCTAATTACTTTAGATTCACTATACATCTTGAATATAAGTAATAGATACATTTTCAATTTTCGTACTTGTAGAAACTATTCCGTAATTGAGATTACATTATTTAAATATTACACCAAGTTTCCCAAATGAAATGCAGAAATTCTATATTGAAGTTTTTTGTGACATCATAAAATACCCCAGAAAATGACGTCAAATACTTTTTACGCAATGGTAACCACTTATTGTTCTATAAAATTCTTTTTCCGTTTGTCTGTTTAAGGGATTTAATTTGCAGCAGTGTCAACCTCCATAAAAAACCTCAACAATCGCCGTCAAAATGTGTTGGACCTTTTTTTTTATACCTGCGTTCACCAACAAACATCCAAGGTGATCAAATTTTATCAAACACTTACTAGATACTAATTATTATAGGTAAAAATTCAAAATAAATACATGTAGATTTCATGGAAACATTGAAGATCAAAACATGTTGCAGATTGCTAGCAAATGAGCACACTGATCATTTGGACTCAATTTTTATCGATACACTACTATAAGTTTCCATTTATTTATACTTCTATGAATATCTTAACTCACTCTTGAAAATAATGTAGGGAATATAATATCTTAAGGCATGAAATATCTTTAGGAGATTTTGACGTTGATTGTCATGGTTTTCTAGGGGCACTGGTGCAAATGCCCCTCCCTAAAAATAATTTTCTATGAGACACACAAAACAATTAAAAAATAAATAAAAGTATATCGCAAGCCAGTGCCAGTGCGAATTCTAGTGATGTATCCTTGATAGAACCTAGTTAGCTAGTTGACCTAGGTAGCCTTTGTAGACAGGCTCCGATGATGATTTAAATAATAAATCGAAGTGCGTCACACATGGACTCAGTTTTATTTGTGAAACTTTGTGATAAAATTATAGAATTTTAGCTGTATACAGTTTATGTTGCGCCTTCCTGTTGGATCTTAATCCCTCTGACACTGCTCAGTCTTCATCTGATTATAATTTATGCGGGATGCTGCCGCGGTTGAGATGCGTACCTGCTTCACCTCAAACTGAATCTATAACGAGGATGCTCGCTCTCATACCCCTTAATTATATCTCCGCTCCCTTCATAATAACAATTATGAAATTGCCTTTTCTCCTTACGCTTTTAATCATTTTGTACTTTGCAACAACTTAACATTCTTTTGGGACGTTAGAGGTTCTTGGAACATCTTACCTGTTGTGTTAAGGTCATATCCAATACAAAAAATTTCTCGTGAAATGTCGATGATCTCACTTGTTAAAACTATTTCATCATTTATGGAAAGTTGTGTGATTATTAAAACAGGTTTCACGAATAAAGGTATCAAAGCTGCGCGTTTCGGTTCAATAATTGAATAATCGTCACACTTAACACGCATCTCCAAACGCCGTGCACTATGGTGCTGCCCATTGGCGAGTTAAGGAGTCAAAGGTCCTCAAAATGGGCAGCGCCATAGTGCGCGACGCTTGAAGATGAGTGTTGATGTTGCTATCACATCTTTGATCGGGATACATATACACCACCGAATTGCTTTCCACAGTTAGACCGTCAGGCTATACTGACGAGTCTAGGCTAAAGAAAAAAGATGCATGTCTATAGCAGGTCTGATGCATAGCAGAGAGCATACACTCAACGTCAAATTGACTGTTCAGAATGGCTACCCTACCAGGTTACTTGTTATTTAGCTTATTAAGTCCTACCATGAAGCTGTATCTATCACAAAAATGTTATTTTATTGAAAAAAAGCATCGGCAACTTTTTCAACTATATCTTTACAAATAGCTAACAATGAAATATTTATACCAGTTTAAATTCACCATCCCACGCGTTTTTATATTGGAATATTATTTTTGTTAGTGATGTATTCTGATTAAAAATAATGTAATTTTATTGAGTTAGACTTTCTATTGCTGTTGAACAAAATCTTAATAATTTAAAATTATTTTGCACTCTTATTTTCGATTTGCTATTAAACCAATTAGTTGTCACAGTTCAGTATTTGCAGAACAAGGCTTTCAAAAGTTTAATTGTACTAAGAAATGCACCAGTAACGCCTTGTCGCCAGTGGGAATCGAACCCTTACCCTCCAGCATTCTAGGCAGATGCTCTCCCATTCAGCTATGAAGAATTGTCCGACACAACGGCAAATGCACTGTGGAAGGTGCATCCCCCCCCCCCCCCAATTCTTCTTCCCAATTTTTTAAGCGTCTGCCTAGAATACAGTAGGTTGTGAGTTTGATACCCATTGGCGATATTTTTTCTTTATAATTTTCCTTATTATTTCGGAGTTTGCCTGCTCAGTATTCAGCAAACCTTGGATTAGCATACCGCAAGAAATATCCGAAATAAAGTACAATTTCGGACGTTTTTCTGAATACATAGGTCACATATATGGTGAAGACTATATACTTATTGTAAACCTAATGCTGATAAAAATTAGCCTGCTTCACAATGCTTACACAAAGGCACAATTTAATAAAGAGCGAAGGCAATGAAAAACTATGCAATATACCTGGAGACTAGTGCTACGGTGGAAATCCAATTATGATGTCTTTTTCATTAATATTTTCCGGCTTTTCCTTTTTTTTTTCGCGAGTCACTCCATTATAACCCGTTGATTGGAAAACTTCGGAACTGCGCACAGCATATTAACAAAATTCTTCGGATTTCATTGAGTACTGCCACATTTCCGTCGAAGATTACGATAATGAATGCGGGTTAGTTAAGGAATTTAATAAGGGATGAAGATTTTCGCCGAACGTCCACACGAAAATTTCATATTAATAATGTTTGGATCGATATTTAGGGAAATGGGTCATTTTCATCAATCTCAACAAACAAATTAAAACACAATTACCAATTAGTCTTAGAAACTTATTTAATATGGTAATGAATGACTAATTTTTTACCCACCAAAGTACCTTGACTATGAAAATGTCCACAAGGGATTTTGGTTTTTCCAAAACTAGGACTGTTTCACACCCAATCATGGCATTTGGAGAGAATGAGCAACAAATTTATTATATGAGGTTGTAAATTACCTTTTACCTAATTTATACCTTTGTGTGCATATTTGATGAGCAGTTTTAGTTGCAGATAAAGAGTTGTGTAATTATCACACAGTTTCACAATTAAAACTCTTTCTTTTAATGACGCGTTTCGATTTTTATCGTATGATAATTACACAACTTTCTATCTACATGATGGAAGAGCTTCACCAGGTAAGAGCATCTACAATCCACATAGTTTTAGTTGCATTTTACTTCATAGTAAAACTAAACTAATAAAAACTATGAGTAAAAAATAGTTCTTATTATAAAAATAACATAATGAAAATTATTGTCATTGTGATATAAGCCTGGGGTGCATTATACTACATTTTTACACTGACTTAGCATTTTGAAATGGAACTAAGATTATATTATTACAACAATATTATAACAACTGATATCCAGCACCCCACGCTTCTATCACAATAACGTTAATTTTCTAGTTAATCATTTTTTTCTTATCTTAAGAATAATTCTTTTGTTTTGCTTAAAATATGATTTGTTCTTAATTGTTTAGTTCGATCTACTATAAAAGCGTGTTATTTTGTTTTTAAACTATCATTTATTTATTGATGAACTTATCCTTGTATTTTGATATTTGGAGCCGCAATTAAGCGGACTGCTTTTTAATGGATCTTAATAAAGCGGTCTTAAGTGTATTCTCTCCGTTTACGGGGCCAAGGATGAGTCCCGTATCATAAATGTGATTGGTATTATAACCTTTTTAAATGTGTTGCTTGAAGAACCGATAAAACAATAATTATAACGTTAATTCCTAACATCACTTCTAAATGTATTGCTTTATAAAAATAAATTATGGAACTTATTAGGCTATTGTATTGTAACTGGTCCTTGATAAGTGTGTAAGATTCAAAATTAAACTGACGTTTTAAAGTGTGTGAAAATTGCATTCAAAGACTGCGTTACAAACATACATACATAGATAGACGTCAACCTATTGAAAGCGTGTTCAAAAAAAATCCGCATGCACAGGACAACTCCTCGCCGGTAAGTAGAAAGTAGAAACTAACAATAAATCCACTGTCTCGGTCTGTATTGTTCCGTTATCGCGCTGAACAAAGCCTCTGGATAATCTCTACGGTATGCTGTATACTCCTCTCCCCCGTCCGAAATAAATAACTCCCCGCGTTGGTCCTGATGAAAGTTACGCTCTGTCTTCCTATCACGCGAAATCCTCTTAACACGCGCATCACCCGCAGCACATTTTTCTCCCTAATATCCGAAGTCCGCACATAAAATAGAGACACGGAGAGCTGCTAATATCCCACTTCTGTCCGATACAAGTTCTGCACCCGGATCACGTACGGCTCTATATCAAGTTACCGTGTAGATTGATGAGCGACCGCCCTCTGCCCCCGCCTTCCCGCCCCCTCGTCTGCCGCCCCCTGAACGCCCGACACCGGTGGCGTGCCACGATACGGGGATGAGTCTAATGAACGGTTCACTACGCTGGGAAAAATGTACGAGACTAAGTGTGCTCTCCAATGTGTGTCGGACCTGCAATAGGCATGAATGTTTCGTCTTTAGCCTAGACTCGTCAGTATTTAAGACAGAAGTAGACAGTATACGAAGAACATGGGACTTGACAGATATGGTAAGAAACATCTGTCGCCGCTTCAAGGCAGTATTAGGACCGATGATTAGCGCCGCCGTGCGCGACGCTTGAAGATAAGTGTTATCTAATTATTCAGTGTCGACTATCGCATGTATTTGTGAAATGGTTCAAGAATTACCTGACAAATTGGGCTTAACAAATGACTCCAACAAATTCGAAAGGTTTCAAATGCAATTTTCGGTAGGCTGCTGTTTCACACTGGAGTACAACAAGGTTCTATTCTGGGACCAATTCTATTTGGCTTTCATATGGCGGATCAATTGTCTCATAGAGCGATATTTACAGAATTATTATACAAAGTACGGTCCATATACAATATGGTATGGATAGTCATCATTTCTGGAGCTTTAACTGATTCAACGCCCTCTGAACGCTTCCGACACATTCGCCCAATGAATCTGCAGTATTTGTGCTTGAACCTGATGAATTCCTCGGTCGTACTCCAACGATCTTCCTATTTACTACTGTCCTTGAAGACTGTACGTACAATCTCTCAAAGACATCCCTCTTCCTAGCCACGTTATTGGACGGTATCACGATGCTTGCCCTCTTTTTCTTGACATCTGGAACATCGACGGCTGCAGGAGATGCTGTGCTTGTTCGTTTTCTCCCATCAGTTTTCGGGATCCTGCTTGAAGCTCGGAAGGCTTCGTTCTTAGGACGGTACTTCAGACTGGCTGCTGTCGTCTGGGTTTCATATAGTCTCTCGAACACACTTCGGCCATCTTGGATAGACTTTTTCCATTTGATTTGGCTGAGTCTGTCTTTATTTAAAGGAGGCAACGATGGTCTTGCATCGGCGATTCCAAACTGGAATGGCTCATCCTTCTCCTGGTAGATCGTCCTCTTTGCCCTGGTCACCAAGTCGTTGGCGATGATCCTCAATTGACTCTCTGTCAGTTCAGGTCTGGTCCTTCGAAGGAGGTTGATAGCAAAGCTGCTGACCTCGTTTATATCTTCAGGATTAACAGCCGGGAAGTAAGACATCTTGATTCTAGTGGTAACGAGAGAGCGTCTGGGGTAGATTTGATACCGGAATGCGAAACTTTTTGCTATTTATACAAATTTTCTACCTGCCTCAAAAATTAAGGGCAGTGCAGGTAATCAACCTAATAATATCGATTCCAGGTATTGGGTGATATGTACGATGATCAGTGCAAATATTTTGCATTAATGTTGTCCCTACCTAATTGAGGAAGGTTGAAAAGGAGTTAAACTGTGTTCAAAGAAAATACAGGTCACTGATTTCCGTTAGCCTGCGTTAATGTACTTGTATAATTCGTCGAATTAGATAATTGGACGATCACAAAAATATTTTTATACACAGTACAATGGAGGAAGCAAAACATGAATTCAAACAAAAGTTAATTTCTGGAAGCAGTAAAACGATCGGAGAAAAATAAGAAATAATGTTATGTTATGTATGTAATGAGACATTCTCCGTTTTTCACACTATTCTATTCTCTTGAATAGCTACCTCATAATAATAATAATAATAATACTTTCTTTATTTTCCCTTTGTTAGTACACTGCTGGTGGAAAAGAAAAATAATAGAATCCTCACATTCAGTCAAAATAAATACTAGCAAAGAGAAAACCCCAAGGGGGAGTTCACGCAAAGTGTTCTTCCACTCAACCCTTGTATGTGTTATCATTCGTACCATAACAAAAAGTAAACTAAAACTATTCTTAAATAAGAAGCACAACAAAACATGCATGGGGGTCACCTTTTGAGTCCAGTCAACAGCTATTATACTGCTGTTTAGTTTTTAGAAAAATATTGATCACGAACATATGTTTTGAATCTATGAGCACTATAACATTTACAATGACAAGGTATGGAATTATATAGCCTATAGACATTGAACGTAAAACTTCTCTCAAATAGTGTAGTTTTATGTGGTGGAGCAGTGATAGACGATTTATTTCTAGTATCGACACTGTGTATATCTGTTCTAAATAATATTTTACTATACAAATAAGGAGGATGTTTATGTACAATTATTTTATGGAATAGGCATAAAGCGTGGACGTCAAACCTGTCTTCCATATTCAACCAATTTAATTCTTTTAATTTGTGTGACACCCGATCAAACTTCCGGATTCCATATATAAATCTTATACAGGAATTCTGTACACGCTGAATCCTATTTAAGCTTTCACTATCTAAACACGGTATATAAACAGCAGAGCAAAAATTGAACTGTGATAGCACCAGAGTTTCACACAATGATTTTTTTGTATCAATTGACAAGTACGCCTTATGCGGATAAAGCAGCTTCATCGAAGCATAAGCTCTTTGTATATTTTTTGACACATACTCTCTAAATCTTAAATTGTGATCTATAATCAGTCCTAAATTCTTGCATTCATCGACAAGTTTTATAGACTCGCCACCAATATTTACCTTAATATTTGAATTCACGAAAGTTCGAACAGTTTTCTTGGCAAATACTAAGGCAACTGACTTTTTTGAATTGAGAAAAAGAGAATGTTTCTTTGAAAATTCAGCTATACGATTCAAATCATCATTCACTTTTTTATTAGCTGCTTCCAGATCAGAAACGAATGATAGATTTGCGTATCATCTGCATACATATGCACAGAGCAATCTTGAACGAATTTTGTGAATTGACTTGTATATACAGTAAAGAGTAATGGTCCAAGTACTGAACCTTGTGGTACACCTGATATTATTTTTTGTGGTTGAGATAGATGAGATCCAAGTTTAACTGTCTGTGTACGATTTTCTAAGTAGGATAACAAAAGTGATAAAGGTTCAGTGCAAAGGCCACAAGACTTAAGAATTGCTAATAAAGTTTTATGGTTAATAGTGTCAAATGCTCTACTGAAATCCAACATCACTAAAACGCTGCACCTGTCATTATCTAAATCATGAATAATATCATCAGTGATTTTCAGCAAAGCAGTCGTACAACTATAACCACTACGAAATCCCGATTGAGTGGGAGGTAAAATTTTGTTGCTATCTAGGAAGTGTATTAACTGTTTAGCTAGTATTTTTTCTGTTAGTTTCGATAAGCCGCATAGAATACTGATGGGTCTAAGATCAGACAATTCGCTGGGCTTGCCAACTTTGGGAACAGGAGTGATGCGAGCGTGTTTCCATGCTGCAGGAAATTTCGAGGTGACGATAATGTCATTTATAATATTCACAATGAATGGCAGTATATACGGACAACATAATTTTACTAAAGATATACCAAGACCATCAGAACCAGGCGCCGTATTTTTAATTGTTAGAAGGGTACCAAAAACTTCGAACTCAGAAACAAGGTTAAAACGAAACTCATTCTGACATATTTTGTTGAGTTAGAATAGAAATCACAGTAGTCATTTTTGTTTTTTGGAATGCTATCTATGAAATAGTCATTGATTATATCAGGATTATCAAAAGAAGATAAATTGTCATGTTGTGATTTACTGTTTATATTTAAAGTTTTCAACGCTTTCCATAGTTCCTTACCATTCTTTGTACCCGACAAATTTTCAAAGTATAACTTTTTCGCTTGCTGAGTTTTATAGTTAGTCTGATTTTTTAACCTTTTGTAGTCAGCCCAGTTCTTTTCAGAATGCTTTTTTCTGAGTTTCGCTCCAGCCTTATCCCTTTCTTTCATTAAGTGCTTTATTTCGTCATTAACCCAAGGCACTCTTTTCTTGGTAATTTTTATCGTCTTAAGTGGTATATGTTTATTAAACAATGACGTCAATATATTATTAAATATCTCAACCTTTTTATCAACGTCATGAACGTGAAGTATTTCATCAAGATTCTCATTGTACAAATCGCTCATGAATGCAGTTTCATCAAAGTAACGAAAATCTCTGTAAGTATGGAGCTTCGACGCTATCACAGGCTTAACAAGTCTAAAGTGACAACCAATACAAGCGTGTAATGAAAATTGCGATGTGTTGACGAAGGTAGATTCTATGAAAGACTCATTATTACAAAGAATAACATCAATGAGCGACGCAGAGTGAGGCGTAATATGAGTGGCTGCGGTGATCATCTGTGTTAACCCAACGGACTTTAACATAGAACTGAAATATTTGGTAGATGCTGCACGCAGGTCTTGGAAATTCACATTTACATCACCTATACAAATGATATTATCGGTGTACGACATAGCAATAGTGAGGGAAGTCTCTAAAGAATCAATAAAAGAATTATAATTAGTGTGCGGAGGCCTATAAACTACACCTATAACAAAACTACACTTATTATACACTATTTTTACAAACAATTGCTCTATATCATCTGCAACATCAATAATCTCATACTTAAACTGATCACTTAAATATAAAAGAACTCCACCTCCTCTACCACTATTTCGATCTTTACGTAAAAGCTTGTAACCATCTATTCTTAACTTATCGGGATTAACCCCATCTGTTAGCCAAGTTTCTGTTAGACCCATTATATCAAAATTGTTATCATGCAAAAAATTACTGAATTCATTGAATTTTGGAATTAACGACTGTATATTAAGATGACCCAACACACATTTTTTATCCATAATTAATTATAAACTAAATTATATATATATACAACTAAGCACAGATCTGTTTTTCAAGAAAGTTAGTAATAGAAACGCAATGCAGTACAGTTAACTCAATTCAAGCACTATGAAACACCCTTTCCACTCCTTTGTCCGTTTTCGCGAAAATATTTCCATTGAATGTCCATACATTTTTGAACCCATACTTTTCCGAAGTCTCCTTAACAATTTTTAATCGTGCTGTGGTAAGATCTTCTTTCATAATAATGCTAGTTCCCTTAAGAGATCGTTTCTTGCTGTATATATTATTCTTAATGTGCACATTCTTCAGAGTAACAATTACATGTCTTGGACGTCCATTGGAATTTTTTCCCACCCTGTAGGAATTTACAACATCACCATCGTTAACTTCAATCTTTAGTTTATTTCCAAAGATATCTTTTATTTTGGCGACAATGTTTTCCTTTGGAGTTTCTGGTAAACCCATTAGCCGAATATTATGATTTTTTGCCTGCTGCTGCAAATCATCTACTTTTTGCTCTAATTTATCTGTATCATCTCTCGGTGTACCAAGGATATCACTACTGTTGGATTTCAGCAATTGAATTTCGGCCTCAAGTGAGGCAATTTTTGTGTCATAGTAATTAAACTTCTCTGCTAGTTTCTTGGTAATATTAGAAATAATTGCTTCACTAATTGCGCTCGCTATATTATTCGAACGGAGAGCCTCGACAAGAGACCTTTCAAATTCTACTTGATTCCTTGTTGGCATCTTATCAATATTCACAGATAAATTCAAAGAGAGTAGCAGGTATCACTTTATAAAAGGTGAATTATCAACTTACATTTATAACTGTATTTGCAGAGACACTCACACACGACCTCGCTCAGCAACGGTCATATCACATATTCGTCACATATCATAATTGTATATATATATATATATATATATATATATATATATATATATATATATATATATATGTGCATCTATCAATGTAACCACATCTTTTAAATTAATTCAAGACAACTGAATAATTAAAAAAATTGCAAACACATCAATGAATGGTACGAGTAATTCGATAACATTCTCCGAATGTCCTGAACAGGATCATCAGGATAAAAAGGTGATATAATTTCACATGTTAAATATTTACCATCCATAAAATGCGTGCCAGTAACTCATTCTGCTTCTTCATCGCAGTAAATTTTTTTGACGAAAATCAAATCATCGGTTACTATTATAATTAAGTTCTTTTTAAAGATGAAACATTAGGAAAAAATATAGTTTATGAAAAGTGAATAAACACGATTTAGTAGCAAAGCGTACAAGAACGCAAGAAAAGAAATATTAAGATTTTATCCAACAGCGATAAAAAGTCCACTTACTCAATATAAGTAAGCAACTTTCGATAATTTTAAAATATAAATATGTTTGGTAGCTAATTTTTTTTTCAATGAAACCGCATCAACCGCGCAGGGTTATTAGCGGTGGTACAAGTATGTTATATACGATAATACAGTTCAATATGCTTTAAGAAATGGTCAACACTTGCATAGTCTTTGGTTAATGCTTGTCGAGGGTCCAATGGTATTTGGCAGTTTGGTAGCTAATGAATAATGGCTTGGAATAGTTTTTGGGTCCATTTCTAAAAAATTATTTAGTATTTATGCCTTTTTAGCTTTTCGAAAAAAAAACAAATACATTTGCTCGAATTTAAGAAAAGCAACTTTTCACTCAAAACCATTTGCAACCCTTCATCTCCAAATTTTGCTAAATAAGAATAGGGGTCAAGTGATACTTTGCTAAAAATACTAAGTCTATAGTACTCCACCTAATACACTGGAAGACCTGCGAGAACAAATAATTAAGCTATGTCATGAAATAACACCGGAAATGATCCGGAATGTTCGAGAACAGTAAGTTTTTAAATACTGATTCAACCGATTTTCATATTTTGCTGAAACCGTGTTGTAGACATTTCAATGCTCCACATTGTCTAAACGAATGAAGCGATATTCAAAAATGAATCTACAAAAAGTAATGTAGTCAAATCCCTTTACAGTGTTTTTTGTTTATTTAATTTTTTTATCGAGTGATTATACCACTCTCGGAGTTGAACAGTTTGCACTAATTTTTGGGCGAGAAGGTGTCCCCCTGAAAAATAAACTTGACGTGTCTGAATCTTCTCTGAATGTTTTTTACCTCCGGGATTATATAAACAGACGCTACACAGTTTTATCACGCACAAAACCACTTTATCAAAACCCGACACGTGTTTCGCTAACTATGTTAGCATCTTCAGAGAAATCATCAACTTCTGGTTAGAATAAAGCGGCTTGACGAATGTTAAGACAGTGTAGTTAGTGTTTGTGCTTGCTGCGCCAAAGTATCCTGTTTCACATATCCTGAATTATATGGCAAAACTGAATAAAAACAGGACGTTTTGTGTAAAGCATGCAGACATTCCCTACATCCACCCTTCCTAGCCTTCCTCGATTGCTCAGATTGAAACTGTTGAAGAAAAGTTGTTATTTCTAGGGGAGTTTTCCCAGCGCATGCATAAATTTGGCATTCCTCGGAAAGTCCTGGTGGAGTTGTTTGCAAAGTGTACGATATTCTACAATTCGCGAACAAGCCAGCGCGTTGCAGCGTCAACTTTGCGACGCATTAACAAGTTTTAGTGTGCAAACTGTTGTCCGAAGGGAGTTGCAACTTTCTCAAGCTCTACGTGACCGAAGAGACGATGTACTGTGGCTTGGTTTTAGGAATAGTTTTGCTCTGTCCATTTCATACCTAATCAACTAAACTTTTTTAATGTTCTTTTCTTTCCTCACGGTGAGCTGCTATGGAGCTGCAGGCGGACTAAAACGGGGTCAATTATATTAAGCCCGTGCTTAACTTTATCGGGTCAAAATATTGCCAAAAATTCTAAGAATATATATATTTGTACGTTTATTTTCTAGCATACCAACAGGTGTGTAACTGTGCTATGAAATGTCACACTCAGCGACAATTGGAAATTTCAAAACACTTGCAATGACTAACTGCAATTGCTTGTAAATCTCAAATACTTATATTTTTATAATTCGCATGTAATATTACACAGAAGTCATATTACAGATTGAAAATTTTATATTCAAGTAAGAGCATTTCTCGCCACAATGTAAAAAAAAAATTTAATTATGTCAGCTGTTTGCATTTGTTACACTTGTCTGTAGTAGTGTACACAAAGTGCAAAACTCTTGTTGCAGGTTTCTTTGTGAGTTCAATCAAATAAGTGTCTGTTTGTTCTGCATAATTACTGATATTTTAGGATCAGATAATAGCATGAAGTAGGTTTAAATTCAATAAAGCCATACGTCTTGCAAAATAATTTTTTGATTTGTCAACTGATCGAAATACCATTGAAAACATAGTGTTTTTAGTTTTCTTGAACTAAAATTATAAATATTTTCATCCACTGGTTCTGTAAAGCATGATTCACGAAATGCAGGTGGCGCAACCTCCTTTATTAATGGCACAACCGGTACGCCTCTCTCCCCACAGAACGCTTGAATTCTGGCATGCAGTTTAATTAGTGTTCCTAGTAGCGAATAAGACTATGTAAGGATGAATATTTCAGACATCCTTTGATCAAGACAAGTTGCACATCCATTGTGACGCACGCATACACACTAAGTTTGCTGCTGTTCCTCTAAAGCTTACAGCGGCGTATTAAGCAGAAACGTAAGTAAACTTTGAAACGTACAGTGGATTGTTGAAATGTACAGGAGTTTCTAGCTACGCTACTTCCATTATAACACAGAGCCAAGAATTTAAAATATTGATACAAATTCTTCAATACATACAATAGACTGCGTGTGTGGGTAATGCTATATTGGTGAGTCTTCTAAACCAATTAAGTATCGAATCATATAGCTTGAATGTAATATAAGCTAGGGCGAAATTTGGAAATCAGCACTCGGAGAATGGGTTCGGAAAATAGGATATAGCAAAATGAGAACAAGTTTTCATACCATGCAAGGAAGATAAAAACTTCAAGAGGAAGGTCATAAAAAACTGCTTTATATTCCTAAGCTGTCGTTTCGTGTCTTTTGAAGTAACTATATGAGACTTGCACCACCAATCATACCAGTTTCGAAGGAATTAACCCTTTTTCTAGCTATAACTTGTTACTTTTAATATTATTTGGTATAGTATATCGAGTGACCATATATGGCAAAATGCAACACCCTCTGCTTGATATCTAAGAAATTGGTCATGATTCTACAAAGGAATAACAGCAAAAGTCAATGTTAAATTGATAGATTTTTAAATATAGAAGTGACATTGAGGGTTGTCTCGAGGTATTACCAAAAGATTAAATTCATGAGGGTTCATTTATGGCGACTTTTTAATTCATTTACCACTTTCTCTGATCACATTTTATTAAAGATTGTATTACTTTAAACCTTAACGTAAAATACTGGAATTTACATGATGCCACATAAAAAGTGTTTTTAATAAACTTCAAAGACGGCGATTCATTATATGTACAGAATAATAATAATAATAATAATAATAATAATAATAATAATAATAATAATAATAATAATAATAATAATGATAATAATAATAATAATAATAATAATAATAATAATAATAATAATAATAATAATAATAATAATAATAATGTCTTCATTGTACATAATACGGCGAAGTTTAGCCTCAATTGATACTTTACTCAACCGGTTCAACTCACTTAACTTAGTCTGACTTCTATATAATATGGTTAATGGAATCTAAAATAAGCAGCAATACAACTTTATATGGTAATAAAATGCGGCAATTATTATTTTCAGTAAAAAAGGGAATGAAATAAGAATCTATGTCTTGTGAAATTTCTTGTTTAATAAGAATTCATGGTTCTGAAATCTGTCGTGACAGTTGGAGAAAGAGAAGGTGTTTCCTTAAATCAAATTTAAAGTGCTTAAGATTTGAAATGTTTTTATTCATATCACTGCCCAAAGCATTGAACTGCTTCGGTCCCTGGTATGAGAAAGCGCGTTGAAACATGCCTGTCTTGGAATGGAAATTTCTGTCCCTTCTAGGCCTACTATGCACATTCAACCTAAATAGCAACTTTTCTCTCAAAAAGGGGGTGGTGACCACGTGATAAGAAATTTGAATAAGAAACTTAGGAAATAGTAGGTATACAAAGTTCAGCTTCCAGTCATTCCAGCCTATTAATTGATGGAGTAATGTGTAAATACTTTCTTTGCTGTTATTAACCTGCAACATGCATTTTGTATTTTTTGGAGTCTTGTTGCTGTTTCCTGATCCAAACAAGGTTGGAATATCGTACATCCGTACAACATGCCTCATATAACTGGACTTTCATATAAACTTTTCTCCATATTTGCAGACAAGTTCCTGTTGTTATACAATAGTTTTCAATTTTAAATAACATATTTTACTAACGTCGTGTGTACAGAAACGTAAATCCTCATCAAAATATAAGCCGAGATGTTTCATACTGTCCAGAAAAATCAGATCACCATTGTCTGCTCTGATATGCATGACGTATACATAAAACTCCCTTTTTTCCTAGGACCAAACAACATGAGCTTAGATTAGTTGGATAAGGTATTTAAAAATTAGCATATATCTAAAGACCTTTTCCAGCTAGAAAAATATATGGAAAATTTGCTTTATTTGAAAGTTACGGTGAAGGAAAGCGTCAACATCAAAACTAAACCTCGCTATAGAAGGAGGAATTTATTCTATGTACATTTTGTTAGGATAAAACAGTTGTCATTTCCACTTTTGAGCAGTGCATATGTCATTGCATTGTTTCCATAACTTTGTCTTGCAGAACTGGAGTAGGATTCTATAGAGCTATAGATTTAGATTTATGCAATACAATAAAAGGTTCCTAATGGCTTCTTTCTGAAATTCTACGCAAAATACGTCAAAATTACTGCATATTTGAAAAATCATCTGTGAAACTAAAGACCTGCTTGCATGAAGATCCCTGGTAGGAAAACTCCTGACAAACCATAGTTATCTGTTTATCGTAATGGCATATTTCGGAATTGAAATATTATGCGTTATTGGTGTTTCATGAAAAACTATTCCACTCATTTTCATGTGTCAGAAATGATATGTACACATTTATCACAAATTGCACTCACAGTATTCGCCTGATTTGGTTCCTTGCGAATACCTTTTATCTACCAACATTAAGACATGGTTCGAATGAGTAACAAACCTTACTTCAAACGAGGAGGTTATCGCCGAGACGGGAAAATATTGTCCACAGGCTCAAATATTATATTTTTTAGAAAGCTTAAAAAATTGCAAAAATGCGATTATCTTCGGAATAAATTATAAAAACAAAAAAAATATGTTTTTTATATTTAATATGAGTACTTATTAATCGACCATCGTAGGTCTGTAATTATCGACATTTCTCACGTCACCTTTTTTATGTATTGCTATAGTTGCAGTAATTTTGAGCACGTTCAAGTTCCAGGTCTGACGGGGGGTCATACAGTGCATGTTTCCCTTATTATCCACATGCACGACTCCCTATTTGTCGTTTCATGGCGGCTTGCTGCTACGCAAACAGTTTACTTTCGTTGCACCTCTCTAGTTACAAACATACACACATACAACGTACATACTAATGAGTGGAGGCACGATGCGGCATAGCAGAGCTTAGCAGCGCAGTTTGGCCAATATGTTATGGTTAATATACTGTTTGTTACGTGGGTTTCAGAGATATATCGGTTGAACAACTTTCATAGGATTCAACATTGAATTTCGGTGCAGCACTTAACGTAGAGTGGATTTCCAGGAGGCTAGCGATTAAAAGGTCAGTTTTACTTCCCATGCCAACAAGCGCGAAAACCCATGTTTCTATTTCCATTGGTCTGTCTGTCGGTCTGTACTTTGTCCACTACTGCTTCACCCCACTTTAACTCGAAATGTGCGGTTTGGATTTTAATGATAGTTTAACACTAGCTTACTAGTATGACAAATACGACAAAGCTTAGTAGTTTTCAAAAATCGGTCCAGCAGCGGCGGTGTTATTGTCAAATTATTTATAAAAACAGTCGACCAAGCGGTTACTCGCCAACAATCTTAGCTGTATTTTCGCGTTTTTATGTTTGTGAATAATATTCATACCAGTTGTAATAAAGCACTCCACGCCTCTGTACAACCAATTAAACAACAAAATCTAAATAATTAAAAAGTTTTGATTAATTTTTAGTGTGGTTTGTTCTTAGCACATTTTTTTAAGCAAATATTTTAGATTGTTTAGCCTTGAAATGAAATAAGCTGTATAAAATATCAAGCAAAGAACTTGATATGTTGTTGACAGCAAATAGCCGAGAACACCTACCATTTCGTAAATTAACTTTTTTCCAAAAATGTTTTGTTCAAAATTTATCGTCATCGGTAAATTTGAAAATTTTCAAATTATTCAGTCTTCAAGTGGGTGAAAATTGAGTGAAATGGTTTCTCCACATAGAGTACAGGTGTGGCTAATGTGAGCATGCATTTTTAAGTCTTAAAACCAACATAAATGTAAAAAGAGTATGCAGAAGGCTCGACTTTTTTACTAGCAAACAGCCGAGCACCCATTTCATTCTGGAAATGAATTTTGTTCCAAGAAATTCTTATTGACATGTTTTCAAATTAATCAGACGTCTTGAAGTCTATGTAAACAACTTTAAAAGATTCCATTAGATAGATAAAGGTGAAGCCAATATAAAAATGTCAAAGAAAACCAACTCCCACTTGCCACTATCAATTTCTCCCCCGATTTCATTATTTCATTAATAAAATGATCAGAAGCCTTTGAAACATCTAAAAATAATGTTTGAATTAATTAATTATCTCTACTATCTGACAATAATTCCGCCTCTGCTGCACTGATTGTCATAATTTATGAAGGCTTTTCGTCCTTGCCAGAATAGTGACCTTATGTCAAAAATCATTACAATTAGAGTAGTACTCTCCGAATTACCGACTTGCCTAGGATCAGCGGATAGACAGACAGACAGATAGACCCATGATGTCATGAGACATAGAGAAGAACATTTGTCTGTCGATGACAGACGACAGCAGGTGATAAACTCACTGACGGAAATAAGTTTTGTTGTTGTTGTTTTGATATGTATGTCATGCATCATAGACTAAACATGATGTATAGAATATTCGAAAGATTTCGCGATTACAATACTCCCCCCGCCTATTGGCGTGAGAAGCAATTAATGAGGCCACTTACGATGTTCTTTGTTTTAAGTCAAAACCTCGAACGCTTTACATATTATTATTATAATGTTCTTAGCGTTCCACCTAGCGAACGCTTATAATGTTATTCTATGCATAAGAAAGGAAGGTTAGAAAATATTTAATTAATGCCTTATCTTGACATATCAACTTGTACCATTATGTATCAGGCCGATGGATCTCGTTAATGAATTTTGTCACGTTAAATGGGCACATAATTTCGGAATTCTTTCATGTATACAAAAAGGTTAGTCAAGTATGTGGCCTAGCGACCAGATAGATACCTGAGACGCGGTGAAGGTTGCTCTGTGTGTAATTGGTTTAGTGGCGGGTCCCTTACCTTTGAAAATATATTAATTTTTTATCATCAGACCGACTTATATGCGTTCCATTGGTTCATTTTTTTTTCAATAAGAGCTCTTGACTTGATTGAATTGTTACATAAAGGACGTTGTCAACCCAAGCAACATGGTTTTGTCACCAAGATTTTGAACGCTTCCTTACTAAAGTATCTCTTATTGACTTTGACTGATACAGACCCTGAAGCTCATCTTATATTTTCTACTGACTACTAATTAAAACAACAGTCCTCTTATGAAACAAAACTTTGTTCTGGACACAGTGAAAATGTTATTAACATTAGTAATTTTATGTGGTTTCAATTAGCCACAAAATGGACAACCGCAGGATAGGTTCTAAAATTATAGACTCTAAAGTTATACACAGCGTAAAATTAAAATTGTTCATACATTTGTAGAGACACAAACAGATACAATATATCGTCCTCGCAACGTTGTCTGTCTTATGAGAAAAAATGCAACATACCTCAATCTAATCCCAATCAAAAATTAATTCTGTATCCAAGAACAAACCGTAAGGAAACCTATATAAAAACATGTACTGCAGATTTAAGGAACATAGGAAACAAGGGGCACATGCATCGCCCCGAACCCTTGCTGGTTATTAACAGATGCCAGTTCAGTAATGCCCTAGTTGCTTGTGCGTATAACGAACTTGGAAAAGAATGGTTGGAGGGCAGGCAGTCCAAGAGGTTCATAGCAGGCGTCAACAATCGTAGAGAGCTATGGCAATTGAACCGGAGGAGCGATTCACTCCACTTGTTGGTAGGGATCCTGACAGGTCGCTGTAGATTGAACAGGCACCTGTCTCTCGTAGGAGTGGCCAAAGACCAAATCTGTCAGAAGTGTTTAGAGGAGGACGAGACCTCGTTCCACTTGCTGGGTGAATGTGCCGTATAAAGCGGCGTTAGGGCTAAGGTGTTCTGTACAGCAGATCTTGACAGGAAAGAGAGCTGCTCAGCGGAATAGTAGGACATCATGACCTTTAGCCATAGTTCTAGTGATGGGCTTTGAGGTCCGCAAAAAGGGACAAAGCTTTGCCTCCCCATTACTACTGCTACTAGGGAACATCGATTAGATTTCTTTCTTTGGACTTAAAGACATCAAACTGTTCTACGTATGTGTGACGTAGGCCACAAGATCTGCCTTCTATCTATGCTTGCGGAAATCATATTGGCGATCGTTGATGATATATTTGTACAGGTACTTTCTAAGCTGCACGATAATAACAGTCCCCACAACCTTGGACGTGATGCAGTGCGGAGTCACATGTCTATAGTTGCTAGGCATATTCTTCCTCTCGCTAGTTAGAAGAGTTTGAATTGTTTGCAGAGGACTGATGCGCAACATTTCAGGTTACAGTTTACCTGGAGTTAAGTTTTTCTAGAACGTGTTTTATATATTGGAATTAGAATTGGAATTTCAAGCATTTTTGAGTCCACACTGGTGGTAGTTGGTGGAGTGCCTCTTTGCAAGTTTATTGTGGAATTGGCAGCAAAAACGTTCCCCAAGGTGTCTGCCTTTTCTTTCAGAGTGGATTCCATGGACCTATCCGCTTTCTACAGTGTTGGTATGGATGAGTAGCAGAAGCTCTGGCTAACAGTCTAGGCTACAGACCAAGATGAGCTTCTTAATTAACTTCTGTATTAAAAAAATATCTTAAAACATAAAGACTGTTTTAGATATTAGGAATGATCTCTATTTCAATTGAAGTACTTATCCATATTGAACTGATATGAGGTTTTGATAAAAGTCTGTTATCTATAGATCCACGCCAGTTCGCTTTCACACCATTCCATTGGCATCCGTATATTTTTGAATATCGTCAGGAAGCTTTCCTATGGGAAATAAGACGTATCTTGGTGATCGTCAAATTGGAAACAAAAAAAGTTAATCTAAGATACGAGAAGATCTATCTTTCTCGGTATTCCTTTGACAATGGTGCCTGTCATATTCGGATGCATGAAAAATTCTCGCAAGCAAATGTCTAACGCTTCTGGGAGACACAACGCTACAGGCAATATAATGTTGTGAGGAGAATAGAATCCTATACCATCATTCAAATGCAAAGCTTTGTGCATGTAAGCGTAGCCACATTTTGCGATATATTTCTTAGTAGTTACGTGGACGGATTTTCTGAATACACGTCACAAAAGATGCATGAACAGAGACATTAGGTTAATCCGCAACTAGTGACGTGCCGTCCCGGCAGTAAGAATGCAAGCAATCTTTAATCCTAGATTTTAAAGAAACAGTGACCGCCTTTAGTTGAGTGATCTAATCTAAACTTTCTCTTATTGTTGCCTCACCTATCATCCAATTATTGATCAATTTAAGTAATCGACGGATAGCATGCCTACAGTGTTCAAATACAACAGTTTTGCACACAATAATTAGATGCAGGAATTTATAGAACCATTGAGTTGCAACTTATCTTTATGATTTTTTTGCAGGTACATTTTTTAGCTATCATTAATCGTAAAATATATGAAATTATTTTTGGTCAATAACTTTCTTTTGTTTCTAAGTGCATTAGGAACCACGTTGCGAATTTGTGTAGGTTAAAAGTTATTCAAATATTTTCTTACGAGTACACTAATTTTAGTCACTGCATAAAGCGTAATCAGTAATGAATATATATATATATATATATATATATATATATATATATATATATATATATATGAAAATTTGTGTACACGCTTAGTTTCGATGATAATGCATGGTTAGTGTATGACGTCGCTCTAAATCCAATATGACGGAACACCTAAGATGGCGGACTAGCTATTTTTATATACAATACAATATGGGTATCAAATGAATGAGTTTTCTGAGAATAACTCAAAAAAAAACAGTGATGTCACACTAAATCCAATATGGCGGAACATCCAAGATGGAGGAATAGTTATTCTTAATGCACGCATACAATATGGGTATCAAATGAAAGGACTTGCTGAGAAAACGAATGAGAGTAAAACGGTATAGTGATCATAAACTCCATTGCTCCAGTCCGTCTGAAATTAATTTTGGTGTATCGGGGTTTTTGCAGACCTGTCCAGCAATAGCTAAAAAGAAAAAAATAAATTAAAAGGAAAAAACATTGTTTAAATGCAGGTTCTTATCTATATGCTCTGAAAGAATGGAATCAACAATTCCTTTAAAACTTTTACTATCATCATATAGCATCAAAACATAGTTTATTTGATATAAAAGCTTGTCGCGGGTTCACCTGTGTGGATGAACAATTAAGTTAAAGAACTCTCATTAGCTAGATCCACACCAAATGATCCATTTTGGATCGGCGATCCCGCGATCCGCGATCATGATTCATGGATCGCACTTATGCGATCCAGTTGCAAATTTTAACGATCCTGTCGGGGTGCTCCAAGACGCTCCAGCCGATCCACACTGATCCTGTCAGTCGTACTCTATCTCGCTATGGAGTCACACGTGCATCACCGCTGGCGACAAAATAGCCGTAGCAGCAACGACCTATATTTTTCTAAAATATTTACGAGACAAAGAACGAAAACAAAAAAGAAAGTACTGGGTGAAAACGATATATAACAACCGGTTAGAATATGGGACTCGGCTTTACAAAGAGTTAGTTAGAGATGGAGCTGAAACTAATTTTGTTCGGATGGATGCAAATGAATTAGACACATTGTGTTCACTATTGAATGAAAAAATTAGAAAAAATGATACAAACTATGGTGATGCAATAAATGTACAGGAAAGAGTACCTCTGACATTAAGGTTTCAAGTAACTGGAGACTCGTACGTCAGTTCGCTGTATCTTTTCCGTGTGTCCAAGCAATCGATATCACAAATTATTGTTCCCGAAGTTTGTGACACAATCAATTGACATATTGAAGGATTATGTAAAAGTAAGTAAAACCACACATTTTTGCTGGTTCTCTCTGTCTGACACTCGGTCAGTCTGTACTCTATCTGGTATTCTTTGGCTCTTTTATAACCAATAAAGAATTTTTTTGATTTTGATGAAACTTGGACATTAGGTTACTAATATGACAAGGACGATAAAGCTTCGTAGCTTTTGATATCCGGTTCCGTGGCAATGGAGTTGTCGCTAGAAAACTAAAAAACGCATAATATTAGTTTTTGCGGCCCTCAAATAATTGTAAGAGTCATATTCATATTTTGAGAAAATAGCGTCAAAAAAATTGACTTTATTTTACGTACAGTGATTACGCTTTAATGGATATTCTTAACTTTTTCCAGACCTGTTATTCCAGCCCAAGTAAGTTTTGGAAGTCAGATATTGTGATTATTTGGATTTTTTTTAATTATAAAAGATTCAAAGTCTGTCAGTAGTTATAACGTTTTCTTTGTTGTGCCACCTCGTGCTGAGTCGAGCTACCTGACCCCATTTTTAGTTCCTAGATTTGCTGCTATTACAGAGCTATATCCAAAATATTCAAATAATAATCATCCCCTGCTATACAAACTACGGAAAGTGCTGAATCAGCACGCCCATGGGGCGAAGCTCGAACTTCTGATGTTTAGCATGGATATATATTTGAACAGGGTTATTCTTATGCAAAGACAGGGACAAAACGGTCGCCTTACTTTTAAGAAGGTTGTTTGGATACAACTTCTGTTTCCTTTTGCGATATACGATCATACCCAGTTCCTATAAAATTTGACGCTATATTGGATCTTAGAACTTTGCTCCTGGATTCCGGATTGTAAATAGCCAAATTATTTTTCCTTTGAGCTTTTGATGCCGTTTCCTCAAAACCTACAGGGAAATGTTCTTTGAATTTATATTAAATATGACAATTCTTTTCAATGTGGATATTTATGTACCGGGTGATTGAAGATCAAAGAACACGGACCGCATCTCGTGAGCCATTTTCTGCAGAAGCATCAAATAAAAATATTTAACAACGAAATGAAATAAATTAAAAGTAAATAAACTTTTTTAAAACAAGCTCTTATTTAAATGCGCAGAAAATAATAAAATAAGCTTTTTCTTTAAAGCTTGCCAACATATGAAATTGTTATCGCAATGGAAAGACTCCTCGCAGTGTTGTCAGATTTCAACAGCAAAGTCAATATCTAGCCTTTTTAAGCATGATTTGTCGCTAAATGTCAAACATCTGGTCGATTCACAAAATTAGTCGCTAGACAGAGTAATAATATTGAATTAATTGCTTTTCGATAACTGAAACAGGTCAACACTGCAAAATCCAGAAGTAATTTACTCACCAAGCTAAAATGTAAATAAATTGATCAAGTTCAGTTAAGGGGCAGTCATATTTAAGATAAGTGGCTAAGAAATATTGCTGAAAATTATTTTCGAGTTCTTGAGACGACCACTAGGGGGTGTATTTCAATCAAATATAAAATATAAAAATTGTTAGCTTATCTTTTTTTCTATTTTTGTCTGTTGGGGTAGGGAAATGTGTTGAATACTGAGTAGGTGGCGGTGTACGGACCTGTCATTTTTTGTTTCCGAGAGTACGAAATGCAATGATATTTATTTTCCATTAAGAAATAGCTTGAATAATCATACGAACAGGTACAAACCGCTGGACGACACCTTCATTCGTCGTAAAGATGTGCATGGAAGAATGTGTGAGTTAAAATGTCAAGCAATTTAATTACTATAAACGTTGAAGCTATATTGCATGTGGAAAATTTATTATTGATAGACATTCCAATGTACCACAGCCTAAAAAACTCTCTCAAACTTCTTTCCTGATCATGCGTAATTTAAACCTCAAAAAATCATCAGTTCCAAACTTTAATCGAAACCTTTGTTTCTAAACTGATCAGAGTTGCGTATGAAGCATAGCCTCAAGCTAGTGGACGCCATCTTGAAATAGACCCAATAGCACATTAGTGACTATCTATTATCCTCATTCGATTATCATGCAGTATAACCTGCAAAACAATTAAATAGCTTTTTGTTTCAAAATTTCGGAATTCGTGGAACATTTACGATATTCATAAATTGGATATATCGTAAAATCCGTTCACAGCTTTCAAGAATAACAGGAAAAGGTGACATTTTTTGTCACAGTAGACCTATGCAATATGGGTAATTACAGAATATTAATTTTTATTAATATTCATCACATTCTATTGATATTTTGACGAATTATAATTAATTTGAAGCAAATGTTGACCAAACCTGCACATTATTGTCAAATATGGCCATTTGAGAAGAATTATTATAATTATAGCTATAAATGCAAAACCACATCAAAAGCCCGCTATAACTCTAGTGCTTCATGATATAATATGCCAAATGTCAATGCAATAAAATTAATGACAGTTAAATTTATAGACACTCGAATAAAAAAGTTTTGTATAATTGCTATTTCAGCGAGTCAAAAGAACCTGATTTATAGTTGTAATTCCATATTAATTCATGGAATATACGGCCATTTGTGCTGTAATTACTCTCGTTACAACAGTGCGTAGGTACCTGAACAAACATTCTATTACTTTCGTTGTGGGTAGGCCGTTAATTTGTATACCCACATCCTAAAAGGTGTTCATTAGAAAATGGAGCGGTGCTAAGTGGTCAATAAAATTTATTTAATTGGATCTTGTCACCGGGATGGCAGATATTGTAGGAAATTTTGCAACAAAATAGCAACGCCCAAGTTACGAAATGCTATTTAAACGGTTTGAAGGATATGGTGCATTTGTCTCGAGATTAAATCAGCTGCTTCAAAAATTATGTTTCCGTTATGAACCGCTTGTACTAAGTATACTTTATATTTTTTTTCTTATAGATAGCCACACTCAAAGACAGGGGATAAATGTCTATCCACATAGATCTTAAAATGCTGAAGATTGTAACCAGAGGGAAACAAAGTCCCCGATAGCTCGACTACATGTATTGCTCGTTTTTTGGTTGTGTCCAGAAGCTTCACGGACTGGGAGCATCCCCACCCATGTGAGCAGTAAGTGCGTTAACCCATAAAAATAATCTTGAAACGACGTAAGAACGTTTCCCAAACAGCTTGAGTGGAGATGTTAGATTGCAAGGTTTCACGGATTATTCCTACATAATACTATGATTCTTATATACAGGGGGCGCGTTCAGAGATAGTGAAACTGGGATCCATCCCAGCCTAATATCTCCAATCGGATTTGGACTAACTGGGAATCGTGCCTTTGTACCCCAATTGGAAGAGTGTCTGTCCGGCAAGCGAGAAGTACAGTTCCCGCCGTGCGTCAGTTTTTTCCGATTTTTATATCCGAATATGTGCCTATATGATTACGGCATACGCACATGTATCGGTTGAATATTGGCAGGGCGTGACAACTGCGTCATCAGCATTGGAATGGCTTTTCCAGGCTGGAACACAAAATGCGTAATCACATGGGAGTCGAGGTTGATGTTACAGCGGTCCGAATTACCAGTACATACGCGGACATGGCGAACCTCATCCACTCTCGATACAATGTACGCTGAATTAGCTGCTGACGCTTGCACAGCCAGAAGATTTTCTGTGTGTTTCATATGCTGATGTTGATGTGGGAGGTTGGTAGCCTCACTATGTCGGATTTGTTTTAATTTGGTTATCAGAAAATATTAATCTAGCACGTATCGTACTCAATAAAGGTTTTGGAGAGCAGCCGTTTTAATTTTGGCATGTCAGCATCAAGATATTCGGGAAAATATCAATCCGATATTTTTAGCGTATGTTATATGCAGGTCCGCCATTTCATGAGTTGATAACTGAATCACTGTTAAAACCTCAAACAGCGTGACATATTCACTGCGACAGCAAAGCTATCTTTTAATTCTGTGGGTTCTCCAGATTCGATTTTTATAATGAGCAAATCACCATGCCTAATAACTGAACATTGTAGCTCCAGAAAACCTATTTCATGGTTTCTTGTGGCAATTATTGGAACTTGATGTAATAATTTGAACATTGGCATTTGGGTTACTTCCACAGCTATTTTCGAAGTGAAAAATGTAGTCAAGAATACAGAGTGAACTTAACTTTCTTTCTTTTTTTAATATAAATATCACTTCTATAATTATTTATTGTCCTTGTTTAGGTTGAATGCAGTATTCTATAATATTAGCATTTGCTGGGATTAAAGCAGGACAAATTAGTGTTAATGCGTCTCTCTATATATTTAAAAACTTCTAATCTAACCGCTCGTCAGTATCGCTTGATCGGTGATTAGGAAGATACTTCGCTGCCCAGAACCGATTTTCAAATGTGCTTGTTCGTCCTTGTCACAGTATTTTCTTAGTGTCAAGGTTTCATTAAAATCCAAAAAGTACTTTTTGAGTTATGAAGGGGTCAATTATTAAGTGTGTGCTCCCCACTATACGTCAGACGTGGTATAGACAGGTTTCGTCTTTAGCTTAGACTCGTCAGTATAGCATAGCGGTCTCACTGGAGAGACCAATTGTATGGTATATATATGTGACCCAGTCAAGGGTGTGATATCAGCATCCACACTCATCTCCAAGTATCGCGCAGAGTGGCGCTGCCCATTGGCAACTCACGAAGTCAAGGTTCTAACAATTGGACTGCCTTGAAGCGGCGACAAATGTCTCTTATGACATCTGTCAACCGGGTTGAACTGATTTGTTCTTCGTCAACACTATTAACTAAATACCGTCAGAAGCTCCTGACGTGAAAGAGAAGAGATAACGATACACCGTAAATGGTGCTTATGCACAATAGGTGATGACGCAACGAATCACTCCACCCTTGTTGACAAGTGTTTAAAGACATTTTTCGTGATTACAACACTGTCCCGCCAATTGCCGTGGGAAATAAAAAGAAAAAAATCCGAAAGGATTGATCTTAACGGGACAATTTGGCAACAATGCTTCATCCGCTACGCCGTTTTATAATTGCTTTCTTGGCCGGCAGCTATGCACACTTTACCTATGCAGCCCTCCGCTAGCGGGTCTGCGTGTCCATAAATTTATCGGTAGAATGAACAGAAGCTCGCCGAAGCTGTCGACATCTATCAGCAGGGGTAACTTTCTGGAAATTCGCTCAAAGAACGTAATTGTGTAGCTGGCAGGGCTCGCGATTCTCAATTAAGTTTTGTCTCGTGTATTTTACAGCCCCTCGTTTCCCGATCCCCGTGAACTCATTACTCTGCGCCTTAAATCCCATTTAAATAGCTCGGAGGTGTTTAGTTAATGTTCGCCCACTTGTTTTTCTTTGGATCGGCTGTGCCGCGGTTCCCCGGCTCAGCGCGAAATCGCGATTTGACGGAAAAAATATTTCAAGAGATCATCAAAAATTTTCCGTTTTATGGCGTACTGATACAAATGTAAAAGCCAGTAATGGAGCAACACCAAATCAAAAGCAACGTTTCTTCATAGATAACCGCTTATGCTAAGGTAGAAAGCTCATCACGCTTCATAAGCGCTGTAAGAGGATGAATATGTCTATTCACATTGACCTTTAAAAGCTTCAGACTGTAAACATTGGGGAACAAAGTCCCGGGTAGTTCATTACACAACACCGAGGCTCTCCAACAGAAGATGCACACTTGGTGTTATTATTTGAGGCAGCTGTTCAGACATCTGCTATGATAATATCTATAGAATAGAGACAAGTTAGCCATCCTTATTTGATGTCCTAGACTGAGGAGATCCTGTGTAAGTTCAGGCGCATCCGCTAGACGTATTTCTTGATTCTGGATTGTATCCAGAAGCTTAAGGGAGTGCTTAGGAGCACATTCTCACTCTAGCCATGATCTAACCTGGTCCTTCTATAGTACCAGTCCAGAAAATACAATTTCCTGGAGCGGAAGAGCTTCTGATCTGACGATCGTGCTATGATATGATGTTGTGGATGTTGATTACCAGAAGCTTCATAGAATATAATTTGAGTATTGGACGATCCTCCTTCTCCAGGGCTGGCAGACAACTTGCGACTTCTTTGTCCAAGTTTTTGCCTTAGTCTTCAACAAGAGGAATATCTAGTCAAGGCTAGTGCAGGTGGACAGAAGCTTTCCCTCAGACTTCCTTATAGTTTGTTTTTGGATTCCAAATGGGGCATATTATATTGATGATTTGGGATCGCACCGCGGTAAGTTTTGTTTCATTTCACAAGACGCGTTGTGTTTCTGATGTGGCGGTTCATTATGTACGTGTTTTGGGTATATAAAGGATGAAAATACATCAGCTGCATTCTAGCCTTTCATAAAATGGTTCATGCCAAACCTTAGTGAAGCTATTTAGTAACTTCACATGGTTTCAATTATCTTCAAGTGAGAAATATAAGATAATCCAGAGAGACAACCGTCTGATAAGTTCTAGACGTTACAGTAATTTTTTTCACTTGTTCTGTAACATGTGTCTGAAAGAATGAAGATGATAGATTGAATAAACTGTTCAAGTGAAGACAGACCAATCGGAGATATAATAAGTCATGATGTCATACAGCATTCCACGGTTTAATGCAATACGGTTGTAGATTTTTAAGAAAAAGTATTACACAGTCATAAAAATAATGAGTATTCCAAAGACAATAATACAAGTTGAACATAAATATCTTGACATAGAAATCAGAGATAGAGCATCGGATCTGATCCAGTTGCCCGCGTTGGATTTAATTTAACGTACAACACCATAAAAATGCTCTCCGTTTGCCCACTGACGTGAAACGAGATCCTAAAGGACAGTCCTGCCTTGGCGGGTAATAGAAATGGCTTGTGAATAAAAACCCTTTGTATTCACGACCTAACAGTTAGAGAATCGTCTTTTGATCCCTTGGTTCGTTTACTCGAATTGTAGCTTCAATGCGTGACTGTCCCAGGAGTTGTGACTTATCCTTCAAACTTACTGAAAAATCTGAGGAAGGGGGGTTATACACACAATTTTGGAGTCAGAAAAATGAATAAATGAATTCGGACTATTCGTTCGAGCCTATGAATCTCCTTTTTGCGATGTCGCGCGGTGTCAATAGGTCAGAAATGGTATTGAAGACCCAGGTGGTGAAACCAAGCGACATGGCACAACTGAGATGAGTATGTTGGCCTCAATGGCCAGAGAATTACTCGTCTGGGTGGCGTGCTCTCCAGAATATGCGCTATTTGGAGTGGGAAGAACAATGTGATATAATGGCGTGTACGAAAACTTACTTTACTATGCACCTTAAATTGTATCGCTACCGCAGTGTATTGCCCGAATGGCTACGGCGTTAGCATGGAACACTGGAGACACAGGTTCGACTCCCGCACGCATCAAATACTTTTCTGCATTTTTATTTCTAAAAAAAAACCCTTTCTGTATTTATACAGTTACGTATGCTGATTTAACCGACTAGCATTCCATAATAATCTGAATTACATCCCTTAACGATAGTCTTTTATTTCTCAATGGCATATTTAAACATGCGTTTGTTAGAGGGTGACGAGGGTAGCAGTTTAGAAAATTTTATGACGTGGTTGACTTTTTTCTATAAGGGCCTAATTCGTTCGTAAGCTTCTGTTTTAGCAACCACTACTACATATTACTGCATTTTATCTCAAAACAATGGTTTCATTTAAGGCAAATATGTACTTCACGTGCAGGTGTCAGGTTGTTACTGACATGACCTGGATTTGGTCAACTTTTATAATATTATTATTGGAAATAATGTAAACCCTGGAAACGTAGAAACTGTTTACAGCTGAACTCCAATCTCTGATCGTGTCTTTCCGATCTAAAAGTTCATCAATCCTGCTTGTCGAGGTAAGTATATAAACGATCCGGATCCCCCAAAATCTTATACAGAACCACCGCTGTTTGCTCATACATATATTACTTTTTCAATAACCGAACCACCTTCTCATAAAAATGCACGGTCTATACTCGTTTAACACACACCCATTCACCTCAGTCGTTTAACCAACCCGGCGTCCCGTCGTTCTGTAAATAATCGTCTGGTGTCCGTATCGATATTTTGTTTGAACGACTCGAAAATCCGTAATCAGACTATTTCGATTCAAACAACCTCCGGACGTTGCGGTGGCCTGAGATACGACCGAGCGCCCAGTGGAAGACAAGTATGGAAATCTGTGTTTCGCTTACCTAATACGAAAACATAAAGATTTTCCGATAGATTTTATGAGGTATACTCATAGATAAATCGTCCGCGTTGTTGTTTAGCCTTTGGATATGCTGTTCTTAGAAGTGTGTTAAGCGATAGCTTAGCCGGACTGTCGATTTATCAGAAGATTTCAGGCACAAGAATCAAGCTTTGTTTATGTATATCATTGTAACCTTGATTTAAAGTTTAAATGCGCGTAACTCACCTAAGGAGCAAAATATGCTAGTCGATGGTTTTGAATAGAAATAAGAAATTTCACATTTCATTTCCCTATACGAGGGTCACGCAAGTTTTTAGATACAAAAAAACTACAAGGTTTTTTAAAAAAACTTAATTCTGTTTTTTCAACATATTCTCCGCCTACTTTAATACATTAAGGCATTCGGTATAACCACTTGTCAAATTCTTGTGACCAACGTTCTTTTGAAGGGTTGCTAATTTCCTCCTAAAATGCAGCGATTGCCTCCTCATAGGTGGAAAAATTACGACCTCGTAACTTTTTTTGATCTTAGGGAATTGGAAGACGTCGCACAGAGCTAGGTCCGGAGAATAAGGTGGGTGAGGCAACAGTTTGACACCCTGTTCAACAAAAAAATCAAGTGCGGCGCTGTGGGCGGGTGCGTTGTCATGGTGTCATTGAATACCCCGCAGACCAGTCTTTGGACGGCTCTTGCATAGTTCTTGTAAGACTACGGGAACACATTTGGTTATATACGATTCAGAAGTAACAGTCCTTTGATATTCCAAGGCTACCGTTGTGATGTATCCACTTCTAGAAAAAAAAAAGTTGCGACTATTCCAACACTTTATGAACGACGAATTTTCTTTGGAGGCTGCTCACTTTCAAAGCACCAAACCAATGCCTGCTGTTTAGTTTCGGGATCATAATGATATAACCATGTTTCGTCTCCGGTTACGATATCAAAAGTGTTTTCACTATGCCCATTATCAAATTTTTCAAGCATAAACTTGGCCCAATCAATTCTTGTTGCTTTTTGCTCACTGGTCATCAAATGTGGCACCCATCTGGAACACCGCTTCCTTAGGCGAAAGTGATCATGAATGATTGTTCGGACCCCTGCCGATCCAATCCCCAGAGAAGCCTCAATTTCGGTGTAGCTTATATGTCGATATTTTTTTACCATATTTTGCATATTTTCTTAGTTCCATATTGTAGGTTTTCAATATTCTTCGCAGACTTCTTAGTCCATGGTATGTGTATTAGGTGATGTTATGTGACGTCAGCAAATCAAATAATTATGGACTGCTAAAGGTATACTGTAAAACAAGAACGGGAAGTACTACAACGCAAAGACAGAAAGCCTATCACGTTCCAGAGGCGCTGCGAAAAGTTAAACGTGTACGCAGATTGACCTTGAAATGCTGTCAATTGTAACTGTCTGGTAAACCTACTTCTCCCAAAGCACAACTTCTGGAAGAGACTCGTTCGAGATGTTGTCAGCTCGACCTGGTGTGGAAGCGCCCGTTGATTGTACTAATGACTCTTGGTGTGTCTGTGACGTTCCTCTGTAAGGGAAGGTACATCCACCATACGCATCGTTCTCCTCTGGATTGAGTCAATCAATAAATAGCTTAAGTCTTAAGTCGCTTTTATTCAACTAACTTATATCAGTAAAAACTCTTAACATTAACAATTCCAAATCTCATTTTAGGGACTAAAGACAAACGAGATGTGCCATAATTAGCAATGTGTCTTCCCTCGAAACGATGAGTATATCAAGATGTGGAACACCCTATATACGTCAGCGTCTTTTCAGGAAAACTCCAAAGGCTGGACGGAGAAAAGAGGGCATCGGAAAATGCAGCCGGGCAGAACGATTTTTCTTCGATTCCGCCATATAATGTTTTCCTAGGGTCCGTAATTGTGTTTCGTATGTTGTCAAATTGCCTCGGAACGATCTAAAAAGGCGCCCAAAGATCTATCGTTTTGTGATAATGCGATTCGAAAAATATTTCCGCTGCAAAATTGGGATATGAATCACCGAGGTCCCATCTCGATGGATTTATAGGAAAATACGGAATGGAATTTAAGCTTTCCTGCAAAATTGCTATTTCTTTTTTCCTTCATATTGCAGGATTCTTGTAGAATTAGACGATCATCGTTCTGAAAAAAGAACAGGATGATAGCAATCAGTGAAGATTAATTTAAAACATACTCTAAATTAATTCTTACTGATTGCTTTTTTTATAGATATTCTCTCACAAAATCGGAAAGCATATCGTGCTCTAGAAGCGCTGCGAGAGAATAAATGTGATCTTGAAACGCTGCAGATTGTAACCATTGGGAAACAAACTCCCCGGTTGCTTATTCCACAAGGCTGGGGTTCTCCAAATGACTGTTGGGAAAGGCTCGTTCAAGTCTTTGCAAGTTCAACCTGCTGAGGATGCGCCCGTTGGGCCCCTCTAGTGTCTGCTCTGCTGGCCAGTCGGTCGAACATTCATCATGATAGCTTCCATGGAATATAAACAGAACGGCTACCAGACCGTGGAGGTCCTTTGCGAGGTCAAGGGGTGCAGTAAACTTTGCGAGACCAACAACAAGCTCGTGCCAGGACATGTTATCGTATATGTTGATTGTTTCCAAATAAGCCATAAGCAAGTTAGAGGTGACTAAAATATGTGTCTGAGTATGTGCATGAGCCAAATGAGTAGTGAAGCAAATATTATTTGGATTATATTCTTATCTGCAAACGGGCAGTCTATACAGATAAAAATCATAGAGAAAAGCCTGACATATTTCCCTTGAATCCATGTGTTACAAAGGTAGTGTAGTCTAATTGGTTAAGACAACGGCCCTGAATACCAGGTTTTAATTCCGCCATTACCATCTTTATCGTATATTTTTATGATAAGTTTGTGTATATACAATGTCTCTATTGAGTTATGCTTAAATTTGGCTCACTAAAAATCGTGAGCGACAGGCCTCGTCTGAAGATCAGATTTTTATAGCTAGAAATCCGGTGGTAAGACTCGCGTGGTAGAGTGAACCTGAAATATCCCCATTAAATCAATGTGCTATCAAGGAATTGTAGTCCAATGGCTTAGGTTGTCGGCGCGAAGTTTTTTCTCTAAATTTCATAATTATAAGTTATAACTGATATTTCGAGAGTGATTTGCTGTAGGCACAGAACACTGCTTTATTTTGACATAACGTTACATTCGTAATAATGCTGACTAGGCTTCGAACAGTCTTATCATTGAATATTTTAGAGGGGACGTTACTGAGTGAATATCACAAAATTATGGTGCATTAAACTCCATTTTTTTTAATGTTATATAATGTATTTGTCCATTGTTTTTAGCATTGCTTTGAGAATTTCATCACTTTTATAGTGAGTAACTTGAAAAGATCCGAAAAATCTGTGTTCCTGCAAAATTAGAGCATTAGGATCATTGTATCGTTACAATCATCCAATCCAATCCAATCATTACAATGATCCTAATGCTGATTAGTGCTACAAATAGTTTTTTCCCTTGCAGTTCGCGCGCTGCTAAGCAACCCTCATAGGCTCAATTTCCGTCCGTCAAATACCAATTTGTACAAAAAAAATTCCGCCGTTTTGTATCCGCCATTGTAAATCTCATAGTTGACTTTTTTTCAAATACGGAGCATCAAATCTACCTTAGATTCAATTTCAGACCGTCAAACCAATTTTTACAAAAAAACCCGCCGTTTTGTCCATTATATTGAATTACATATTTTTGAGATTATTTTTGAAATCAGCGACCTCAATAACCCAATTATTCTTAGTTTCAGTCTGTCAACGCAATCTAGAAAAGCTTCCGCTGTTTTGAATTTCCGTATTTTGAAGTCATTTCTGAAATCAGCGAACCATAAAACTAGATAACTATACTTTACAAAAAAAACTACTGTTTTGTTTCTCCCAGAAAATTGGGATTTCTGCCCACAGTGCCCCCTTCAAGAATAATCTGCATGAAACATGTCAATCACGTTGTACAGTTCTAAAGTCGTCCTAAAGCCGATGAAAAAGTTGATACGCTGAATCTGGTTCTCATTTCCATTGAAGCACGACATCTGCAAATCATGCTACATACCAATTCGATCGCTAAGAAGAATGTATCTACAAGATTCCGTTCATAACATTTCTGAAATTATTCCTCGCAGTTACCCCAAAGAAGGAAATGAAGTACAGTTTTCCGATGACATACATGGAATACTTTCGGCACGTAATGAATCACTTCTACTGTCATGACGTCCCTAGACACCATATGGCCGTATATTTTTTGTATCAAGGCTGCTACCATAAGTCAAGTGTGAAACATCGGCGAACAAATGTGATTCCTACTTCGTCCCATACAAATTTGTTACGGACGGAAGCCGCTAGTACCTACAGATGCCATTTGGAACGCAGAATTGTAGATATCGTCACATATCGTTTATAAATAGCCTTCATATACAGGGACGGAGCGTAGGGGGGCAGAGGGTTTCCTCCCAGTTATTGTCGATGTGGTAAAAGATGGAAAAATTATAGTCAAGGAGGCGAGAAGCTTTGATTAAATTATCGGTCCATAGGCCAGCTTATTAATGGATCGGCTTTGTTTTGAAGTTTAGTTGAACACTCTAAGCTCAACTCCAAATTGATATTCCGCTTGTTTTAAATATTTTTTTCCAGTATCTTTAATATCTCTGTTTCTGTTAACGTTTAGTGTAAGATATACTTTTAGTATAAAAGTTGTATGTTATGAAACTCTATGAAAAATGAGTACTAATCGAGGTCACTAGGTGCAATTTTTAAGTTGCAAATAGCCTCTACAGCTTTAAAAAACGTTTTTTTCAATATTTTTACTTGACAAATTTGTCTATGCGCAATTAGCAATAGTGCAATTTATGGTTAAATTAGTATAAGTACAGCTGACTCAATCATTTAGATATCTCAAAAACCTATTGAACAGAGGTATCCAGTAGGAATTTTTATAACTGAAAATAAGTGAAATACTACTTCATGATCCCAAAATGGTGGCCTTTCGGATTTGGATCCAGTTGAAAGTAATCAAAAGCCCAAATTTCTAAACCCAATGAATTGCATACTTGAAAACTCATTTATATATTATGTAGGTAACTGTTTGTTGCATATAAAATATCATGAAATCGTAAAAAATTGTGAATTCATGGAAATTCTGCCGGGACACCATTTTTTATAGTGTTTTTTAGTTTTCTAGTTGATTTTCCCAGTTATGAACTAATTCGACAAAAGAAATGCACTATTGTTAACTAAGCATCAAAAAAGTATCCTTCAAAATGTAATGAAATGATCGTACTATTTTTTTACATTTTCGGATTAATCATAACATATCTAAGAATTTTCGGCCCTCTATGAGCAAAAAATAATAGAAAAGACTTGTTTTCAAGCTCCCCAGGCTATTCGCAAGTTAACAATTGTACCTAAATACCTCGAAAAGTACTCATTCCATAACGACAAATTTTTCAATTCATATCTTATACTGAATATTAAGAGGCTTAATTAAACGAAAAAATAAATGAAAGATTGTTATAAAAAATGTTGTATTACTTTTAATTTATTTTTTACTTTTTAGTTATAGCTGCCAGTTCAGCAAAAACCTCAGTCCGCCAAAATTTCAGACGGATTGGAACAACGGAGTTTATGATCACCATCATTTTTTTAATCTCATTCGTATTCTCAGGTAGTCCTCTTAGGTGTTTCGCAATATTGGATTTAGAGTGATGTCACTATATTTTTCAAGTTTCTCTCAGAAATCTCTTTTATTTGATACCCATATTGTAGAAGTGCATTAAAAGTAATTAGTCTGCCATCTTGGGTGTTCCGCCATATTGGATTCAGTGTGATGTCACTATATTTTTCGAGTTATTCTCAGAAAGCTCTTTTATTTTATACCCATATTGTATGAGAGCATTGAAAATAACTAGTCTGCCATCTTAGGTGTTCCGCCATATTGGATTTAGAGTGATGTCGCACAGCTAACCATGCAATGTCATCCAAACTAACAGTGCATACAAAATTTCAGGTCAATAGGCTGAAGATATCTGCTTTAAAACTGATTTGCAAGATTCCACCGAACAAACATAGTTACATGCATACGTTGCAAGTTAAATAAAGGCTTGTGAGAACTATTTTTTCACTAAACCATAAATGATTTTTTTTCCATATTCAGTCATAAAACATCTAAAATCTAATATTCGGAAATGTTCGCGTTCACGCACAAGTGAGGGAAGTAACATAGAACAAACCTAAGTGATTCCATTGACATTCGTAATTTCAGATAATCCATGTTTCGGAGACAGAACAAATCCTTGTCTGGTCTCTCCTCTAAAAATAAAATTAATCGTGTTGCTAGGAGCCCTGCACTTCCAATTAAACTCCATCGTAGCGTGTTTCTCGCCCTTCCCGGCACCTCATTACCTGTTGTCTTCCATACTACCTTAAATCTCGTTTATATTGCTGTGAGGTGTCTAGAGCGTTATTTACTTCAGCAGATTTTTTGCATGTCTTCAGAGACGTAGCAAATATTGGAAACCAGACCTTTACAACAGGTCATACTATATCTAAGGGAACACAACAGTTATGACGTCAGTACGAATTCCATGTGGTACTTTAATAGAATTAATTTATTCTGTTTACGTGAAGAATCAGGTGATGATTCTTTGCTATTTCTGCCCCAGAAAATTGTATTCAGCTACTGCCTCTCAGATCAGCTCGATGCACCTCCTGGAGCTTCTGGACAAAAGCCTGGAACGAACATTACGTCTATTAGATGTGTCTGACCTTGTAAAGGTCCTCCACAATCTGGAACATCGAAGAAGGGTAGGTGATCTGCCTCCATTCTATCGATACTGTTATGGCAAATGTTCGATCAAGTTGTTTAGCATAATATCAGCAAGGCTCACCAGAATACCAAACACTAGAAAAGCCCAAGTGGCACATTCTCATCAGGTCGAGCTGCCAACGCCTCTTCCAAAATGCGTTCTTTTGGAGAAAACCTTTGTGTTGTGGAATGAGCTACCGATGATTTTTACAGTGTTTTAAGATCAATGTCAATAGATATTTGTTCTCTCGCAGAGTACCCGGAGCTGGATGGGCTTTCTGCCTGTGGGAGAGGTTATCTATAAAAAAAATGAAATATTCAATAACCGTCTAATAAATATGTTCTTTTAGAATGTTATAAAACTAGAGGTCTAAGTACGTACACCAAACATGATCTATTCTTCACTTCATTTAATCAAACATCAATGGCATACCAATACTTCAACCAGTGTATGTCATGAAGATACGCCACTGCCTCCACCCATCTTGTTTTATTTGCTAAATTGCGTTCTACCAAAGGAGAGATGGTTTGAAGCCTCCTCTAATAAGAAATTCACGAACTGTTATTTAACGTTAGGTTAATAAATTGCTTTTAAGGTTAACAAATACCCCGCGGTAAGCGCAATTTGTTTTAATAGGCCGGTGAGGCTGACGAGTAGAACACTGCTAGCGGAGGGATCAAATATATGGAGCCTACAAGTGGAAGACTTCAATAGGAAATTGTAGTTTTAGGTATACTATTATTATGCTCATTTTTCCGTTTTTGTAGCGGTGTTTGATGCAATTATATAATGATAACCCTGGGGAACTACCCACCACATGGATATTAAGTGATGTAGTAATAAAATGCCAAATGGTCGGTTTTTGGTTCAAATAGAACAGGGAGGTATATATAAGCAAAGCAGAGAATGCAGCTTCACGGGGCGAACCATGAGGAACTTCTGGTGAAGCTTGCTGGTATTATGGGTCAATGACATAGACCGGTCTTTTTGGTCGTAGAGAATGGATATCATTTCAATACATTTATCATCTACGCTGGCATTACTCAGGGATCTAGCCTTTACCCAATGCTGCTCAACGAACTTTTCGGTAGAAGTTAAATCTTGCATATAACCAGATAAATTAATATCACCCTGAGAGACTGCATCAGCGAATGCAGCATTCTATCCAGGTCAGCGAGAACATAGAAGAAATTGTAGAATGGGTTCAATTCAATACACAGAAGGCAAGACACGCTGATCAGCCAGCAGCGGAGATGGAGGACCGTCCAACTCTGGGATCATTTTCTATAGAATTTTTATGGGTTTATTTCATGTTTTGGCAACGACCGTGTGGGGTTTGTCTTTTGCTGCAAAGAACTGTAGTTCGCCTGTATAGAGAACGTTTAGACACATACTCCGAAGATCTCGCTAAAACTTCTGGGCTCATTCTTAATAAGAGCAATCTGTCTAGTGAACGTGCCTGGCACTAGAATGCTCCTTTACAGTCTGGATCATCTAAAAATGTTGATTTGTTACTATTCTGTAGATACTACGAATATCATGGTAGGTTACGGACTGATCTGTTTTGGGCAATACCACTGAGAGCCATCCCCCTTACCAGGTCGAACTACCAAAACCTTGAAGGAGCCTGCCCCAAAATAGATTCCTTTGGAATGAGCTACCAAGCAGTTTATTCTTTGATAGCTAGTTAGAACTTTTGATGGGCAATGCGAAAAAAAGGGGAATCCTCTCACTCTGCTTCTCGAACGAGATAGTGAGAGGTTGTGTATATACGAAGAAAGGAATACACTCTACATGTTTGCTAGGTACTGTACAAAATTCTAGGGCTGGCGGTGTGAAAAAAGGAATTATTTTTGTTGAGAAAAATACTTTAGCTTCTTTAGTAGGTATCTTCAATACAGTATTACTTTGATTCTCCTTGACTTTTAGACCAGTTAGCAGATGTTTTTTTTTCCAAACTGAGTTTGGAAACCTTTGGTGTAACTTTGGTGCCGCGTGATAGTTCTCAGCTCTGAACAAGAAGTGGGTCTATCGATAATTGTGTCAACTCCTTCCATATACTTTTTTAGGCAAGATCAGACTAGCTGCTAGATTAAATCTGATCTTAAATTTTCCTTCAAGTTGCGGTGTGAATATATAAAAGTGTGACCTTATAAACGTTGCACACAAAGCTCTGACACCCTCCGCTGTACGGAGACTTCATTTTATGTTCGAGCTGACCTATCAAATGCACTGTTTATGAGAGAATAACCTGAAAACGCATTTGTTTTGCTGCAGTTTCCAACCGGATGGAATAAACTATACCAACAAACCAGGAAATATTTTTCCACCGGGTCGCATTTTTCCTGTAATGTCCTATACGATGAAACATGCAGTGGCGGTACCGGTTCTGAAGGCCACTCTATTTTTTGATATTACTGAAACGGACATGTTAAAAATACGAACTTACGTCGTACTTACGTTAAGTTCTCCCCAAATCAATTGAAGATGGTAAAAATATTCTTCTGCGTACGTTGGCGCTACCCACTGGCAACTTAGGAAGTCAAGGTCCTAACACTTATAAGCAATACTGTCTAGGCTAAAGGCGAAACAAGAATATCTATAGCAGGTCTTATGCATAGTGGAGAACCATGCACATTTTATCATGTGTAACTTGCAATCCCGTAGGTGAGAGTGAGGCCAAATGTTGATATATAGTCAGTTCTTCTTGTCTAATAGAGTGTTTGATACCTGGAATGGGCTGCCTGTCAAAATTGTCCACGCGTCTTCTATCAATAGATTCCAGAACGGATATGATGGCTGGGTGCGCGACAATTATTGACTTGCTACTCTCATCTCATACATATCTCATTTTTTCCTAGTTTTGGGGTTTATAGCTACTTAGCTCAATTCTGATTTTTGTTGTAATAATAGGAATAATACTTTGCGCGTAAAGATACTCCACTGTTTGACTGGCTACTGTAGTTAATCTTGTTGACGGTTCGTAGAACTTATATTATACCGAGATTGTACAGCACAACGCCTATCGGAATACTTTACTAGAACGTATCGCGAAATTAGATATTTTTGAGTTCTCCCGGTAAATCGTGGCAATTAAGTTATTCAATTCTTTCCATAAATAGTATACGTACAAATAAAACAACACGGGGTCATCTGAAAAACAACATAGATTTGTCCCTAAAACATTAAACATATTATAAACATGTCCACTAGTCAAATCTGTTGCGTCCTCCAAACTACCGTATCATCCTATGTTTCTACCTCACAGGCACTTTAGGAATTAGAATTCTCCCCTTTTAGTATTTCTCAAAGGTCAGAAAACGACAGACAGACGATAGACAGAAGACCGACAGACGACATGCAAATGGCAGGCATATGACACACGACAAATTAATAAGGTTATTGACGAGGAAAATTCATCATTTTCAACAACTTGTATCAATATCTATTGACGCTCCTTTCTGTGACGCTACTGACTGTTAACATGGCACACACTATCATGCAATATCAACAGAACGTGTGAAAACATAACCGAAAAGCAGCTGTTCGCGAAATAATATTTCCAAATGATTCCAACCGGAATGTCGGCTGCTATTTTTAAAATAAATTACAATTTGGATGGAAGTTTGCTTTAGCAACGTTGCGCCGGGCTGCGCTATACCTAGTTTTAAATTGCTATAAAGTGTGGGTTTTCCGGTTGTATGGTATATGGAGTTTAGATAAGGCAAACTCCCTGATATATTTTCCAATAGTTTAGTTTTGATTGCTTAGTCTTGCACTATCAAAATTTGTGAATGCAGTCGCTGGCTGATTGCTTTGTTGTAATGCAATTATTGAAATTGATCTACTTATCGATGCATCAATCAAATAACAATGTGATTGTAGAGGATCGACAAATGGACTTCAGTTCAACGTGCAGACTCAGCACAATACCCTAACAGAAGCATCGCCTGCCAGCCGTACATTTAGCATCGATGTCGATGTTCCACAGGAGTCTATCCTTTCTTCAATGCTTTTTTTGCTGTACATCAACGAACTGTTGGATATGACATCCAATCAGACTTCCAGCTTCGAAGATGACAACATACTTCTTTCCTGCATGGAATCAGACAAACCATTGCCATCCATAGAGATCTTACATCAACGAGAGCACTTCTCAAATTAATGAGGACTAGAAAGTCTCATGCTGGTCGACCAGCTGTGAAGATTAAGAGATGCCCAGTACTTGAGGTTTAGATCAAACCATCTTTGGAAGCTTCTGGATACAGTCCAGAAAAGAGAAATGTGTATAATGGATGCTCCCGAGCTTACAAAGGTGCTCCACAGTATGGAGCAATGAGGAAAATTGGCTGATTTGACCCTATTCTTTAGATTATACCATGGTAGATGTGGACTCAGATGTCTCGCATAATTGCAGCAAGAGTCGCCAGTATAAGAAACATTAGCGCATCTCCGCTAAAGCAAATTTCCAGCACGTTGAATGATCCTCTTCCAAAAATCATTCAGCGTTTTGAAATGGGCTTCCGGGGGTTTGTTCTTCGATACTTTTAAGCTCGATGTGTTTGTTAATTTATCCTCTCACTTTATCTATAAAAAAGCTGATTTTTTACTATTCAGGTATCCAGATTAACCTCACTTGTTACTTTCAGCCAATTAGAAAATAGAAATATTCTGCTGAATTGAACATAAAGAAATTTTTATAACTGTATACATATTCGAGAAGCAAAACACAGTGAATTCAAAGTTCTATACCCTCTGAGTATATTTCTTTCAATGTACTGTAATATTATTGATATATCAAAAACATAATATTTAATTATATTTGGGTGTTGCAAAACTTAATTGGTATTTGAACTTTTCTGTGAAATTTTGATTCGTTATGGCCAAAATAATTTAACTTAGATGAAAATATCAACCAGATATCTTATATTTATGTCCCCGCAATGTTGCATTGAACTAACTGGTTAGACATTCTACATGGTGTTGTCAAAACAAAAACCGGTAGAGAATGGTGATCAACTTCAACTAAACTGAGAATATGGTTGGTAGACGAAGTCCATATAGTAGAAAATTCAACTCATACAGGAGCCTATTAAATCAAAGATCGCTTGGTAAGTGTTAAATAATAGTTCGCCCTCTTTTTTCGCTTCGAAAAAGTGTTTGTGATAGCTGTTGCCAACTGGTCCAGGCACTGTGACGACAACAAGTAACAAATATGTGATTTAGACACTCTAGTCTCTAGGTACCATAATTCTTACAAACCGCTTTGCCGCTGCTCCAAAATTCCAGATCTAGGGAATTAATGGGTGGTGTCTTGTTGGAGAAAGATGATTTTGGCAATTTTCTGGCTTGTTACGGAGTGTGGATTAATCACCTAAGTCCTAAGAGATATCCCATTGGAGCTCGTGAAACAGCTAAATTGGGAGAAGCGATAAATTGACGCCTGTAAGGCACATAAATAAAGACGCTCTCTCGACCGCGCCGTCTAGTTTCCAGAATTGGCAGTCTATATGTCTACGTCACACAATATGGACCATTCTCAAAAAGCTGGCCAAAAGTCGAAAAAAAAATCCCCCACTGGAATCCATTGAGTTGATATTCAATTGGATTAAGTATTTGATACTGGACCAGCTAGTTTGTTTGAAGATTAGCCATGTTTAATATATGTCTATACAAACCCTATTCAAATTGCAGCTGTGTCACGTTAAAAAAAACACTAATCAATCTCAAATTATTATCGCTCATCTATAAATCACTGTGCACACAACAATTAGGCAATAGAAGAGCGAGAATTTGACGATCAAACCGCTGTGTTGGTTTTGATGCGGTGTGAATTCAATTTGAAGATAATATAGTATGGATATTGAGTAATGCATTTAGCTGTTCAGTATTAAACATGCTGTGGTTGCAAGGCATAATTGTTTGCTACGATAAAAATTACAAGAAAAGAACAAAAGGCGTAATTAACTTAGCATATAAGCAAAACCTTTGTTGAGTTGATAACCGAATGAATATGTGCCTTGCAGCCACGTTCAAAGTTACTTTTGGTTTATTCTAGTTTGCAAAAAAGTGTTAAAACTTTTCTGGTCGAGGATTCTTATAGCGTTCTAGGAAATAGAACGCGCGAGTTGTCCGCCTCTCCTTCCCTTTAACAGGAAAAGTTTCTATTTACTTTAACAACTGTTTGCAAAACAAACTCGCAGTAATTAATTTAGATTGATATTAGATGCTGTCGGAAGTCAGACTTGCTAAGGTAAATATTTACTGGATATTTCGGAGAAACAACTTTGGTACGGTGACCTACTTTTTGTAGTTGCTAGTTGCCATAGTTGCTGCTTCCAGCCTACAAGTTGGAACACATGGTGGTTTAATATGTCCCTCATTTAGACGCGTCTACCAGCTTCTGTGGAATGCTGTCTCCTCTCAAGCCACCAGACTTGGGAACCCATAGTAAAGATACATAATAAATTCAAGTTACCTCCCGTTCTTCCTCAAGCCCACGTGCCAAGGAGGAAAGCAGCCGTACAGCTGATTGGATTTGCGTCAGGCGGCTGTTTTTGATTTCGGTCCGTTGGTCGTTAAAAGTCTGGTCAGGAGTTGCATATTTTTGACGTATCATAATTGTAACGGTTCAACCGTTTACAAATTTCATTTTATATAGAATCCTGCATTTATATGTAAAGGTCCCGTATAATATTCTATTCTTAGTAATAAACCTCTACTCATTCACATTTGTCCGATTTCAATCTCCCACCTCTATTATTCTTATTAGCAGGAAATCAATCAATCTGTTATTTGGCGGTCTTTTCCTAACTTGTTTTGTGATTCCGATTTTCAATCCCATGTGTTTTGCGCTTGCGCTCTTATTTCGTGCATTGTGTGATCTGGACACGTAGCACCTGGCAATCACCCTATTCGAACTCTGACCACCGTCTTATTAATTAATGCTTGACGCAATGGCGTCCGTTTTGTTAATCGAAATAACTTGTGTGATCAAAATGCATATATGAAGCATTTCTAGTGTTCGGAATATGCTGATTCCTTAGAAGATACCCCTTCTGGAAGACTTTTTCCCTCCTGGAGGACCTTTTTCCTTCTGGAGGACCTTTTCTTTTAGAGGAGCCCTTTTCCTTCTGGAGGACTTTTTCCTTTTTAGAGGAATTTTCATTCTGCACCAGCCTTCTTTCTCCTGCACCGTTCTGCTCCGATTTTTTTTACCGGTTCTTAATGGAACCTTTCTTCGGCGCTAACCTGCTCTGCGGGGGGTGACCATCAACGCCATGGGAACCTGGGGAACTCAATATGTCCCCAGCCTCAAGATAAGTTTTTTCTTGTGTGATGCCTATATATGGAACAGACATTTTTTTTTAATAAATTCTTTACATTTAGATTTTGTATGTTTTCTTTCCCAATCATTTCACCTCATGCCTAGTGACTCACATCCTGACAAGTCTCCTTTGTCTCTCTGAGCTGCTGGAGGCTAGTTGGCACTCTTTACCCAGTTTTCTAAGGAAAATGGGTTATACAATTTTATAGATTATAGAAAGTCTTTTACCAACCGATTTACGAAAAACGATCAGACAGCAGACAGGCAGACAGGCAGACAGGCAGACAGGCAGACAGGCAGACAGGCAGACAGGCAGACAGGCAGACAGGCAGACAGGCAGACAGGCAGACAGGCAGACGGGTATGTTGACATGGTTTTCGGTAATGTATTTGTCAGGAAATTTCAAAAATACACAATTTTTTGAATTCGAAATCTTATGGGATGGCAATGTTTCCTTACCAATCTGCATTTACATAATTTGGTTGAATACCTATTATCTTGTATGGATAAGGTAAAATAGTTTCACTATATACACCTCTGCAACCTTCAAAATTTCTGTAAGAACAATTTTTTCGTATATCTCATAACATAAATATTGGACTGTCTTGCACTAAAAACCACCCTGTAGCTATATAAGTATACAGTACACCTCGGAACAAAGATAATATACCAGCTATAATTCGCCGGATTTACAAAGAGATCAAATCAACATTTATTCCAGCTTAACAGTTATTTGTGTGGACGTTCAAAGGAAAGCTGGTGCTTTTGTGTAATCTATTTTAATGGGTGATGAAATATTCGACTGCCGGTATTAGTTCACGGTTCCACTTTGTACTTTGTTAGCTATTTGTTACATCGGCTAGACGTCATTCTCTTAACGAGAAACACTTGGCCGGGCTATCCGTCAACACGTGTGTTTAATATTCGAATTCTATGGGAAGAGAATGTTTATTATATAGTACCCCGATGTTTATATGACTTTTGAATAATGGTATCATTTGCTCGTGAGTACGAATTGCCAACGTGAATTGTCCGATCTGTCCAAGAAGACCAGAGATGAAACAGGTAAATGCGATGAAAAAGCGATAGGCGTTACGGGGCCATAGCTCTTAATTTCGCAGTTCAAGCGGGTGTGCAGGTGCCCTGTTAGATGCTTCCATACAACAATCATGACCTTGCTCTCGCCTGACTATGAACAACTTTGCCCTTTTTGACAGCCTGTTAGAGGTTAACTGCTGTCCAATGACAAACATGCCAATGCCATGCTGCTGAATTGGGGTTTTGAGTGTTGCCAGAACGAATTTAATTAATTTATCTCAAAGAGATTTAATGTATTTGAAATATCTTACAATTACATGTTTACGTCAAATATATAACAGTAACTATATGTCATCTTATATTGTGTAGCGTATTTTTATTTTGTATTCTGTGATACTTCATCAATATATTTGAAATTACTGAGTGGGAACTTCTTTAACGACATCATTGTTTTTTGTCTCCTTTGTTCTGCCTGGACTTCTTACCCAGGTCAAAAACGGTATCTTTTGATTCTGGATGCCAAAAAATAGATATTTCAAAGTCTCAGAAAAGTACCTTGATTTTGCTTTGTTATATTTCTCATTATAATAAGGTAAGCACATTGAGAAGGTTCAATATTCTCTTCGAGTGTTACAGCAAAATCAAAACCAAGTATGATATGTCAGAAGGCAAGTCACACGACGAAAATTGAAATTGTGATTAAGGTGCTTTGATTTTCGCAAACTTTATTACTACATATGCTTTCTTCCAAGCAAAAATGGCTATTCCACCATGTGTACTAAAATTTAATGGAAGCTTGCAGCTTGTAGCTTCTTCTAAAATTTTTGTTTTTTATAGGATCAATTATTCCATCAAACGGTATGCAGTATTTTCAGAATGAAAAATATGCATTTAAATTATATCTCTAGTTCATATAACCGGCCAGGACAAACAAAACGAATGACTGCAGGTTTTCAATCAACTACTAGCGGCTGATGGTATTTTTGCACAATTTATATTTATAGGATTCGTAAAACACTTGGAAAGCCTCACTACAATCAATATCGGCATGGAACATTATATTACAAACAGCCGAGTAACTTCTCTAATTAATAGCAAATTCGACTGACCGCACCAGCTTTGGCTAGACAGTGCCTTTGATCAATCACTGACCGTTTGACTTGAACTGCAATTGAATAGCCGGAAGCTGCTGTTCACCTATTAGGAGACATAACACCGATGGACTATGCAGCAAAGAAAGTGGAAATTCTAAATAACAATATTAGTAATATCAGAGATCGCCGAACTAGATACCAGTTAGAGCACTTGACGATAAAGTCGATTTTATGCTGCATTTGTTTCCTGTCCGCTCGAGGCCAGTGTGAACGCCTTTGGTTGCACTGTGCGATACTTCTAAAGACGCTGCATCAAAACAAGATGAAGTAAATAATTGAAACGACAATCTGTTATTCATTTACGTAGATTTATTGAAACTCTTTCATCAACAACCATTAAGAAAAATAGTTTCATTTGATTTAATGGACAGATGTAAATCCAGGATTTCTTTAAAGCAGGAAGGATTTATGTCATGCCAAGGGGGCGTAATGGGTACAGATAGTAAGGAACCATCCCTGAGAAAACTATCCAACCACAGACCCGGTGGCAGCCCATAGACAGCAAGCTTGATCAGAATCCTCTCATGCTTTCGAAAGTTTTCGATATATCGAGCGAGATGACTCAAAACTCTCTGTGCTTACGGAAACCATCGTTGATGTTATTATTTTTGTTAGGTACTTCGGAAGCTGCAGGGAAATGATAGTCCCGATAACCTTGGACCATGATTCAGAACAGAGGTATGTCTATAGTTGATAAGTATGTTTCTTCTGCCTTTCGCAGATATAGGTTGAGATGGCCTGTTGTGATTGGATGGATCTATTCTGCTATATTCACAGTATTTTGAAAATTCTTGTAAGTTTGCTACTTGAATATTTACATAATATATTAGTAGCATAAACTAAGCACGACTTGAATGGAACAGTAGATACCTCTTACTACAATCATACTCTACAGTTCGGTTCACAACCGTCAATTTGCAATTACGCTTGGTAACGTCCATGCCAATGGAGTGAGCTACTAGAAACTTGAGATGAACGAGCATTTGATGGCGTTTGATCATTCTGTCTGACCCTGTCCATCGCCTGTCATATATTCGACACAACAGGACGGAAATGAGGCCTTTTCTGCCCCTTCGCCCTCAGAAAAACGGGGCGTGATGCTGCTAGGCCTTAATGACCGAGGCTGACCGGAGGACAAAGTGAGAGCAGAACAATAAACTAATTAGAATGGGTCGGCACTTTTTGCCCTTTGCTCGTCAAGATAGTGAATGAGCAATTTCAACCGTACACAAAACATCCCCACAATGTAAATAAAGGATGTTATTTGCCAAAAACCCAAAGACCCTAAATAATTACACGATAAAAATAAATACATGAGAGCTGTTTAGGTACGTTGGATTAAAGAGAATAACGGTACACGTTTTGCTAACACTCCAAGAATATCATAGCATGCATTCGTTTAGTTTCAAAATGAATGAAGCACCCATCTTCATTCATTTATCGAATCAATTCTCATATTTAGGTTTCAGGAAGAAAATCTAGTAGAAACTAGGCAAGCTTTCCATTTCTGAAAGGAACGAATACCAGGCATTCCTTTCATCTGGATATAAATTTTACTCCACAAGTAAAAATAACAACAAGTTTTCTTTATAACATATTTCTGTTATTCAACTGGTGACCCTGCTTACACACCGCAGAGAAATTTTGCGGAATTATCATGTATCTTCTACGATCAGCACTCATTTAAAAACCTTAACATCAGATAGTGCTAAACTGCAAATAAGGTATTTTAAAAACAATGAAGGTTTATATTATAGTTCTTTAAAAAACATAATACTTCGATTCGGCGAGCATATAAGTAAAAATACATTTATGCGTAGGTGCAAATGCAGACATATAGCAATTTTTCATGCCATCTGTGTTTTAGAAAGCATAAATTTACCTGTGGCATTCAATTGTTCTACAGACATGGCTGTAGACCACCCAGTATCGCTCGATTGTTGTATCAATTAAATTATATTTAAATCCTTCATTCATTTATTCACATGACCTCTAGACTCTCATAATATCAACTCTAGCACATATCCGTATAGCTGCTATTTGAGAATGTCCCAAAAGTATATAAACAGTTATTGAATGAAGCAGTATATGTGTAACCCAAATATTAATAAAATACGTATCGGCTTATCTATAGGGTCATAGATATTTTACTCCTTGTTCTTTTGCTATTTTTATGATTTAGTGTACTTAGACTTCCTTATAACGTATCGCAACAAAGCTACACCTGCCATTATAAAAAAAATGGATAAAATCATCTGGTGGACACAAAAAGTGTTTTTCTTAACTGCTACTACGAATAGCAGAAAGGCTCAATGGGTTTATCTTCACCAGGTCAAATTTCCAAACATAGAACGAGCTTCTTTCAGCAGACATACTTTTAGAGTTCCTCAATGTATCAATGAAGCTGTGTTTTTTATAGATAGCCTCACGCAAAGGCAGAAGGCGTATCACGGTTGATAAGCACTGAGGGAGGATAATTGTCGAAACACGTTCACCTCAAAGCGCTGCAGATTGTAACAATCGGAGAACATAGTCCTCATTCAGCAGCTCATTCTACAATGCCGAGGTTCCCCAAAAGAACGACTTTCGGAACAAAATGTTTCGAGGCATTGTAAGTTAGCCCAGGTGAAGATGCGGACGTCAGGCTCCTCCAGTTTTTGCTATACTGATGATTCTTAGTATTACTATGAGAGACAGCTCGCTCAAACATCTGCCATGATAATGTTGATAGAATAGATACAGATCAATTATTCTCCTTCGTATTGCTTGTGTCCAAAAGCTTGAGGAAGTGCCTCAGAGTGCACCTCACACATGCGAGCAGTACTCCAGCGATGGTCTAGCTTGAGCCTTTCAGAGTAGCAGTAACTGTTCCAGAGAATAACATTTTTTGGAGCGGAAGGGAACCCGCGTGCATTGACATTGTTGACGTTAATTGCCAGAGGCTTGATGGTAGATGATTCAAGTATTGGGAGTCCTTTCTTCTCCATGGCTTGCAGACCAGCATGCGACACATTCGTCAGGGCTGTTGTCTAAGTCTTCTGCACGTTAAATTGAACTTCACATGTTGACAGCTATTTCTCAATCGGCTGTATGTACTCATCAACCTGAATAGCATGCTGCCCTCGTAGAAGTAACGTCTCTCTGGATGGTAGTGCTTTTCTCGGTTCCATGCAAGAAATACAGGTGCTGTCATCTGCGTTGCTATAGACAGGATTAGATGCCATTATTCAGTTCGTAAATGTACAGCAAGAGGAGCATTGGAGAAAGGACAGTTCCCTGAGGAATACCTGAATTGATGGTACTCATTGGAAGCATATCAACCATCACAAATAAGGAGCCAACCATTGGCACAGACAGAGTGTTACCCCATAGGTTTCCAATTCCACCACTACCAGCTTTTTATTTATGATTTTTCTAATGTTCTGTTACCTTCCCAATGATTCCTTTATTTGTGATTCCAATAAAGTATTTCCTTCCTAACTTATTGTGCTGCTTAACCCAAGCTTGTCGATATATCATTTCGGATTTATGAAGTCGGAAGAACTGTCCATTTTTCTCCGAACTTCCGAGCTTTCAAAAAAGTGCATTAGCGTTCTAGGTCGAGTGAACGGAGTGCCACTTAGCTCAGTTGCCTTGAGCGTCTGACCGACAATCAGAATCTTTAGGCACCGAATCCCACAGTGGGCCAGGTTTTCATCAATTTCATGAATGCGAATTTGTATTTTAGCTTCAATCATTCGAATTAAAAAGTATATATAATATGATCAAAGTAGCTTTGCTCTTTTACTATTATGTTTTGTTGTTTAAATTCTTCAAATATCACTCACTCAATCCCAGGTTTGTAGAGCACCGTACGCTTTAAAAATCTACGTGCATGAAACTTGATCCACTGGGTCGCATTACACAAAACTAACAATATTATTATCCACGTTAAATGACACACAATCACTTTTTTATTGTACTGGACGTATTTTGTGATTTATTTTGTACATCTTTCGATACTTTTATTTTTCTGACACCAGAGTGCCAAAGCTAAATGTAGGGTTGGCTTTGTACATGAAACTCGGACTGAAAACAACTACCATTAATCGGAGCTCTTGGTGCAGCGTTGCCAGACTATCTTTCATTTACAAATAATTAAGTCTTTGCGAAAATAAATGACGTATTTTGACTCTGGAAAATGGCTGGTGTCGTTGGTATACCGCTGTGTGAATCAATATTTATAGAGAACCTTATACAATACGTTATTTCATTTGGTTTCTATTTACCCATTTATACATAGCCTAATGCAAAGGCAGGAAGCCTATTGCGCCTCATAGGCACTGCGATGGTTCGGTCAAATATTTGCCTTGATAATACCTATAGAATAGAGACAGATCAGCCACACTTCTTCAATGTTTTAGGCTGTGGAGGTCCGTTATGAGGTCAGGTGCATCCACTAGACCTCTTGCTGGTTTATGAATTGCGTTTAGAAGCTTTAGGGGGTGCATCCCAACACATCCGAGCAGTACTCCAGCCATGGTCTGATACGGGCCTTGTTGAGTAGCAGTAGCTGCACCGGAAAATATAATTTCCTGGTGCGGAAGGGAACTCCCAACTTCTGGGACGCCGACCTAGCAAGGTCGGTAACATGATCGTGCCATGAATTGATGATGGCTTGATAAAAGATGATTAAAGTACTAAGCGACCTCTACCTCAACACCTGACAGACCTGTATGCGACTTCTTTGTGAGGGTTATTGTCCGAGTCAAACTGAACTGAAGCATTAATTTCACAACTCTCTCAATGTCTTCATTAATCTGAACAATATGCAGCTTTCGCTTGAATAAAGTCACACTGAAATCTTCCTTGTTTGTAGAAATATAACTATATAATGTCAGACTTTACAACTCGGTCGTATTTCTAGATCTTGAGGTACTTATTGCGATGTTTTTGATTGAAACTATATTCCAATCATGTACACGTACGCCGCACAACAGGAACAATATTTTATACATTATATAAAGAAACAAGTGTATTGTAAATTTGTTCCGGTACTTCGACAAACTTTTAAAACGTAATCTGAGTAATAATTAAAAGGTGGTACCCGTAAATGAGCTGGATATCAAGGAAGCATTATATAACTAATGTTCATTAAGTGATCCATCTATATGCGCAAGTGTAAAGCATCAGTTAATTGCTTTTTATGTTTCCGGTAACACATCCTCTACATGATATGAACGTTATACTATTGCGTTGTGTTGTAGCTGGATTACTATTATTTACAAATCTCATTTCCATCTTGCACAGTGCGAAGGTATGTCAAATATCCTGTTTATGTATTTTACGGACGCATTTCAACTTTTAATCAGATCATACACACATAAAAATGAATTCTCAGACCAAAAATATGAGCTTTCATTCAAGTATACCATATCTTCCTATATGCGCAAATCTTAAAGTAATAATACTGTATGTTTGATCATATAAAGTATATTAATTAACAAGTTCAAACCTGGGAAAGTCTTGAGAATGAGATTACCAGAATATCAAATCGAGCATATCATAATATTAGCACAAAACAGATGAATTCTAACCTGGAAAAGTACTTTAGTGTTCACTGCAGCATTTCATGATCTGGCGCAAATAGTTAAACTTCATAATATAATGCATTATTAAGGTAAGCTGTTATCAAAGCTACTGTTGGTTCCCATACCTCAAAAAGAAGAACTAAAAGAGTATCAAAACCGTAACAATATGAATCCTTTCGGAAATGTGTCCCCGTCATATAGTATTTTCCAAATTCAAGTTTAAAAGGTGTTGTAGAGATAAATAGAATATGAAAAATATGTACCTGTAATTAATCCAAAACATATACGTCCACCATTTGTAGAATATCATATTCACTACTAACATATCACTCAGATCACATCAACACCTGTACTTGTATGAGATCCTCACAACAGTCACAACCCCAAGTTTTTAACAGCACATTCATCCTGAGAGGTGGTTGGTAAAAACAAAATTCAATAGAAATTAACGGGCGCGGAAACAGACGCACGTTTACTGCTGAATTGCCGTTGACGAATATGGCGATGCCAAACAAGTGTATGAATTATTGGGAGGGAATCTTGCGATTCCCTCCAAGAAAGAAGCAAACGGAGTTTCATTAGAAACTGTGATGACCCTACAAAAAATATGGAATACTTGTTCGGAAAGCATTAGTTGTAAAGGAAACTATATTTTTCTTTGAGTATATATCTTTAGAATGAGTATCGAATTCGAAAATATACTTTTCTTGGTTCAAATTAGTAATAATTTCCCCATCAATTAAATTGTCTTAGAGTAAGATCAGAAGTTCTTGTCGTCAGTATATCTTCACAAGAATATCGAAATTCTTGAACTGAGAAATTATTTTTATATGTGTGGAAAATAGATTGTCACAAGAAAACAAATGGCATCAAGTGGACTTGGTATAACTCCAAAAATATAATTTGTATGTGATTTTAATACTGTGATAGAATAAAATGTAACAAATCGTAGAAAGCGTTAAGTCCTATATAATTTCAAAAAAGTGATGTCTATCAAAACCTTCAATAAACTGATACATATGCACGTGGAATATTTGATGCTATTTTTAAGAGGGCAAATAGTTCTTTTCTCGTTATTTATGATCTTTATTCTAATACAGCAGCAGTTATTAGCAGTTATTGGTAGTACAAGTCGCTTGAATGGAAACAGAACAAATTAGAAAAAAATCACCATGCTATAAAATGGCGTATACCTTGTAAGAGAAATTTATATGGATTACATTCGATTGAGACATCAAAATGTATCGAAAATGTCTTAATAAGTTGGATGTACATATGCGTTGTACAGAACAAAACAGAAGACTGAGGAATTTCGTCTCTGGCTGCGACGTAGGCTATTGACGGTGGTGCGAGAGGCGCTACGTTTGCTTATTATAAATTTTGGCAGTCCGGACAGACTTGGTTATATTATACATAGCTTGATTTATGAGACTAGGCCTCCATAGAGTTCCAAGTCAGCTCTCGAAAAGAATTTATAATCTTTGTGATTTGAATGTAAATGTGTGAACAATAATATGTGTGTAACAAGCACGGACTATCATCGGAGATTAAATTTTATAGATGATTCTTGTCAATGTTATTGATATTGCTACCCCCTCAACCCTCATTCACTATTTTTTTACCTAACTTTATTTGTCAATCATCAAATGCATCAAAAGCGCCCAAAAACGAAGCTTGGGCGCTTTGTATTTTTTTCGTTTTTTTATGTCATCTCTGCCACGACAAACTCGATTTGCAAGAACTATTAAGCTTTTCCGTCCTTGTCACAGTATTAACCTAGTGTCAAAGTTTCTTAAAAATCCGAGTATAAGTAATTTCCGAGTTATAGGTGAGTCAAGGACTACCGGACACAGTACAGACAGACAGACAGACCGACGGACATAAATGACATGTTCAAAAGTTTGATTTCGGACTTCCATTGTCTATAAAATTTTTGAGTATCACGACGTTTCGATTGATATGCTACCTTCAATCGTCTTCAGATGACCTGAGTCGTGATACTAAAAAATTTTATAGACAATGGAAGTCCGAAATCAAACTTTTGAAAAATCCACCATGTCTACAAGTTTCAAACAACAGATAAATGACATGGTTTGTGTATACCATCATGCCAAGTACAAAATATGGAAAATGGTCAAGTTATACTGACATTGGCATCTTTGACTGCTTCCAGAGGAACCATTTTGTCTCCAAGCGAGACCCAAGTATATGGAATTAGAAGGCTAGGATTCAGATATTGCGTTTGTATTTTTGTTAATCACAATGGGTATAATGCACTACCTCACCAAAATAACTATACCATATCCCTCCATTACTGATCCAAAAACAAACCATAAAGAAACCTGGATAAAGATATGGTCCGTGCTTTTTCCTGAAGAACACTCATCCAAAGTGGATTACAGCCTACTCACCAATTATAAGTACAGTAAACAATCATTCAACTTTATAAAGGTAAATTTCTTGACTTTTACCTTGATTTTTTTCATCTTCTTTGTGTAATATATAAACCTGCTCCAACTTTCCTCCATGATTCAAACGTGTGTGGATATTGACCTTTTTAGGTCTATATAATTTTTTACAGTAAAGATTCGACACTTCCCAAGTGTAGCAGTATGTCCCTTGTTTTGAATTTGTCAGCATCTGAATTCTAGCCTTCGGTAAAAATTCCTACTGAGGTTTTTTCCGAAAACGAAACTGTTCCCCTGAAACCCTCAAATGTCAATGCTATTATAATTTCAAAATTTAAACTTCCATATTTTCTAGTTTCATAAAGGCCGAAGCAGCCGAAATGTAAGAAACGATATTAAATCAACGGTTTGTGGTCTTATTGAGCGGCCAGTGAGAAATATAAAATGAATACAAATCTTGTATACATACACTTGGCGACAACTGAATTTGGCAACGTCGCATGCGCATCTCTGCTGAAACAATGCTTGGGATGGGTGCGATTTTTGTATTATTTTTTAATTCCGTGAATGTACGACGGAACAGTGTTTAGCTCCGGAATACAGCGACAGAAAGGTCTAGACGATTAAAAAATTTGTATACAATATCAAAGACGACCTTTGCGTAGACGTATAATGTGAGCAAACATTTGTTCAAGCAAAATGTACATAATGATAGTAGGAGAATAATTACAGTGCTCTGCAAACTACTTTCATACGACAAAAGACAGGGTGGGCCCTAGTGTAGTTTCGTGTAGGAGGAAGTTTAAAAGAAGGTAATGATAGCGAGACGATAAAAGTATGCCTAGTATACAAGTATACGTGTCGATAAATTGGATATTTTATTTTCTATAGATAACCTCTTGCAAAGAGGTCCTATCGTGCTTCAGAAACGCTGCGAGAGGACAAATATCTACTCACATTGACCTCAAAATGCTGTAATTGTAACCTTTGAGAACAAACATCCGAACAGCTCATTCCACAATGCTGAGGTTCTCCAAAAGAACGATATATGGCTTTTGGAAGAGGCTCATTCGAGGCGTGGGGAGCTTGACCTGGTGAGGATGTCTAGTATTGCTTAACTAACGACATCTGGTGTCATTATGCGAGACAGCTTGATTGAACATTCAACATGATGTATATATCGAATAGGAACAGATCAGCTACCATCTTTCTATGTTTTAGACTGTGGAAGTCCTTTGTAACAACAGGCGGATCCGCTAGACGTAATTGCTTGCTTCTGAATAGTGTTCAGAGAACTCCCTGTTTCTGGGACAAAGAAACCTACTTCTTACCCACTTCTTCAAGTGGAAATCGAAATCGATTTTACCAGGGATCCTAAAAAAATCTAAGTAACTGAATTGTGAGGATAAATTATATTTTAGTCAGCAGAACACTGTATCGCTACCGACCATGAAGAATGATAAATGCGTGGTTCTGTATCAATTTACTGGGCTCTATTTTTCTGCATTCCTTGAAATTCAAGTTTCTCTAAAACCCCTTTTCCCTATTTGGCTCTCACAAGTTACCAGTGAATGCTTATGGATCTGGTCTACCTTTCCTCTCCCAGAGGTAAGTTTTTGCCCAGTTCACACAATTTGGCCATGACAATTTTGTATGAATCTGCTGGTGCATTGTAGTGGTGAAACCGCACTCTTTCATAAGCCAAATCAGGTTGTGTACCTTTCAATTTCTTATCGAAATCGCCCAATAATTTACTCTAGTACAGTTCCGTGAACTTACGACAGCCCTACGTTATTTGCTACTCCACCAATTTAATCCGGCGACCAACAAGAATCATGTCCTGTCGTCCTGAACCTCGTCAATCATTTGAATTCGTTTCAACAATACTTGACATTTGTCATATATGGTAGAGGGTATCCATAGACATAATTTTTTCGCATATATTCCCTTCCAAAAATGGATTACAGATAGATATCTATCATCTCAAATGTTACCGGCAAACACGAAACACGTATGGCAAAATTGATGCCATACAAAATCCAACCTATCTATCAGTTTGAAATTGAGTACGTTTTGATATAAGATAGTACAGAACAGTAATGCCAACTTCTTTCAGCAGTTCCACCTGTCGACAAAACGGGTACTTATTGATCTATCCTCGTATCATTCATATTTCATTGAGTACCACCTATCTAGTAAAAAACATGCCGCAAGCCATTCACCATACATTGGGACGTATATACGTCGAATGTTGAATAAGAGAGTGGGTTAGGAATGGTCAACGCCTTAACGTCCATGATACATTATTGTTTACGTACAGATATCTACAATTTTAATTCGAACCAAATGCAGGCCGTAGGTTAGACCCATATTGTTGCTCTGATGGTGCTGACAGGCATATATGAATTGATTATTCCAGCTATCTTTATCGTTTTGAATTTTCTATGTGCCCACACTTTCAGATGAAACATGCTACACCTGTGCCGAACATAGTATGAATAAAAGATGAAGAAATGACCGCAATATAATTTCCAGTTATTAATGCGATGGGTTCCGGCCTATTATTATTTCTCTAAAATAACATGCACTAAATATTGTATATGACGTAGACTTTTGTGGCGTTAGCATTGCAACTTGCTACTTTCCCTACTGACGGCATGAAAAACCCGAGTAGCAACAAAATTCCCTAATGATGATAATTCTTGCCCTTTAAGCCCACGATTTTGCGCTCTTGGTGCTGACTTCGATTGCTCTGTCCTAGCTACGCCCATGATCTTGAATAACATGTTCCTGCGCCTGCATCAGATGTTGCAAGATTGATCTACAATGATCAACTTTGTATGTCTATCTCAAAAATAATACGGCTTGTTGTTGGTCCAACCATTTTTTTAAGATAACGAAAAGAATGTTCTCAAATAAAAGCGTGGTCTCCTAGGACACCCTGTATATAATTATCAATAACACTGCTTTGGCTTCAATCGCACTTTTACTTTTATTTGGAACAAATACGCGCTAGATGTTAATCATCCGCTAACTTGATTAATGAATAACTTACTTTATTGCTCATTCAAAGTAGCGTCCGTCACCGAATACAGCTCCAGGTGACCTAGTGTCAACAGAAGCCTTTGAATATTTCAGCTTAATTGGATTTGCTAACGGAGGAAGCATTTTAACGGTCAAACATGGCATTAGGATCCGTTTTGTTTTGCGGTTTGTAATATTAATGCATACATAATTGCATTTACGATGCCCAAACACTGTACACAGAATACCTAACTGACATAATTTTGCAGTAGTGCGGTGGCCGACCGACTATCGCGACAACTCGAAACACTGGAGGCACATGTTCGCGTGTCGTGCGCAGCAATTTTTATCTCGCTCCAATATTGCGTCTCTGATCTGTATTCACACACCTAGGACGCTGACCCAAACCTCCACACGACACCGCACAACGGCGATACTATGTTCTCTTCAATGGCCGGAGTATTACTGTATGAGTTGTGCATTTACCAGATGGTGCGCGGTTTGGGCTTAGAGAAACTTACAGAGATGAATGGCTGGAGCGAGAACGTACCTCATGATGCCCAGTACAAGGCCATATTCCATCAAGATTCGTGGAGTGAATATCAACAATAACATGTCTTGTCAAGATCACATTATGGGCTTTGTTAGAAGCTGGGGGTTCTCTTTCGCCTCAGGAAATTGTATTCTCTGGAACAGCTAGTATTACTCTACAAGGTTCAGGTCAGACCTCCGCTGGAGTACGGCTCGCATGTGACTTCCTAAAGCTTCTGGAGAGAATCTAAAGACAAACAATACGTCTAGTGGATGCGCCGGACCTCACAAAGCACCTCCACAGGCTGTAACATCAAAGAAACATAGCCGATCTGTTTTTACTTTACAGATTGCTATAATAATACCAATAATTATCAGTACAGGTAACACTAGAGGGCGCCAGTACGCGCCTTCTAGCCAAGTCAGCCTTCCAACGCCTCGAACGAGTCTCTTCCAAAAGACGTTCTTTTGGAGAACCTCGGCGTTGTGGCTTAAGCTATAGGGGAGTTGTTTCCCTGACCGCTACAATCTACAGCTTTTTTAAGTCAATGTAAATAGACACTGTTAGATTTGAGAGCTGTTTTATATCTCATTATAGGACTTGATTGACAAATCATGTGAGCGAGCTTTGTAGACAGTCAATTTTGACAGACTCAGAATGTTCTAAAGATTAAAGCGAACCCACTCACTAAAAAACGGATTTTTATTTATGAAACCTTGTGTATAAGTTATACAATTATTTCTTAGATGCGGTATGTAGATGGGTAAATGTTCCAACCCATTGTTACTTCAGTCGAATAAAATTATTGAACTCATTCACATCCATCATAGCATAGTAAGTGCGTTATCTGCTATATGTACTGATATCATATATTATAATGCCCAGTTCCATTGATATATGACCATTTTCACCCACATATGAAGTTTTCAATCGCCTCATTATTCAAATTTATTCTCAGCGTAACTGAAAATGAAGCCATTATTACATATTAACATTTTTAACTGTGCTTTCAGGCAATATCAATTACTCAACCGTCTTACAGACACCACGGAATTCCGTATGGTAATCGTTATGATATATGGTCCTGCTTGTAATGGAAAAAACAAATCTAAAACACTCATCTCGTTGATTTATGTTATCGCGCGAAGTATAGATTGTAGCTCAGCCAGAATATTGTATCTTCTTTAGAACATATTTCTCTACTGATTTATAAAGCTGTGGGAAAAGACGAAATGATACGTTTTTCTAATAGAATTTGGCGTACTGGAGGGCATCCAACGGTGATACAGATTTCACATAAGCTGTGGGCGATCTTGAATAAAGCTAGTTTAAATTATTTTTAGTTCCCAGGCATAAAAAAGGAAAATTTAGGTTTGGATTAATCCGTTTTTTTCACCCTATGACGTTTGCATCGATCTATCTCTCAGTCTGACGGTTTGGTTGTAGGAATTGCTGTCAGCGTCTCTGTCTGTATATTCTGCCTGCTTGCCTGTCTATCACTCTTCCTGTAAACCTGTCTGTCAGTCTATCATTCTCTGTATATGTCTGGCTTTTTATTGGTCTGATGGTTTTCAAAAACTACATGGTTTTTTGTCGTTGCCAAGTTAGTAAGTTAATGTGAAAATTTTATTCAGAAAAGTACTAATAACAATAAAAAAGACAAACAGATAGACAGACCGACTGAAATAACTAATGTGGTACCTCGCATTATACATAAAACATTGATAAAGCAGATTTACTCAATTCCGAATTCCAAATGTTTAGCATTGCCATTGGCGTAGGAACTAAAGGAGTACCTAGCTCAAAAATTAAGTTAAGTAATATCGCTGCTTTTCAGATTTTGGCAAGCTAGTCGCATTTCTCTTATGTATTCTGTCATGTTAGTTGAAATTAATATCGATTCAATGGTAAGTCTTCTTACCTACATATGAGTAAGGATATCTGAAAAATTATACGTTTATGAAATATAATATCAGGTATTATTCCGTACATAAGTAAAAAATGTAATATTATATTTGTATGATAATTTAGTATATTGTGTCAACGCAGAATAAGCAGTGCTTTATCATCAACAGAGTGAGTAATACATATATCTGGTTAACCTTTAACCAATAATATGAATAAGAACAGGTTTTAGAAGGTACGAGAATTTTAATGAAATTATGTGCTAGGTTTGTGGAAAAATGTATCACATGTGGCCTCAGTTCCTATTGACTTCGATCTGTCAATATTTCCATGCGGAACACGAAGCTCTAAATCGCAAACTTAATTGGAGAGGGAATAGATGATAAACATAATGAACTATAAAAAAAGGAAAACAACAACAATAGCAAACTGAATTGAAAATTAAAAAATAAGTTTTAATTAACATCCTATTCAACTGCGATACAAAGTCTTCCAACACAATATAGTTGAAATATTTTTTATTAAATCGAAAATAAGGGTCATGTGAGTAAGAAGAAAAGATGTATTATAATAAGGCCTATAATGTTTAGTATCAACTGAAGTAGACTTAGTATAAAATATCTTAAAAAGTACTTCACAGAATTTTATTAATTAATTTTAATATATTTATTTTACGTTGAACTGATTAAAAATTACTCAATTGTATCAAGTTAATTGACTTCCCATTCCTGTTGAAAAGAATCTTGATAATAAAAATTATTTTTCACTCCTTTGGTCAGTTTGCTAATAACTGTAATTTTTTTTTACCTTTTAGTCTTAAAATAAACTGGAATGTTACCAGAAGACTAGATTTTTGTTATATCGTGATATGTGACAACAACCTAAAATTATTTTTTATTCTGAAGATACTAGTCCGGGCATTAGGGAAAAGTTTCATTAATATTAATATTTTACTCTGTATCCCTCTCTCAAGAATACACAGTGATCATACTAACAAAAAACCAACTCGTGTACAGTACGTAAGTGACTTATCGCTGTCAGCTTAACGTTGCCGCCATTACAGTAAACATCCCTCTAAACTACAATTCCTCACTGTTCTGGAGCAGAACCCCACAATGTATAATGCTCCATCGAAATATGGCATCTGCAAAATTGATATACTAACTCACTTCCGTATCTCATAAATTCCAGAGAACAGCCAGCCTAGTGAGGCAGGTGCGGCAAACCGCAAGGAGCACTAACTTATCTATTATTATCATCCCATCCCGAAACTAGGCACTTAGGAATTCGGCGTCGAATGAAATACCGGACCGAAAAAATTAATAATTTATTTTCCTGTAATTAGTCAGCCGGATGCCACTAAGTACTCGTGAAATATCACATCACCTGAGATGTTGTTATCATGAACATGCCATCTCATAGTAAAATGATTATCGCAATTACTTTTTGACTGGAACACTGTCATAATCTGAAAATGCAGGAAAGAGTAGTAGTTGGAGTTTTATTTTCATTACAGTACAATTTTCAAGTGAATCGTCACAAAGATATAGAATAGTCTATAAATTAAAAGTGACACATTTAAACTCATCGACACTGAAAAAGCAATGTTTTAAAATGAACTGCTTTGTAATGGTTTTGAAGCGACTGTTACTAAGGTTTCTTAGATTCAGAGGGAGATGGTTAGACAAATCAATTCTTAAAGAATTTCTTACAGACTTACTTAGTCCATGAAACGGTATTCTAATGGCATTAGAGTATTTCCTATTATAATGGTAGAAGTCAGCATTAACAGCACGTTGATTTACTTGTTTATGTATTTCCAATATGGAAGCATGAACGAAGATGCATGGTAGTAGCATCATCTTTAGGTGTAGAAAATGCTGCTGGCAGTGTTCTCTACAGCTTAACCCCAACATGATTCCTACAGCTCTTTCCTGAAGTATAATTATTTTTTGGACATGGATTGAGTTAGCACACAATACCGCTTCATAGGCTAAGTAGGAATTAAATACAGCGAAATAGCTTGAATGGAGTATATCAAGGTTCAACACATTTTTCAAAGTACGAAAGACGTGAATATATTTAGATAGAGTATTCTGGAGGTAGTAAGTTGGTAGGGTCGAAAGTATTAAAGACACAATTTTTTGAAAATATTTTTTTTGCGGATTTCGGTAGTCATCCTTGTTTATTTTTTTATAGATAATCTCTCACAAATGTAGAAAGCCTATTGCGCTCCAGAAGCGCTGCGATAGGCCAAATGTCTATTCACATTGACCTTAAAACGCTGTAAATTGTAACCATAGGCAGCTCATTCCATAACGCCAACGTTCTGCAAATGTTTCGACTTCTGGAAGAGGCTTGCTCGAGGAGTTGAAAGCTGGACGCTGAGGATGTGCCTGTTGGGCTCCTGTAGTGTGTGCCATAGTGATGACTCTCGGTGTTCCAGACTGTGGAGGCAGCTTTTAAGGCCAGGCGCATCGACTAGATGTATTGCTCGTTTCTGGATTGTATCCAGAAGCTTCAGGGAGTGCTCACACTGAATCTCCACACATGGGATCAGTAGTCCATCGATGATCTGGCTAGACTTGTACAGTCACAGTAGCTGTTCCGGTGAATACAACTTTCGGGAATGGAATAGATACCCCAGTTCCTGTGATGCCGACCTGGCATAACTGGCAGCACGATCGTGCCAGGACATGCTATTGTTGATGTTGATGCTCAGAAGCTTGATCTATTGGGCGTTCCTCCATCTCCACGGCTGGCAGACCACTTGCTCTCTACACTGGAATAAGCTCATTAGCAATCAAACCATATGCAATTGTCACGTTGAAAGTCTTTAGATATTCCTAATCTCTACCAGTTTAAACAAATTTGAGCACGCAGCTATTTTGTCTAAAGTAGTAAGTGCATACACGAAAAGGCAGCGGTTGAATCGTTCAGTAGTTTTCTTGCTACGGTCTCAAAAGCATCTAAGTATTGGCCGAATTTTAACGTGAAAATGGAACCGGGTACTCGCGATTTTCGAGCCATGACTTTGTATGACTATAAAAGGGACTAAAACAAGCGGAATGTCACGAAAGTTTAGTGAGTTGCTTTGGGAACTCTGCCCCATCTAGGGCTTTAGTTTTTAATTGGTTTGCTGACTTTAAAAGGGGGCGGGTCTCACTCGATGACGAACCTCGCACAGGTCGACCGCCCACTGTTGTTACTCTGGAAACTGTAGAAGCTGTGCAAAAGATGGTAAAAATAGATTGTCATATAACCTACACCGAGATTGAGGATTCTCTGTGGATTGGATTGGCAGCAGTCCGAACAATCATTCATGATCACCTTCGCCTAAGGAAGCAGTGTTCCAGATGGGTGCCAGATTTGTTGACCAGTGAGCAAAAAGCAACAAGAGTTGATTGGGGGCTAAGTTTGTGCTTGAAAAATTTGATAATGGGCACAGTAAACAAAATTTAATATCGCAACCGGAGACGAAACATGGTTATATCATTATGATCCCGAAAATAAACAGCAGTCATTAGTTTGGTGCTTTGAAAGTGAGCAGCCTCCAACAAAAATTCGTCGTTACAAGAGTGTTGGAAAGAAAATGGTTGCATCTTTTTTTTCTGAAAGTGGATACATCACAGCGATAGCCTTGGAAAATCAAAGGAGAGTTACTTCTGAATGGTATATAACCAAACTTTTTCCTGTAGTCTTCAAGAACTATGCAATAGCCGTCCTAAGACTGGTCTGCGGGGTATTCAATTGTATTATGACAACGCACCCGTCCACAGCGCAGCTGGACCAATCGATTTTTTTGCTGAACAGGGTGTCAAACTGTTGCCACACCCACCTTATTCTCCGGACCTAGCTCCATGCAACTTCTTCTTATTCCCTAAGATCAAAGAAAAGTTACGAGATCGCCATTTTTATACCGATGGAGAGGCAATCGCTGCATTTGAGGAGGAAATTAGCAACCTTTCAAAAGAACGTTGGTCCCAAGAATTTGACAAGTGGTTTTACCGAATGCGTAAATGTATTGAGGTACCTATGGAGAGAATATGTTGAAAAAACAGAATAAAGTTTTTAAAAAAAACCTTGTGGTTTTTTTGTATTTAATAAACTTCAGCGTGACCCGTATCATACTCGACGTAATGTGTTAGCCTACAACCAATGCACTCTGAGGAAAAGCCGAACGCAGTACGCTGGGTATTTTGCCTTCGTCGCGATAAATTATAACCTGCCCCATGGAAATCTCGGTTTTATCTACGTTGACTGGACAATATAACAGCATGTACAGTCATTAGGCGAATATTCAAGTAACATTTGAATAAATACAGTCCACTGTTTCGTATTCCCGATAGCGTTGAGGCTGAATGATGTGAAGCATAGTAGATAACTATAATATACAGCATCAGATAATGCCTAGTTCTAAGTTGCTCTTCGTATGACGCTGTCTTTCAAATCACGTAGTGTGTATTTAAGGCACGTCACTCGACGAGAACTCAACGTGACGCGTATTGACTACTCGGCTATCATGAATGTTCCTACTATTCCTGCTGTTCAATGTAATGGCCGATTCTCGTCGTTAAGCTATGCGCCCATCTTACAGTAATTTAATTAGAGAGTACGAAAGCGCATCTCTTGGTAGCCCTGACAGTACAGAATGGTTGCATCTTAGTCATGATTTGTAAAGCTTTTGAAACCATTGAACCAATTGTACAACCCATTAATATGAAAGTTGATTAAAAATAGCATGAAGTTGATTGGCGATGTGCTTCCCATGCAATGGTTCACTTTGTAAATATATAGTGGAATCGGATTTTTCTGCTGTCATTAATTTGGACGTAACTACTTGTGTGTGATTTATGAAAATCGGAAAATTGTTAAAAATTTCGAAGATTTCCGAAGCATACTTCAACAGTTCTGAAATCCCATAACGACATTGAGTAAACTTATATCACTGCCGTCAAATACAGAGTCAACCTACTTGATTCAATGCAGTAATGGTTAATATTAGCAGCTATTGAAAGGGAATCAGGAGAGACTAGAGATTTAGAGTGACAGCGGTAACCTGACATAAGCTGGTAGTTTATACCACCAGCCGATTTTTATTGAACTCCCTCCTCACCATAATGATCAGGGGCCTCGGAAAGTCTAAAATGAAAATTTGGGCATTGTTCATTTTTTTTCCGTTTATTGACTATATATACCACAACTGACCAAATTTTCGAAAACTATAACGCAATATCCTAATATCAATGTTTAATCAATATCCAAAATAGTATTAGAAAACCCATTATCTCGATTTCGAAAATTTTCGGGATTGTGATGATTTCTCTCCAGGTAAAGTGGAAATTGAAGTGCAAGTCAAGGATTAAATTTTCTTAACCACAGTATGAAAATTATTGTGGAATCCAAAATGGAAGATTGGAAATAGCTATGTAAAACCCAAATACTACCGCTGCACTTACAGCTAGAGATACGAACGACGTGCGTAGGTTGGAATTTTGAAGCATCGGCGTTATAGACAAAATGAGCAAAGTGCCCGCTTAGCTCCGTTGGCTAGAGCATCTGACCGGCATTTAGAAGGTGTGTGCCTCATGGGCATTATAAAACAAGCAATTGTTACAGCTCAGATCAAGTTATGATTCGAAGACTACTCTGTATTGTTAGATACAACTGATTAAGTGTCATTGTCATCATAATTTCAAAATATTAAAATTTTCTTTTATGTAATTTTGTGAAGGCCGCCGATACAGAGTAAACTTGAATGTACATATTTCAGCAGTCATCTGTAGTTTGAATTAGCAAGAACAACAGGTTTCAGAAGTTAGATAAAGTCTATTCACCACTTACACAAAAAATCGATGTTTATCAAATATTTGGAAGACATAACTTCAGTATCTTGAAAATGCACAAGGAAGAGTATCGGGGTAAGTCAGTAATTGTGATTTATTCGGTGTTTACAATACAGTCGGACGTGAATAATGGGATAATTCTAATTTATTGTGAGCTACACGAACGCAAATCCTCTAATAGGATTACGACTCATGGTCCGGAGACCATCGCGTAGCCAGATGTATTGTGCGCTGCCAAAGTTTAGCTTTTGTTCATACAGGAGCGTATCGACATCATTGAAAAGTTACTGATACTGTTTTCAATACACATGTGCAACTACATTCCCGTGCATCCAGTAATACTTTATGTTTTGGTTGGATTAATATTTTACACATATACCTGCAATTTTTAATCTCAACATTCATAGTGCCTATGATAATTAATAAAAAATTGTATTCTACATCCTCATGTGGGTTCTTAGAAGTTAGAATAGCAATTGAGAAAGCACGATGTTCCTTCTGCGGAATTAAAAAGGTTCTATGTAATCTCTTAACTCAAAACTTCTGTTGCGATGTTATGTTTTTTCTATCCTTTATTTTGATGCCGAAGCATGGACTTTAACAAATAATACCACAAACGGCTACAATTGTTTGAAATCTGGTGCTACCGATGCACGCTACGAATATTGTACACATATCATAGCAAGTTACAACTTGGTGCTTGGCGCGGTTAAAAAAAGAAAATTTTTATACCTTGGACATATTTCTAGAGGCAAAAAATACTATGGTTAATAATGCAAGACAAGTTTGCAGGCAAACTGAGTCCAGGCCGAAGACACACTTTTTGGATAAAAAACTGTGTGGAATGTGTGGGAAGTGCGGGGTTCAGAGCTGTATGTGCTATTCTATCATTAATTAATTCATTCATACATTGGTTTATTCTCTGAATCATTCATTCAATTCTTCGTTTATTTATTATCAGTAAAATCCCACTAATTATAGTGATATATTACAAAGATTCTTTCAAATCCAGGTATTAACATATGTTGTTAGACCAAAATAGAAAACAAAAACATCCCCTGAAATTGACTTTCTTATTTTGCATGTATTTTTAGCTGTCCAGCACCTTTGAAAGTAATATTTCTTAGCTGATTCAGATGCTTTCGAGTATCAAATTGCATGTTACTTTCTGTATTCCACACAAACCATTCAAACAAGATCCTGATCTATTGCAAGTTTTCTAAGTTTAAGGTCCAATGATTACTTGACTACATTACCTCACATCACAACAGCTCTAGGTCAAAAAGATTTGTGAAGTCCGGTCTCGTTCAGAGCATTATATTCAGTTATTAAAATGTGTTCTTGTAAAAATTATGCGCTTATACAGTCACAGCGTATCCAAAACTAAATTGGGCGTATCTGTCCAGACCTGGTTTCATAAATATTCATGGAGCATTTTTTAAAAACACGCACGTTTTTTTTTATTTTTGGCCACGTAATGCTGATATAAGTACGGAATGGAATGTATACGTTACTGGAATTTATGCAGAGAGACAAGAGATGGTTTGGAATAAATTTTACAAAACTCCTTGTTTGGATAGATCCAGATAAACTGTAATTTGTGTGTGTATTGTCTGTTATTTTAAATAATTTATGTGTGAGAAAAAATCACTATTTGCTCAAGTAAAAAACATGTAGGGGTGATATCATGCAGCAGTCAAATAAATTATTGTTGCAGATAAATGGATAAAGCGAAAGACCAATTTTCAAAGTGCTACTTGAATATCTGTGATTATGTGAATTATAGGAATCCGGAAAAATTTAACTAAGCATCATATACTACATTCATCACCAAACAACGCGCACAGTGGTGCTGCCCCTTAGCATATTTTTGAAGTCCATCACTTGGACTGCCTTAAAGCAGAATTTACGGACCTATTATTACTGGAAGAACCCCTTACATTTTTTCAAAATAAAAAGAAGGTCAAAACAAATTTATCTCGTTTTCATCCCTTATTTTCTCACCCCAATGCTATTTGAGATAAATGTATATTTTTCCGGTTTTCCTTGCTTCAAAGGGCAAACGACAAAAAATACAACAGAACCCATAAGACTTGTCCATTGACATATTCCGACGATGAAAAATCGTAAAATGTCATTTCGTACGAGTCATCGGCGGTTTCGTACGTCAAAACAAAAAGAAGGAGAAACGCAGGCCAGATTGAAACCAGTTCATATCGTAAAGTTAATTTTTTTTTCTGGAGAACCGAATGACATACTGCAAATCTGAGCAACCATTGGAATCAGAGGAAAATTTCCCATCGGATAGAATCCAGCAATAAGTGTGAAATCTAATTTTCGCTCCGGGACATGGCATAGGGTGCCCATTTGCAGGCAGGACAAGCAGTAAAATGATCTCCTGACTCCGTCGGCAGTTTCTCGACCCCCCTAACATCCGGGGCGGAATAGGAGCTCAGATCTGTGATTATCGCTCCAGAATTACCTAGAAAACGAGTTTTTTCCTGTTTGAAAACATTTTTTTGGGTAGATAGAACGAAACGTCGTAGCACGAATTTTACACTGTTGGAATAAACGGAAAATGTCACCTCGTATAGAGTTCAAAAATAAGAGCGTAAATTGCATTCCGGTTTGACATAGTTATCAAAAGCGGATGTTCGAAAATAGTAAAAATCTAAAGGGTATAACTTGATTTTAGGTCGAAAGATAGATTTCTATTCAATGCAGACAGAAAATCATTTCCTGGATAATTTAGATGCGCTGATCACGAATCTGGCCTCAATTTTGGGCCTGGACCTGAAGGAAAGCTCCTGGAAAACTTCTGAGCTTTTAGAATTACGCGTTCAGCACCCACCACCGAAATATGTTTGATGATCCACTTCTGTGACATATCCAATATTGTAGAATATTAATTAACACTGAACTAGCGTTTGAGCTTATTTTATAAACCGAATGTTGCTTAAATATAGTTTCGAATTAAGAAAACACTGAAAGGGAAAGATTTGAATATGGTTAACTCTTAATTGATACGGTGCAGTTTGTCAGACTGGTGCATAATTGAGGCGAAAAGAACTGTTAATTAATTTCTTTCAATATAGATTAAGGGCTGATAAGTACATATTTCTTATTGATACTATTATATAAAGCGACTAAAAACCTAATGAACAAAATGTAAAATAGGTTTCAGCCTAAACGCAAATTGGCAATTTAATTTCTAATGGAAAATAATAAAATAAAATATTTCACCAGAAGTAACATTATATATTTTGCGATTAATTATAACTAAAAGTTGCATCTTTGAAAAAATCTTGAATATATATTGCAATCCACAGTTCTTAGCAACTTCTGACTCTAAATCTATTGCCTTTGGGCTTGGAACACCGCAGCCATACTGAACGTTGATTACACAAATGTACCAGTAATCAATGATTCGTTGGGCACCAACAAGAGAAAGATTACACAGCTAAGATTATAATATTCTTCTAATGAGTATTCCATATCTTTAAGTTAGGTTATCATATACTCCAACGTAGCCCCGTTTACTTTAATCCACAATTCAACAATATGGCAGACTTCGTGCGAAAATATACACTGATTTCCAAGTATATCTTGATTCACTCCAAGTAGTTCCTCTATCTCACATCACCATCTTCGTCAACGGCATTTCAGCGGTACACGTCAGCTGTTCCATGTCTGTTTCTCCACCTGTTGTTTTTCATTTTATTTTTATCAAGCCCTTCTCCCCTTACGGTGAATGAACTGTTGAAAAAGTTTGTAGGTAAGTACCAATCATGAAATATGTAAATTATGAATAGGCTTCCTTAAATAGTTTAAGTATTTCTTCTGGTTTAAGTACAGGTAAATATTTTATTACATTTACCTGTACAATAACTTTCAAATTTGAATTAGGAAAATAATAAATGATGCAGAAGAAGGTAAGAAAGAAGCATTGGTACAGTTTGGGCACTTTCTTAGTTCCTCTTTTTCTGGCTGAAAAGCTAACAGTGACTTTGGTAACAACTCACCAGAATTACCTAATGCTCACACTAATACTCTTAGATTTTTCTTCCAAGAGAAACAAAATTTTATAATGAGGTTGAGCTATTTGCGCCAAGTTTATGAAATGCTTCAGTCAGCTTTATAGGTGAGATATTCTTTGTTTTGTATTACGAGTATCGTATACTCAATTAAGATTTAGGCATTTTTACTTCCAAGACTTTTCCAGTTTAGAATTAACAATTCTTAAGTTAACCCTACATGATCAAAGATAGTGTTCTTACTTTGAGCATAATTATAAGGAATGGTATACTTGAGTGAAAGCACATATTCTTCGTCTGAGAATGTATTTTTATGTGTGTAATAATAACAAGAACAGGCACTACAGAGCCCTAACATCCCCACCAGATCGAGTTTCTAACGCCCTGAATAAACCTCTTCCAACACTCGTTTGGAAAACCTTAGGTGGCGAGCTGCCTGATCGTCTTAGTTCCGAGTGGTTTAAGATCATTGTTAATAGACATTTATCTCGAATAACAGCGCTTTTGGAGCATGATAGGCTTCCTCTTTATGAGAGGTTATCTGTGGAATATAGGAATGGGGGACCGTTTTACTGTAACTTCCACTCATGCCATTTTTTCATTATCTCTGACCAACATCAATATGTTCCATACAATGCTGGAATACTAACCTTCAGTTTCTTGAGAGCGCTCTGCTATTAAAACACAATTTCTTTGTATAAACAAAACGCGCATGAAAATAATAACTGTATTATTCAAAATAAATCCGCCCACGAGCGAGCTTCATAAGGAGAAAGGGTGTCGACGCTTTTTTGTATGCAAATCTACAACGCAGAGTATCAATGCAGGGTGTAACACTACCTTTGACGCTGTTACATGTATTTAATTTCTTTTGTTGCGTTCAAATAATGATGTATGTGGTCGTCCTGGTCTTTTTGTTGTATAAATAAAGATGATGTCGCGTGAATGCGTTTATATAAAGGCTCGAATTAAAAAAGGACTTTCATATTTACATTCAATAGGTACTCAGATGCTGATTAAAGTATATTATACATCGTACTTATATGGTAATAGAGGAATATTTATTGCATTCGCTTCCTGTGTCTTCATAATACGTTTATGGGCGAGTTTTTATTTGTGGAAGGAATGTGAGGATATGTATATGGATGACCGATACCAAACAGGATTTCCTACAGAGTTAATATCAATTTTAAGGTTTCCACTCATTGATCCAATAAGAAATTTCCTCGAATTCAGGAGACAGATAACGTAAGATGACCATTTTATTTCTTACACTGGCCTTCATTGGAAACCAAATGTGATTTAGTAAATTACTTTACTAACTCGGCAGCCTTTGTCTAAGAACAAAGATATTTTTTCAATTATAATCACATCCACATTGACTTTCGTTGTTATGGAATAAGGCAAGAAGCTAAACATACAGCACTGTAATTTATATGCGACATGACAAAATTTTGATATGGCAATCAGACCTGTTTTAATTAATGAGTTTTTTTAGATTTTCGAAAGAAACTGCATATACGACGACAAGTTAGGCTGATGATGTTCTGGCGTTGTTTTAATGATCCTTTTGCTAAATGGCTATGCAGGAATAAAAATTTTTTTTTTGATGAAATATGCATTGGATCGGAACAGTAAGATTAAAAAAATAATTAATTGAACAGAATATTTCCTTTTCTAGTCATATCTATAGAGAGAATCTATGTATCTAAAAACCAACATATAGCAATAAAAACACTCATCTCCAAGTATCGCGCACGGTGGCGCTACCAATTGGCAACTTACGAATTGAATGTCCTAACACTTGTACCACCCAATTGCTCCCTACAGTTAGACCGCCAGGCTATACTGACGAGTGAGTCTAGGCTAAAGACGAAACACGCATGTCTATAGCAGGTCTGATGCATAGTGGAGAGCATTAACTTGATTTATAGCAATAGATACGCATTAACACTGTTTCAAAATCATGCAATGAATATTAAGAAGTTTCATAAAGTACCTTTTTGATAGGGTAAAACTGATCTTCTGAAACTATTTAATTTTAGATAGTAAGAACATATTTCTAGGTAATGTTCTTTGTTATTATGGTAAAAAAGATATTTTGAAAACTTAATATTACAGTACAGTATAGTTTTTATTCTATGGAGGCTTAGAGGCAACCGGAACGAAAGAATCATTCGTACATGTGTGGTTTTAATTAGCGGCCAGCGGAATATATAATGAATATTAAAACACATTAATACTTTCTACTTTTGCTTACCTGACGTCATAGACGCAAAGGCGAAACTTTTAATTCAGAACTGGAACAATTTGTCCTTAAAAAAGTTATAAATAGCCCAACAAATGTATTCAATTCAGATTCAAAAATCATGAACCTGCTGCCATTATATATAGCCTCATTTTAATTTGTATATTTTTAGTACCTACCTATGAGTTACCCGTTGAAGAATTTTTACTGCCTAATTTTATTATGAAACAAAAAAACGATGACGCTATAAAATCTTTTTATACAGCGGATGTTCTCCATAATGATCGTATATTGTTAAGAATATATGATTGTGTCTATTTTTGCGACATAACAGTATATCACTGCCTGATCAGACTTGAAAAATGTTTATAACACAATAAGAACAACATATCAAGTTTTTATATTGGGTTCCGGCTACAATAAACCTTCATACTGCGTCATTTTTATAGAGAGCATTTTTAGTGTCATGGCATGAGCCCTCAACAATAAACGATTTATGAAGACTGCAACACTTTGTATCAATTATTGGCAACACGCACCGTATGAAAAGTACATATAATATCGGAGCATATGATTATCTTTATATATACAGGGTGTCCTATGAATAGTGCGCAAACGCCTAGGTGCTGATAGTTTAAGCAATGACCTATCAGAATAACGACAATTGATAAAAGTCTTACGGTTTTCGACTAAATTGTATTTTTTTGCATTCATTTTTACAAATTTTCATCATGTTTTTTTGAAAATACTCATTATATTAATGACCGCATCGAATGTATTTTTTTTTAATAAATCGACAGCTCACAGGATTGATGCATTTTTCAAGCTTTTCACAAAATAGAAATTTAATCAGTCAAATTTGAGGGTTATTTTTAAAAAACCATGTACTGTGCTGACTCCACAAATTGCATGAAAAACTTGTTCGGTTCATGAGGTTTTTGATATGGCAAAACACTACCAACACTGGTGACAGGGGACACTGTCCTAAGAAAACCAGGAATTGAAGAGATAACAGTTGTTGAAGTTGGTCTAGTAACTGGATTTTCTTCACGAGTGATTGACAGATAGGTCTTCAAAAGATATGATAATATTTTGCCCTTTCAAAAAAAGTCAATTCAAATGTCACAGATCTTTATCGTGACAATACAGAGATTTTTTTATTAATTTATATCATTTTTGTGGGGCCCAATATTTTTTTAACAGTTTCACAGCTGACTAATAATAATTGTTACAGGTGAATGCCAATAATTCCATTTATAGAGAACCAGGTGTAGATGGACCCAATTAAAACAATATCTGTGTCCAGGTTCATATAAATCAATTTCAATTGCTGGATGTATTTCCGTAGTTTCGCATAAACCAGCCATATTTAAATAGAGGATAATTAACTAGTGCTGTATCCATGTTCAATACGAATCCTCATGGATTTGCGGCATAATCCCGCAAAACACACGCTGAATATGAAATAAGCTACAGTGCGTGATGACTACCAGGATAGTCTGAAATGCACTTTTCCATTAGGCTGTTGCTATGTGGCTTGTTGTCATGCATTTGATCGTTAGACTCAACATTCCCTGAATACAGAAGAATACAATCATAATAAGTTATTTTATTACATTCAGATACTGGAATAATAATAGAAAGATGTAAAGTTCACAATAAATCCACTCTTACCCTTGATGGGATACAAAAAATTGCCTCGAATAATTAGACGTTGTACTTCCTACGCAATGCTGCCAGTTTAGAAATGAGGATTTGGTTCAAATTTTGGCCTTGTGGATAGTTAGTATTGTGTTAAGGAAATATCGAAAAGTTGCATCCTTAGTTGCAACTTACTGCAGGGTCCACTCCGCAACGCCATTTTTGATTTGGTTTTAGTATCACATTCCTCAGTGTATAAGAAAACTGAATGTTTCCTTTTAGAAAAAAGCTTGCTACGCCCTTACATATCGCATATAGAAAAAAATTAAATGGTATGAATGAGTTAGAAAAATTTGAAATAAATCGAAAATCTACTATGATCACAATTCATATGTATTGTCCTGAAATTCCATGAACGTCCGCAGCTATTGAAAAGACATCATTTATGATAATTTGAATTTGTGGAAATGAAATTCAGAGATCAATCTCAGCCCCAGTTATCAAATTTGTAGACAACGTGAATGTGTCAGTAACATTATATCCGACTTCGATTGTATTGAGTAAAGCATTTCACAACGTTTCTATTGACGTCGTATCCTCAATCATCAATTCAGCGGCGCTTACTCATCCTTCGCCGGGCAGTGGTCGGAGATGGGACGCGGTTGAGTGAAGCGCTACCGGGGAGAAACTATAAAAGCAGCATCGGAACAAATGTTCGTTCCGTTCCCCTGAAGACGATTGACGATACCACATCAATCGAAACGTTGTGAAACGCAAGAAATCTCAGACAGTGTAAGTCCGAAGCAGTGTTACTGAAACTAGATGAACATAGAAAATTAGCACCTTCAAAAAGTTATTTTGGCTAGACAGAAACCATCTAAAAGTATCAAGCACGGACGAGACCTCTTGATCTTTTCGAGTAACGTTAACTGATGGTTCAATTAAGAGTAATTAATGAAAATTCACAAATTGCTCCTTTAACCCTGTCTGCGAACAAAATATTTCATAAATCTGATATTCCTTTGATGCACTTGAAAAGACCTTAATTGAGTTGAAGTTTGAGCTGTAAACAAAGGGATCTCGAGCATCCGGCCTTTTGCGCGCTCCAAGATATATTTATCTTGTGTCAGTGTCGGAAGTTCACTTTCTGAAAAAAGTCTTGTGGAACTTTCAGTTGAGACATGAGGCCTGTTATCAAGTATTCAGCTGTAGACTCTTGTAACGAGGAACAATAGTGGATCATGCTATCTTGTAATAAATTAATCCAGATTGAACACCAATATGATGCATATGAAGAAACAAAGAATACAAAACAATGAAGCACACATGTAGCCATTTGGAATTAGGCCCCCAAAAAAGTTGGAAGCATCAATGGAGTCAAGTCGAATCAGGGAATATCTCAGCAATCACATAGATGGATGTGGATGTGTTCTGAAATGTGAAACGTATTGCTATTTTATGGATTGAAGCTGCAGAGAGTGTTACGGTCGTCGTTTCCCCTAGGAAATGCAAAATGCATCTCATTGGTATGATATTTAAAAAATGTTACGTTAGGCATTCCAAATAAATATTTTTTATTCCACTAAATACTACATTACTAAATAGGATCAAAAGAAAACTAGTTACTATATTTCGAGAACGTCGATTTCTGAGGGATAGTATTTTTTACGTTGAGTTTAACAGCTCTAGGAGTTGGTGAAATGGTTATCACGTCTTCTTTGGCAGAAGACTTTAATCCTAACATTTTCATGTACTAAAGCCCTGTAGCGATAAACCGTCTTCTTTCTGGATATTCCTTAGACCTTCACTACTATAGATTTACTAACTTCAATATTTAATAATCTTGGTTCAAACTACCCAGTTTCTTGTCGCACAGCCTATTGAAGGTCGAGTTTCGTGATCTGAATAATAATTGGTTACTGGTTCATGAATATCTGAATCACTAGAGCTGCCAATGTTCGTTGTAATGCTTGAAAAATAAGTTTCCTAAAGGCGCTGAAATTTCATGATCAATCTCACTTCCTCGCATATGTGGTTAATCCGACCCCAGCAAATCAATTCAATCATAGACTGAAATTTAGTCATGTGTTAACGACAATGACTAAATTTCAGGATCCATACCACCAAATCATTCCACACTAAACCACTGTTTGAGGTATCAATCAAAGTCTTGTAAGTTACGAATTTCTTGTAGATTGTTGATGCTCTTACTTGGTGAAACTCTTCCATCATACAGATAAAATGACTGACCGTGAATTTAACACTCAGTTTCACAAATAAAGCTCTTTTCCTTTCATTTACGTCATATTTGACTGCTAACAAGACTACCCAGAGATTACTTGCTCACTAAGAAACTAGATCTTATCATAGATACGAAATAAGAGCTCAGAAATCTAGCATATTATGCATCCTATATAGCTATTTTTCTATTAAAGTAGTTTTTCCTTTCTTGTAAATGCAGTCGCCAAGAAAATATTCCCCTTAGACATGCACAAGAAGGGAAAAAATAATTTAGTAGGAAAATAGCTAGACAGGATAAATAGTATGCTACATTTAAGAGCTCTGGTTTTGTATCTATGATGGGATCTAGTTTGTTCTTGAGCAAGTAATCTGGGTAGCCTTGTTAGCAGTCAAATCAGACAGTCCGACGATGATTTAAATATAAATCGAAACGCTTCACTGAAAGTAAAGGAGTTTTATTTGAGAAGCGGTGTGTTAACTACACAATCCTTTTATCTGCATTACGAATTTATGTAAAATCAGCTATTAATAGTTGTGAACGCTTTTCTATACAAAGCAAAGTATCATGGAGACAGCAGGTGCAGGTGTTATTCGACCTTCTGTTCGCCACATAAACCTGCGGGTAACAGTTAATTTGTGCTCCATATTTGAATTTATGGAAAATAAACTTAGATATCAATCTCACCCCTGGTTATAAATCTCAACTCAATCGAGGGTATATCGTGAAACCGTCACCGTGATACAAGTCCTACAAATACTGCTATTGAAATGGTGAAGCCTTCTTCGCACATAATATTCCCATATTGTGGCAAATGCCATACATGAATAATTTCATTTTAATTGACAAAGAACATTTAACAGCCATGCAGGTTTTAAATGGAAGCTGGTTTAATAAATAAATCGCTTTGAACCTTTAAAAATAGTTCAAAGCTGTGAAATCTCTACCAAACGGTTATTTGTGCGCGATTATTGTGGTTTCACGGAATATGGCCGCGTCGCGCTTTCATGAGCATTTTTACGTGATGCATTATGCGGGGGGTCGAATGTGGGTCACGTATTAATTCTTACTCAGTAGCTTTTTGGTAAACAGTGCTATTTTGCTGAAAAAGCGGGCATTAGAATATGAATATAGGAAGGGCGAAGGTATAGAACCTCACATATAATTATGTACGCAAATTCGCGTATAGAAACTAGCAGAAAAACTTAGCCTACTGCTGGATTCGATTTGTGGTCAGATGCTCTGCCTCTGATTTAAGTAAATACTCTGTCCACTGACCCAAACACTGGAGCTCCTGTACCTCGAAATCTGAACGAAACGAGTTTGAAATCCTGACATATGTCAGATAATGTTGTGTAAATTTAAGTATACACCAACAAAATTCTGTTTAAGAACCGCGTTCAGATTTAATCATCGTTAGATTGTCTAAATTACCTGTTTACAAAGCCTACTTGTCAACTAGCTAACTAAGTCCTATCATAAAAATACAAAACTAGAATTTTTAAATATAGATTGTTATCCTGTTTAGCGTTTGTGCGTCTTAGAGGAAATATTATTTTGGCGACTACACTTGCACTAGGGTTAAAGGAAACCTCTAAGATGACATAAGCCATCTTCGTAAAAAAAGTCCTTAAACCATTTCATTTCTTTAATATATTTCAAAGACTAAGATACTTCAAGGGTGACTTAACATATATAAACAATGTTTATTAAACATATACGTAAACATACTCATGTATCGATAAATATTTTGTTTAACATATCCTAAATCATAAAATATATTTAAATAATAAAATAGCTTGAAGAAGTATTAACGGCGAGGGTTAAGGTCATTCTAGGGGGTTTCCTTAACCCCAGTGTAAATGCAGCCGCCAAAAAATATTTACCCTAAGGTAGAAGAAATAATTTAATAGAAGAATAAATTTGAGAACTCTAGTTTAGTGTTCATGATCGGTTTTAGGTTGTTGGTTAGCAAGTAACCTGGGTAGCCTTTATAAACAGTCAATATCGACAGGTCCAGGCTGATTTAAATATTAAAATGTACAACGTTACAAAAACGGGGTTTTATTTGTGAGGATTCTGTTTAAATTATACAAGCTTTTTGCAATGATAGAATAGTTTCACCATAGGTGATAGCATCTACATACCATAAAAAGCAGGTGTTTCTTACTTGCCAGTAGCTTAGTGCAATAACCTGATTTTCTGAATATCATTTCTCCAGCAAAAGTGCATACACTCTAGTAAACTAATTGTTACATCCCACCACCTTTTCTCTAGCTATGAACTAAAATTTAGTTTTCTCTACATTTTCATCGCATAATCCTCTCTCAGAATCTACTAGATATCCACACTTCTCCACATGCGACGTTCACAGTCAACAATTAATCGCATTTATGATACACGATTGTACAAAATTCAACAATATACAGAAATGCTGTACAATTAGTAACAGTGTCGATTGCAATATAATTAAATTCAGTCCTATAAATCCAAATAATCCTTTTTATGCATATTTAAAATCAATCACCATATTCGGATACAGATTTATCTATTATTAATATAAAATGACTATATAAAAATACAGTAGATTTCAATCTACAATATTCAATATTCTAAAAGAATTAAAATCAAATATTCCTCGAGAAATATCGAGTTTTGAATATCGCAGATGAATATGAATTAGCGTTCCCAATTTCTTAAGAGGATTGAAGCTTTCAAGAGCATTCATTTACATTTATCACTTTATAAATAATGTTGCAGCCATCTGCAATGATAGTCCTCTCATGAATTATTAGTAGTATTTATAAATATTCAAAAATGTGACTACTTACCCCAAAATTACATTTCTTGTAGATATTTTGATGCCAACATGCTATACCGTAAATATCTATTATCCAGGAACTTCCTTTTGAGATCAAGATGAACAAGCGCACTGTAAAATTCTGTACACACATGCTCGATTTGTCATGCAATTTAGTCCGAACAGGGACGTATCGAGAATGCTGATGTTATTCACACTTGTAGCGACACAAATATTTTCGAAAAGCTCAAAATAGATATAGAGGGCAACTATGAAATTCGTAGTAGAAAAAATTGCCTGCAAAAATATATCATATAGCAAACAAGGCTATTGTACTATCCTTTCATGTTTAAATCGGCTGAAGTAATTCGTTTGCTATAAATGATGTCTCTTTGCAAGTAGCTCCTATTTGCCCTTTATATCTCTATTGAGCTTTCTACATTTCTGCTAATTAAAAACATTAAGATCCTAAATACGTCCCTGTCTATACTGTAACTTTCTTAAAACACGAATTTGTTTCGAAACTAGTAACTAAACTCGGATTTATACGAGGGTCAGGCTGAAAGTCTTTAGATATTCCTAATCTATACAAGTTTGAGCACACAGCTATTTTGTCTAAGTGCTTAAACGCAAAGGCAGCGTTTGGATCGTTCAGTAGTTGCCTTGCCACGGTCTCGAATGTATCTAATTGTTGGCCGAATTTTAACGTGAAAATGGAACCGGGTAATCGCGATTTTCGAGCCTTGACTTTGTATGACTATAAAAAGGGACTAAAACAAGCGGAATGTCACAAAAGTTTAGTGAGTTGCTTTGGGGACTCTGTCGCTTCTAGGGCTACAGTTTTTAATTGGTTTGCTAAGTTTAAAAGGGGCCGGGTCTCACTCGATGATGAACCTCGCACAGGTCGGCCGCCCACTGCTGTTACGCCGGAAACAGTAGAAGCTGTGCAAAATATGGTTATAACAGATCGACATATATCCTACACCGAAATTGAGGCTTCTCTGAGGATTGCAGCGGTCCGAACAATCATTTATGATCACCTCCGCCTAATGAAGCGGTGTTCCAGATGGGTGCCACATTTGTTGACCAGTGAGCAAAAAGCAACAATACTCGATTTGGCTAAGTTTATGCTTGAAAAAATTGATAATGGGCACAGTAAAAATACTTTTAATATCGTAACCGGAGACGAAACATGGTTATATCATTATGATCCCGAAATTAAACAGCAGTCATTAGATTGATGCTTTGAAAGTGAGCAGCCTCCAATGAAAATTCGACATTCCAAGAGTGTTGGAAAGAAAATGTCGCATCTTTTTTTTCTCTAAAAGTGGATACATCACAACGGTAGCCTTGGAAAATCGAGGTACAGTTACTTCTGAATGGTATATAACCAAATGTGTTCCTGTAGTCTTCCAAGAACTATGCATGAACGGTCCAAAGGCTGGTCTGCGGGGTATTCAATGGCACCATGACAACGCAAGCGTCCACAGCACCGCTAGAACACTAGATGTTTTTGCTGAACAGGGTGTTAAATTGTTGCCTCACTTTTCCACCGATGAAGAGGCAATCACTGCATTTGAGGAGAAAAACAGAATAAAGTTTTTTAAATAAACCTTCTGGTTTTTCTGTATCTAAAAACTTTCAGAGTGACCCGCGTCTTCTAATTCTTGACTGTTCGACGTCTGAAGACTGACTTCTGTCACAGCTTGATGCTCCAGTATATACAAAAATGCCCATTTTGAATGCTCCATAACAAATAACATGCTAATTCAGACTTTTGAAGCCCTAGATTATTTACGTACACGGCGATCATCTGCTAGTTTTTACTGCTGATCTCGTAGTAATACTAAATCGCATGCAGCAAGTGAGTAGAAGCTTAATGAATATGTATTAAGCTTACTTGCAAAACGCTTTTTATTCTACTATAACATTTCTAATAAGATTTCTCGAAACAAAGTCTAATTTTCTGACCCTGTGGCACGCCTGTGTCCTGCAATTAATAAATTTTGCACGTCCACCAGGAACGCTTGACATAGCAATTTCCTGGGCACGACAAGATTGTCAACATTTTGTTTTAAACTTCTCTGTTCCTGAGCTCTCATAGCCTACTTATCCGTTCCAGGTTGGCGCGCTAAACAAACCCGAAGAGGGCATAAATCGCAATCAAGCGTCGTCACAGCACACTGGGATCGCCGTCCGGCTCGGGTCAAAACTTCCTAGCCACACAATGAGTGTGGGTCGAATTTATTGCAGTTTCTGTCGGTTATCCTGCTCGCACACCGAGAAAAACTCACTTGAAGCTTGTGTGCGACTCGCCTTAATTACACGCTAATTATATTCATAAATTGAGCCAGTGGCGGCGGCCAACACCACTACCCGGTGAAGGTAAATGAATATGCAGGGTGTTCCAGCTCATTGTTCAGAAGCGTATGGGTTATTTCGAGAGTGGTTTGAGATATATGGAACCCATGGGGCGAAATATGACATGACTGAAACATCGCGCCCAAAGGGCAGTGCCGGATTAATCATCACAGTAGGCAGCTGCCTAGGGGCCCCGCATCGAATAGGGGCCCGTGTACGCACCAAGGAAATAAAGTTTCATCGAATAAAAATTTCATTTTTGGAAATTTGTCTAAAATTCCTCAATAACAATGCTATTGTCACGTAGTAGAACTAATAATAGTTGTATTTGAGGGTATTGAGGTAAATGTTAATTCGGAATGGTGCCGGCGGGCGGTCAGCTGGATACTAGACTTTATTCATGTTGAGGGAATCCCTGATTCGTTACAAACTTAAATAATCTATGAGTGCTAGATTTTTTTAAAGACTGCCTTGAGAAAACCGGCGAGACAAAGCACGAGTGTAATTCAAAAACTGAAGTTATCAGGTAAGTTTGATAATTGATTGTGAGATTTTATTCACTTATTTAATTTAAACTATCTAATATTGAGTTACTGGAGCCAAAAGCGCCAATCCCTGCAGAAAGATAGGAAGAACCAGAAGAGCCTATACAATTTTTTTTCCTATTTTGCTTAGAAACGCGTACTGGCAAAAATCTGTTAAAATTGAAAAATTTGATTTTTGGACCCAAAAGAGCGTATATCAACACATAGGCCCTTCTGACTCCTGCTGAAAACTGGCGCGAGATGGGCCAATAAAAAAAAATTATAATTCATAAATAATAAATTAGAAATTGAAGTAACATGATAGCTGGAGTTGATCGTTTGAAAGATACTCACATCTAGTGATGTATTTGACGAGCAATTGCAGTCAAAAACAATTGAAAGCATTTTTTTATTGTGACCAAATTCCGTGCGAAAATTTAAAAGAATAAAAAATGACAATCATAAAATTTCTCATGTTTTAAACCTATTTATTGAAAATCATTGATTTATACCACGCCCATCGCTTAAAATATAATTTATTTAAAACCAAATAGTTAGAAAACAAGCTAACTTGAGCAGCTAATTAAATGCGAATTGAACGTCAAAAAATTTTCGGTCATTTTCTTGTCAATTTTGGAATAATTGATTAATTGTTTCCATTTGATATTATAACTACAGTTACAGATATAATACTCAATAATACAACAATTTCAATTGTTTAAAATTATCAACTTTGGAATAAAAATTAATCCCAATTAATTAATTACGATTATATAAATATTTGTTTAGTTATACATAAATAAATTTTTTTAGTCTCGTGTAACGATAACGATTATCTATTTCGATATAACTTGAATTTAAAGTCGACACGTGTGAGGCTTTCAGCCTCATTACCTACGCGGGAACCGCCATTGAATTTAAAAAATGACCGGTGGTCAATTTTTTATTTGGTCAATTGACCAGCAATTGACGAGCAATTGGCGAACACGTTTTTTATGTCCCATGACCACTTACATCCATTGATCAGCTTGGAAAGACCTAATTGCTTTGCTTAGGGGCCCGGATAGGATTGTTGCCTAGGGGCCCGGACAGGGTTAATCCGGGCCTGCCAAAGGGCAGTCAGGATCAACCTGTATGTTCTGTAGATACACAGCATCAGGTACTCCCTAAAATTCCCGAGGATATCCCATTGAAGCGGAGAGTCAACTACTGGTTTCATTAGAACTATTGTCAAGTGCAGAAATTATGCAGTGACTTATCCGAAAGATGGAAGCCGAAATTAAAATTCCCCTTACCCAGTGCAAGATGAGAACGCCACTCCTCCTTATCGGCCAGGTATTTGATGCTACCACCTACAAATGAAGTTCAGTTTAACGCGCAGAAGACTCAGACAACATATTTTACAAAGAAGTCCTATGCTGGCCTACCAGCAGTGAAGATTGGGGGACCTGAATCATCTTCCATCAAGCTGCTGGGAATTAGCATCAACCATAATGTGGGGCTGGGGGTTCTCTTTCGAGCTAGATAAATGTGTTCACTGAGTCAGCAACTGCTGCTCCAGAATACTCAGATCAGACCATCACTGGAGTACTGCTCGCATGTTTGGGAATGCGCTCCAAAGCATTGCTGAAGTTTTGGGACATCATCCAGGAACAAGCAATACGTCTTGTGGATAAGCCTGAACATACAGAGGACATACACAATCTGGAAGATTGTAGTAGGGACTAATCCGTATCTATTCTATAGATATTAACACCAAGAGTCGCTCGTACAGAAGACACTAGAGGAGCCTAACGGGCTCAGCCTGATACAATACCTCGAAGGAGCCTCTTCAAAAGTATTACCAACGCAAACAGATTTTTGTCACCGTTCCTCTGAACCAGCGCCCTTCTTTTTTTACAATTAGGGGCCTCAAACGTTCAAAAACGAGGGTTGATTGTTCGATTTGGATTTTGACGATAACTACGCCGCCACTGAAACGATTTTCAAAACCAAAGCTTTTTTGTACCTGTCACAGTAGTAATTTGCATCAACATTGAGAAATTTTAAGAATTTCCCCACAGTGTATAGACCCACCGACAGGCAGGTAGAAATGATTGGCTTTTCTGGATGTATATGTCACGAAACATCAAGAAAACACAATATCTCGAATTCGAAATTTCTCGTGGTTCCTCCTTATGCTCTCCATATGTCGTAGCTTGAACATTAGCTAAGCAGTTTAGATGTCTAGCACCTAAGAATTTCTCATGTATTATTCCTTCTAGCATGTCCATAAACCAGCCTGCGCTTTTGAGTTCGCACAGATCGCGATATGAAATGTTCGCATGTTTCAAGGAGTCTTATCGTGTACGCAACGCAGCCAGAAGAAGAAAATACGTGGTCATGTAGATGCCGGGTGGATAGGGGACTAGCGTCGGCGACGTGTGGAGCTATCGGGTTGCTTGGTGATATTTCACTATTAACTCATCATACAGATAGGATTACAATTAATTGCTAGGCGACTTATCATCGCGCTATTCACTTTTAGATTATTTATGCCTGCTAGATAGGTACGCGCAGTATGGATGGAAGGTGTGGGCAGAGAGTATGGAGTTGCGATGTGTACAATTTGCGAAAATATAAAGTTCGCCTACAGAATCCCTGAAGTTTGTAAAACGGCAACGTCGCACTGGTAGTAAGGTAAATAGATAGTGGCTACCCTCTTGTTGTGGAACAATAGTTTATATTAAAGATTTATCTGCCCTTGCCATCAGTTCGACGTTGCCATGTTGTAGAATTTAGGCATTCTAGAAGCGAACTTTATTGTCTCTCAATGTGTGCAATCTTGAGTAAACAGTCATAGATGCCCAGCCATACAGTTTCAGTATACCACGTCAACAATAAAAAATGCATTAAAAATAAATGCTCGAGGAACTGTGTAAAAGCTTATATTTTATACTAACCGCTAATTCAAATCGCATTCGATTGACTGAAGTATCTTAAGTAACATTATAAAATGAAAATGAGAACTGAAAAAAATTAATTTTGGAATTATAATGACATTGATATTTTTGACTGCTCCCAGGGGATCAGTATTGTTTCCAAACAAGGTCTTATAAACTACTATGAGATGCTATAATATAGATATCTATAATATAAAATGAAATATATAGCAGTGCGGAGACATATGCCTCTCATTGGAGATCCTTTCCATAAGGAAACTTGGAGAAAAAATGCTCCATTTGTAGTTTTGGATACATTTATTAGACCTTTTCCTGAAGCATATTCAACCAACTGGCGCACCGAGAATTTAGAAATATAATCGTCGTTCAACTTTATAAAGGCAGATATGTTCACCTTCTGCTTAAAATTGTTATCCTCTTTACGTAGTATAGAAACTTACTACCATTTTAATATGTGTATATGTATATCCTATTTCCAAAACGTGTACACTGAGTACTAATTTGTACTGTCTTTGCAACAAGTGTTAGATTGGTGGGCCTTCTAGACCAACAGAGTATCTAATCAAAGAGCACGAACATTATACCACTAATGGGTAAACCTACAATGTCAACAGAAGAAATAGGGCATATAGAACCTAGTTCCTAGACCGATTACCAACCATTGGTAGTGATCCATTGGCAACCCACAAAGATCGATCTTTATTAGAAGTTCCTGTTGCCACAACCTATTGAAAGCTTTAGATACACCGAGTGCGTCAATTCGAAACTACACATGAGGTTCTATTGGTCATCTCCACATTTTGACGCAGGCTAGAAGATCTTTCACGAATATATGCTTGCGAAGTCATACTGGAGATCATGAATGACGTTCTGTTTGTCCAGGTAGATCAGAAGCAGCACATTAATGATAGCTCCAATAACCTTATGTATCACCATAGCTAGGTTTCGAGAAGCACATATTTTATAAGCTAACAACTTTAAAGGAGTGATGAACTGGAATACAGATCAACAGCACGGTCATAGAGCAGTAGAAGCAGCAAGAGAGAAAACTACTGGCAGATCAGCAAACAGGTCAGTGGAAATGTCTCTGAAAACAAGATATAATCTTGGAAGTTACGAGGTCTTCTAACTTACAAATTTGTTTATAAGTAAAAACTGTAATGAGATGTCCAGAAAATATCTTGGCTTTGATACTGGCATTACGACAGGATAACATCAGCTCAAGAACATCCCTCTGCCAGGAGGATGAGACAGTTAAGTATGAGAATTGATTGTGGGGAAGCTCTGACCCTCTATGGCCAATGCAGGAGATTCTTCTTTGGTGCGATATCGCCACGCCTATTGAGAAACAATATGCAAGGGGCCCAATAGGGCCTAAGTGCTGTAATCTTGCTGATGTTAGTTCCTTTAAACATAGTACCTACATATTATTCTAATAAGATGAAAAATAATGCATGTTTCAGTGTCATGCTCACAAAAATGAATTTACAATACATGATAGACAACGTATCTTACGGTGCTAGTTGAATTAATAATCTTTCCTCGTCATCGTCATATTTTACCATCACAATCCAAGAATGTTGTTGAATATTTATTAGACATGCCAGGGATGGTACTATCATCAGTACATAGAAGCTTCAGATTCCTTGTGCATAAGACTGTATGTGAATAGTTTCTAATTTTTGAGAGATTTAGCAGGGAGATCATGCTGATCATGTCATATTTTCTCAGAGGAGTAATTGAACTCGCAGAGACTGTGTGGCATGTCAGATTTTTCGTTTAGATAATTCTGAGATATTTTATGCGATGCAAGTGTGTACATTCATATTGTTGGCGCATATTAATTTTCTGTGTTGACAGACGTAATTATTTTGTTTCGAGAGTGGTGAATTATGTATTTGTGAAGAAATAGGCAGAATGTATTCAATACATCGTCTGATGTGTCAGTAATGCAGCACTGAAAACTGAATGTTCTTGTAGAGTAATTATAGACTATACTGTATAGATATAAACAGCCTTTGCTAACAGGTGTGATACTATGTTGTAATATGCTACTGAATGGCAGCTTCTGTCTGACGGAAGGACAAAACTAGCAAAACATACAGATTTCTCATGACACTATTTTATACATGGCTGTACAGAAAACACCTTTCTGATAATTGAGTCAATATGAAAGAAGAATTTGATATATTAGGCATTTACAAGATTTCCTGTGCATTCTGTATTGTTGACGATATTAAGTAGTGCAATTACAACGAAATACAGTGAACATATCATATGTGCCTTCAAAAACATCCATAAAAATAAATTTTTGAGACACACTTATATATTATGTATTGACTAGGTTAAAAAATATAACATCTTAGGCCATGAAACATCTTACTACATCAAATATCTCGTCATTTTGACGGATATGTTATAGAACTTTCCTTCAGCACAAATACAGATCTAGTCGCCATAAAGCTATATTCTCCTAACACGGAGAAATTATTAAATATAAAAATAGCTATGAAGGATAAGTAGAATGCTATATGTTAGTTTTATGTTTCTGATAGGAATTAGCTAGACAATTGACAAGTAAAACCTGGGTAGCATTTGTAAACAGTCAATGTTGACAGTCTAACGGGTCACTGAGAACCGACTTGTGTTTGTAAAACTTTGTATGAAAATTGCTCAGTTTTATCTTGAAGAAAATAATTTGTTCTAAATACTGTTTTTTATAGTTAACACAAAAAATATTATTTTATTCTGAAAGTATACTTATCTGTTCATTACAATATTTTAAAATATGTATATATTTACAGAGTTTTCTCGGACTACACTACAATCCGTAAGTGGGCAATTAACCCACAACCCACAATACCTTTTAAAAGGTACATCCCCGCGCAATTCTTCTTCCTAATTTTCTAGCCTGTACAGCTTGATCTTTGAGTAGACATCGTTATCTTTATATTTTCTTGGAATTTCTACCTTAGTTGCTGATACTACACCTCAAATAACGTGACGTGAGTTATACAAAAACAAAACCCTTCACTCGAAAGGTATCGATTTCGAGCCGTATGTTTAGGGTCAAAGCTAATCCACTTTAGCTTTCCTATTCCATCCTGAAAGAGATCTTGTTTTAACAGTAATCATGTACATATGAGAGTGCATGCACACACCACTATTTTGAAATAATAATATCATTTGATAAAACTTGTATGAGTATTTACCGTAATGGACTAGACGTCTGTAACGAGTTTAGTATGTCACATTCAATTTAGGTCATGTTTACCAACTGTTCTACTGCACATAAATGGTTCCCAATATAACACGCGGTCGATCAGAATAATTCGGTAGCAGTCACAAAACTTAAGGTATCAACTAACAATAATTACGGCCAAGTAATGGTTATTATTAGCTGAAAATCGAAGGCAATGTGCAGATACTTTAGTCACTGCTGCATTGATAGGCGAAATGTATTTGTACGAATATCTGTTTAAATTGGAGGACTGACTTTTGGTTTATTATACGGGATGATCGTAAAGTGAAGGGCACTAATCTTATATAATTTTAAGAAATTAAGCTGGTAGCAAATAGTAAATATGGTTTCTCGTGAAAGGATAATAAGATGTTGTGTGGTGTCTCTACGGTTTCATAAATAATTTTATCATTTGACCATGCTTTCTTTGAGGAAATGGAGAGGAAGCAGACTGCCTGGCGAGGATAGGAGCAAGAGGCGCATGCATTGGCCCCGAACCATTGCTAGACATTAGCAGATGCCAGGTTAGTATTGCCCTAGATGCCTGAGCATATAACGAACTTGCGAAAGCATGGTTGGTGAGAGACGACTGCAGGCTGTCCAAGAGGTTCATAGCTGGCCACAACAAACGTAGGAAGCTATGGCTACTAAACCAGAAGTGGGATTCACTCCACTTGTTATTGGGGATCCTCACAGGTCACTGCAGATTGAATAGGCACATGACACTCATAGGAGTGCTCAAAGACCCAATCTGCCAGAAGTGCTGGGAGGAGGACGAGACCTTGTTCCACTTCCTGGGCTAGTGTGCCGTATACGAAGGCCTTAGGGCTGAGTTGTCTGGCACAGCAAAATTTGACAGGGAAGAGTGCTGCTTAGTGGATTGGTCGGACATCATTACCTTTATCAAAAGGTCTGGAAGGTTCGACACTAGGGAGTTACCAGGTCTGCCATAGTTTTAGTGATGGTCTTCGGGATCGGCAAAAAGCGCCAAAGATGGCCTACTTACCAGGCTTTGCCTTCCCATTACTACTACTACTACTACATTTACGGTTTCATAAATAATTTTATTATTTGACCATGCTTTCTTTGATGAAATGGAGAGAATGTCTATGTAATTATTACTCGTGAACGATATCTGCAGATATGACGAGATTTTTCCATCCTACGGATACAAAATACGCACGTAGGAATTCCAAATACGATGCACCCGCGTATATAATAATAATAATAATAATAATAATAATAATAATAATAATAATAATAATAATAATAATAATAATAATAATAATAATAATAATAATAATAATAATAATAATAATAATAATAATAATAATAATAATAATAATAATAATAATAATAATAATAATAATAATAATAATAATAATAATAATAATAATAATAATAATAATAATAATAATAATAATAATAATAATAATAATAATAATAATAATAATAATAATAATAATAATAATAATAATAATAATAATAATAATAATAATAATAATAATAATAATAATAATAATAATAATAATAATAATAATAATAATAATAATAATAATAATAATAATAATAATAATAATAATATTCACTGAGTAAGTGGAGAATGATTAAGTGCTGTTTTTCAAGATCGCGTTATAATCAGACGTTTGGTAAATTCATGGCTCCCAGATTTCCTGATATTAACACATTGGGCAGCGCCACCGTGTGCGACGCTTGGTTATGGTAGTTGAAATTGCTGTAATTCAAGCATAAATGCTGAATTAAACTGTGTACAATTTATGAGAACAGTTGGTGACTGAACTGGTCCAAAACATAATTATGACACCAAATATTTGCGTCAACCACTAGTAGACATAAAAAAATCCCTTTATTTCAGCAATCAAAAATCATTTCCTCTTTCACAGTTGGTTGTTGTGTGAATTTGCTGAAATTGCATAAATAGTCAAAATACTGAAATCGTTTACTTGTAAATATATATGTAAGAGTATATATACATGATATGAACTGCTTTTGTGGTGCGCAGTGTCTAGAAGGCTATTGAGTGATCTTAGTGTTCTTCTTGCTGTCTTGATCAGTCCTATGCTCTTGGCGTTCAGATCAACATAGCCTCAATCTCGCTTTGACAGTTGCTGTTTTCTTTAAGAATATTACACAATGTCGGAGATCGTGCAGTCCAAAGGTGGCTATTGGAAAATGAAGTTTGCGGATAAAGAAGTGCTCTAGATGCCAGTCCATTATCAATTGTCTAAATTTCGTATCGCCCCTCGCGGCTGGACCTACAGAAAGAAGACAACATCGTAGTGAAACACAAAATTTTTACTTTTACGCTGAAGTGAATCGACTTCACACTAACGCGAAAAGTTTACTTACGTGTTCTTTTATATAATATTCCTTTTTAGTGTAAATCTATAGTTCAGTTTATTGTCATAATAACAAATTACAGAATAATGGTTTCATGTAAGAACAGTCTTAAATCATTTCACCCCATGCCAGGTTACACAACAAAGCAACTGGTATCTTCAAACCTTTTTTTCGTATTACCATTTGATTAAATCAGAATTGCTGACTTATTCCCAGATTCAATTGCTGAAGAAACGAGTTCTAAAATGCAAGAACAAGAAGCTGTGAGACGAAGGACTGCCAAATATGTAAATGAAACTCCTTTTGTATAATCGAAGCGAAATTCGTCCCACATGACATGCAGCTTAAGACAAACATCTCCAGCAGATACATAACCATACACACTCAGTCATCATGAAGGAAATTGTTAATACATTCGCGAAATGGCGACAATACAACAAACATTCATAAATAATTAAAGAATGAAGTGTAGGCATTTATGTTCGATATAAATATCAAGAGAAAAGCCTCAACTGACACTTATACACTATACCTTGGCACCTACAAATTCCCCAAAAAAGCAATAGTCGTAATTTTTAAACATTATGTTTCGGTCCGTCCATAAAATAAAAAGGATGTATCAAACTGCGCCCAAGCCACCACACACTGGGCCCGGGTAAGGTTTCAAAGAGGCGCGCTCACTTCTTTTTATTTTCATTGTGACGTTTTTATTCGTGATACCATAGCCGAAGGTGCTCCGTTTTAATATTACATCGTGGAATCAAAGCTAATGAGGTTTTTGTCTTGTTTACGATTATAACGCTCTGGTGCTTTACCTGCGTCTGATTTTATTTAGCGGAAATTAATTCCAGTTGGCAGACGTTGAGGATTTAGGGATTATCTAGATGGACATGAGGCGCTTTGCTTAATGGCCCCGAGTGTGATAGATATTATCCGTTGAAAATATTCGTGGTTCGTTTCACTTCTCACCATTCAGCGGCGAAAGCATTATTCTCGCAGACATTTTTGAATTCAAGATAATACAAATATTAGTAATTCCAGTTAATCTATCTTGTCATTAGTCAAAAAAATATAATTCATATTTTACTGTTGTTTGAAACTTGTAGACAAGGTGGATTTATCAAAAGTTTGATTTCGGACTTCCATTGTCTATGAAATTTTTAGTATCACGACGTTTCGATTGACGTGCTATCTTCAATCGTCTTCAGGTGAACTGGCGAACACGTTCCTTCCATGCCTATTTATACCCCGTCCGGTGACGTGTCGTTGTGCGCGGACTGTTCTGATTGGTTCCCGATGCGCGGTATTCCGGTCTGCTGACGTGGCTGTTTGTCGTTCATTGTTTGTTGTCAGGTCCAGTCGTAGTCTGTTCATCTTCTTTATGAGTGGCTGCCAGATTGGTTTAATGTCTACGCTGGGTTTGCTGTACACTTTGCTGTTGTTGGTGATGAATGCCGCCTCCTTGAATTTCCTTCGATACCAATGCGGCTCCTTGGCAATAACCTTAGCGTCGTCCCAAGCTATTTCATGGTGCTCCGTCCATGCGTGGTCAGCTATTCCAGATTTACCTGTCTCTGCTCGCTGGTTGTTGAGACGATGTTCTTTGATTCTTGATCTGAACAACATGCGACCTTCGATAAAATTCACGAAAGAAGATGAGAGCAACAACTGCCTTCCATTTTTAGATGTCTTAGTAACGAGAAGAAACACCAAAATAAAAACAATAGTACACAGAAAACTAACTCACACAGGTCAATACTTACATTACACCTCAAACCACCCAACAGCCACGAAGAAAGGCGTCATCCGGACTTTAGTCGACCGAGCTAGGAATATTTGTAACACACAAGAGGGACTACAAAGAGAGCTCAATACCATTAAACAAGACCTATCAAACAACGGATACCCAAAGAAGCTAGTGGAAGTAACAATACAGGAAAATACCAACAGTAGAAGAATTAAACACGAAGAATCTCAGCACTTACTCATTCTGCCTTACGTTAAAGGAATATCAGATGGAATCAAAAGAATAGGTCAGCGATACAAGATCCAAACGACATTCTCTAGGACTGCCACCCTCAGAGGTGTCCTAACAAAAACTAAGCCCAGGAATGAATCTCAAGAGACAAAGGACTGCATCTACCAGATATCATGTCAATGTGGTAAAATCTATGTTGGAGAAACAAAAAGGCCACTGGAAGTAAGAATCAAAGAACATCGTCTCAACACCCAGCGAGCAGAGACAGGAAAATCTGGAATAGCTGACCACGCATGGACGGAGCACCATGAAATAGCTTGGGACGACGCTAAGGTTATTGCCAAGAAGCCGCATTGGTATCGAAGGAAATTCAAGGAGGCGGCATTCATCACCAACAACAGCAAAGTGTACAGCAAACCCAGCGTAGACATTAAACCAATCTGGCAGCCACTCATAAAGAAGATGAACAGACTACGACTGGACCAGACAACAAACAATGACCGACAAACAGCCACGTCAGCAGACCGGGATACCGCGCATCGGGAACCAATCAGAACAGTCCGCGCACAACGACACGTCACCGGACGGGGTATAAATAGGCATGGAAGGAACGTGTTCGCCAGTTCACCTGAAGACGATTGAAGATAGCACATCAATCGAAACGTCGTGATACTCAAAATTTTATAGACAATGGAAGTCCGAAATCAAACTTTTGTCATATTTTACTATGTTTCTGGTGCTTTGCTAACTACCTACACCACTACACATGGCAGACCTAAAGATCGACGGACCGACAGACCAATAGACCTTCAGACCGACAGATCCAAACTTGTTGGAATGTAAAGCTTTGAACCCCTCAAATAGCCCTATAATCAGGATCTTTAAGATATACAAAAAGTAAGTTACGAAATGTGTCCCCATTTGATGGAATTGCAAGATTTATCTACTATAATGCTTCCGATCTTTTACCGCATTCGATGAATGAGTTACAGAGAGACTGACAGATAGGTCGAGCGACAAACGAATAGTAATGAATGACACTTTTTATGATTTAGACATGTATAGAAAGCATATTATCTCAAATTTGAAAATATTTTCCACACTGATGCAATGAAAATCCGGGAACAGGTTTACGTAGCATTTTCTATAAATTATCAACCACCACAACATTGCCATTATTCCGGTAATTCCAGCTGGAGCACGGCAAACATATGGCCTTAGCGGTTGGTAGATAATTCTCGGTATTACGCATGCTTTGTTCATCGTTTTCCAAATTACTAAAATATGCACGCATATTTTATTAAATTTTCAACTTTATTGAAACGTAAATAGTGGTAGTCATTTTACGCACCAGCAAGTTTAATTAAACCGCATTATGCAGATGTCTTTATAATGATAATTTCAATCAAACACTCGGATAATTTTTCCTATACGAGGGTTCATCCTCATAGTCTGAAGAAATTTGAGAGAGTTTGAGGTTCATTGCAATGTTCGTAACGTTTTACTCCACATGATCACCAGGTACACATTGAGTCCTGTGGCTAAGATGATATACAAATAATGAAAGCGTGCAAGCCCTATATAATTGAATTTACTCAATAATAGTTCGTGGTTCATGCTATCAAACGTATTCGAGTGAGTGCCATTTTCCTATCTAAATATTTTAAAACAGTGTTTTGCAAATTTAGTAGCTATAGATCACGTGTAAGCATATATGTCAAAATACCTTTTAGAATGAAAATATAAATGCTACATTTATTATCGTTTTAATGGCCAATTCTGAATCAAAAGCCTTGAGCAACAATCTCGATTGTCCCTGTGGGTAATGATACCGCCGAGAGTGATGATAGCGGAGATCCGTTTCTCCATTAATCAGACTTTTCATCTTTCCATCCTGTCGATACACTTACTGGCATATTTTTACGTAGACATTATTTCCCAGCAGGATGAATTCCCCGCAGAACTTCTAAATATAAATCCACTCGAAGCGATCTGGCTTCACACTCGAATAAGTTGATTACTGAAATCAACAGCATGACAACCACAGACGACATTCATTAAGTCTTGCTTCGGTAGATCTGGTAATCAAAATAAAGGCGACGTAAAAATATTATAAACAACATATAGCTGGTGGTGTCGACAGGGGCGTAGGGGAAGAGGAGTAAGAGAATGGAAACACTATTTTGATACTGCAAGAATAGCCCCATTTTCGAAGAAGATTGTTGCCAATGATGCCTCAGCCCAAAATCCACACTAAACAACACAAACTCGTGGATTTTATAATATCCAGATTCGACAATTGACGACACCATCCGAAAAAAATGAGCTTCATCGCTGGAGATGATTTTGTTTAATAAATCGTCATTCATCATCCCCTTGACGTTCCATAACCTATATAACATAGTCTCGTCGCTATCCGTAGCAGGCTTCAGTTCTTGTGTCAGTTGGTCAATTGAAGCTATAGGGAGCTGCGGTGCCGAATTTATATTTCTTAATGCTTCAGTCTCACAAGTTGCTTCGATGTCTTGTGTCGAACGACTTGTTGAAGGACGGTCAGAATATCTAAAATCACTCATAGATCCAGTCTCCCTGAATGTTTTAATGAATCTCTTCAGTTAATCAACTTTAATTATTATTCATGTATACTTTGAATGGAAATGCGAACAGTATCTGCCAAATTTTCATTATTTTTGAAATATTATTCAAAGATGAAAGCGCGTTATCCATCCGTGTAGTGCTCCATTTTTTATTAACCCTCAACTGTCACCTGTCACTCTGTATTTTATTTTTAATAACAAAGAATAAGCAAAAAACTGAATTGGTTCAAATCTTGAGTGTATTTTGGAAGTACCTTAACCGTTTTCTTCAGCACATAATTGGAAACTTTTTCGATTCAATACAGTAAAAAAGTTTGAAAATCACTTAGGCAATTACGTTCTGTATTGGTGGCCATATCTAGAGTTTTCTCTCTTGTTTAAGTTCTTAAATTAATGTCGATCAGTTTCATGGGCTTATTATTCACAAAAGCTCAGGATATCATTTCGCATTATGACGCACGCCTCTGATGTTCACAGAGAATAATAGCATCTACGGTAGCTGAGAGGGTCGGTAGGCTCAGAGCTATGAAAAGACTGCTGGTCTTAAAACCCGCGGCAACTAAGAAAATTGTAACGTTGCCGACATTTTATTGAAATTGGAGGGAGATAAAGTATTTGCGGTGGAAGCCTGATAACGCAGATAATTGCTAAGTACTTATTACCAAGAAGGTCGTAGGATGCAGCTAGCAATAAAGCCATAGATTTCTGCAACGATAAATCATAACAGTTAAAAAAAGTGCATGATTACGGGTCACTAAATGCATCTGTTCGTCTTCTTATACTTGGCTGTTGATCATCATCACAGCTTTTGCTAGAAGCTTACAGATCTTTCTTGGTGAAAGAATAGGCACTGATAGCAACAAATTCAGTAAAAGCTAAAAACTCCGTAATTGCTTGAACTAGATCCAGTAACGGGATATCTAACTTAGACGCACTCATTGACTGTAGATTGAGAAAGTATGAAACAACTAAACCGTAAAAACAATGTTTTCCTAGATATCCTAATGCAAATTCAGAAAGCCTATAGCGCTTCATAAGCACTGCGAGAAGATAAATCACCATTCACTTTGACCTTAAAACGCTGTAGATTGTGATCATCAGGATTCCCAAAAAATTAACGATTTTCAGAAGAGGCTCACTCAAGGCGTTGTACTCGACATTTTGTTGGATGCGTCCGTTGGGTTCCTCTAGTGTGTGCTGTATTCGCGACTCTTAGTGTTATTCTGCAAGACAGTTCATTTCAACAAATACCATGATAGTATTATAGGGACAACACCCCTTCATCGATATGCTAGACAGTGTGTGTAAGTACTTTGAGAGGTCAGGTGCATCGACTGGATTTATTTCTCGTTTCTGGATTATGCCCAGAAGGTTTATGGAGTACCTCGGAGCACATCCCCACATTGTAGTTGTTCCAGATGACACAGTTTCTTGGATACGGATAGCGAGGACGACATCATGATCACAGCTGCTGCTGCTATGGTACTATAACCCAACTCCCCCCAATTTTCCTAAGAAAACTGGGTGAAGAGTGCTAACTAGCCACCATTAGCTCAGAGAGAGATAAGACTCATCAGGGTATGAGTCACTAGGCATGAGGTGGAATGAATGGGTCAGAAAAACATACAAAATTTAAATGTAAACAATTTATTAAAAAAAACAAAATGCCTCTACATCAGCCATATATTAGCATTTCAAAAAATCTTATCTGCGGCTGGGGATGTTCCAAGGTCCCCCATATTCCCATGGCCAAGATGGGAGAAATGGATGAAGGGCTTATTGGCAGGGCTGCAGAAGAAGAAGGCTAGTGAAGAAGAAGGGGTGTGCCTCCTGGAGAGAAGGAAGACCATCGTTATTAGGTGTTCTTTGTCCAAAATGCTTCTGATGTCTTGCGGCGATTACAAAGAATAGTTGATTGCACATTTATGGCAGGAACATCAGAAACATTTTGTCTGTACAATAATCTTAAAAAAAAGATGTGTAGCCAAAGATGCAATGAATTCAAACATAAGAAATAATAAAGTTAAGATCTCACATAGCTATGAGTACAGGAAAATTAAATGTGGGTGCTTTTGTGGGGACATCTTTGTTTTATACAGTGTTTTAGCGTAAAATGCAAATTAATAGCAAAATTAACTGTCTTATGAATCTAGATAACACTTACTAAGGATTCAGCATGTTTGGAACACTAAGGATGCCTTAAATGTGCATTTCTTATAAGAATGTTACTTAAGTTTGGAAACCATACGCCATTGCTTGATAGTAGTTAGTGTCTTGAAGGTCAGAATTCAAATGGGATAAGTACCACGTTCTACTTGTCCAGATCACACGATACGCGAAATAAGAGCGCAAGAGCAAAACCATAGATAGGATTGGAAATCAGAATTACAAAACAAATTAGGGAAAGACGGCAAAATAGCAGATTGATTTCCTGCTAATAAGAATAATACATATGAGATATTGAATTTCGCTATAATTGATCCAGATCAAAATCGGAGAAATATGAATGAGTCGAGGATTATTACTGGGAATAGAATATCATACAGGATGTTTACATATAAATGCAGCATTCCATATAAAATGAAATTTGTAAACGGTTGAACCGTTACAGTATTCAGAGGATGTTTCGTGTATTCGTGGTTAAAAATACTACACCTGAAGTAAATCAGGACCAAGTTCCATCGGAAATTGTAGAATTTTCTTGTGGAGTCAAGTTACGCACCAGATGCAGTTTATCCTCACGTCGTGTGAACAAATGGACTTTTAATATTTCATAACAAGATTAATGTTCTGTGCACACTTTTCCAAATTGGATTCTCTTCAACAGCGGATTTTTTTATAAAGTACAAAAATTTCCTCCACTCACCATCTCGGGTTCTGCCTCAACAAAGCGATCTAATTAAACAAATTTATGCTTTGTCTTTGTCTTTGTCTGACGTTTTATATTTAGCGTCCTCATTAATAATTTGAAACGGGATAATTTTATTGCGCCGTTCTTGGAAGCAGTTCTAAAACTTTATTACAAATTATAGTAGTAGGCAGACAATTTTATTAGGGGCATTCATGTAAAATTGCCATCTGATGGACCTGGTTTTTTATTGCAGACAAATTAAAATACTTTATATGCAAGGCATTTCAGGCACGTTCACATTGCGCAAATAAGGATCTTCCATAATAAAATCTGGATTTATCGTTTCCGAATAAAACTGTTCAATTAACTTATGCTAATGATTTGATTCGCGTCTAACAACCTACGTGAATCTTGTACTGGTTCCCTGCAATTGTGGAAAAATAATCACATATATTGCAAGTGGAGCTCTCGACTTATCATAAAGGTATTTCCTTCCCATTAGATAAAAATAAATCAACCATTCAGATGGAGAGACGCGCAGTACTTGTGTCATGTTTCATCAAGCTTTGCTGCTCTACCATATCAGCTGTGATCGATTGAAAACTTTGTGCGTTTGTTTTGCATAGTCTAATATATCTTATATAGATTTTATTATGTTTTATCAACTCCACTGTCATATTAATAGTGACTTTAATTAATGGCCATGTGCTCCTAGACTCGTGAGTGTTTGAAAGGTTAGAAGAAATCATGGATTCATCCGCCAATTGAGGAGATGGAGGGATGCCTGATATATTGATAGTTGCCAGCCTTCATCAGGTACTCGCTACGTACCAAAACATGTTAATCTTGAAATGCTGTAATGGAGGTCCAGTCATATGAAAAGGTAGATACAACCCCATATGCATGTAAGCTTCAACATCTCTTCCTGCTACAAAAACGAAGTCAACGTCAGAGTATCGTGCCGTACTAATTAAGCCCACCTTCTCTGGACCATGCTCTCAAGTTTACTTTATCAGACCACCTAACTGGGTAAACAGTCCCGTGAAATTTCCTACGTGTGCTGGTTAGACTTTCGCCTTATTAATTTTACACGGTAGCTGTGCGAACTCCTAAAACATCCACTTCAGCTCAACTGTTTATGTTTCCAGCTAATCATTAACGGTCATCTGTTTGAATACGTGATCTGAATTCTGAGTGTTCGAATTTAAACGCCATCAATTTCGTTAGTGACCTAGTATTCAATACATACATCCAATTTGCATCAGAAAGGGATTTGGGGATATTCACAGGTCTTATCATGGAGTTGCGCCCGCCTGCCGGCAAGGTCAGTGAGAAATTGGGAGTCACGAGAGGTCAGATCCAGTGATAACCAACCCGTTAGAGGGCTGCATAAATTTTCCACTCTTGTGAGGACTCGTGCCAATGGCGCCGCTTAATTTTACTTAACAAAAAACACTTAGAACTCGAGATATTAAGTTTACTTTATTTTTCTTAACATACAACAAAGAAACGTGTCCCAAGTTTCTATCTATCTGTCTGTATATCTGTATTCTGTCCGGAAGTACTTGGCCGTTTATGAATTAAAAAATACTTTCTGAATTTCGAAGAAGCTTGGACACTAGGTCAGTAGTGTTATAGGGGCGAAAAATTTTTGTAGCTCCTGAAAATCGGTTAGTGGCGATGGAGTGATTGTCTACAAACAAAAAAATGAAAAACGCTGAAACTTGGTTGTTAGACGACCACTGATTAGTTTCTACAAAAATCTTTGGAGGGTAAAATATTGGCGATGAAGATGAGGGTACTGATGAGATCTCAAAAAAATTCTTCTTGGTAATTTGGTACTTTATGAAACATGGATCCACTGTCAGCAGTGTGATATTGCAATTATGTGTCTATTTAACAACGCGCCATACACCCCTTTGTTCAAGCGATACTGACGATTGGATTATAAATCTATAAATAAAATACAGATAGACTCTCCCGGCTTTTGTCAAGTTGACACGTTTTTCTAACAGTCTAGTTTGTCTTGCTTCTACTTCAACAACTGCTAATACTACACATTACTTGGTTTCAAACAATATATGAAATGACCCAAACAACAACTGGCATTGCAACAGGACAATCAGCTAAGGAAATACCTCTTCAATATGAGATTGAGTGTAACACCCCTATGCAGGGATTGTTAACAGGTAGATGATACAATTAAGCATCTGCTGTGTCATTGCCTAGCTGTCCTATTAATCCAGGAGTTACTCTAGGGAATCGCTGGCCTTCTATTGCCAGTGTAAGGGATGCTCCACTGTCTCTACCTTTTTCCACAGTTTAGGGTAGCTGAACAACTAGTTTTGATCGAACCCTGGGGAAGATGAAGAAATGTTACAATGGGCCCAACGTGCTGTGATCATGACAAATTACTCTTCCTCCAATACAGAACACAATCTACAGCTTTCCAGATGACAGCACCCTGATATCCTGCTACAACCATACCAATATACATCCGAAACATATGATCCAGATCAAAAAAGACATCGAAAGAATTGTAGAATGGGGATACACAAATGGAGTTCAAGGCACATAAAACTATTCTGACAAGAAACTCACATGCTTGTCTGCAAACCGCGGAGATGTAGGGGCGTTCAGTACTTAAGTGATCTTATCTAATGATAATATAATCAATAAAGTTAGTCATGATTGAACTTGTTAAGATCAGCTTCTTCTACCTCCCACAAAAGAGCCATTCTGTCGCCACAGCAGCATACTACATCTATCTTCGATATATTCGCGTCTGGTGGTGATGACAGTAACAGCAAACCCTCCTTTCGGACATACTAATGACACAGTCGGCTAATCCGCTTTGGAAATAGGTCGTCCGCATAATGGGAGCACTTACAACGTGGACGCATGCCAGAAGGTTTTGCGGTGGCGTGCATTACGCGACCACGGATCAAATTCTATTTCGGACAAAGCAAGGCGAGTCAGCGCTTTTTGGTCATATCGGAACAAACGTTAGCATTGCTTCAAACCTGCAGGCGATTCTCCTCTATTTGGGGTAACGAATTTATGATATAATCTGACAGAATTAAATTTTCATCTGCCATAACTTCTATGAGGCTGAAGCGAGACCGCAAACGACAAGAATATGATTAGGATAAGACGTCATGGGGTTCAAGGTAGTTAAATGAACTATTACAAAAAAAATATTGAGCTTATCAGTGTGTTCAGGAATATATAGCTGCAATAAACCCCTTAAGCTGAAATTTTATATATGTATAATGTTTTGTTTTGCGATATTACAACACTCATCTCCAAAGGATGTCGCTGTATATCAGTTCACCCTTGTTGACAGATGTAAGGGACATCTGTTGCCGCTTCAAGGCAGTCCAAGTGATAGGACTTTGACGTCGTAAGTTGCCACTAGCCCGTCCCCATAGAGGGTGACATTTGGAGATGCCTTGGTAATGTCATTATAGTTTAAAAACTGATTCTTTCATATTTTGTATTTTGAAAAGGACTGTCGAGGTATTCAAAAAGTTGATAAAGGTATTTTAGTTTATCGTATATGGTTTCAATTAGAGGCCGGTAGATGAAATAATGAACGAGAGACAACCACAGGATGTGTTTCAGAAGCTATATTAGAATAAATCTTCTGGCATTTATTCTTGGTTAGGTCATATATATATTTTTTAAAGCAGTAACTATATTTTCTCTAGCTATAAGAAAAGGCAGATTCTAACACGTTTCGAAAAGCGCAGTCTGCATATTTTCATACATTGTATAATTCAGATCCGCTTATAGACATTGAGAATGCAATAAAACCGAGTGCATCTGGGAGGTACGTCTGCAGTCGTTGTTAAAAGAAATATTAAACCACATACGAAACCAAGCTTCATATTGCAAAAAGGGATGAAGGAACGGCTCCCGCAAAATTAAAAAAAGTTTCGGTGCTCCAAGAGCGCCCCGTATAAAAAGCAAAAGTATTTACCATTATATAATTCAATACCGCGCTCATTGTACGTCTCTTTTGTGCGATTCGCCGACAAAAACTAATAAGAGGTTTACAAAGGGTCCGATTTAAAAGGGTTTTGACCCTACGCGGTGGCCTTTGGGCCCTTTTGAACGCGCTCGACTGAAATCCGATAAGCTCCTCTCTTTAAGACCGCACACTGCTAATTAATTTTTTTCTGATCGGTAAGATCCGCACTCCTTTACTGTGCAGACACTTTGAACGAATCATTTCACCAGATGCATTCCCAATTATTTTTTATTTCTGCTATAGTAAAGTTGTCTTGAAGATAAACATTACTACAAAGTTCTGCAGCTAGATAAGTTTAGGGGTTTGATAATTAACTTATTTGTTTGCATAGCATATTTCATGCCGTTAGAAAGAGCACAGGCTGAGTCTATTAATAAGAATTTGTTGAATATTTAAAAGGCGACGATACTGGTTTTTTCATTTTACACCTTAAGGTTGATTTTAATATACTTATTTCAAGAGTTTTTAGCGCATAATAATTCATTAAAGAATTTTACTGGATTACACTGCAATCCGTGTACAACTAATAATATTTAGAAAAATTAGAGAGAAATATTTGTCGCCAGTGGGGGTCGAACCCACAACCTCCTGCATTCTAGGCAGGTGCTTTTACCGTTACCGTGTTAGGCCATGACCAACTGGTCAGATAGAAAGCCAAATATGCTTTGGAAAGTACAGCTCCCCGCGCAATCAATAATTATTTGTTACCAATTTATTGAATCTTAGGAAGTAATAAATGATCCCACCTAAGACGTATCATACACTACCACGATCACGTTAGTCGGCATCGCAGAAGCTGAAGTTTCTCTTCGGCTCCCGAAAATTCTATCCACCTGAACAGAACTGCTATTTTATAAGGCTGTCAGATCATTCTCAGATTGCTACTCCCGCAGCAATTCCTGAACCTTAGAGACTCAACCTTGAAAAGACCAATACTTTTGGTATAGCCTTTCTCCGTTTTTCACAGAGAATGTTATGTTATCCATCAGTGGCATTCCATGAGAAAAAGGGGCTGAGTATAGCTGTTGGTCATGCATGGGCAGGACTGAGACAAATCATTAAATTTAAAAAAATATTCACTGCTAAGTAACATTTAGACGTGTAAGGGTATTTAGGTGGTTCAAAGCAGTGGGTTATCTGAAACTTTCTGAAAACCACACTTATACTCTTTTGAAAGATGTTTCTTTATGCCGGGTATTTTTAGGATTTGGAATTTGAAATTGCCCATTTCAGCATATATTGATGAAAACAGAAAACTCAGAAACACTGCTCTAATAAAAATACCAAGAGGCAGAAAAACTAATATATCAGTCTTTACAAATTCTTCATTCTGTGTAGACATCAATTGAGGATATTTTCAAGAATTATCCATCAAATCATACAATGTAAGTAATCCAGGAACATATATTCTTTATAAGTATAAGTCTTTTAACAGAAAATTATAAATAACTTTCAAAGAATATAAGGAATATAGATTTTAAACATAGACTAAACGTATCTTAATTTTTGCCATTTAATATTCCAAGTAAAAAACTCATGATTTCAGCGATAAAAGGACACAACCTCTTACAATGTACAAGTGAAAGAGAAAATCAGTCAAGAAATCCAGAATAGGGAAATCCCTAGAAATCTGGATTCAAAACAAGCTAGAAATCAATAAAAATATATCAAGTTCTACACTCATCATCCCTAAATTTGAGACACACACATTTCTATGCGCACAAAGATGCCAAAAATCTCCATGGAACAGGTTGGGGCACCACATGGCTGAAAGAAGAATTTGAGTAGAAGCAGTATCGTTTTCATCTAAAATATTTTTCTGTATAATCCATAGTTTTACCAATATATCCACCATATACCATAAATATAACACAAACTGATTTTTCATCCACTCTCGTGCATCCCGGTAGTTTAGACCTCAACCTACATCTCTACAATTCTTGTACAACGTTTCTACTATCTCCTCCTACACAGTTTAGCAATACGATGCAATAGACCTTCCCATTTTTATGTTCTTTCAATTTCAGCCCGGGCCGGCTATTTAACTTTATCGAATTGTCTGCCAAACATGCAGTATATGGTTGTCATGACTGTCTATGATTACGACGCAGTCCAGTGAAGAACCAATCAGCGTGTTCAGTATCCAATGCAAACGGATGGCTTCGTATGTATAAACGTGAAAATCAATCCACAAACAGAAAGGCTACATTCGCACCATTAATAAGCTGGATTATTAAATACAGACTTTAATTAATGTTACCACTTACTGACACATCACATTGCCCGGCAATAAAGGTTTTGCTAGTGCAGTGGAAGTAATCGAAAATAGATTGCCTTTTTATGCGTTTCCGTTCAAATCAAACAACATTTATAAAACATTTTCGTTTCACCTATATTAGTACTCTTGGACTAATGGTTTCCGCGTATTTTTCGCATTAAACTTTTACGGTAACGGAAGACTAGTCTGATGCGAGATACTTAACTATGTCAAAAGCGGTAATGGAGATGAGATGAAAGACACAAATTGGAGTGAAAAAATGTCACAGATTTCGCAGCCCTTGCAACGATACGATATATTGGCAATGATAATAAACAGACAAAAAGGTAGCATCAAATTTGATGCTATTATTATAAGCAGAATTGCGTCTAATATGAGCTTACAGTATATTTAATTTACAACTACTTATACTTCATTCAAAAATAATTCAGTTTGGTGAGATCGCATTAACCTCATGATTACATTACTCAAGTGGCTTCAATCAGTGGACTAGATCTGATATTAATACATAATTGAAAAATTCTGTTCTTAAAATTATAGGATTAATTCAAGGAATATTTTAGCTTTACATAGAAATTTATTTATGGAATCTAAGCGTTCTTGAATGTCCTGTGAATAAAAAAATGTACATTAAGCTGTAAGCAAATAGGCACCTATATAAAACTGACAAGACGCCTCTATTAAGAAATGAAGTGTTCTGATTTTAATTCCGCTGCAGGGAACAAATTTCAAAAATAGTGAATAGAAATTTATTTTTGTGGTTTTGTTTAAGTATTAAAATGATTCTGACAGGATTCAATTTCTTCATGAATGTATGAAATATATATTACTTGATTATATTTCAGTATGAAGCGATCTCCGATCTCCACCATACACTGTGTATGTCTCAAATTTAGGAATGATGGATGTAGAAAATTATATATTTTTATTGCTTCGTGGCTTGTTTTATATCTTATTTTCCCTATTTTAGACTCCTTGACTTATTTTCTCTTTCACGTGTACATTGTGAGTGGTTCTGTCCATTTATCATTGCAATCATGAGTCCTTCTATTTGTAATATTGAATGGAAAACATTAAGATACGTTTAATCTATGTTTGAAATCTATATTTTTGTATTCATTATTGAGTTATACTTAACATGTTTGCCGTAACTGTCACACGACTTATTCTTATAAAAAAATGTAAATTTTTAAAAATATCATCAAACGATGTCTACACAGAATGAGAAATTTGTAAAGACTGATATATTGGTTTCTCTGCTTCTAGATATTTTTATTAGAGCAGTGTTTCTGAGTTTCCTGTTTTCATTAATGTATGCTTAAATGGGCAATTTCAAATTTCAAACCCTAAAGATACAGCTCAGAAATATCCAGCATGAAGACAAGAAGAGTAAAAGGGTAAAATATGGGTTTCAGACCATTCAGATTAGAAAGTCCCAGAGATTAGGGAACCCATTATTTTGGGGAACCTGCTGCTTTGAACCACCTCAATACATTTATTCCGGAGAGGAGTGACATGGTTTTTCGTGATGTATATATCATGAAATATGGATGCAAACACAATACCTCGATTTTGAAACGTTTTGGCGATTATTATACTTCCTCGCCAATTGGCGTAGGAAGTAAAAGAACAATAAAATAACATCAAAAGCGGTCATCCAACTACTAATATGTTAAATGTTAATCCGCTGTTTTACATTACAAATCGTATCTACTAAAAGCTGCGATCCAATTTCATTTTCGGAATGAATCGATAAAGTCACTCACATCTTCATACATAAACAAGAGGCTGGCCATCAAGGACGCCTCATTTTGAGGATCGGAATTAAGTGAATAACATTATGTATGGAAATTCCTGAAATGATGTTAAGTGGTAGTCCATTTATCACAACTCGCCTTATATACGTTAATTTATAAGTATTCGGCACGATATTTTCTTCGAATGCTATTACCGTCTGCCATATTTGTCAGGATAGCGTGAGTAGCGTGATACGAATGACATAGATTAATGAAATAACAAAATCAGACTTACATAGCTATGTCTTCCATAATGACTTAAAATGAACTTTAACGAGGGCTGTTCTGTTTACGCTAAGCCTATCTAGTAGGCAATGATACTTTTGCAATAAATTTTGTCTGGAATATCAATCGATAGTTGTTTAAAAGCTTAGATAGTGACAGTTGTCAAATATATCTGATTATTTGTAGGTTACTCACGTTCAAAGTAATCCTTTAGCCAATAAGTGACGGAAATCAACAAGGAGCATTATCAGAGTGTGATTTTTCACAATTCCAAGCGTGGCTTAAACCGTTAAGCATGCTTTGACGGAATCCATTGAGTGCATGGTGACTAGTCGGGTTCCTTCGCTATCGTTAATATGAATTTCAATGTGGTCAACTTTCTTCAAATGACTGTCTTTCAGCTCCTAAGTCAAAAAGACGCAGTTCTCGGAACATGATTAAAAAGGACCGACGCATTACTGCCAGAAATATTCAAGTAACTTTGGAGATTGGTGTGAAAGCAATTAACCCTATTTCATACAAATATTTGAAAGTCTGTAAGTTCTGTTTTCGGTGGATTCTCCACAACTTGACTTTAGCTCAGAGAGAAGACCGTGTGAGATGGTGCATATCTACACTAGATCGCTTTGATCATGGATCTACTACTATGATCCAAAAAAAACCAACGATCTTCAATTTGGGTGTTTGAGAGCGAGTAGACTCCAGAAAAAGAGGTTCGTGAAAAAACCAAAACAAAAATATAGGTACTACCTCTCTTCAAAATCACTTTGCATGATACCGTTGTGGCATTGGTGTTTAGACGTACTTTTAATTCAAAATAGTACACTACAGTTATGTGCTTCAGTTTCTCCAAAATATTTGCGAACGCGGAACGACGTCCAAAAGGAAGGATCATCAGGCTTGCGTTTTATATCGGCCGCAGAAGCGGTTGATGCCTTTAAGAATGAAATAAACCAACTATCAACAGAAAAAGGTATATTTTAATAAGTGTATGCTCTCCACTATGCATCAGACCTGCTATAGTAATGCATGATTCGTCTTCAGCCTAGACTCGTCAGTATAGCCAGACAGTGAAACTGTACAGAGAAATCGAAAATTATATACGTAACCCAGTCAAGGGTGTGATAGCAACATCAACTCATCTCCAAGTGTCGCCCTCTATGGGGACCTTTCACTCCATAAGTTGCCAATAGGAGTCTCCATAGAGGGCGACACTTGGAAATGAGTTGATGTATATGTTAATAGTATTATAATAAAGTAAGAGAGGATAACAGCAAGTGAAACAGTGGATTATTTGGCATTCTCGAACTTCTTTAAAACAACCGGCTAAAATTAAGCGCGCATTTGTACTGTACCCGTCTCTCAGATACGTACAAATGCGCGTTTCTCTTGTCGGCTTTTAGTTCCAGTCGCGCGATGGGATTTAGTTGATTTTCAGTTATTGCAAGGTTTTGAAAATCCTGATTTCAATGATACCAGACTCATATTATTTATTTCGTAAGTTAGAGGAATGCGAGAAAAAAACGGCAATCAGTGCAAAAAATATGTTAAAATAGATATAGATCTGCTATTTTTATTTGAAACATAGTGTATATGGATAGATACAAAATTAGCAATATGTTTTTAAAGATTATGTAAGTCAAATTTAGATTTTTGGAAAAAAACAAAATTGAATTGAATTTTTGGTCAAAAATCTTGGAGGGGTAATTGTCGTTAACGTCCCCCCCCCCCCTTGTATACGCCTGTGTTTCCAAATGCCATGCATTGCATTGATTCATGGCCGGATGTCAACAAACTTATTCCTTAGACAGTACAAGAGCATTAGACCATCAGACTGTTTTAGTTAAAAGCGCAAAATCCTAATGAAATCCATTCAGCAAGTAAAAATGTAAATAAATGTTTCTAGTTCAGTGGTTCAAGTCGATCAGTATAGTGAGTAGCGAAGTGACCGTTGCGGCAGCCATTTGTTAATTGACGTGTTCAGAAGCACAACGTCAACCTCAATTTGCTCTTATTTTCACATCCAGGATCGGTCAACCGTTTCCTGCAAAAAGGTCCTCCCCATAAATCAGCCAGGTAAATCGTCCAAAATAACAAATGGCTCTAATCAATTCTGGTAGTTTACCCAATTCGAAAAGGGGATCGCGTGACGCACAGCAGTTTAATTTCTATCCGGGCAGGAAGATGCGACAGGTAGCCCAATTACGAATTTTTAACGAAATTGCTGGATGTCCTGCTCATTAGGAGTTGATTTTTGTTCGAGAAACTAAGCAATACCTACCTTTGCAGGCCGACATGCGATATGGTCACACCGTTAATTCTATATATTATAGCGCTGTTCACGTGACATATTCTTTTCCTTCATCTGCCAGCGGTAATTATAACTGGCCGCAAAATACAATAACTCGAACTTATATCCTTACCCCTCGCCACTGGGTGAGCAACTATTGTAATCGTGAAAAATATGTCGAATTCGAGATATTTTTTTATGACATATACACCACGAAAAACCATGTTAATCATTTCTGTCGGTTGGTCTACCTGCCTGTCTTTGTAGTTTCTAAGAATTGGTTCAGTGGTTCAGTGGCAGCGGAGTAATCATCAAGAAACTCAAAAGAACATGCTCAACGCTCTTCTTTTGACATTTGCGAAGCCCCTGACCATTTACAATTTTTAATTCTGATCAAAGTTGGGGGTGAGGATCAGTAAGGCGTAAATGATAAAACAATGTATATGTTGGTAGAATCTTATAACACTCAGTACTTGTTAGACATATATTATTTTTCACACATTTGAATTCGAATCACAAAAAGGATTCGTTTTAATAGCTGTAAAGTCTTAAAACGTCACAGATGACTTAGGAACATAATATATTTTCGATACACTTCGATTGTTTCGGATAAATGTGAACCATATAAGTTTCTTTTAAAATTCATACGGCATTTTATGACGTCATTAAATTTTTCTTTTATAATCGACCTACAAGCACTTTTAACTATTTTGAGTTGGCATTTTCATTAGAAAACCGTAAGTTGGTAGAGTAAATAGTTTTAACGTGGGCTCGATACTACAATTAAGTGTACCTATAAATAACTCCTAGATAGATATATTGAAGTTTAACATAATTCATATAAGGTAAGTACTTCATCTGGATCTGATTACAATTGCACACCTTTACAGTGAATACGAACGCGGATATTTTACCTGTAACATCTCTCATCAGCCTTCTCACGTTCAAAGTTAATTTTAACTCATTGCGTTTGTATTGTTGGAGTTCGAGGAATTCAGCGCCCGAAATGAGAGCTAATGAGCTAGGGAAATATTGTTTCAACTAAGAGGCGCTAACAGTTGTTTACTTTGGTATGCGACACTTCCATATCCACAAATGATGACAACAGTGTAATGGCTTAAAGGTTGGAAGTTATTTACGGAGAACTGGATATGGTACTTAGCTATTAGCGAGCTGTATTGTGTAACATAACAGTTCAGTCATGTGGGTGATATTATTCAATTTTCTCCAAAAGACCTGCGAAAGAGGATATACGAGTATGTGTAACAAAATCTAAAATCTTAAGGTTTCAGTCGACTACTAGTGTAATCCGACGAACGACAAGCTTTCTAAAATATTTATTCATATTATCAATGTGTAAAATATGTCAAACGCTCAGAAACGTGAGATTCTTCTTCAGGACAACAAGGCCATATGATACAGAGAACAGAGATAACTACTTTAATGTCCTAAATCATCCAGATCGATTTGGTCTGTAGCCAAGTCTGTTAACCAAGACTTCTGCTACTCGTCCATACTACCATTAACGAGATTGATTGGGTCCATCGCAACCACACCGAAAAGAAAAGCACACACCTTGAGGCAGATTTCTACTGCCAGTTCTACAATTACTTTCCAAAGAGACACTTTATTAGCTACTATCAGTGTGGACTCAAAAATGCCAGAAATGAGTTCTCAACACCGAGATATGAAACGAATTCTAGAAAAACTGAACTCCAGGTAAGCTAGTGGACCAGACCAAACACCAGCAGTTCTCCTAAAACGTTGGGCCGCAGAGCTAACACCTGTCCTTTTCAAACAATTTAAACTCTCCTATCAGAGGGGAATGTTCATTACTGGGTGGAAGATCGGTCGACTACAACGTATACCTTAGAAGAGCAGGAAAAATAGACCCAGCAACTAAAGCTCTGCTCTGCATCATGTCCAAGGTTATGGAGACTGTTATTAACATGCAGCTTCTGAAGAATCTGGACCAAAATAATGTCATCAACGATCGCCAATATGGATTCCGCAAGCATGGATCCACGTCAGATCTTCTGGAGAGTCTCGAGTCATCGCGCTCGACATATCGAAGGCTTTCGATAGGGTGTAGCATGAGAGACCTTTGGTCAAACTTGCTACCTATGAGCTGCCACCAGGTATAAGTGATTGGTTGGATAGTTTTCTCAGGGATCGCTGCTTATTTGTGGTGGTGGGTGGATATGCTTCCGATGTACTTACCATCAAGGCGAGTGTTCCTCAAAGATCTGTCCTTTCTTCAACTCTCTAATCCTATCTGCAGTTTCGCTATGACAGCACGCTTATTTCCTGCATGGAACCAGGCAAACCACTGCCATCCCAAGAGACCGTTTTTCGGAGTAGGCAGCATGCTGTACAGTTCAATGGGAGAATGGGGATATGTAAACGGAGTTCAGTTTAACGCGCAGAAGGCTCAGACAACAATCCTGACAAAGAAGTCGCGTGCTGGACTAGTAAGTCGTGGAGATGGAGGGAAACCCAATACTTGAATCATCTTCTGGGAATTAACAGCAACAACATCATGTCATGGCACGATCATGTCACCGGCCTCGCTGGGTCGGCGTCCCAGAAGCTGGAGGTTTTCTTCCGTTCCAAGAAATTATCTGTTCTGGAACAACTACTGCTACTATACAACCATCGCTGGAGTACTGCTCGCAGGCGTGAAGATGCGCTCCTAAGAACTCACTGATGCTTCTGGACACAATTCAGAAGCGAGCAATGTGTCTAGTGGATGCGCCTTACCTCACGGATGACTTCCACAGTCTGTAACATGGAAGAAGGGTAGCTGATCTGTCTGTCTATAGATACTATCATGGCAGATGTTCGACCGAGCTGTATCGCATAATTACTCCGAGAGTCGCCTGTACAGCGAATACTAGAAGAGCTCATCGGGCGCATTCTCTCCAGGTCGAACTTACAACTCCTCGAACCTCGAAGCCTGTTCCAGAAGTTTTTTTTCAGGAGAACCTCGGCGTTCTGAAATGAGATACCGGGGTCTTTGTTCCCCAATGGTCACAATCAACAGTATTTTAAGGTCAATATGAACAAATATTCACTTGCACAGTGCTCATGAAACGCGATAGGCTATCTATAAAAAAATATGAGTGTTTAAATCACTTAAATATTATTTAATTTTGAGGAAACTGGTAAAATTTTCAGGTACGTTTAAGGAGGGGAGATTTTTTCAATTTCTTCATCATACTTTGAAAACCCCGTTGAAAACAAATGTAAAACACATTGCTGGTCTTGGAAAGGAGACGACGTTTGCGCATATGTCACTCGAAGAAGGTTTCAAGCATCACAAATTTCAAGACCATGAGCGTGTTCGTATGTACAACGTTATTTCTAATTATCATGAAGAGCAACAAATACTACACTCGCCGAACCGCTTTTTAAACCCGATACGTGCTTCAGGGAAAGATTTAAAAAAATGTATCTTCCCTTCTTCTGAAGATGCTAACATAGTTAGCGAAGCACATGTCAGGGTTTAAAAGTGATTTGGCGTGTAGTAAAACTGTATAGTATATGTGATTGCTACATCAAGGGATCCAGTATCTCCTATGTCATAAATAAATGAAACCATATTTCCTTTTGAAACGGCACTGAAAATTTAGAGGATACATAACTTAAACTTAAACAATATTGATCTGATTTAAATATTCATATGTTTCATGAAGTATGTCCTGAGAAATTAATGATCTCACGTTTGTATTTTATATAGAAAGATGAAAATAAACATATTCGAAAACTGGACCTATATACAATATATATAAAAATTTTATCTTATGAACCGCTCCTCTCAATTACAGTTGGGAACGTCTAAATACTCGACTACTCTGCATGAAGATAGATCTCTGGATCTCAGCGTTGATTCAAAATTGTCACCTAATACTTGAAGCTTACTGAGCGATCGATCAATCAAAACTGTGAGGTGTATTGAATCACAGATCTCCATACAGCGTAAGTATCCATATCATAATTACGGTTACGATAAATAAGAAAAGTACAGACATGATAGATACTGACTCTTGTACTGAGCTAACTAGTAATTAGCTCGTGTTACTGACAATATCAACCAAATAAAATGAAGACAGTGTTAGCAATGCTAAAAGCAAAACATAATTAACCGCATTACATTCGACGGGATATAATGACCTATACAGGGAGTGTACAGTAATTAGTTCAACGTCAATAGGACACTGCATTTTCTGAAGGATCACAGGATTTTTTGCAGGATGCAGTGGAAACGTTTCACACTGTTGGAGTTCTGATCAGAACAATAATTACTACTATTGCAGTAGGTTCAGTAACTCGACATGACGATGTAAATCGTATGTACAAGCATTATGTCAGTGGTTTATAAATCCATCCTAATCGTTGAAGGTCAACTTAATTGGCGACAGATGATGACATCCACGGACATCGTTTTGGAGGGCATCCTGTTTATTTGAAAAAATATATTCAAAAGAATTGTGTGATAGTCTAATGGAAAAGCACATACTTCCAGATTATTTTATCTGAATACGAAAAAAGTACCGAACCAGTGTGGTTTGCCTAAGTTTTTAACTGCTACTGTTTCTAGAAAGGACATAGTGAAACTATTTGTGGACATTTCTAACTTAAATTAAAAAATATGGTAGCATCAAAAAAATACCTCTATTTTGCTCCGTATTACATAGTATGCGTGTTTCTAATTTGTGGAGTGAGCACTATTTCTCGATATTGCAAAAAGTGATGAATCTAAGTACCTTGTAATGGATGTATATGTATATCGTGCCAGGCCAATACCCCAAGTCCAAGAATATGAGGAAGTAGTCTATTGATTACTATATGGTGTCAATCCCTTATTGTCCCTGTCAATAGGAATTCCCCCATGTAATTAAATTTAACAGGAAACTATAACACCTTTACAAAAGTTGTCCTTAAATGGATAAAATACAATATCTAACCATAATTCATTTCATGCATTTTGTAAGTTTTAGCACTATAAGACTTTATTAAATTTACTTCACGTTAAATTATAGCATTAGTAGTTCTTGAGTATTAATGCATGAATTGCACCATATTAACATTACCATCCCGGGGCACCTTACAGTAGGGCAGTCAACATGATATTGAGATCAACGAAGACAGACAAAAATTGGAATGGAAATGGAGGAACAACCGATACCCCAATCATCTCTCATCCAAGATTTTGGGAGTTATAATTAACAATAACATATTCTTGCATCACCATGCTATTTCGGCTTTCTACCACTCCACAAAATTTTATTCACCAGAAGAGCTACTGTTGGTACTGTACAAGACTCATCTCAGACCATCATTCGAGTACTACTCGCATGTGTGGGGATGCTTCTGGTCTCAATCCAGAAAACTGGTACGTGTACTGAACACCCTCGACCTTTCAAGGGACCTCCAATCCTGAAAGATAGATTTTACCATGTAAATGCTCGAAAATTTATCCCCGGATATGGTTGCCGTTGACAACACTTAAGGTCAATTAGAATACATTCCTCTCTGTCACAGCACCTCTGGAGCGTGATAAAAAATTGACTATATTTATTAATCTTGCAAAGGGCTCTTTTTTTAATCTCATCCCAGGTAGATTGATGTTGATTTTAATAGCAAAATCGGCCTCTATTTTACCCTGCTGACTGTGTTATAAACCTCCTGTGGCTCTAAAGTCTAGAACAACTCACATCGATCGCGTATTTACATTTGTGTCGCTCCTCCGTCATTAATAATACCAACATGAAGGAATTCTTGTGAGAGAACTTATTAGAATTACTTCCAGTTAATGATTGAATTATTTGAAAATTACTCCAGGAAACATAAAACTCCACCTGGGACGTATTGAACGTTAAGCGCATTGGAACTGAATATTAAGTTAGACATGTCCATTCAAGAAGGTATATAGACATGAGAAACATATCATTTGTATGCTGGATATTCTTGTGACATGTAATAATACGTATGCTTTACAGAACAGTATATTTTTACCGGAATTTAAAGCAAAAATTTGTAAAATACCATATGTTAGCTCAAATGTTAGATGTATAGATTTTAGAACTGTTGCAGTGAATATTTTTTTTATAATCCTAAAATTACCAAAACTTTTGTGTCTGAAAATTTCCATTATTTCAAATATTTCAAAAGCACATCAGCAGCGCTAAAATCCGATTACATTTTTTAACAAACTGATACCACTTCACATGAAATATTATTTCTGGAAGACAAGCAGTCTAGTGCATTGGTGGATCAAAATAATAAAAAGGCTAGCTTATTTATTCAATGAGATCATAGCTTCAATGATGTAAATTAGAACAATACCAAAATAACGGTTAAGAACGCTTAGAAACTTGTGATAAAAAGTGATTGATAATAATAGATAAGATTATTTTTATCACTCAAAGTTTCACCTAAAATGTATATAATATACAAACATTAGCTCTAGCTTGCTTATTTTCAACCTCACAGCTTACTAAATCTCCGACTCTAAAACTACAAAGATTGCTATCATCAAGTAGGATCAGTTTTGATGCAAATTATTCTGGTCCTAGAATATAAACTGTTATTATCATCAATAAGCCTTCATGTGAACAAAATACGATAGACTAACTCTCTCCACTAACGTTTCGGCTGCTATTTTGTACTTTGATAAAAGCTGTCGAGGCAACCGAAACGTAAGTATAGATAGTCAGTAAATCCTATGTGGTTATAATCAACGGCCAGTATAATATATAAGATGAACCAAAATAGTGCGTGTTTAATAGCCTTAGCCTCAACACTGGTATCTCATTAGTGGCGGAAACACGTTTATAGACCTTTCTTCATAATATATGCACACCCATTAATACGCAATTAACATAATTTTTAATTAGTCTTGAATTTATTATTAAAATATTTAAATGGTGAATCTACCTCCTGACAGCATTACAAAGTTAGGCCTGAAGGCATTTCGTATACCCACCAGGATAGTGAGAACCCAGAAAAAGGCTGAATGCCCAATGTTTCTCTCTATTGTGAAACAGATAAGGCATATGCTGGAATCTAATAAAGACAGGCACAAGGAAGTCAAGTATATCGTGTTTCGATACTTTATTATATGACTGAGTGAAGTGGTACTAGTGAAATTTAGTTGAATCCAAAGTTGGCGTTGTCCAGGATTTTTTTAGAATTCAAATTTGATCAATATTTTTCAAGTACATAGATAAATGAATTTCAGATTATGTGAAAAGGTAGCAACCAGAAACCCGTAATATAAAAGATGTAACAAGAAAAACTTTCTCATAAAGACCACTCTGAAAATGCACTAAAAGGTTAGTAATTGCAGTAGTTTTTCTTGGCTCAATTGCTTTAGTCGACTTTATAGTTTCCTTATGAGATATTTTTTGTTTGCGCTGAGTTCATCATATGTTCAACTCAAGATTACGTATTCTTACCTCCAAGACTTTCCCAGGTTTGAATTAAAAATATTTACCCCGAGTGACCCGATAGTAATAAAAATATAGTATGTGTTACTTTAAGATCATTGCTTTGCTCTCATAGGAAGAAGTGAATGAAAGCACATATTCTTCTTCCATGAACTTATTTTTATGTGTGTACTTATGATGATATTCAACTTGGAAAGGTGATTTCTATTAACACTGTTAAACGGCCGCCATTAACTCGTGTGAAGTTCGAACGCCGCGCCGGCTAGAAACATTCAACAAAGTGTATTTACATAGTAAAACAAAGAGAATGGCCCGAATCCAACCAGCTGTTGACTTCACATCCAACCGTCCGCATGTAATTAATTCAGATCGTCGTTTTGGACCGCCATCTCACCCATCCATAGCCGCCTGCGTCTAGTCCAAACCGCGATGAGCAAGCTTTATCGGCGATAATTATCTTTCCTTTGGACTAAACGCCCTCTTGAGAATTTCAAACTGAAGGTTGCTTTGTGAGGGAGTCTTTGCTCAAAGCCAAACTTTGGCCTTTATCGATATTTCGTGACCCTATCGCAGCTGTTACAAACCGTTCATATCGCTATTGGTTACAATGAAAACTCAACTATGCCATACTATTGCAGTTGAATCCATGGTCGTCGTTGCTGGTTTTTTTAAGGGGGGTGATTCTCTCAGGGATTGCTCCTTATTTGTGGTAGTGAATAGATACGCTGGTATTTCTCCAACGCTCTTCCTGCTGTACATGAACGAACTGTTGGAAGTTGTATCTAATCCCATCTACACCACCCTATTTCTTGCATTAAACCAGGAAAACTGCTACCATTCCGAGATACAAATGAAGGTCAGTTTAATGCGCATAAGACTCAGGCTACAACCCTGACAATGCAGTAGCATGTTGATCTGCCAGCCTTGGAGATGGGGGATGCCCAACGATTAAATTACCTTCCATCAAGCTTCTGGGAATTAACATGAACAATATCTAATATGTCGTGGCACGATCATGTTGCCGATCTCGCTAGGTCGGCATCGCAGAAACTCCCCAGGAAATTGTATTCTCCGGAACAGCCCAGATGGTCTATCGCTGGAGTACTGCCCACATGTGTGGGGATGCGCTTCGAAGCACTCCCTAAAGCTTCTGGACACAATGCAGAATCGAGCAATGCGTCTAGTGGATGCACCTGATCTCACAAAGGAGCATCACATTGTATCGAAAGTTTTCTATATTGAAGCTGAATTGATTTACTCCACATATGAGTGACGTAGTCCAGAAGATCTCCCGTGGATCTATGATTGTGAAAGCATTTTCTTCTCTCCTGAATATTCATATTGACTGCATTATATTACACAAACGCCGATAAAATAGCTTCAGGAACAGAACGAACTGGTTTCGATTGCATGTGATACGTTGTATAGCTGATTATTTTTGATGCATGCGTTGGTATTATAGTTTTCAGTCAAACATGCAAGCTTCAGTAGTTATGTATATTCACGCAAATCCATCACTGTTTTCGGTATATAGAGCGATAACCTATTGTAAGAGTTTAATGTGATTCCAATCCAGCTTTATCAGATCTTATAAATATAGAGCTGAAATTATGGATAATGTTTCTGATGGGAAATATGAATGGACACGATTAGTTCAAAATATACGACGTAGGCCAAGCTTTAGGTTATATGAATTATTGAAAGTTAGTAGCTTCATAGCTTATGCACTACATTAAAATATTTTCGACAGATGCTTGATTTTTATTTTTCCTAGGGAGTACGAAATTTGGTGCAATTACAGCCTGAACTTTTTTTATCTCGCAGAGAGGCAGCCAACCACGCCTCAGCGTAGCTGTGAGATGATAAATAGATGTCAATTAACATTATAATGCTGCAAGCTGTGACTATCGGGCCGCTCATTCCGCAACGCAGAGGTTCTCCGAAAGAATGAGCTATGGCAGGGGCTCGTTCTAAGTTCGACCTGGTGAGTGTAAATCCATTGTAACTTTCTAGGTTTCATTGTAGTGATAGTTTTTTTGTCATTATCCGAGTCAGTTATCATGGTAGTAACTATAAAATGAAGATAAGCTTTTTCCTGAACGTTTGAGACTGCGTAGGTTATTTACAATGTTAGATACATTCGTGAGACATACAGCTGTCTTCTGGATTGCATTCCGAAGCTTTGTGGTGTAGTTCAGCTTCTAGGATGCCGACCTAGCAATGCCGAGAACATGGTCGTGCTAAAACATGCTGTAGATGTTAGCCTCCAAAAGCTTAGGGAAGATAGCCCAAGCTATATCATTCATCTGAATCTAGATGAAATTCTTGATTTGAATGTTTGTTAACAAATTTTACAAAACGTCCTTCAAACTTGTTTTACATTGAACTAAAACTGCAAATAATGATACGGTTTGTCTACACTCCGAATATGAGTTAAAGTAGCCTCCTGCCTAGTGATAGGTAACAAATATACTGACCTTGGATTGTGAGTAGGATAAATGTTTCCTACATAATATTACATTCAACTAGCAATATAATGTAGAATAAAAAAAATCTGAAAAAAAAATAGATACACCAAGATATGCGCCATTTTATTTCTTTTGTCATCTCCAGACTTTCCTAAGCGTCCATCTTTTTAAAGGAAACACCACTACGAATTGATTTTAGATTCCTCAATTCTATCTTGTTCACTAATGAATATGTGTTCTGCCACACTAGATTTTTCTATTTTGCCGTATCTTAACTGTACCGAGCGCTCCTTAAATGTTGGAATGATGTCAGTAATTTGCCTTATTTTAGATATAATGTATTCAGTATTACAAAAGGCGTCTTCTTATATTCTACTGCACTATTTCTAAGATTTGTCCTGTATTTGAGCTGGAGCGCGTCTTGCTATACAACAACCATCGAAATAATTGGAACTTAAGACTGTGCTACTTTCGGAGAGAATAATAAGACTGTACAATCCTTTTACGCTGTAACGGCCTTCTAAGATGGAATTCAAACAGGATCAAGTGCTGCACTTCCAAGATAATGGCTTAAAAACTACCATCTGGAAACGAATTCAGATCTTTCTGGAAAGCGCGCTTTCATTTTTCATTCCTCATCTGACTGTGGCCATTAGTCAAGATTACGTAGCATCTATTCGTACATAAGGATGCTGAATGGAAGAAATATATATTATATTGGCCACGGTTACAGTGTGGATGTAAAATTTAGACCGTGGTCAGTACAAACAAAAATAAAACGCTAGCACAGTTTTTTACATGAATATGAGTTCATTTGTAATCGCTTCATTATTATTTAAAATTAAATTAAAAAAACGTATAGTTTTATTGGGTTAGTGGACTCTTGGTCTCAGTTGAACAAATAAATAGGAATTGAATATTATTTTGTTACTTTTCAATACGGTTTGCTATCAGAGCATGTTTGATTGGTCTTTCAAACAATAATTTGATATTAGAGACCAGAGTTAATAGGTACTCAATAACGTAAAAATGTTTCTACAAAGCTGTAAGTGAAGTACCTTTGACAACCTGGGATCCTGTTCTCGAAATGTCACATCTAAATTGTCATCCAAGTTTCCGTGAATTGGGGCATAACACCGAAGCAGGCTGTTCTTGAACCTCAGGAATATGTCACAATATGACTTTTTAGCGAAACTTTCACGCATCGTCTTAAAGAGGTATGGACATTAATTTTCTTGTGTTTATAGTGCTTTCTGATGTAAAATTTATATAAGTTCTTCTTCCGATGTTTACTTCTATGTCGTACTTTATGTATTTTTTGGCGCCTCTTTTAACATTCACTCACATACCACACTAGGGCCACCATAATTTAATTACTTTCAACAGAAACTTTTGGATGCACAGAGACGATTCTCCTTAACCTCTACCCTCCATACCTTGAACCTTAAGTTATGTGCCAAATCATGATTTTTTAAAACTATGTATATTAAGTGCACTTCCCTCAAATGGTTGAAGCAATAGTTTTTTCAACTCACCTAAGTGTCGCCCTCTATGGCGACGCCCATTGACATCTTACGAAGCCAATGGTCCTAACATCTTCGCAAGATGTCGATGGGCGTCGCCATAGAGGGCGACACTTAGGTGAGTTGATGTTGCTGTCACACCCTTGACTGGGTTACGTATATACCACCTGATGGCTATCTACTCGTACACTTAGACCGCCATGCTATACTGACGAGTCTAGGCTAAAAGCGAAACATTCATGTCTATAGCGGGTCTGATGCATTGTGGAGAGCATACACTTAATGGTTTTTTCTCTTATTTTCAAAATATGGGTATTTTTGAATATCTAGTCTGGGTAGTAAACAGCAGCACATGCGAGGAAGTCTGTTGATCCATTTCATGAACTCAGTGATGTTCAGTTTACCAGAAGATTTCGGCTGAGTAAAATTTTGGAGGTTTCAGAACATTTATCACCAAATACTCCAAAACCTACGGACCAAACCAATAAATCACAAACCGTAAAACATAAACATTATTCTGAGAACAACTAATCTAAATGTTAAATGAAAATTTCAGTGCTGCCTAATCTAACCTGGTGATATTTCAATGTACACAGTACACAGCTGTTCTAGAATACCGTCTTTCCATTGGAGTGATATTGGCATGAGAGATTCGTGATCTCATTCATACTTTTTTGTGGTGTGCAAACTAGTACGAATTTGTAAAACATAAGGAGATTTGATATATTTATTTTGCAAGCTTTGATTCTACCGTCCATCGGAAGCAGCCGTCGACAGCTCCATGCACCAATTTTATTACCAAATCCCACTTGATACAGTTTACGGTAATGGCCGTTGGAGCACAGGTAGGTGTACCGCATTAAATCCACATGTTATGACCGCCCGACCGCCGCGTCAGTATCATCGGCGTTTCCACTAATCTATTATAATGAATCCTTAATCGCAGCTGCAATTAGCCGACGAGCACCGGCAAATGTGATTGCGGCATTGCCAGCCAAACTAATAACTTTCTCGATGGTACTTAACGTGGACTGGTCTGGATGCGGATTCGATTAACGATGATCGCCGCACAAGATTACCGCCACTACAATCCTGAGTCTGAGGGCGTATGCATGTGTAGCAGCACATATGTCGACGTCAATCAGCTTCAAGGAGAGCTGCTGAGGAGCAACAACTCAGCTCAGCTTCATTACTCGGTTTTCATAAGCGCTAGAGAGGATAGATGTCTATTGCCCTTAAAACGCTGTAGATTGTAAACATCGAGGAACAAGCTCACAATGAGAACAATTTTGGTGGAGGTGAGGTCAAGACGCGCCCCTTGGGCTTCTCTACTGTTTGCTGTACTGGCGACTCTTGATGTTATTATGCGAGAAAGCTGAGTTGAACATCTGCGAGCCATGCCATGTTATTGTTGATTTTAATTCCCAGAAATATAATAGAATATGATTCAAGTATTGGGCATCCTTTCATTTACACGGCTAACAGAACGGCATGCATCTCCTTTCTCAAGGTTCTTGTCTGAGCCTTCCAACAGTCGAATGAGATTACTCAAAAACTCACACATTTCAACAGAACACAGCTTCACCTTATCACGTATCCACGTGTGTTGTTCGAATTTGGAAACACAGCGCAATGTTTTGGGATGGTTTTTATGTTCTAAGATTTTACTATGTTTTTTAACTCGTTTATTGAATCCCAGAGTTTTCAATCGCATTGTTCTCTTTATGCGTAAGCAAACTTCTCATAATCGGCAAAATGCATCAATGCTGCGGTAAGTCAAAATAATTTGTTTATGTTGACTAACCTAATAGCACAATTCAAATTGAAAATAATGAACTGAGACGATTGAATCTGCCAGTCGTCTTACTGCCCTGAGGATACCCCGCGCAATCAAGGATGAAATTAGATGCGTTCCATCCGGAATTAAAAAAACCTCAAGTAAGGAACGATCCATAATTTCGTTCGATGGTGTGAGTTATACACACACCTGGGAGGTTTTCAGTTCTTACAATTTATTTCTAGATGGAGTGCTTTTGTTACGGTATCGTTGCTACTACAGTTGAAGCCAGTTCTTTCTTCAATTTTAATGCATCACATCCCAGTGTTGTGCTCATCCTGCGTACTAATCCAGGACCATTAGTATTTATATACACATAAATATGTCACTGATTTTTTGTTAACGGTTTTTTTGGCTAGCTTAGTTCATCTCACAGGAGATTCCACAATGACTCTGAAAAGGCAACCACACGCTAGTCTGTCAGCCATGGATATAGAGGAATATCAAACACCGTGAATCATCTTCCATCAAACTGCTAAAGGTTAACATCTACAGTAACATGTTGCCAGCTTCGCACTGAAATATCTATGAGTCCAATTCCTGCTCCGCATAGCTTGGATCAGTGCATCTTTGGAATTCTACTCGCATGTGTGGCAATGCACTTTCTGACACGTCTCCATGGTCCAAAATATTAAAACCACCACGTACAGAAAATCGCTTGTAACATAAGTGCATTTCCGGTATTTTCTTAACCTTCTATTTTATTTTGCACAGTGGTGGAATACGTGTATAAACAGTTTTTGTAATATAAACATATTTAAGGCGGTCTTTCATATGAAAAGTAATGTTGTGAAGCAATATTTGCAGTTTTTTGGATTTTGTCGAGCATTCTCCATAAGCGTCTTGCTTTCAACATCTAACACTCGAGACTCATTATTCACAGACAACTATCCAAAAAATAACTGCTAAAATATAAAGATTACTGATCAGCCACCAATACAAGATATTTATATTTTCTTCAATTATCGCAAAAATATGTGGAAATGTTAGAGTAGAATAGTCATAGCTTACGAATTATTCAGCTAGTTGCCTTTCACTTCTAATCGTCTTGGATTAATATAGACGTTTTCCTGTTTTTAGGCAAAGCTAATTAAAGAAGAACCCCCATGGTGTCTGTTCCTTCTGACCTTCGGGCGTTTTTGTTGGATCAATCGATTCGTTTAGGCTAGTGCTAGCCAAATACTAGTACGGAACGGGAATATATAACCGAAAAGATCGAACTAGTATGCAGTAGCTTCTGACGGCATTCTTTGATGTCATTAGTGTCCACAAACAACAAACTGGATGTACAATTTCAATGGTGCCACACTGTGTTTCTTTCTCCTTGCCAGTAGATCAAAGATTTATCAACAATGAAGAAGTATAAAAGCACCAGCCGTGGAAATGGGATGCAATACTTGACTCATATTTCAACAAGCTTCTGAGGATAAACATTAACAATAACATGTCCTGGCACGATCATGCTGCTGGACTTGCTGCAACCGCTTCCCAGAAGTTGGGAGTCAAAGAAAGTGATCCATTTGTCCCTATTCTATAGATTCAATTTTATCATGATAAATAGTCAATTGAGCTGTTCCCAACAGGCATATCTCAATCAGGTAGAGCTTCCAAGAGCTATAATGAGCCTCTTCCAAAAGTAAAACTTATGAAGAACGTCAGCGTTGTGGAACAGGCTGTCAAGGCGCTTGCTCCAGGATTATCACAATTTGCAGCATTTCAAGGTGAATGAGAATGGACATTTATCATCTCGCAGCACTTCTAGGACCTGATAAGCTTTTTGCCTTTAATGGAAAAGTTATCTATGGAAAAAAGCCATTTAGTTTATAAAACAGATTTGATAATAATAAGGTGATCATCGTCTTGAAGGACGAGAAGTCAAACACTACATATCAAAAACCCTCAGTCAGTTCTGTAGGCAAGTAGAATGAGGCTGTTTGTTATTGAGAAACAACTGTCGGCATAACAAGAACCTGCAAATTTCTTGGCTGCAAGAATGCAAAAGACTTCTTCAGTATACTTCGGGCGCACAGATTGAGGACCCATCTCAGTGTGAGAACTAACCACTGGGACTTTGAATAGTGACCGGTGTGGTGGAGCGCGGGCTGCATCTATTCTTTTTTCTTTCAAATAGTGGCAAGAAATTTTAATATATAAGGCATATTTCACTGATAGTTTTTACAGGAAAGACCTACAGATGAACTATAAGTTTCTTCTCCATGATTCCGTTTGGTTTAGTAAAAATTCCTTTGTATTTTGTATATTGACCTTAGATTGATGTAAATTGTAACCATCGGGAAGCAAATTTCCCGGCAGCCAATCCCAGAACGCTAACCTCTGGAAGATGCTCGTTCGAACTGTTCTACTACTTCTTCTTACTATGGTAGAATCTATACATTAGGGACAGGTGAGCCAGTCTTCCTTTATATTTCACAGCAGAGGTCCTCTGTAACGTCTGGCGCGTACACTGGATGCATTTCATCTTTTCAAGATTAAGTAGTGAAGCTTCAATGAAGTCTTCGGAGCACATCCCCATACACGCAAGCAGTATTTCACTGATGGGCTGAGCAGAGCCCTGTAGAGTTGAATAACTATCCGTTGAATACAGTTTTCTGAAGGAGTAAGAACCTTCATTCAAGCTACGAGTAAACCGAAACGTTAATAAAGTTATTTCATCAATCATATCTGGTTTGAATTAGCAGACAGCAAAAATTGGTTAAGTTGCTTCACTTCCAAAACAGCTGCTTTACTACGATTTGTACATTATGCAAATATCTTTTATGTGTAATTTATATCTACTCTTTTGACAATATATGCCTCTATCGATATTTCTTATTGACACATCCATCTATTATTTCACTCAATCGATATTTTTTTACCATATGAATAACGTTAAAAATGCTATGGAAGAAATTGCATGCCATGATATTTACACAAATTCAAACAAATATGAATGGCAATTTATTCGGAAATTATTCGAAAATATTTGCATTCTCGCATTACGTAAAAATAATTAAATTTCGTAATATTGATTGTCATAAGCTCAAATATTAACTTCAATTTCGGATGTAGAGGATAAAATAGTGATTTAATCTGAAAATTAATTATTAATAACATTAAATGAAACTGCATAATTGATATTATCAGATAACAGTTGGAACATCATTTGAGCTATTTCTGTAAAGCAGTGATATGAGATGTAGTAGTGCGCCTCCCTCATGTTCGGGGTTTAAAGGTGCGGTCCAAAGGCATGAGACCGTTCTTGGACATAACTTCACAAATTAAAAATCAAAGCAGCTCAGATGTCCCTTTATATCATTATTATCAAATCAAGAAGCCCAGTTTCTTCACTTTTGTGTGGGTCTACGAGTAGGCGGGATACGTGAAAGAAAGTCGACAATATTTGACTTTGACTGAGATTTCAGGGCTCGAAAATTGGGGTTTTGCTAATATCTGGTAATATGAACCTTTATGTCCATCGTGCCTGTTCTATAGAATATATTGATACATATTGACCTTTTTGTTTGATTTTGCAACGGGTACCAAAACCCCTAAAAGGTTTTAAGCTGCCGACAAATTTACAGAGGCTTCACGAAACATAAAAATGGCAACTATGTAGGATTAAAATAGTACTCACACTTTGAAGTTTGGTAATGGCACGCACCTATCTATGTTATCCAAGTGTAAATACGTTTACTTAAACTGAATTTAGTATTTTAAGTAAGTATAAACGAAAACTTCTGACAAATGAAGTTAAACAAATTGAAAAGAATATATAAGTAAAGAAATTTGTAAACGTATTAACAGTGAGACTGTTCAGGCTTTCGCAGCAGGTTGGAATTCCATCCTCCTTCCTCTTAGGAAGAAATTCCAACCGACGACAGCCCAAGAACCCAAATAATCTAGAGTTTTCTCTGTAGTAACAGTATTTGTCTTAGGTCTTTGCTAATTAGAATACAATTTTCTATTTTCTGGAGTGGAAGAGAACCTCCAGCTTCTGGGCTGCCGACCTAGCAAGACCGGCAACATGGTCGTGCCATGATATGTTACTGTTGCCTGCTCAAAGATGATTCAAGTTGTGGGTGTCCCTTCATCTCTACCGCCAGGTGACCACGATGCAACTTCTTGATCAGGTTTTTTGTCTGAGTCGGCAGCGCATTGAACTGATCGCCATGTAGATCCCCATTCCACAGTTTTTTCAATGTCATGATTAACCGGATCAACATGCTGCCCCCCAACGAAGTAAGATTGTTAAATTGATCATCTATTAACATAAGTATTGGAAATTACTCATTAATTAAAAAGACACCTAATAAGAATAAATAGTGGAAATGAATTAGGAAACATTTGGAATGTATATCCTCGAATGACAATAATTCTACAAAATCTATGGAGGTGGTTTCCTTTCCCGACTGGATGTGATTTCCAACAGTTCCTTGATATACACCAAGAATCTGTCCAAATCTGGACCCGTCCCTGTAAAGTGTATTTACAGCTCTCATGATACGGACAGACAGTGATCAACATATTAAGCGGAGCGAAAGCAATTTGGAATTTCGATCACTCCGGGTTAATTGGCCGAATGCAAGATGCGGGAAATTGATTTCATGGGTACGTGTTACACTCGAAACGTATTGTCAACATCAGCGGTAATAGCTACACATCTCCTTGCCTACATGACTGCACCATTACTGTAGATGTATATTATGTTAGTATTAACAGCAGTGGTAATACGATTTATTGGTTCATGAACATTATTGGAAAGGGCCACTGACGCAGCGTCCTCAATTGAGTGACAAAGGCTGTTGTGATGGTATTTGATACTGAAAAGACCGTCAGTACATTACAAGTGACCCTGAAACTGGAAAGGAACATGTGGTGGAAATAGGCATATTGATCTATGCCTAGGAAGCATACTAACTATCTTTTAGGCATAACGGGTCAATTGTTCTGTGTTCGATGTAACCAAAGATTTCGATAGGGTGTAACGTAAGAGACTTCAAGTCACGCTTGCTGCCTATGAACTGCCACCGGGTCTTTATCAGTAGTTGAATTGTTTTCTCAGAAGCGATCACGCTTGCTGCCTATAAACTGCCGCAGGGTCTATGTCAGTAGTTGTATAGTCTTCTCAGAAGCGATCACGCTTGCTGCCTATGAACTGCCGCAGGGTCTATGTCAGTAGTTGATTAATCTTCTCAGAAGCGATCACACTTGCTGCCTATGAACTGCCACCGGGTCTATGTCAGTAGTTGAATAGTCTTCTCGGAAGCGATCACGCTTGCTGCCTATGAACTGCCGCAGCATCTATGTCAGTAGTTGAATGGTCTTCACAGAAGCGATCACGCTTGTTGCCTATGAACTGCCATCGGGTCTGTATCAGTAGTTGAATAGTCTTCTCAGAAGCGATCACGCTTGCTGCCTATGAACTGCCACTGGGTCTATGTCAGTAGTTGAATAGTCTTCTCAGAAGCGATCACGCTTGCTGCCTATGAACTGCCGCAGGATCTATGTCAGTAGTTAAATAGTCCTCTCAGAAGCGATCACGCTTGTTGCCTATGAACTGCCGCAGGGTCTATGTCAGTAGTTGAATAGTCTTCTCAGAAGCGATCACGCTTGTTGCCTATGAACTGCCACCGGGTCTATGTCAGTAGTTGAAAAATCTTCTCAGAAGCGATCACGCTTGCTGCCTATGAACTGCCACTGGGTCTATGTCAGTAGTTGAATAGTCTTCTCAGAAGCTATCACGCTTGCTGCCTATGAACTGCCGCAGGATCTAAGTCAGTAGTTGAATAGTCTCCTCAGAAGCGATCACGCTTGCTGCCTATGAACTGCCATCGGGTCTATGTCAGTATTTGAATAATCTTCTCAGAAGCGATCACGCTTGCTGCCTATGAACTGCCACCGGGTCTATGTCAGTAGTTGAATAGTCTTCTCAGAAGCGATCACGCTTGCTGCCTATGAACTACCACCGGGTCTATGTCAATAGTTGAATAGTCTTCTCAGAAGTGAGCACGCTTGCTGCCTATGAACAGCCACCGGGTTTATGTCAGTAGTTGAATAGTCTTCTCAGAAGCGATCACGCTTGCTGCCTATGAACTGACACCAGGTCTATGTCAGAAGTTGAATAGCCTTCTCAGAAGCGATCATGCTTGCTGACTATGAACTGCCATCAGGTCTGTATCAGTAGTTGAATAGTCTTCTCAGGAGCGATCCTTGTTTGTGGTGGTGGATGGATGGATTGTGGATGGCCTTAGGGATTCGTTCGTCCTTCAACGGTCTTCTTGCTATACATCAACGTATTGTTGGAAATAACATTTAATCAAATCTATAGGTTTGCTCGTAAAGCATGTTTTTAGGAAGTTTTCCTTAACTAAGTTACAACTGAGTTTTATCTTCCCATGAAGATGGTAATGTAGTTAGGGAAACACATGTCCGGCATTATTGGAAAAGTGGTTTGGCGAGTGGTCAAACTGGCTCTTTGGAGTTTGTAGTCTGACGTTGATATAAACATCAAATCTACACGAACTTTATTCATGAAACCCTACATAATTTTATATGAATGTTGGATGAGTTTTACAACGAAAGATTATCTACAATCCAGAGACCTAATTCGTCAGCTGATTAACGTTCGGGATTATTGTAACCCCCATCGATAACGGACATAGCTAGCCACATATCAATTTATAGTCGGAGCGTCACCAATGCAATCAATTCTCACCATCGGGTCCGGAGCGGGCAATACAGAAGATATATTTTTCAACCGGAATCCGGGCAAAAAGGTATCTCGCCTCTGCCTCTACACAGATTGCGTTGCTAATTAGGTGGCGGGCTGCATATGAATGTTTAGCACGTCGTTGGCGATGCTTCATTGTTTTAAAATGGCGGTTTTTGCTTCCGTCGCAGCCGCCGCCGATCCGAAATTGCTTTGCACAGCGTCTGCCTTTATTAAGTGCGCGTTTCATTTTGGAATTGTTGGTTTTTGTACATTGTCCAACGGAACCGAATGAGAATTAGCGATTGTTTCTTGAGCCCACATTTTACTACGGGAGCTGGCGAATAAAGCTTCATTCTATTTTGGGGGCGATAAAATTAGAGGGATAGAAATCAATAAATGAATTGGCATTGCTAGATGTTATTTGCTGAAACAGATCATACTCGGTCAGTGGCGTACTTAAGGGGGTTGTCCTGCCCCAAGAAGCTAACACTTACCTGCCATTGATTGATAGGTTTTAGAACTTACTCGGTAATATAATGTTTAGAATCGTACGAATTATTCTCTAGCTATTCAGAGTTACTGTGAAGTATTTTTCATTTCAAACATTACAAAAATCAGAACAAGATGCCATACGAGAAAGTAGCAGGAAAATTCTCCTTTCCATGACGTAACACAGAGGAAATGTAGGCCATAAATTCCAGGAACGGCAGCAAGGCATGGCGCCAGTTTTAGGCGAAAGTAGCCCTTCTAAAATATCGTCTCATTTCATTTGCATAGAAGTTTTCTGTGTATGACAAATGCAGCAGATTTGTCTCAGTTAGCTTTGGCTCCAGGACGTCCTATTATTTTCCTTGATTGGATCCCATTCGGTGACAAAATGATTCCAGGCGTGACTGGGGCACCAAACGGGAAGTTTTTCGCCCTTGGGAAGTGACTGGAGCAGATTTAAATGGTAATAGGGGATAAAAGGATTAGATAGCTTCATGAAATATCACCTTCCTCACTCAAGGGATGATTTGGCATGCAGAAGATTTATGAACTAGTTGTTTTAACTGAAGTTGCTGATGAAAATTGCATATTTGAACATGAAATTCAACAAATATATTTAAATCATCATCAGCACGTCGTATGGATTTTGTAGCTAGAGGCAAATATAGATTTTTGGGAACTATTCAGTGATGACCAAGGCTGCTTGTTATTGCTTCAGTGTAGACAAGGCCTCATATCAACTTTCACTGTCGTTATGTGCCAGCATGAAGCAATTATAAGGATCGATGTTCGCCCTTTAACAGCCAATTTAGATAGTAATTCTACCTGCGCTAATACAGTTGTACAATGCATATTCGCGTGCGTTAAAGCACAGTAATCAACAGTTATCAGATTTTTCAGGCTGGCGCAAAAGAACACAATCTGCAGCTATCTGATATCCTGAAAGTGGCGCCTCTGAAATTACCATTGACCACGTCAGCCGCAATTTCTTTATTAGAAGTTACTTTAGGTAAAGTGTATCATTCACACGCTAAGAACAACTTTTGAAACGTGTCAAGATCTCATTATTGATACCAGTAACTTGGAAATATTAAAGATAGGTATGAACTGATGCAGACTACGAATGTAGTATGAATTATATCCACTTTCCTCTGAAAAAAGAGTTGCTAGCATTTTGAATAAACATGAGTCATATCATCATATTTTTGACAACTTTAATGGATCTAGACCACAACTTTTTAACAGCTCATTCTTCCAGAGGGAGGTTGATAAAAATAAAAACCAATTAGAATGAGAGGCAATGACACTCCACCCCACTTCATTGCCGATTTGAGTAAGGATTAGAGACGCGTTTAGAACCTTCGGGTCTGTCAGGAAAATCCTGTGCAAGAGTGCATTAACTTATTATTGAAAAAAAATCCCGAAATATTGAATGATGTCAAATTGAATAAAAAATTACATAAGCTTGTAGAGGGCGATGCGCGCTTAAACAAAATATAGATTGCCCAGGCATGTACCCAGGATTTCCTTCCGGAGGAGGCCCGCATTTTGAAGAGTGATAGTATTGCTAATTGTTAATTCTTCAGTGACATCACCCTGGATGATTTACATCCAGAACATGTGAGCAGTTGTCAAATCAGAGATTATGAATTTCAAGATTGTTCAAAATTTGGTTATGGAACATTCGAGATGAGCATTTTTGTATATGGGAGCATTCAGCAGTGACAGCAGTCAGTCAGTCTTCAGACATCAAACAGTTGAGAACTAGAAGTCGTTGATATAAATTTGTTCAGAGGACTTTTCTGGCCGGTTTATGGGTTCCATAATCCCCTATACGCATATACTAAACGCGTGTGTAATTGTTATATGAATCCGCAATGATGTAAGGTCGACTGTGAGAGAGAGGCAATCCGATGTGAACCATCGGTGCATAGGCCACCGCCGGGCGCTTTTGCGCCTCTATCAGCTCTAGTCCCCAAGGCCAGCCCTTTTCGCAAAGTTAAGTATGGCCTTGGGTCCTGCTCATCTTATATCTCCTGGTTCCAGTATCATGGACCCCAGTATGGCCTGCCTGTGGTGCCCAAGGGCTTCACAGTAGCATAGTATGTATGCCGAGGACTCCTCCTCATCGCCACAGCGTGCACACGTTGGGTCACTAACGTAAAGGTATTATGACCAGAGAGCAGTCCCACCAGCAACCTAAGATGACTCCTATCAAGAGAAAATCGCCCCTCTTTGGATACAGGCCCTGTAATGAATTCCCGTGCCTGACGGAGATGTCCTGAGATGCTATTCCACCTCAAAGAGTGTTGAATTTAAATCCACTCGTCCGTAGCTTTTCTAATTTTACCTGAGGCTAACTGTACAGCCGGTTCCGGACCCAAAAGATTTCCTTTTGATCCTGCCTTTGCCAAAGCGTCCGCCATAATGTTTCCTCGAACCTCAGAATGTCCAGGGACCCACATTAGTGAGACCCTGTGTCTCTCTGCTCTTAGAGCAAATAGAAATGATCGGCGCAGAAACAGACATGAACTGAAAGACGCGTGCTTCTGAAATCCCGTTGACGGAAATGGTGATGTGAAATGTATTTCACTTGGAGCGAATAGAAGCTTACTCGGAAAGCAACGTATATTTTCGAACCAATTCTGTCATACTGTTAACGGAGGTTCTGTTATTTCCAAGATTTTCGTACCCTTGATGGAAGTAAATGAGGCTCCGTGGAAAAACATGATAGTTTCATCAAAAGAATATGCAATAAATGTTAGAAAAGCATTAAAATCTTTGTTGTGAAGAAAATTATCTTTTTATCTGGTTCAAATAAAAGATAATTTTCAAGTAAATAGTCTTAGAGCAAGGCAAGATGATCTTATCGTAAGTATTATCTTCACATCGCAATTCTTAAATTGATTGTTTCTTTTAATATTTATAGTCGGAAAGTAAATCAAAATGCGTCACGAAAAATGGCTTTTCTTTGTGCAAACGTGAGTTTGATTTACAGAAATTTATTCTCAATGATAGCCGAGTTTTACGAAGTAAGAGCATCTACAATCTACATGATTGCATAAAGTGATATAAACCATTAAAGTATATCATTTGCTTCATGGTGCCTCTTTACTGTTTTCCATAAATTGATAAGGTGCGCAAAAAGGCATAATCTCAAGCATAACTTCTTCTTTCGCTCAATGTGACATCATAACTATCATAAATCGTCCAAAATTGATCAAATTTTACTTGTACCCTTGGAGCCATCATACTTCGTTTCAGAGAAACCTTCTAGTTTTTGCTAATACCTCTCTTCCATACCATCGCAGAACCAACTGTGGGAACAATAAGCCAGTCCGACCTTTTTATAGTCTAAATACGCAATCGTATTAAAAGAGATTATCAATCAAAATCAGGTATTCGCTCGTTTTTGCCAGAGTGCATCACTCGTGGAACGTAATTTTATTAACTTTAATTATACTTGGAAGTACAAAGGAAATGCAGTGCGAGGTTTATAAACTGCGTCTAATATTTAATAATATGGTTCAAAGAGGCAGGCAATTTCCCACAATAGCAGCTGGAATGAAGCTTCACGGACCATAAATGAGGTTTTTGTGTATATTTCTGCAACGCTGACTATCTCATTTCCTATATAAGATTGCCCACATTATTCTAATGATAAGATATGGATTTCTGTTTTCGGTCGTGGACTCTCATCCCATTATTTTTCCTCTGGAATGTATTAGATGAATAATCTATAATCTAACTGCAGCTAAACCCATGGTTATTCCTATGACTGACAAATTTTACTGGCCACTAATTAAAATCACATACAACTATTATCGCTATCTTTCCTTCTATGTCGCCAGCCTTTATCAAAATACCAAATATCAAAACTTAAATTACTACATACGTCAAAAGAAATTCTCAACTCAAGAATTGTGATATTGTTGTGAGGGAACGTATATTTCCGACTTCAATACTCATTTTAAAGAAATACAATCGAAAGAATAATATATAGTAATTTTCTTCAAAACTAAGATTTTAATGCTTTTCTAACAAGTATTCCATATACTTTCATGGAGGATACAAACATTTTTGAAAGTTCAAAGACTCCATTACCAATATAACAGTGTTGTTTCGAAAATATGCGTTGCTTACCAAGTTCTGTTCTATTCGCTCCAAGTAATTCATTTATTCCACATCGCATCTTCTTCAACGGCATTTTAATGGTCTGTTTTCTCGTCTATTATTTCTATTTATCATTTTTGTATCAACCTCCTCTCAGAATGAATAAACTGTTACAAATGTGGGGTTGTGACTGTTGTGAGGATATCATACTGGTGTACAGGTGTTGATGTGATAGGTTAGATGTGAATTGTCAGGGTATGTGCTTAAGGTACCTCCTAATTATGTGTTTATTATCAAGTCAAGGGAATTTTTTAAGACCCCTATAGTTTTAAGAAATCAAGCTAGTAGCAGAATGTAAATTGAATTCAGATGCTATCCTATGATATAAAACGACAAATACTGCAGTGCTATAATAACTATGCCAAAGTACAATATTCCTCCATTTGGGATCCAAGAACAAACCAAATAGAAACATGGAGGAGTCATAGTCCATCTGTGGGTTTGGTTGACTATACGTTGACTAGATTTTACCTGGGTCAAGTCGCTTAAAAATTAGTAAAACAAGATCATAAAGACAGATCCTTTGACTTTCCCCTTGAAATCATCTTCTTTGTCTAATATAGGAACTGGCTCCCATTCTACCATATTATGCTATGTTTCCCAAAGGTTTTCACTGCTTCTGGTTGGGACGTTCCCCCTTAGCTATATGAATGTTGTCTTATTTGATTCGATACATGATAGGTCTAGAAGACAGTTAGCTATCAGTAATAAAAGAATAACTCCCATTATTATAGCAAACGAATTTCTTTCACATCCTTTCTTAACTCAAATTGTTAAGGATACATGATACCTTCAAGTGTATACCTAACTTTATGATAACCTTGCATGTACTTTGGTCACGCCAGCGTCAGTTACAGTGGAACATCCGTTAATGCCTTAATAATTAGTGGCTCCGATTCGGTCACCGACTGTAATTTTTCTTCATTTACTTTTTCTAAACGACCACCCACAACTCTCAGGCATATGGTTTTTTACGAGCACACGAAAATATTTTGTCGCAGACAGGAATCACCTTCCCTCTTCTTTTTATCATTACGTCTCAGTGTTGCCAAATGGCTTTGTATGTCTTTGAAGATAAGGATAATATTACACATCAACTCATGCTCTCTACAGTTAGACCGCCAGGCTGTACTGACGAGTCTAGGCTAAAGACGAAACTTGCATGTCTATAGCAGGTCTGATGCATAGTCGAGAGCATACACTTAATAGTACACAATCATATTTCTATATCATAGACCTACGATCGTCGCTATAATGTACTGCAAACACTTGATGTCGTCTTACGCTGCAAACACATTATTGGCACATAATTCGCATTTAGAAATCCGAAAAAGAAGACCCAGTGCGGGATTCGAACCACGCATCTTCCGATTGCCGGTCAGACGCTCTAACCAACTGAATTAACTGGGTAGCTGGTCAGTCGTTACAGAGCGTAGATGATATATTAAGCAGAATCCCTAAAGCCAATCTTCCGAATTTCCAACTGCGCGCGTCGTTCGTATCTCGAGGTGCAGCAGCGCCAGTGTTTGAGCTGGTGAAGATCTCCTACCGCGATTACTGACAGCAGACCTCTGTACCGAACACTGGCGCTGCTGCACCTCGAGGTACGAACGACGCGCGCAGTTTGAAATTCGGAAGAATGACTTTAGGGATTTTGCTTAACATATTGTCCGCGCTCTGTAACGACTGACCAGCTGCCCAGTGGTTCAGTTGGTTAGAGCGTCCGACCGGCAATCGGAAGATGCGTGGTTCGAATACTGCACCGGGTCTTCTCTTTCGGATATTTAAATGCGAATTATGTATCAAACTCCATCTTGCGAAGTAAGCAAGTAATTATTTATAACATTTTTGGTACTTGTAGCAGTGCAATCATTACAGTGTTTTTTGTGGGTCACGCCATGAATTGCAAGACACTCAAAGTTTGGAATTCAATGTAATTTATTGGAAGATCTTCAATTGTAAAATCTCAAATCCTATAAAAATTATTTGAGAATGGATGAAATTAATTTTCGTTCGTATAATCAAAAGTGAGTCAAATCAGTCAAAGACTGTCACCCAATCCGGCTTCCGTCTTCTACAACCCTATATGGAAGGTTTGATATTTCTGGCACCATCGCACACGCTCGGTCGATGATGAGCACATAATTTGATTGTTTTTTGTGTTGTGAAGTAAAACGAATCAACATGCTTCGTTTTAATTATTTTCAGCTACGGTGCGTTATATGTTTCAGGAGCTAATCCCAGGTAGGCGCACCTGAGTGTCAAAAAAAGAACATTAAATTAATTGTTATTACAGGGGTTCAGTGTGAAAAAATCAATAAAGCATATCACTAATTCATTGATGAATATGAGGGATACTGCCATCCTGGTAAAGAAGCGTGCCCTGGTGTTTGCTCCCATGCATTCTCACCAGAAGAGGAAGTTTGCTCATGTATGGTACAAGTACGGCCGATGCGAAAAAATATCTGTGGCAGCGTTTTCTGTTGTGTATACTTCATAAAACGTCCAAAATAAACATATCACAGTCATCAACACTCTCAATCTCAAATTATCGCGCACGGTGGCGCTGCCCGTAGGCAACTTTCGAAGTCACGGTCCTAACAGGTTGCCGATGGGCAGCGCCATAGTGCGCGACGCTTGGAGATGAGTGTTAATGTTGCTATCACACCCTAGACTGGGTTACGTATATACCACCGCAATGCTCCGCCGGGGTATACTGACGAGTCTAGGCTAAAGACGAAACGTGCATGTCTAAAGCAGGCCTGATACATAGTGGAGGGCATACACTTAATATGACAGTCATGTAGATTGTAGATGATCTTACTTAGTTAAAGCCCTCCATCATTAAAGGTCTCCAATTTACCCACAAGGTTGCACAACAAGATACAGCGAAAACATATAATTTCGTTCAAGAACAAACATCCACAAAGATCGTATTTTGCCTTGCACTTGCTAGATAGATCACAAAGTAGGCAATGACAATAGAATAACGCGTAGTTCATAATTGTTATAAAATATATCATTTAAATTCCATGGAAACATTACAGAACCAAAATTTTAATAATGTTAATAAAGGGACTGTTTTTTTGAACTCAATCTTTATCGATACACTTTTATAAGTTTCCATATATCTATTATATCATATATTCTATATGTTAAATTGAAATATCTTAAGTCATAAAATACATTAAAATAATAGAATGGTTCATAGAATAAAATATCTTAAGGTTAGAAATATCTTTTTGACAACGATAATTGAGCTTCTCTTCGAGTTTCCCTAAATCCTAGTGCAAATTCACTCGTTCAAAAAGTATGTCCACCAAGACGCGAAAATATAAATGAATTTAATAGAATAATAGCTAGACAGGATAAATAGAATGCTAGATTTGGGAACTCTAACTTAATATTCATGATACGACTTGGTTAACCAGCCTTTGTAGAGATTCAATTTTGACAGACGCTCTGAGGGTTTGAACGAAACGGCTCACACAAAGCCTTGTGCGTAAGTTGCACATTCTTATCTCAATATTAACTAAAATCAGAGTCCTTACAATATTTTTGGGCATAGTGACGTGTAATCTAAGAATGGCAGCAAGCCATTGTATTCGACTTATAGTTTGTGTAACTCTTCAACTCAATACGATAGGCGAACATATTGTTAATATTATTGTATGGATGGAAAATGACGAATTGTAGTAAGTTAAAAAACTAGAACATAATTTCGGAATGTTAACCCAATTACATATGCGATTTTTTACGCTCTCCAGATCTAATCTATATCTATAGTTACATTCCGATCTGAAACAAAGAGCTCGTATGTTTTGGTGCAGTCATTTGATGAAATTAATAGCTTTACCTAATGCACCGCATTCCAGTATGTCTGCTGAACGTTCTATTAAGATTTTATTGCCTTTTAATGTCTTTATGATTGTTTTTCATGCTGACCTATATAATGGAGTTTATGTACGTGGTTCAACATAATGATAAATTAATTTACATTACAGGCGCATGCATTTTGGATACAAAATGGTCATACTTTGTCATGTCGGTCTGTATATTCACCAGTTGTTCAGGAAGTTAGTAATAAGCCAGATCGAATCATGTATTTATGACAGACGGAAAATGTTACTGAATTTCAATTGAAGACAGTGACGATTGAATTTTTGGACTATGGTCTCTGTGTTATTATTTCTAAAGATTGAACAACACGTCTATTCGTTGCTAAAGGTGAGAACGCATGGGGAGCTGAAATTTCGAATCACTGGGCGAGACAAAACATCAGATTGAGGATACAATGGAAGTCCAAAGCGTGTAATTGGAACAAGAATTTATGTCGTTCTACCCGTCTGTCTATTGACGGTTTTTTCAACGTATATTTTCATTAATCGCCACACAGTTTTTCATTATATTTGGGCAGGGATATATCTGGGCACATTGAAGGCTCTGCAACCTTCCGTTTTAGAATTCCTACATTGGTGGTAGCAAAACTCAATTTTGCCTATAATATCTTATTCCTTTTCTTGTCTTGTGAATTAATATATCTCGATTAATACGTAAAATCTGCTATTATGTATTTCGATGTCATATAAAATACCTAATAGAGATCGAGTGATAACCATAGAAATATTAAAATCCAACGGCTGAAAACTATACATAAGAAGTAAATTATTGCTACTTTACTTAAAGGGGCGGCCCACAATCTTCTTACTGTTTTTCAAGACAACTCTGTTCGTCCAAAAACGGCGAACGCGAGTTGCACAAAGACTTCATTTTCTCTAACATTTTAACGCATGCACAAGTTTACATAAACATTTTGACAGAAGCCACTGTCCTCGTATTAATCTTTAAAAAGAATTTAAACTGAAACCAGGAGATTGATAAGATGTTTAAAGATGGATTCTATTACAATTATTAGTAGTTTCTCTGATCGTCAAGGAAGACACACAGTTAAGATAAGCCATTACTCCAGATGGGCGACATACAGCAGCTTTAAGATTCCACGCAAGTAGTGGTATCTGTGCTTATACTTTGCCGTTTCTAATACGAGCACTGTATTCGCCGGATTCTATTTTCCATAAACACTGATAAACCCATTATTTTTCTATGAATTCCAACAAAAACTTCAAAATTTCCCCTTTTTTGTACGCTAAACACGTTTCCGCTACTGTACAACTTCGCGTTATATAAAATTTTTTAACACAAACATACACTTCTGATTTATTAGAGACAAGCTCGTGCCAAATTTTACGGAGCCGCATCATTCCATCAGTTTTGTAGGCGACGACAAACAGGCTTCCAACTACTAACGTCGATATTGCGTCGTTTTTGATCAAAGAGACTTGTTCACCGAGCCAATCAATCCGGTAAAACTGAAAATTGTGGGGCCCTCAATGAAAGAACAAGGATTATATAGTAGGAAACCTTATAAAATTCTAGTCAAATTCATGATCAACACCCAAGCGTCGCGCACTATGGCGCTGCCCATTCGCTATTTACGAAGTCAAAGGTCCTACCACTTGGACTGCTTTGAAGTGGCTACAGATTTCGCTTACGATGCTTGGATATGAGTGTTGATGTTGCTATCATCACAGCCTTGTCTGAGTTACATATATCCCACTAAGTTGCTCTCTATAGTTAGACCGCCAGGCTATCCTGACTAGTCTAGGCTAAAGACGAAACTTGCATGTCTATAGCAGGTCTGATGCATAGTGGATAGCATACACTCAAATTTATTATAATAGAAATGGTTTTTAGTCAGCAAAATTCGGTACCGCCACCCGCAATGAAAAGCTTGAACGCGGAAAAGCATTGAACCCACATAGTTGTTTCATGTTAGTCATATTGGACGCAAAAGATTTTCCACCTACTGCATACCACCTTATATAGTTTTAGCTAGAACATAAAAGCAGTTGCTCTCGATATACCGATGCACTCACGTAATACAAAGCTGCCATTAGCAACAAAACACGTAGAGCTCACCTATTTGATGAAACTGCCGTTTTGAGAGCTTAGCGCCTTCACGGTACTGGAAATCTTTTATCGGAAAACGCTCGAATAAGCGTCAGATAAAAAGGGTCTCAGTAAGTCGAAATATTTAACTGCAACTCTAACAGTGCAATGCCTCTTCGCAGAAAATGTCTAGAGAAAGCAACTCTTCTTGAAAAGAGCGAGCAGGCGCATTTTCCTTTTTTCAGAAATTAATCCTCGCAGTTTACCAGAAAGTGCTCTCGTGTTTTAAGCCAGGGAAAATGAGTTTTTAGTCTGGCTTTTACCGATACTGGAAAGATGCGGCACTAAAATCTCACCAGCAACTTAATTGAATACAAGAGCTTTTCTCATAAACTAACTTGATGTTATGTTATTTCTATGAGCTACGCGATGTGCGGTACATTTCTTATTCAGTGGTACTTACAATTAAAAAAATCTAAAGAAGATTATGGATTTTCTGTACACCATATGCAAAAAATGGCATCAGAGAGGTTGACGTTGTACGTCAACGGTATCTTTTTAGAAATAAGCATTCGGATGGGACTTTTGAACTGTTGATAGCTCGAGTTGACCATAAAAAGCATTTTGCGGTCTTCATATGTTTGTTTCAAGCGAAATAAATTCCTTATATTTCAGGATAGAGCTCAGGATATCAGCACACTTGCACTAAATAATCTAAAGAAACAAAGAAAGTTCATTAGAGACAAACAATTGGTGTTCAGTTCCTTAAAATAATAATAACGATATTAAACGTCGCATTCCGATTAAGCTAGAACTGCCAAACTCATTATTCTTGCCCATTAATTTCTAAAAATAAATCCCAACCTTTTGCTCTTATGCTGAAATTTCATTTCAAAGTAGAAGGCATATCCTCTACCGTACTGGAAAACCACTGCAGAGAGAAATAAAAAGGGGATGCATTTTTTCTCTTGTTTTAATCTTTGTTCGGTGGATCTCGTCTCAGTCGGGGCGACGAGTGCTCTTGAAAATTTCACTATCTGAAAAGCCAGGTACTTTGCTGATGCAGCAGTTATTTGCTGCAGAGGAATTATTATCTGTACGCGACAAGAGCGACAATAGTGCAGTAATCTAGCGGATTAAGCAATTTTCGTTTAAATGGCTTGCAGAAGCTTGGTCAGTGTCTGTTCTTATTTCAAGTTTGATTACATGAAGTATACAGTATACAGTATACAGACTTATTTATTTACATTTTTACTGCTTCCATTTTCGGAAACAATCTACTCTTGCACTATCTATCAACTAATTTTGTTAACATACGATAATGAATTGACCCGAAGTATAGCATTCAGTAACATCAATATCTAACAAAAAGTAGGATGATAATGACAGTAACCCTAACTAACTATAATTAAAAAAGACTCGATTCCGTTTTTCCTGTTCAAAATCTGTCAAAACTACGACAAGCCCCTTTTCATTCATATCACAATTTTTAGTAACACCGTGAAAATTCAGAGAATTCAATTTCATGTGTTTGCGACACTGACACAAGATCGCGCTGAAATTGTATGCTTGACAGTCATTCATTGTATTTTCAATTATTTCTAAAAATAACAGTAATGTTTATTACTTTTTACTTGATATTATGAGGTGGTAAAATTGCCGAATATTTTAAACTTGTCGTGTTTCCGCCCTGCTGTCGACTATTTTCGACGGCTATTTTAGCTTCCCCACTCGTTCCCTTCTCCCATATCGCGCCTCGCCTAGAAGCGTGATCTCGTCGATAAAGATTTTGGAATCAGGACACATAGTTGTACAGCTGCAAATGCGACTTTGACGCTTGGCTCATGTAACAAACCAATTTTCGCTTCAATCTTGGATTGCCCATCTGCCTTGAAATGGAGAACAGCACGTTCTGTGCATGCTAGAAGTTCCAATCCAAAGGTTGTGGATAGAGTTCCGAAATAGATTTTACGTTTTCTTGACCATCGCTTCTATATCTCCCTCTCCTAGGAGGCGTCCGACGTAATGTCACCGTTACCACTCCAGCCTTCAGATTCACTATGCTCTTACTACTATTACTTATAGCACTCATTTAGGCAGTCTGTACTAGTTTTTGCAGTTTCCCTGCTGGCACTGTATTGGTTCTGGCCAAGACTTTCCAAAGAGCTGATTCCTCTTGGCACTCACAGAGGGCGTGAAAGGCTGACTCTGTTCCTTCCCCGTATTCACTGTAGTTAAGGTCTCCATTGTAAATCCGTAGTTTGTCGGGCCCCGATCCACTGCCGAAGACAAAACCGGGCGACTGGCAAAGGATTTCCGATGTACACAGGCTGTGGGGGGATACACGAGCGCCTCTCAAACAAAGCGCCCCCCTTGTTGCCGCTCCCATATTTTAGAGAGGGTGCTCTTAAAAAACGGTAATGACTGGCGGAAGGGCATACGTGAAAGGATCATAGACTCCACCCATGATACACAGGAAGTATAGTGAGAGGCTAATATGTAATGGTTCGTCTGTTATGAAGCACTGCAGTGGCGTGGTTGCTTTTAATAAAGAGCACCTTGAAGGTGCATTCAAATTGAAGGGAAAAATTTCATCGAACTTATTGCGAACGTGTTTGCAAACAAAAAAAGTTTCATGGGCATTCTATCTTGTTCACGTAAGGTACACCAAACCGATGTCCGCGAACAAGTTTCTCCAGTTACTGACCGCACTGGAGATTTGGCGAACTCGACCAGAACAGGATCGACGACGACGTATTACGCGAACAGCTTGCTGACTGTTCGTGAACGCCGCTATCAGCGGTTACGCGCCTTCATTGATACTACTTTCATCGGGATGCATCTATTGTAGTCATAAGTAATTTTGGTCCCAATAGCATATATAATGAGTTTCTCCTGTTTATCTATCGGGGCTGTTTCTTAGTTTCTTGTGCTATAAATATTGGCTCGTTTTTGTATGCTGTCACTTTTAGTGATACGATCAACCAGTTTGCGTAGCCGGTCACAACGAAAAACAAACGGTACAAGGAATGGAAGCAAAATTCAAGCACCGAGAGTCACAGAAGTTTAGCCGATGCCAGAAGCCAGTGTAGACGGCTCGTTGATAACAGCAAAGAGGAGCATAACCTGATATTCAAAACAAAGCCCTCATCATTCTGGTCTGTATCTAAGGATGTTAGCTGGAAGTTCTGTTATTAGTCCATATCACTCGTAAAAGAGGATGTATACATCACCTTCGCTCCCAAAGAAAAACCAGAAACACTGGGGCAGGTCTCCGCTGCTAGTTTCACTATAAACTTCAAGGTACTCCATTCACTACAATCAGCGTGGCAAAGCTTCCAGAAGTAAGGTTTCAGCCCGGAAATATAGAATGCATTTTTGAAAAGTTGAACATAACTGGTCCAGACCGAATACCAGCAAGGATCCTGAAGCGTTGCACCGCAGAGCGTACACCAATCCTATACTCACTCTTTAGGTTCTTCTAGCAGGGAGGCATATTTCCTAGATCGGTAGCATACAACCCATCCCCAAGAAACGTAGAAAAAACGTACCCAGGAGCTACATATATATATATCAATCAGTTCTGCATCATGTCCAAGATTATGGTGACTGTCATTAACGTGCAGCTTCTGAAGTACCTGGCCTACGCTACCCATACGTCGAGCAGAGCGATTGAACATCATGAAGTCTCTAGTTGTCGCAATCGATATCTTCTTTTTTGTCAAACTCCATCTCCTAGCGGAGGCTGGATATTATCATGGCAATCCTGACTTTGTTTGCTGCTGTTCTAAACAATTGATTTGACGTCATCCCAAACCAATCTCTCCAGTTTTTCAGCCAAGAGGTTCTTCGTGTTCCTTGGCTTCTCTTACCCATGAGTTTCCCTTCCATATTGTTTTGTAGCAGTACATATTTAGGTCCCCAAGGGACTCTCGTTTTTTTCTTTCGAGGATGTTAATTATTTCTTTCTGCTTTTGTATTCTATGTCGTAGTTCTACATTTGGGATCCTATCAGTTCAAGAGATCCTCAGCATTCTTCGATAACACCATCTTTGGAAAGCCCCCAGTCCATCCATTTCCGCCTTCTTAAGTATCCAAGCAATCGATATATCCAAGGCTAAATTACAGCATGAGAAACTTTTGATCAAACTTTCTTCCTATAGCCTGCCATCGCTACCAGGTCTATGACAGTGGTTAGACAGTTTTCTTTGGAACCGTTCCTCATCTGTGTGGTGAATGAATATGCTTCCGATGTGTTTACGATTAACGCGGGTGTTTTTCGAGGATCTGTCATCTTCCGACCGATCCTTTCGTGATTACGACTGGACTATATGATGTTTATCACAAAGGTATCAATGATGCTTTTGTTTGTCGTTCTGTATGTTTGTTCCGCCATAATAGAGTGCATCTACCTTCTCATCCAATCATATTCCGCAGAACTTTTCTGTTCAAACCGAGCAGACGCCGCCACTGGTTAAGCCCGCCCTACTACCACCTAATTACGCGTCGAGTAACAGCGAAAAACAATGGAAGAACGCACTGCCGGTTGGTCGGCTCCGACCAATGGAAGATTTTTTGTTCCGCCACGTTGTCGGCATCAAGTGTGCGTATACAACATGCCTGAGAGTGCGTCGTTCTACTATTACAAATCGAGGCAGGGAGAGTAACCGATGTTTCAGGTAACCGTATTCTAGGGCTATGTAATGTTTTGTCATTGGCCGAATAGCACAGATATCAAGTGTCGAACATGGAGGGTCTTCTTGTCACGAGAAACCAGAAATGTTGATATACTCGGCATCGGCAGGTGGTGTGTTGTGATATGAGAAGGGAAATACTTACACTTGGATTATGGTGTAACATTATATATCTGTGGAATACACCGAAATGTCCGGATGATGGTATTTGAGCTTTTAATCGATTTATTCCTGGTTTGTTTGGAGTATGCCATATGTGATACTGAATCCTTTGGCACAGCAACCGCAAACATTACAAAGTCTTGCCACTTGTCAAACCACCCGATGTACCACCCGACACGTGTTTCGCTAACTATATTAGCATCTTCAGAGATGATGATAGCTAAGTTTTGAGTTGGCGAGTGGTGAAACTGCGTTTGGTGTATGTCAAATTCAACAAGTGAATTAATTTTCAAGATACACACCAAGCTAGAGAAAGACTACTAGAATAAACAACTATTAAGCTTAAAAGATGATACTGCCGATAAACCTTTCAGGTTCCACAAAGCCTTAATGTGCTTATTAGGTTTTTGCAAATGTGATTTTCACTTGAAACAATATCCTTAATTACCATTGTAGATCTTTGTGTTTTCTTCCTCGTTCAACCCAACGGTAATCAATTTTTTTAATTATATCTTTAACTACACTAATGCCAATGGACAGTAATAGGAATGCTCCGCAAGGTTTTGTCACCCCTTCCTTTTTCAGTTTGGGGTGATTGGAAACCCAGTTCTGAGTAATCGTTCCTCCAAAAGAAAAGTCAGAGTACAAATGAAGATGAGCTGCTTGAATTGCTGTTCCAACTCTCATATTTACAAGTTTTTTCTCATCTCAAAAAAAAATTTTTTTAAGCTTTTTTTGTTAAATAAACAACTCATAGTTGTAATCTCTTGATTATTATATATTAGGGCGAAATTTTCAGGGCTATGTGCCTGATGTAGTACTTTAGGATGTTGTGGGAAAACCTACAGACATACGAAGAATAAAATAAAAATGAAGATCTTAAATGCACTAAGTAAATTAAGTGCCAGATATAATCTACCATGATAAGGCATTCAATTTGCGTGATGCGTCAGTTTGACAGCTGCGCCTTTTGCTACCATCGATTAAACTGGTCAACAGTGATTTTTGTGCCAGAGTATTTTCAGCTTATTTTGATGTCCTGAAATCAAGTCTGGCGTTAGTTGATTCCTGCAGCTCAGATTTCTAAAATATGAACTTTTAGTGAAATATCCATATCACACTATTTCGAGATAAACCTTAATCTTATAAAACAAAGAAAACACAATTTTGTTTATTATCTACTATACAAAAATATCAAATATTCTTATAATTTATATGAAAATGAGTAAAACATTGATGAAATAACCAGTCACTGGTATACACCCTGAAGCTTTATTTCCGGGAAATTATTGGCTATATATGGTATCAGCCCCCTTTTAAATTCCAGCACTAATCTTGTGTGTATTGCAACCTCCTTAGTAGTGGTCCTCCTTGTCTATGAAATCTTTCACTCTGTTCTATGTAAATAGTGCACTTTAATGCCTATGCTGCACCCAAGCGATCTGAAACCGTCAGGCATCTCGTTGACTACTTCGTCATAGTGGCCTTGTCTCGCACTTCTTATGTAAATTGTGGACTACTCCAAAAAATGAGGTCCAGTTTTCCGCTTGACCTCACTCATTGGATTACGAAGTGAGCATCGTTAATAAGTTGTCTTATTTGTGGGACGTCAAACATTCCTACTTCAAGGTTTCCTGAACTCAACTAATCCACTCTTATCATGAGCCTTTACTAATAGTAACAGTAGACCCCGCTTAATGTAGAGTGGCGTAAATATGATTTTCTCTCGTTCAACTAAGAGATCGTTAATCCAATCCAACTTCATTGAATCTCGTAACTCGTAGCATATAATAAATGCCATACTATAGACTTTCTGAAAGACTCCTTTGGCTTGGCACTTGCCTGAATGTCCCACTACTGCTCAATATCTCATTATTACTCGTGAAACTTTCACACAATCAATATTCCTGCCACTGATTCCTGGAGCTCGTTATTCACCATCTGCGAGTAGGTATCCTGCTGGGATTAAAAACTGGATACCTAATTAAATGTTCAATTTCAGGAATCAACCAGCAATTACGTGGATATATACGAGCATTAAATTCATTAGAGTAACTCGGCGGCAGCATAATTAGAATGTGACATAGATTATTGTTAAACCGCATAAAATATCGGTAAATTACATGCAGCGTTCAGACAGGCTACTTTAATTATTGTGAGCATTCTTTGCCTTGCTCCGGTTAATGCTCTCATCAGATCAAACCTGACCATGTTCAACTACTTACAGGTTATTATTAAGTACTTCTATATTATTCTTAACCTACAGTTCAGCTTCTTTGAATACTTAAAGTTAGGTGCTCCACTTTTAACTAGTTTACTTCCAGCTTTATTCGTGGAGAGATTGGAACCTCTTACTCGTTTCCGATATATTTTAATAATTTTCAACTGGACTCAATGATTTCTCAATTTTTTTGAGAAGATACATATAAAATGCATTATGGCTGCATGGGCATTCTTTATCAAAGTCAAAAACAGAATTAACAACTTTGATTTTGAGAATATAAAAAATAATGTGGTTATGTAGATAAAAAGTTGTGGAATTCACACATAGTTTCACAAATAAAACTCTTTCTGTGACGTATTTCAATTCATATTTAAATCATCGTCCGACTCTCAGATCTGAGGCTACCTAGATTACTTGCTCACTAACAAACTAGATCCTATCATGGATACAAAACTAGAGCTCTCATACTATTTATCCTGTCTAGCTATTCTTCTATTGAATTATTTTTTCTTTTCTTTTGCCTGTCTTAGGGGAAATATATTTTTGGCGATTGCATTTACACTAGTGTTAAGGGAAACCTCTACAAAACCTTAACCATCGCCGTGAAAATGTCCTTAAGATATTTCATGTGATAAACTATTTTATTTCTTAAGATATTTCACGTTTCAAGATATTTTATTCCTCAAGCTATTTCATTCCCATCAATACATTCTATAACTTAAGATATTTCAGGAGTAAGTTAACCTAGAATACAAATAGATGGAAACTTATAGTAGTAGTGTATCGATTAAAATTGACTTTAAAAGATCGGTCTGTTCATTTAGTACAATGAAGTCAGGGGTTCGCAGATATTTTTAAATCTTAAATGCTTGCATGAAGTTTAAATCATGTATTTTATTACAAGTATGAAGTACACACATGAAGTTAGATGCTGATCTATTAGCTATATTTTTTTATAATTAGACACCATTTTTATTGTTTTTGGTATCTGATTGCTAATGTTCCCAAAATAAGTAATTGTGGTGTATCGTTTCATTTCTTGTTGTGCATTATGCGGATATATGCTCCCAATAGCCTTTTTGTGTGTTTTTTATATTTATTAAAATCTTAAAACGTGAAAAATCTTAAGGAATAACATAGTTTATCACAAGAAATATCTTAAGGACAGTTTGACGGCGATGGTTAAGGATTTGTAGGGGTTTCACTTAACACTAGTGTAAAGTCAATAGCAAAAAAAAATTTCACCTAAGAACACAAGAAAAGAAAAAATAATTCAATAGAAATATACCTAGACAGGATAGATAGCATGCTAGATTTGAGAGCTCTAGTTTTGTATCCCTCATAGGACATTTCTTGGAGATATTTTGTTTCTACTATTTGAACAAGCATGCCAGAAAATTTGTCGACATAAAACGACTTTGCACCACCAAACTCGACGAATATGAATGAGCTCTTACGTTGGCGTTTGGTGGAAGAAAACTGAATCAATGTGTTCATATATTTAAGGTAATATAGCAAACGATGAAATTAGTTGTAATTTGAACACAAAAGATGAAACTTTGTGTTCAAATTACATAATTTTTATGTGAGTGATGAAGTGATGTTAGGCCAAGAATGTGTGTAGCGACACACCACCCATTACATTCGTTTCACCTTGCTGTGCCACCACTATGTAGTTGGCGTCCAAGAGACTTCGTTATTATGACTTACGGCTTTCTACCGTCGTATATAACGTTTTATTGTAATGTGTAATAAGGCAATATTTTTATATTACTGACAGCCGATGAATACTGCAAATAACCATTCAATTGGAAACGTCAAGATAAGGATATTTCAATTTTACTGTACAATTACGAGAATATTGAAATCTTCTATCCTTGGGCCATGTTCCGTTGTGAATTTATGAAGCCCCAAGGCGGTAAGTACCTACACGAATATGTGTTTTCCTTTAGAACGCACCCAAGAATGTTATCAATACGGTAGTTATTTTCTGCTGCAAACGGGGATTACAAGTTTTCAAAACATCCGCTATATAATGCAGTATGTTGAACAAGAATCGAGAAACTCGCAGTGTTCGACGCTGGATATTCTCTTCCAAGTTAAAAGCGCGTGCCAAAACGCGATACCATACCTGCCCAACGAACTCTATCTTGTAGAGGTGAGCAGGTAGTTTTTTTATAACCTCCCTCAAAGGCATAAAGCATATCTCGCTTCGGAAGCGCTGTGAGATGATGAATGGTCATTTAAATTGACCTCAAAGAATTGTAAACGGAAACGGTGATTATCGTGAAATAAACTCCCAACAGTTCATTCTACTAAGGACTAAGGCTCTTTGAAGGAGTATCATTTGGAAGAGGTTCGTTCGAGGTGGTGGAAGTTTGACCTGATGAAGATGTGCCCGCTGGGTCCGCCTTGTTGAGGTTATTATGTGAGACAACTAGGTCAAACATGTTTCACTTTTTAACCGACTTCAAAAATTGGGGAGGTTCTCAATTCGGTTCCATTTTTTATGTTTTATTGCTGATTTCTTTATTAGAAAGGATATACTAGTTGTGTGGTCTTGTTGTTATCGAGGAATTGAAGGAACTCCTCAAAGTTTATAGGCCACACATAAATACAGCGATTGTGATATTTTCAGCAACGTGCCAGACATTTGCATTCAGAATAAATCATTTTGTGAAGTGGAACTGATGAAGAAGAACTCAGATGACGACCTTTCTATCAGACGTATTTCATGAACGGCGATAAGCTATCTGGATGAGTAAAGCTATGCGACTACGACGAAGCAAATAAACGTACCAAAAAGTAAATAAAAACATTCAAAAATCGACTCCAAAAAATCTACCCGAGCTCGAAATTTTTCGCGGTTATAATACTTTCCTCACCTACTGACCTCAGAGGCAAACGTATGATCAATTATTTCTCGCATACTTGCGGAATAAATGAAGTTTTATCAAGAAAATCATAAGCAAAAATATAATTTGAAATTCCCTAATCGTAGAGCTGAGTTTGACAGTCTACTTGGCCGGATGAAGAAAGTTTTCGGTGGGAGCGAAAGCACCGCCGCGCCGCTGATATAAAAAGCTGTCTGTCGTTACCGAGTTGCGAGTGGCGACATCTCTCGACATGACAAATACGGGTATGAGTCGTGCAGCGTCCGACACTAGAAATAATTCCATTTGTCCGACAGCTTTGACGGCGATAATGGACGTTGCTGACAATTATTATTGGAAATGATTACCGACGGGTTCTTTGGACTGCTCACATGCCATGTAGGCTTTCAGGGAGAATTTCATTGATACGAGGAAAATATTTGAGGATTTATATAATATTATGGAGCATTTGGCGATGCTTGGTCATGGTAAAATGCTGTAAATTGTAACTATAGGGGAACCCTCAAGTTGTTTGTGTTTGTTGTACGTATGACTCCTGGTGTATGCGAGACAGCTCGGTTGAAACATTATTCGCATTTTGAAATCCGGAAAAAATAGCCAAGTGCGTGATTCGAACGACACAATCTCCCGATTGCTCAGGCCATTTGAGCTAATTGGGCACCTGCCCACTCGTTGCAGAGCGTGGATGATGTTAAGCGGAATCCACCGAAAGCAACTCTTCCGAATCTTCAAGTGCGCGCGGCGTTCGTATCTCTAGGTAGAGCAGCGTCAATGTATGGATTTATGAATAATGATCTCCAACCGCTGTTACCGACTGCAAACCTCTGCATCGAATATTCATAGTCTCACTACGCAGGTAACAAACGTTACAATTACTCACTCGTCTTTCCCGCAAGGTGGAAGGCGATACATAATTCGCATTTTGAAATCCTCAAACAAATTTTGCCGGAGATGTCTGCTGTCTGTAATGGCGGTTGAAGATGTTTACCAACCCAAACACTGACGCTGCTATACTTTGCAGTTTGGAATTCGGAGGAATAGCTATTGGAAGATTCCGCTTAACATCATTTGTACTCTACAACGAGTGGACAGGTGCACAGTTAGCTCAGTTGGTTAGAGCGTCCGACCTGGAATCGGAAGGTGTGAGGTTCGAAACCCGCACTGAACCATGTTTCCCAGATTTCAAAATGCGAATCGTGTATCAGCTTCCAAAAAGCAAGTAACTAATTGTCAAGCTTGGATGAAAATCCATCATGGTAAAAACTATATAATGGAAATAGATCTCATTTGATGAGATGACGAGATCCTTTGGACCGTCGGGCGCGTTTAGTGGATTATAACATTATAAAAGTCCGATTCATCTGCCTTGAATAATAACCATCAGTATAATGAACACTAGAAGGACCCAAAGGGCCCCTTCTCAATAAGTCGAACTTCCACCTTGTTCAAGCTTCTTCCAACGAGTTTAATATTCTATTGGAAATCCCTAGCATTGTGGAGTTTACTCTCCGATATTCACAGTTAAAAGTGCTTCAATTTCAATGCGAGTAGACATTCAGCCCGATAGGCGTCCTTTTCGCTTTGTTAACAATTCTAGATACGCTGACGATAGTGTCATAATTGCTGAGGCCAGGAATATTTGTAGTGCTTATTAAATAAGATCTTCTAAACAGGAAACCAATATAGACTAAACATCAATGTTCACAAAACCAATGGCAGTTCCTGAATCAGATCACATACAATTGGCCTTTACATTAAATGATAAGCAAAAAGAACAAGTAACCAGGTTTAAATATCTCGGAAGTTGGGTTACCAAGAACTTAGATCTAGACTGTTTAAAGCGAGAATACAGAATGACCGAAGCGTCTCTCGAGAATGACACTGAAACTTACAACCTTGAGAAAGATTGGGACCTTCGAGTTGTGGCTGTTCCGCCAAATGCTGAAAATTTTTTGACCTGAACATATACCTATGATGATAAAAAAAATGTGTATTCGAACACAAAAGAGTTTCACTTGTGAAGCTTCTGAATGGTGGAAGAGTTTCACCAAGTAAAGGAATTTACATGAAGCACCAATGCACACACTTTTCACCGATTTTATAGAGAGCGTGAACCTCCAAGCTTTGGACATTATACTCAGATTACTAAATATCGGTTATTACTACTTACCAGTAAAGGAAAAGTGGAGAGAAAGCTAGATCCAAACTTGAAAAATATTATGGTGTGGACAAACAGGATGATCGGAAGCCTCACACAAATACTTGATAATAGAGAAGAAGAACAAGAAAAACCAAAATATTACTATCACAATTTTCTCTGCCGGAATATTTCATACCAGGGGACTAAATCGGAAGATTTATTATGAACATCTCCAGCAGAAAAGAAAACCGAAAGCAGTAATTCAGCTTATGCCGCTAACGTACACAATGTAGCAGCATGCAAGGTTATGGCTGTCATGTCACCGATGACGATAACAAGATTTTTCGACATTGTCTCAACGTCTCATCTGGCAGTATGCATTTCAGAGGTAAATTATTATTTTGCTTCGATAGGCACTGTCAACCGAGCACACCGAACTGCATCAACGTCAACCGATATGATAATATCTCAATCGGGTAAAACCAGTCTATCAAGTAATATGCTATAGATCGATGGATGACGTCAATCCTTCAGTATAAGGGATATAAATTTGTCTTCAAGATACAGAGCAGGACGCTAACGATCCTCATTTATTTCTCATTTCATATTGAAATCCTAGTTAATAAATCGGCTTTTCATAAATATTGTCTGAATCATTTTTTTGTCTCATATCTTGGTGACCATTAATTCTTCATGATACTGCCACTGCTCATAGTATCACAGATAACTCTCATTTTGGAGTTCAAACATTGGTTGAAGAATGTTAGTACAAAATCTATAAAATTAATTTGTGAACAACTGTATTCCTATTATTACACATTCAGAAGTTGTTTTTACAACCTCACATATCATCTCATTTTCCTTTCACTGAGAATAACATATGATACTTAATGTTCGCGAAGTAATATCAACATAACTGATGCTCTGAGAAATGAACAATTAACAGCTAGCGGTCTCGATGCCAATGAAAAAACCTAATTAAAAACCATATACTTTGATAATGATACACATAATATAGAGGTACTACTTAAATCGGAAGTCTAGGAAAAGAAACAGAGGCAAAATGTTGTTTAAGCCTCGTTACAAATGGTAATTGTCTTCTGGGTCCATTAGCGGAATCACCATTAGTACGAAATTACAGGGAATTAGCTGAGAGCTGAGTTAATCCTACTTTGCTAGGAGCTCTGGAATTAAAAGTGTTTGTTTATTACACATCTGTAAACGCACTATGGGTAAATTGGTTCAAAGTAGCGAACTTTGGGTATCTACAGAAATTGTCTCACAACAGTGTTTCCAGAATAAAAAATGGCGTCAAGTAAGTTGACGCTGTACCTCCACGCAATGATCTAACTCCTTACAATCAATTCAGATGTATACATGGTTTACATGTCCCATGCTCTTGGAAGTTACCATTGGGACTAGTAAGTAGTAGTAGTAGTAGGAATTGCAATCAGGAGCTTTAGAAAGTTGTCGAGAGTCGTAGATAATCCTCACAAAGTGAAGCGACAAAGACCTTGCTATTTACGGAGAAAAACATTTCCTAGCTGAGTACTAACGGTACCATCTTTCATATTGCTAGTTTGAATGAGAATGATCTGTTAATTGCTTGCCTGTACTATTGGCTGCAGCTAATACTATTCTACAAGGCTCAGATCAGACAATCTGTGGAATACTGCTTGCATGTCTGGAAATTAGAAAGTTGTCGAGAGTCGTATATAATCCTCACAAAGTGAAGCGACAAAGACCTTGCAATTTACGGAGAAAAACATTTTCTAGCTGAGTACTAACGGTACCAGTTTTCATATTGCTAGTTTGAATGAGAGTGATCTGTTAAATTGCTTGCCTGTACTATTGGCTGCAGCTAATACTATTCTACAAGGCTCAGATCAGACAATCTTTGGAATACTGCTTGCATGTCTGGAAATTCGGTCCAAGGCACTCCCTGAAACTTCTGGACTCAATCCATGGAAGAGCAGTACGCCCGGTGGGCGTTCTTGACCTTATAAAGGACCTGGCCATAGTCTGGAGCAACGAAGAACAGTGGCTAATCTGTCCCTATTCTATAGATTCTATACCAAGATATATCAATACAACAGGCACTAGAAGATACCAACGGGCATCTCCTCACTAGGGCGAGATTCCAACACCTCTAATGAGCTTTTTACGAAAGACCATGTTTTGCGTTGTGAAAAGGGCTGCCCTGGAGTTTCTGGAGAAATTGTAGAAGATATCAGCAGGTCACTTATTGCATATAAACGCACCATACTGTATATCTTAGTGTTTGTTTTTGGAAGTGACTTGTGCAACCTATTATGGGATATTCTCGTAAGTTTCAACATTATGACAAATTGGCTTCTGTTTGGAAGCCCGATCAGATAAGATCCAGTATTCGGGGAGGTCACTTTTTAAAGAATTATCCCAGGTGAATGATTTATGCGTTTCTTAAGTGCTTTCGAGCCCTTGTGCAGATAAGGATCTATATTCAAAAAGAGTGATGTATGTGTTTTATTTGGATAATGTGATTGTGCGATGTCACTGTGGTTCTATTGTTTTCCAAGTACACAGAAATGACATAATGGACCTCTGACTGCATACGTAAGCTCTGTAGAATAATGAATCACCTTGTGAAATCAAGCAAATTAAACATTTACGATAATATGAACTTTACCGAAATAGTATGTTGTGCCAATGATCGTTTTCCTTTGAATTCAGATAATTAAAGCTTAGCATCAACTCGTAATTTATCTTCAGATAAAGTTCAGCAAGCAGTCCTGTCATTGTCACAATGAAGCCATAAAATTATCATCAACGATTCATTATATTTTCAATTGGCCGCTTGACTGAAATATAATTTCTAACGTTTTGGCTGCCTCGGTGGCTTTTTCAAAGTACTAAATTATTCAAGGGTATCTGTTTTATTTTACTTCAAGAACTTATTGTAAACTATTATAGAAGGTATTTATTGTCTGAAAACAAATCTGTTACCCCGGATGCACTCAGTCAAAGATATCAACGTCATTATAATTTCAAAATATTTTTTTTTCAATTCGTACTTGGAAAGGACTACCGAGGCAACCGAAATGGTACTAAAGATATTTCGCTCAATTGTATGTAGTATCAATTAGCATCCAGTAGAAAATATAATCCACCAGATAAACAACAGGATAAGTTAAAGAAGTTTTATTTACTAATTAATGATTATTTATTTTAAAACTGCAGCCGGAGTAGGGGAAAGGTATGATGACTTGGTTTTTCCATTTTTTCTAATAGCTCATCCGTGTACCGATTCTGAAAAATATAGCCAAAGATATATATATATATATATATATATATATATATATATATATATATATATATATATATATATATTATATAGATATGTAATATGTATTTCAATACCACATCATATCGATCCCCAAGCTAGAGCAAAATTGATAAACTGGTTACTGAGATTACGCTGTAATAGGAAAGCTCCGAATAGACAAGCCGACATCATAAGCATCCAAAAAAACATTAAAATCCATTTACATGACGATCAGCTTTCTTTGCTTATGCTTGGAAATAGAAGTACGTAGACCTTTATGCACTGATCGTCTCATAAAGACAAAAAACTTATGACGCGTTAGAAGCGATTTTCCCATTGACCTTAGAACAATCTGCAACTATTGGGGAATACATTCGTCAACTGCTTATTCCACAACATCGGATTTCTACAAAATAATATTTTTTTAAAGAGGGACATATAGAGGTGTTAGAACTTCGACCTGGTGAGGATGAGCTCGCTTGGTCTTTTAATCTTCATTGTACTGATGGCTCTTATTATCCAAGACACATTGGTTGAACATTTACCACGGTAAAATCTATAGAACAGGCACTGTCATTCGATGTTCCAGATTGTTGAAATTCTTTTTGATATCAGATGTGTTTACTAGACGTATTGTTTTTTCTGGATTGACTACAGAAGCTTCAGGGAGTGCTCTTAAGCTATAATCAAATTACATATTTTTCACAGTTTGTTTATGTACAGCAAGACGCGGATTGAAAGCACAACAGATCCTTGGGGATGACAGAGCTGATAGTAAATATACATCCACCACCACAAATGAGGATGTCATATCCTATCAAAAGCTCCCGATATATCGAGTGCGACAAATAAATGTAATGAAATTGTGCTCTGCATTAAATCTCCATTTGACATTCAACATGCCGCTGTCAATATTGATATTAGCATTCCATACAGTATTTCAGCACTTGTAGTTTCTTTACGATCCCACATCATATAAATGAGAATAACTATAAACAGTTGCTAAGTTGCTATATAACTCGACGGAAGCTCATAGCTGCAGTGTAGTAAATGGAATACTTTAACAGATTGCTGGTTCTGATTTGGTTTTATTGCAGATCGTAAATCGCCTGCTATTTTCGAACCTCCACGAGCTTGCTCACTTGTGGTCTGCAGCGTGTTGATATAATCTATGACTACTTGCGGGCAAAACAAATGAAGCAAATCCAGTTGCCTGCTCGACTAAAAATACTCCAGAAACAAGTGAAAAATGTCACCCGAAAAAGCGCGCGCTGTACCCTATTTTTGGAATTTGTCGGGATGCCAAAACAACAGCACTTATGCTTTGTTGCCACATCGTTTCCGTTTGTTATTTGTGTGTAGACAAGGTAGCTGCTTCGAAGGTAAATTTTCGGATTCCAAACAAGATTTTCTAAGAACATTAGACTTCGGGGTATCCTACAACCAAACCCAGAAACGAGCATGAAGAAATTAAGAACTCATCTATTACGTATCGTGCAAATGAAGCACATTACAAAATGAAGGAACAAAAAGGTTATAAGAATCAAGGAAATTCGGAATAACTAACCAGGCATGGACTGTGTACTATAAACTGTGGAAAGATACTAAGAATGTTGACACTGGTATCGTAAAAAATTCAATGACATGACTTTCATCGCCCACAATGACAACGTTGATAGCAAACCTTGTACATACTTTCCCGATGACTTCATAAGAATATGAGTATAAAGGTAACTGACCAGTAAAGTTTATTGATTAAATTTTTTAATGTACCGAACATGACACTAGGTCAGATAATAAATTTTTTGTTGTTGTTTGTCTCCACAGTTCGCAGAAAAGTATGTAAGTTTCTCGGTAAGAACTAGTAAACTGAACCTCCATTGACAGATCCCCATTAGACAATTATTGCCATGTCCTCATTAATCCGAAAAAACATGTTGCTCTCGTCTATGTAAGGTGTCTCAGGATGCTGATAGTTCGCATGGTTCCATGCAGGAAATGAGCGTGATGTCATCTGCGAAAAATTAAATTGGATTGGATGTTATTTTTAATTGTTCGTTGATGTACAACAAGAAGAGCGATGCAGAAAGGACAGATCTTTGGGTTAATGGTAAATACATCTAGCCACCATCCCATATAAGGATCGGTCCTTGAGGAAACTGTCCAACCACTGGAACAGAACCGGTAGCAACCCATAGGCAGAAAGAGCAGGCATTTGGCATGCCACACCCTATCAAAAGTCCTCGATTTATCAAATGCGACTCGAGAATGTCCATGAAGCTCTGCTTCACATAGCTAATATAGGCCAGATCGCACGTGGATCTATGCGTCATTGACGAGGTTGTTCTTGTACAGGTAGCTACAAGTCTATAGTTGCTGGTCACTTTTTTTCATTACATACAATATCTTTACTGAAATATCTTCACACCCTCAAACATCAGGACGACAATTTTTGACGTAACAGAACACCTAAAGTGGAAAATTTAAACAATGTGGCAACGGCGTATCAAATGTTTATTTTAGCAGGTTTGTTTCAATGAACCTTTGAATAAATTAAACGGTGAGAGAAAATAAATTAAAAGAAACCGTTCAATTGGCACGATGCGCGGAGACCAAAGACCCTTACATTCACTTCTCTCGCGGACAAGAATAACCGAACACGCTGCTTGAAAGAACATTGCCTACATGCTTGGAATTATGTTAATGCTATTTCATTGGGACAATGCTGCCGTGCACGATTTCGCTTACAAAAGGAGAGAACTGCTGAAAAAATAAACGCCCGCAACTTGCTTACTTTGACCTTTTAACTACTCTGCCGGGAACTATCTACCAGCGAAGCGGCTGCTTTCCACCGTTCACTGGAAATGTATGGACTTCGTTGGTGCTGCTGTTGCTGCCGAGATCCCAAGTAAAACACATTAAACTACACAGAGTTAGGGCGTCTTGACCGTTTTTGACTTTTATGGAGTTCGCTGGTTGTTTCTTTTTCGTGCGAATCGTGAGCTTTGCTATACGAGTGATGACGCAATGAAAGCTAGAAGACTCATCTTATACTTGATCTGGCCGCTCATTAATAAAAATAATAAAGATATAAATTTTAAAAAAAATGGATGAGTAATAATGCACAAAAGCTTCTGAATCTTAATCGAAGCAAAAGACTTATTAAAGCAATAATGCAATCTCATTACTAGATTATTAATTCATTTTAACATTAAACGGATATGCAAGCCAAATACATAAGCAAAAATTCAAGTTCTCTTAGTTTTAAGCACGTAGTCTGTAAATTTTATTTAGGGGTGTAATTTAAACTAGGTCCGCGCACAGGTTTTTAATAAACCTCTTTGCGGATTTTATGTATGAAATCCCATTCATAAAATGTACCCCTATACACCTGGTTCAATAAACTAATTTGAATACTTACAGTAAACAGGAACCGTTCAGACCGAATCTGTTACTTCTCCAAAACCTTTCTTGCTGTGCATCAACACACTGTCGATAATAGCATCTAATCCAATCTATAGCTTCGCACATTACTGCACCCTAATTTTCTTCATGGTACCAGGTGAACCAACTACCATCCCGAGAGAAATTACATGAGAAAAACGTGATATTCAGATCAACAGAGTCGTCTAAAGAATTTTGGATTGAGGATCGATACATGAAATTTAGATGTCAACTAAGCTGAAAAGTTAAAGGTATTCGATACTCAAAGAATCTTCGGGCAAGCTTTATAGGATCCCCAGATACTTCTGGGGATTAACATCAACAATAACATATCTTACCACGATCATGATGCCTGCCTTACTAGGTCTGTGTCGCAGGATGCGAAGTTTGTCCACACCAAACTGCGATTACTCCTGTACAAGGCTCAAATCGTACAATCGTACACTGCTGGTATCTGTATGCTGTAATGTGCTTCCTAAAGCTTCTCAATCCAGAAAAAATCGGTGAGTTAGATGGATGCGTGAGACCTAACATAGAACCTCGACAGTCTGACATCTAAATAAAATGGGCTAATCTGCCCATACTCTATAAATTCTACCATGGTACATGTTCGGCAGAACTGTTTCGCATAATAACACATAATGTCATCAGTACAAAAAACCTCAGAGAAGCCCAAAAAGCACATCCTCACCAGGTCGAGCTTCTAAGACCTCGAACAAGCCTCTTCTAGCAGTCATTAGTTTGAAGAACCTCAGCTGTGTGAAATGGCCTGCCTAGGAGTTTAACTCCCATGGTTACAATTCGCAGCGTTATAGTAAGATCAATGCAAAAAGACATTTATGCTCTTGCAGTGATGTCTGCCTTTGCGGGAGGTTATTTATGAAAAAGATTGAGCTTACAAAGCTGGATCAATACACATTTGTAAAAAGACGAACTAAGGTTCCTTCATAGTGCCTTAGTACGTACAGGGTATTCCTCCCGAATGATGACTTTCTTTGCATGATTATCCACGCTGTTCGCTATGTCTTCTCTTCCATGTAAAATAGTTGCAAAACTACAACGTGAAACAAACCCTGAATCCTTTCTTAATATCAACGTTGGTTGAAGATTTCTAACCGAAGCAAATAATTTCCAGTAGAAAACGTTGTTATATTATTTTGTATTTATCATTATTACTCACACAGCAGTGATCTGAATATGCGTTGGAAAACCATCCCATATCTCAGGCCAGCTGCCATTTATAAAGTGGATAATTGCTGTACAACGAGCAAAATATGTAAATTAGCGATAAATATGAAATTATTGCGTTCTGTTCTGTTTTAATTATGGCAATTCAATTGGCCAGCGTTTTTAAATCGCATTATTCTAGCTAATGATACATCTGCAAAAGGGTGCTATAGCACAGGAATCCTTGGCACAACTGCGCATCAAACATGGTGATCTCAGAACAGCAGTTTCATGATCAGAGGCGTGAAGTCTACATCACACACATGTGGAACAGAGCAATAGTACTTTCACGGAGTGTATTGAGTCGACCCATTTGACTTTATATCCCTTCCGATATGGTGTGCGAATTCTAGTCAAGGTAGCTGCTTTGTGCTGCCACTGGTTCTATGCCAGTCGTTTGATAGTTTTCTTGGGGATTGATGCTTATCCCTGGTTACGGTAGATGGATATACACGTACTTCTGAAGTACTTACTATAAATAGCTCTTCTTGCTGTACATCAACGAACTGTTTGAAATAACATTTAGCTCTGTCTATACATCCGCAGATGACCATACCATCTGTGGCAAGCTGTCTAGATCATTGCGGACATCGAAAAAAATATTGAGTAAGGATCTACAGATAGAGTTCATTTTAATGTACAGAAGACTCAGATAACACCCTAACGATCTTTTGGCGATGTTTGCCCTACATTGCTTTCATTGCTCTTTCAGTTTCATGTGAGTTCCTATTCTTTCTATTCTTACGTTTATAGGGTTTTCAATGTGATATTTTTGATGGACACCGTTCCTCTGGCGTTCTCCTCGAATGACCATACCACTTCAATCTCATACCTTCTATTTTATGTAAAATATTCACTGTTGTTACCACCATTTCATACCAAATATATCGATCCATTTTCCTTTCTGTTCAAGTTTACCACCATTGCTCTTAACTCTCCTTTATTTTCGTTTGTTATTTCCCAAACATCTGATACATATAGTACAATACGTAACTTCTCTTATATATCTTGGAACATATGTATCTATGTCTCTATCTATGTAATTATGTTACTCTGTTTGTTCGGTGGAATCTTGCAACTCAAAGTTTGATTTCGGACCTCCATTGTCTATAAAATTTTGAGTATCACGACGTTTCGATTGATGTGCTATCTTCAATCGTCTTCAGGTGAACTGAAGTCACTCTTAGAACCTGAAGACGATTGAAAATAGCACATCAATCGAAACGTCGTGATACTCAAAATTTTATAGACAATGGAAGTCCGAAATCAAACTTTTCATAAATCCACCTTGTCTGCAAGTTTCAAACAACACTTGCAGCTCAATTTTGAATCAGATATTTTCAACCGATTGAGCTGAAATTGTGTATACACCATTACAATGCATCGTAATCTGTGTGACGTCATTCAAAATCCAACATGACGGAGCACGCAAGTAATAACTAAAAAGAAAAAAATAAATTAAAAGTAAAAAAAGCTTTATTAAAAACAAGCTTTCATTCTAATGCGCTAAAAAGAATAAAATAAACTTTACCTTTAAAATTTGTCGCGAGATTTATCTGTGTAGATGAACATGTAAATTAAATAACTTGATCTGATTGATTTTAATTTTTAAAGTTTAAAAGTAAGTAGATACAAGTACATATGTAAATCTCGCGACAAGCTTTCATATTATATAAACTGTGTAATGGAGCTGATACTAAAAGTTTTAAGGGTTTATTTTATTATTTTTAGCGCATTTAAATACAAGCTGGTTTTTAAAAAAAAAATTACCTTTAATTTATTTGTCATATTTTTATTCCATATAATTGAGTGTAACTATCTTATTTCAACTGTGACTTTCGCTATTCTCTGCTCAATTTCCTCCTAGTTTCCTACTTCACTAAACATGTTTATTTGATCCTAAGTATTAATATTAAATTAAATTAACTCCAATAGACATAACCGTTCCTTGAATTAGACCGTCCAAATTAAAAACCTTTAAGCTTAAAAATCGATTATGACTTCATGAGCAATTATTGATCAATGCTTACATTCGTCAATGGTGAGATAATTTTCCTCGTCGAAGTCGAACATGTCCTGCACTAAACGGAAATCTTATGCTTTAGGCGAGATCTAGATAGTAATTGTAAAAAAGTTGCTTTTGAATATTAAAACACTTTACAAGGCACCTATTATCGCGGCTCGCTCCGATGAGAGATGCATCAGAGTGAGAAGATTATATTTATATCATTTTTTATGCGAACAATCACCGATTTGGACCTGTTTTTAACTGGCTTTAAGTGTATGCAATCCACAAAGAAAATGGTTCTGGAAATTGGACAGTTCAGTTGTTATATCCTGTGCATTTGAGCTGGTTATTATGTTAGAGAAACTCGTGGAAGACTAGTCCGGTTCATCAGCATCCGTAACTGTATAGATACAGAGAATAGAGATTAGACTATAGAGAGACTATAGAGGGCCTAGGAGGACCTAGGAGGCGTATCGATATATGTATAGCCATATCAATCAAGGCACTAGTGCCTAACAGGTAAAGTCGGGATTCTTCATATAATCTAGAGCGGCTCTCGATGATATTTCTTCGAAGCACACGTCAAATTGATTGGTTCCTGGACACATTCTTCGGCTTATAACCGGCTTTAGGAGTATCTGCATTTAGAATTAGATAGATAACCGAGGAGTGGATTGAAAAGTAACATTCCCTGAGATAAACATCTTCGTCAACCACAGGAATTCATCGTGGTCCTGTTGAAAGCGATGGACGATTTTTCCTCCCCCTTAATAGGAGACACTCGAGAGTGTTGCTGGGACTCATAGCTGGTTACAACACTTCTACACGCCACCAGCACATTTTGGGGGTGGTTAGTCCAAAGTTTGAACGGTGTGTCGAAAAGGAATAATATTAGGCACTGTGAGGCATTAGGGTCTCATAGCAAGACATTCTAGAGGCTGCAAGGCAGGTAGGGTGCAGGCTATACTTACCTTTGCGGAAAGGGTAGGTCTTGGCAACTTCGCGCGGTTAGAGGTACAAAACGGCCCATTAGGTGGCCTATGCACCGATGACTTCCGGTTTTGGATGTCTTTTTGCACATACCCAGAAAAATGTTGGTGCAGACAGGAATCAAAACACGAACATCACTGCAGTGCGATGATCCAAGGAGCCTAGTAAGTGTAAGCTACATCAGAACAGAGCGCTGGAGATATGAGTTCGAGTTCCGTCCACGTCAAATACTTTCCTGATTTGTCTTCACTCCAAAGTTATATCTTTAATCTTCCTGTTCTGTATTTACTCAGTTACGGATCTACTTTGAAAAATCTGTTTTTCAGTCAGTTTCTTGGGTAATTTCTGACCACTCTGTTTTTGAAACTGTTACTCTGGTTTGAATGAATATTCCCAAAATAAATCGTTATTGTACAGATACCAAATGCAACAATGCGTTACTTTTTCTGGGAGGTGGTTATATGGTAGTAGCCTGCTAATCAAAATGCCGACAATTTAAACCGGTCTATATTAAGATTTCTTCAGTTAATTGTAAGTAAAAGTAAATAAATGTTTGATCTTCATTCCGTAAGGAGAAAAAATTCAGATTCAAGTTGTTATGCCTTAAATGACAAGAGGAAGGTCACAGCACAGCATTGAGTTAGACTAGATAGAAACTATATGTATACAGATAATGTAAAACTATGAGCCTTGACAAAATAATTGTGCGAAATTCCATTATTTATAGATCCTCAAACAACATCTACTCTGCCATCTGGAATGGTCATGTTTATATGAAAAAATCATCAGACGCAATCTGCCTGTGTGGTCTAGTGGTTAAGGTATAAGCCCAGATAGCCAGAGACTTGGGTTCGAATCCCGCCACTGCTAACTTCTCCCCTATTTTTCAAGGTATAGGTTCGTAGCTACAAGATTTACCCTCTCACCAATAAAAGTATAATCAGAAAAGCCTTTGTTTAGTGTACTGAAAGCGGCATTCCACTAAGTACCTCAACAAAGATTCTCAGACAGGCTTCGTCTGAAAATTTTATCAGCCAATCTTAATAGTTTTAAGAAATTCGTATAAATAAACCTCGCATATCCCCCCAAATCCATTTACCCCTAGAGTAGTGTGGTCTGTTGATTAAGGTAATGACCCCGATAGCTTGAGATGCGAGTTCTAATTCCGCCTTTACCAAATTCTTTTCTCTATTCTTCAATGTATTATTTATTATACTTAATATTTACAAAATCTTTCCCCTGTAGTGGATGAAGGTCTTGATCCGACTAGTCTTTGTTTAATTAACTCCTTGCTTACTACTTCTCCCTAGTCAAAGTTCGCTGGCAATTTCCATTTTCTGTGATAACTGGAGCTTTATATTCTGGTTCAGTGACGAGCCTCCCGGAGCTGTCAAGATTCACGTTGATAATAGCAATAAATTTCGAATGGAGAGTCGTTCAAGGCCACAGATCCTGTGCGCGTAATTCTTACGGGCATATCGGCCCCATCTATCGATAAAACATAGAAGAGACAGCTTGAAGCTCGTGAGGAATTTATGATTTTAGTTTCTGTCGTTCCGATCTCCTTTATGCTATAGGATCTCGCATGTAGGAATTGTGAGATAAAAGTTCCAAAGGAGAGAACAGCGTAAGATGGGATAGTTGTACGCGGGTTGTTCAATTTTATTCCTTCGAGAGATGTTTTGAGAACAATTTTATATCCGATATTGATCTTATGTAGCCTTCATGTAGATTGTATATACTCTTACTTGGTTAAACTTTTCCAGCATTGATATAAAATTGTATACTATTTTGTTAGGGTTATTGTCTGAGTCTTCTACGCATTGAACTGAACTTCGTTTGTATAGTAGTAATAGTATATCCCCATTCCACAATTCTCTCAATCTTCTCATTGATCTGAACAGCATGCTGCCCTCGCCGAAATACGGTATCTCGAGATGGTAGTGGTTTGCCCAGTTTCGTGCAGAAAATAGAGATGCTGTCATTAGCGAAGCTGTAGATAGGATTTGATGTTATTTCCAACAAGTCAGTCTTTTTTTGTTGTGTTTCGACTTGATATTTGAATCATCGTCAGACTGCATACAAAGGCTATCCAGATTACTGTCAACTAGCCTGTCATGAGTATAAAAGTAGTCTTCTCAAATCTAGCATTCTATTTATCCTGTCTAAATATTATTTTATCAAATCCCTCAATTTTTCCAGTGTCTTAGGGGAAATACATTTTTCAACTGCATTTACAATGGAGTTAACCTGGAACTAGAAACCTCAACCAAAACAATATTAAAGATTTCAATTTTTTTATTGGCAGCTTTCTTCTTGGAGGGCCTAATTTATTTTGTTTCTGTTTTAGTGGTTTTTCCTACAGTCAGTGTCAAGTAATTTGAATTATCTTTATATGATCCATATGCATATCTTAGCATTGTACGCTGAATGCTGAATATTTTTTGACCAAGAGAAATATTTCAGTAACAATAACACTATCCTGAATTAAGAGGTAGCGACCGTGTCATTGACCATTTTTAAAAATTGTTAAGGTCACTCTGTATGTATTACCTTACAATATATCATCTGCGTAGAAGAAACGAGCTGAGCTGATAATGCAGATGTGTATAGAAGGAAACAAAAGGGTCCTAAAACGGAGCCCTGTGGAACCAATCCACCACAACTCCGATTTATGCCTAAATTTTGTAGCTTGTAGATTAGGTACATGTGAGAAATCCGGTCAAACGCCCTTGAGAAATCAAGGGCCGTGTTGACATCTGACAGATTGGTTCAGTCGTTGACACAGTTAAATGGACTAGTTATGATAGCGTCGCCAAGTAAAAATCCATGTTTACTATAACTATATAATTTCTGTGCAATAAGTTCCAGAAAGAAATGTGCTCCCACACTTCCAGCTAATCAGAATTAATTTGATGACATCAGCGAAATCCGAAAGCTCTCACGACTTTATTTGGTCTGTCCCCTAATTTACAACAACTCGCCTAAGTGAGACAGTTAAGACAAAACTGCCTCTTCCATCGATTTGAGAGCTTTTTCTGAGGAACATTACCTTGGAGCAATTTCTCGTCCGACAATAACAGAGCAGAAGGTGAAAAATATCGTTAAGCCATCGACTAACGATCTCAAGCCCGCCACTCTGTCGACCAGATGGAATAATTTTAATTCGAACAGAAGCTGGCCGGGATTTAGACACTTAAAATAAATTATTGTCATTAAATAACATGATTTCACCTTCGGACAGAGGCGAGGTGTGATTTTTTTCTGATCTTATCGCGCTAATGATGTCCGAACGGGAGTGAAACAATGCATCATTGTTTTAGTGGTTCTGCTAATCCTTACTGGGTGGCACTGCGATCAGACTCAAAACGAGGCATCACAAATAGAAGCAAATATTCTGCAAACTTATGGATAAATCATAAAATGCAGGGGTTATTCACTCAATATACCGACATTTCGTTGTTTATTTTACGTTTTCTTCAAGGCTACACGATACAAGAGACAGACACTGACAAAGCATACTAAGTCGTGCACTCCGCAAATCTGTTTTAACTGTATAAAATTTTAACGTTTGGTAAAGGATCTATTTTCTATTATCAGTATTTTCCTCTTTATATATTGAAACCCAAAAGTTCACTGATTGAAGAAATAATCACTGCATATTTGTCATTTTTCCATAAATATAAATAATAGTTCTCATCTATTCCTGATTTCAGTTGAGATGAGAAACTATCTCTATTCTTGACAGCCTCGCCATTACTGTGCTTGGGTGGTGGTTAACTCATGTGGTATTGTGAGGAAAACTTTCATGATTATATAAATTCATTATATATGCTATAAGAAACATTCATTTAGTATCTCAGCCAGTAAATGGTATTTATACTGTTGGTTGATGTATAAATAAATAAATAAATAATCATAAGTTTATAACATCATCATGAATTAAGTCACATATTTCAGCTTATTATATACTTTCGACATACTACGTTAACAACAAATCGAGTGCTTGTATGATGAGATGTCCAGCAGTGGTTGACGTAAATATTAGATATGTCTTATACTTTACATCAATTGTTCCTCCAAACGCGTGGTTTCACCCCGTGGGAAACAGTATTGAGGACTGCGGCAACAGCACAGAATTATAAATATACGTATACGAGTCCCGTCCCTACCAAAAACGTTCCTTGATTTATCTCACTCCAAAATTTAGTCCTTAATCTGGAACATCATCGTGTGGGGTTATCATTACGGCTGACGAAGCTCTGGCCTTTCCGCCAATACGACGTTTCGGATTTTCCGGTGATCATGTCGCGGCTGTCATCGATGAGACGGACGGGACGGGGTCCCATTCGACGTCTGGCGTGTACGAAGATTTGAGACGATGCCGCCATTAATATGTGGCGCCCTTCGACCATGCCTCGATGCATCTTGGTTTCCTATTTCACTTTCTGTCGTCGATAGGTGCAGGTACTATAACGGACACGAGCACTGAAAGACCACACAGCTGAACAAAACCCATGGACGAACTTTGAGTCTTTGATACCTAAAAACTTGAGCTTGAGTCAATTTCATCGATGGCTGCGTTTGATATCCAATTGTCTATAGTTCAGTTGTGCTTGACGTTCAGGTGACAATTTCTGGAGAATTTAGGCTTGGCTTGCTATATTCCCTGATTCCATTCAGTTTTTCGTGAATTACCTTTACTGCTATAATGCAATTTGTTACATCGATGGCATTAAATTGGTGATTCTTTACATAGTTTAAACAATAAAATAGCATCAACTTATTCAAGATGGCCCCCTATGGGGACGCCCATTGACAACTTACGAAGCCAAAGGGCCTGACTGATTTACAGCAACATGCCATGTTCTTCGTAAAGACTTTCACGACATACAGTTATATCGGCTCATTTACATCAGAAGCTGACAACTGATATTAAGTGTATGCTCTACACTATGCATCGGATTTGCTATAGACATGCATGTTTCGTCTTTAGCCTAGACCCTGGCGGTCTAACTGTAGAGATCAATCGGTTGGTATATTCGTAACTCAGTCAAGAGTGTGATAGCAACATCAAGTAATCTAAGTATCTGATCCAATATACTTCTTCGCAGATAACAGCACCTTTACATCCTGTAACACAAAACGTCTAGTATGGTAGAACTTTCTACCATATAGCTCATATAGCCGACGTCAAACCTGCATTTTTCACCAATCCTTACAATAATTTTTTTTCTATGTCGTAAAATAAGGTTATTAGGGTGGATATACATAACGAGATTTATCAACTAATTTGAGCAATTTATCCTTATATCGGCGAAATTGCACAGATAAAACTGTTTGCTAGCGGATCATAGAAATTGGATGGATATGTGTAGTCATTTGCGAATTATCATAAAACTTTTTAACCGTTACAAAGAAAATATAAGCATCTATTGACAAACCCCACTACGCTTTTTTTAAGTAAAAGAGATATCTGATGATCATCAAATTACTATCTCTTATCCCTCTTTCAAGGAAACATGACACTGGTCAAGCACAGCTGTCTATTAGGAACGTCATCCCTTGATTTTATCTGAAACACCTTACCCTTATTATAGGTTTCCATCATATAACTGCTCTTGCCCACTGAACAGAATAATTTAAACTATGTCAGTTTTCATGAGCTGATGTTTGGTTCCTTTCCTTCTGATTGTTATCCTTCTCTGATAAAAGTATCGGTATAAAATTTACCATGGAATTATTAAGACTGAATGCTCACTTGTGCAGTTCACTGAATATCAGCCATATTAAAATTCGGTGTATATCTATCAAGGCACGGTCTTATTTTGAAAATGGATCCGCTTGCAATACAGGACAGTAAGTATGTATAAGAAATACTCACTCTCCTTTTTCTCTGTAGTGGTTAAATTTTGACAGAAAGGTGAGTTCATCACCAACAAAACCCACACATTTATTTTTGATTTTAGCAGCTCTTCACTGCAAGGCATAGTGTCATAAAGGTAGGTATGTAATATGACTGGATTGCGGAGGTTCTCTCCAAACTTTAGGTACAAGTCCTATCAAGGACCAATTACGCTGATTACTGGAAATATGCGGCAAAATTTGATAATGCACTTCAATTCAGAATTGAGCGTAATATAATTAAAAATAGATAACATAGATGTCGCATATAGAAAAACAGCGCCAGATAAAATAAGATCAGCAACATTTCTACTAAAATTCTTATATACATATAAGGAGAAAAATGCTTTTTATCTATAAGGATATCGATGGTAACCCCCATTGTCTTTTAAAATTAGTTTGTGTCATATAAACTATTATCCAGAAATGTTCGTGGTACGTAGTTTGCTTCATTCTTTTTACGTAACCCATCGCGCTCCAGAAGTGCTGCGAACGAATAAATGTCTAATTTGACCCTAAAATGTTGTAAATTCATCGGGGGAAACAAACTCCCCGACATTCCATTCTACAACGCCAAAACGCTACAAAAGTATGATTGTTGAAAGTTCAATCTGATCAGGATGCGCCCGTTGGGTCTGTAGTACTATTGGTGTGCGACATTCACCATGACAAAATGTATAAGATGAAGACAGATCAGCGACATTTCTTCGATGTTCCAGACTATGTAGGTCCTTTTCAATATCCACAAGACGGACTGTTCTTTACTGTATTGAGTCCAGAAGCTTAAAGAAGTGCTTCGGAGCATATCCATACCAGATAGATGAGGAATATTTGAGAGAACATCTGATCTCAGCTCTATGGAGTAGTAGATACTAGTGGAAACAGATATTTGGAGTAGAAGAGAACCCCCAGCTTCTAGGAGGCCGACCTAGCAAGCCTGGCAAAATGATCGTACTAGTACACGCTATTGTTGATATTAATCTCCAGAAGCTTGATGGTACATGCTGGCTTGCCTGCATCAATGTGCTTCCATCCTTGAATCTGTAGATTGGATTAGATCACCTTTCTAACAGCAAGGAGAGCGTCAGAAAGAGGACAAATCGATCTGCTCAATTTTGACACAATTATAGTGTTGCATATTAAAAATGTTGTTTATCATTTCCATTGGCAACTCACTAACGACGCGTCGTATCACACAATAAAAAACAGACTTGCTCAGCTCGATACGTCATAATTCACGCGAACAACAAGAGGACCCACAAAAAGAGACACGCCAGAGGACGGTGGAATCGCCGGCGGGACCCATACGGCGATCAACAAAGGACCCCCATTTACAAACAAAATATTTAGGTGCAGGTATTCAAAAAACAAACATCGCCTTATAATTTACACCTCGGCATTCCATGGCAACGAACAGCAGGGAGCAGAAAGCAGACGTGCCGTTAGCCGCTGCTGTTTCTTTTATTGTCCCTTCCTAGAGTGTACTTGATGCTTTCTGGAGGGAAATGGGGGCACTAATTAACTGGATCTGTTGCTCATGGTGTAGGGATACTACATGGTGAAAGTATGTGTCTCAAAAATAGATGAGAGCTGAATAAGGTTGAAACACTGAAGGAGAGAACCCTCCTTTCAATGTAACTAATCAAACTTATCCTGCGGTTATAACTCTGGTTCATTATATTTACTGGTCGCTTATTAGTGGGATCACACTGCTGTGTGTTTTGTTTTATCTCATAAGGCACCAGTTATATCAAGTAGATTGTAGATGCTCTTACTTAGCGAATTTCTTTCATCATGCAGATAAAAAGAAGTTTAAATCATATATTTCATTACAAGTATGAAGTACACTCAATCTATTTTCGTTGCCAACTTTATGATTAGTATTTAGCAAGTGTTTGACAAAATTTGATCTTTCTGGATGGTGGTTTTTGAACGCACTTATATGTCCTCTGTACCTTGTTGTAGATGCTCTAGCTGTTTGACTTATATAAACAGCATAACAGAAGGGGCACATGAAATCTTATAAATACCTGACTTACATATATTTGGTTCTTTCTCGTTTGCATTTATTAAATATGATCCCAAGTTAGGTGCTAAACTGTTAGCCATACTTATTTGATTATCATTCACTGTTTTTATTGTTTTCGATATATTATTGCTAATTTTTCTAAAATAAGTAATTGTGGTGTACTGTTTCGTCTCCTGTTGTGCGTTATGTGGATATATGCTCCTAATAGACTTTTTGTATTCCTTTCTATATATCAATGTTATATTTCTATGTTTACTTAGCTCAGCCTCTTTGGTTCATATAAATTGCAATTTCCTCAAGTCAATCAGTCACAGTCTATCAATAGCTGTAAATCGGTTCGGTCCAACTGTGTATTTTTGGAAAGAAATATTTTTGAGTTCAGTTTACCGACTACTTAATTGGCGTAGCCCAAAGGTATTAGGCCAATAATTTCTTGAGTCTTACCTCTTAATTGGTAACTTCCACTGCCGAAGGAAATAAGTAGGTCCTTAGCATCCCATCTTTCTAGAATCGCCCACATTCACTTGGAGAATCCTAGTCCGAACTGGATCTACCACTAAGTTTCCATTGTTTCTTATGACTCACTCATCCCGACCTTCACATCCATTTGGCGGTGATAGTGCAGATCAACTAGTTAATTATTAAATAGGATGAGAACTGAGAACTACAGAAATAGAAGGAATAAACAATAGTATCCGAAAAAATATGACCAACCCTAATGTAAGTAGAAATAACGCGCTTTCCATCGATATCAAACGAATACAAATAATTCCTGATTTCGATACAAATTCATGTAGATTATATAGAAGTAAAGTACTGATTCATTAAATACATATTAGAATGCTAGCGACTCCAGAAGCACACGATCAACCCTCGACGCAAGAAGTTTTGTTCACACCATCCAAAACGTCTTCTTAAGGTCACATATCTCCATATGTGACTGTCTCCAATAATCTTTGTGTTATATTTTTATTTTTGCTTAGCACAGCAGAAGTTCAGAAATTAGGATATAAAAAACTCAACTATTTTTGTCGTTGATAAAAGGCGTTCTATCATCTATAAACTTGTAACACAATTACCTCATCCGTACTTGTTAGTCATTAATAATTGCTCACACACGTTCCTTCAAAATATAGGAGTTATAGATTCATTTTAAATAGCAAAGTAATTATACTTACAAATCTTTAGAACAAATGTAAACATTCTAATAATAATAATAATAATAATAATAATAATAATAATAATAATAATAATAATAATAATAATAATAATAATAATAATAATAATAATAATAATAATAATAATAATAATAATAATACATTTTAATTGAATCAGGATCAAAGGATCATAAATAGTGACGAAACCCTCTAAAATCCCGTAGGCTCTGCATTACGCGTGCAATGGTATCAACTTAATACAGAGTTTTACCGGGTTTTGTAACTTTTAATCCATCTCAAATACTCGAAATTATTAAATGTTTTGGAAGCCCGAGAATTTTGAGAATATTTGAGGTTATAATTTATTTGTTTTTAAATATGTTTTATGTTTAATCTCTGCAGATTGATACCGACAAAGAATTGCAAACAACAACAAAATCTGATCCTAATCTTTCTTTCTAAACCAAATCAAGAAGGCGTCAATCTACGTGACGCCATTTTTTGGGCTAAGATCAAAGTTACGCTCCATTTCATTGGAAGCGTTGATTGTTTCCGACCAAGCCTAAAAAATAACGTAGTAGTGACTTATTGATATTCTAGAAACGTAATGCAAGAAAATTGCAGAGTTGGATATGATATGACAACTATAAAACCAGAACCTTAAGATATTTATGTTGACTATGATTATAAAGATATTTCACTTCCAATTTAATGTCTTCCAGCTGCTTTTACAGACACTTCTGAATATACATACTATTACTTTCGGTCATTTTTAGTCATAACTGAGAAATATGAGGACGCCTGGACCGACAAATACAGTTATAAATCGGGCGTGCCTCTAAATGAGTGTCATTAAAAGTTTTGTTTCCCAGTTTGCTGTAGGCGCAGATGGCAGTGTAATGAATCACCAGAGGCGATTTAGGATTGCGCTGCTCCTTGCTGGGCGCAGAAGCATTTTGTGGAATAGGCAAATGGACTGGGAATGTAATCGTCCGGAAGCTATTTGTAGGGCAATGCTATGCATGCAGATACTCGGTGATGCGTAGAGAAAGGAAGGAGTATTGGGGGCCATTCATAAGTACACCAAATCAGAATCGATGCCGTGTTAAAGCTATTTACTCCACCGACTTTCCACTGATACTTTTAGATAAACATTGTTCAACTTGGAAAGTCTGCCGCAGCTCTAAAGTATGGATATTAATAGTTTCGGACTTGGAAAACGGCCTATTTGTATAAATTTGTTATTTTTGGGGAGCTTTTCCCAAATATATATTATTTTACAAGCTTTTATTTAACTTCTACTGCATGTATGTATGTATATATGCTTGTTTGGTGGAATCTTGCAACTCAATTTTGGAGCAGATATCTTTAACCGACTAAGCTGAAAATTTGTATACAGGTTTATTTTAAATAACAATGCATGATTAGCTGTGTGACGTCATTCTAAGTCCAACATGGTCGGAACACCCAAGATGGTGGACTAGTTATTTTTAATGCACTCCTACAATCTACAATATGGGTATCAAAGAAAAGGATTTGCTAAGAATAAATCGGAAAATAAAGTGACGTCACTCTAAATCGAATATGGCAAACTAAGTTTTTCATACTTTCCGACAATATGGGTATCAAGTGAAAGGACCTACTGAGAATACGAATGAGAACAAAAAAAGGACGGTGATCATAAACTCATGAATTGCGTTGCTCCAATCCGGCTGCAAATTTGATATACTGGAGTTTTTGCAGACCTGTCCACTCATCACTAAAATCCAAAAAATAGATTAAAAGTAAAAAAACTTTAGTACAAGCAAGCTCTTATTCAAATGTGCTAAAAATAATAAAACGAACTTTTCCTTTAAAACTTTCACTATAAACTGTTGCTTGAAAATTGTAGACAAGGTGGATTTTTCAAAAGTTGGATTTCGGACTTCCATTGTCTATAAAATTTGTTGTTCACCTGAAGGCGATTGAAGATAGCATATTAATCGAATCGTCGTGATACTCAACAAATTTTATAGACAATGGAAGTCCGAAATCAAACTTTTCACTATCAACTTATAACGTCATTACACAATTTATATGATATAACAGCTTGTCGTGAAATTTACCTTTGTAGATTTAAATTAAATAGATTGATCTGATTGCTTTTAAATTTATTAGGAGTATTTAAATCTCACGACAAGCTTTTATATCATATATAAATTGTGTAATGAAGTTATAAGTTGATAGTAAAAGTTTCAAAAGAAAAGTTTATTTTATTCTTTTTAACGCATTTACAAAAGCATGTTTTTTGAAAGGTTTTTTCACTTTTAATTTATTAGAAATTAAAATTGAAGTCAACACTGATCTCCAAGCGTCGCGCACGGTGGCGCTGCCCACTGGCATCTTACGAGGTTAAGGTCCTAACACTTGGCCTTGAGCGGCGACATGCAACTATAGCAGGTCTGATGCATAGTGGGGTGCATACGCTTTCAAATGAAAGCTCCAACTCAAAATAATGATGTAATCTACCAAATGCATATTTTTTAGGCGTACACTCTCATCACCTTTGTGTATGAATGTTCTATTTAGTACACTCTCCGACACAACTTTCCTGTATAAACGGTAAAAGTAACGTCCACGTGTATCGCGCTGTGAGTAAGATGGAGACAGATAGTATTGGACCAAGTCTGATAACAATGATACTGAACAAGTTGATTAATCAATCAAATTTATTTATAATGGAACATATTACCCTTCATATGATTCTTAGGCTCGCCATATGCGCCTGCTACAAATGAATGTCATAACTCGCTGTAACCCAGCCTCACTTAATCGTTTTCATTATGCGTCTTTTTGATGGTTGAAAATTTGAATTTCAGATCCTTTTTTTGATTCATTTACTGACATTGACAATATTGACATGTATATTTTGCACGATGACACACACGAACTCAATGCGCAGCATCTTGGACTATTTATTGAACAAAGAAATGTGTTAATAATATAATATGGACAGTTTTTCCTGCCTAACAAGATTTTGGTCTCATTCGAAGAATTGAATCAAATCCTCTTCAAAAAATTATGTCACGCCGTCTGTGCGTTTGCAAAACTCGTTTCAGATCATCATTTTTACCATAGTAAGACTTTGAAGGTCATAGTAGATTTTCCACTGTGGTAGCGCGACAGAGCTTTTATATATTTGCTAATAAAAGTCATAGAAAAACCTGTGTGGAAGCTATGAAGTCTTTTTCTAGGATGATGGCCATTAACCGATCACAGCCAAGGCAATCAATCTAATTTGGAAACGTTTTGGAGGCTAGAAATTATTGATGATCAAATGATAAACGTTACTAACGAAAACGGACAGCTTATGTCAAATTTTCAAAATCTATGAGCTGTCAAAATCATCACTATTGGGAAACACTGTAGATAAACTCGAAACCGAAAAATCGTAAAGTGAAACTGATCTTTATCTAAATACAGCCGGTATCCCGTAACCTGAAATTGCTGAAAGAGCCCTTGGCGACGCTTAAGAATTATAATCGGACCTGATATCGTCAATGCCACTAACATCTGAAATAAATCAGATTACAGGTCTCCAGTTTCAGAGCCTTTGCTCAAAATACTAGTGTATGTATTATAAATCAGCCTGTTGCGGCGAATTACAGCGAGCGAAAGCAAACAAAATAATGTGTGTATGTAGCTTTCGGTAACGAAGTGTACGAAGCATGATGTTTAATTGCTTTTGTGGACAGAGAAATAATTGACGTAAATCATAGGGATCTGCGGAGATAGCAAGTGAATTATTGACAATTATGCGTACCTATACGTATGCCGAAGAGGGTGCTTTGGAAACGTGTGTTCGACATACACAGGAGCGTATTTTAACAGAAGCAATGAACTTCTTTGACCATTGTGACAGCAATAGTAGATCAAACGGAGTAGCAGTACATTCTTTGCCGGATTTAGTTAATAGCAAAACACGTGAAGTACGGTGTTTTTCTAATTACTTTAACATTTTGTTTGAAATTTGTAGGCAGTGTGAGTGTTTCAATTACACAGCCTCGGACTCCCATTGTATTGACGTCTTCAGGTGAGCTGGCGAATATGTCCTTCCGCAGCAATTTATTCTCCTCTGGCTGGCGTGTCGTTTATGTGGTTAGTTCTGATTGGTCCGGATTGTGTTCCGGTTCAGCGTCGTAGCTTTCTGGTGACGTGGTGATTCGGTGGATATTCCATCACGTTCGTGTTCAAGTTCGTTCGGTTCAGCTGCAGTTTCTTAATTTTTTTATATGTGGGTGCCATGTTGGTTTTATTTTAACGCTATAAAGATGGTCGTTATTGGCGATGAAGCACGTTGAATTTTCTTTTATACTAGTGTGGTTCCTGGTCTATGTCCTTAACATCAACCCACATTGTGTTCTGACTATGCGTGGTCAGCTATTGCGGATTTTTCTGTCTCTTCCCATTGGTTCGGTCAGTTTCTTTAATTCTTCTTCAAATATTTTATTATTTAAAAAAATCAAATAATAATCGAGTTCTTAATAATTTCCTAGATTTTCAGTATTTACTTGGACTGCAGCAGTTCTGAAATCGTAGGTATAAGAATATTTGGTGAACTGATACCACTGCACGTTAAATAGAGTTTCCCTAGTAAACGCTACTTTTTAAAGGCAAAATATCACTTTTGTGATAATTTATTATCCATATTCATACAGAATGTGATAGTATATTTGAAATAGAATGAGAACAAAATAGTGATATAATAAACGTAGCAGCGTGCATGCCGCGTGTGACAGTTCATCAGTATCGCTGGAAAGGTAGAGTGGGAATGTTGTTACACGAGAGAATGGTATACATTGTTACAGCAATACAGAGCAACTACATTTAACCCAACATTTTTTTTTAAATATTGCCAGGGATGTCGGAAATGAACACGAAGTTTGAGCGTTTATAATTTTTTTTTTATTTTTTCAAGATAACTGAATTCCTAAAACCTCTTGTCAAAGTTTCAGCTCCTGGACCAAGTACAGACATAGATCGATTGTCGTGATGTGTATGACATGAACATTAAGAGCAAAAAAACATCTCTTCTAAAAGCCTTTCCCTCCCTCTCATCCCACGATTTTGCACCTTATGTAGCTACGCTCCTAGCGCCAGCTCCGATTATCCTGCCCTAGCTACGATACCGACCATAATCAACTCGATAGACGAGAATATACCTACCAAAAAACAATGACCACATGTATGACAAATTTGCACGAATAACGAAAACATATTAGTATTTAGGTTTGAGAAAGGCACCCAGCTATGTTTTATCTGAAAGGCTCGATTTACCAAGCATTGCTGTACCAATCTTGGAGCTAATTTATATGTAAACGGCGTACAAGACAAATATTGGTGGCGCGAACGCCTTATTGGCTAAATAAACATTTCTAACCGAATCACAGAAGATCCGCAAATTACTCGAACTGCCTACCAGTGACGGTTCACTGTTGTGCTTTTTGGTAGTGGCATATTGATTTTTTACTTTCAAATGCTGAGTTTCGGACTTTCAATCTCTAAATAACTTTGAGTGTCACCATGCCGACGTTTATATTGAAGATAGTAGATAGTAGAATTGCATAGACAATGTAACCGAAACACAGCATTTGCAACATCAACGTTTTTTTCTTCTTTATGTGCCTTGTCCGGTCTCCCTGACGTTTGTAGTGAATCTGGCGATTCTGTTTGAAGCAAGTTTGAATAATTGTTCCACAGTACGTATACCTGACCAGTCGCGTATGATTTTCTGACATGATGCTTGTTTTCTGCCAACTCATTTCCGTCCTTTTGAACTTGCCTTTTATTATACGTTGTAATGTACTAGTTACCTCGAACAATGTGACCTACATGGAAGATTTTTCGTCGATTTAAGGTCGCTTCGGTTCCTCAAGTAGTATAGAAGTATTTAATTTGATGGGTTTGCAGCCACATCTCAAACTTATAGTGCTTGATTTCAGTACCATACAAGAGCGTTGACCATATGTAGCCTTCTACCATCCTCTGCCGTAGCTTTAGATTGATGTTATCATTACAGAAGAAAGATTCAATTTTGATGAAATTTGAACGAGTCAGTTCCTTTCTATGTCTGATTTCTTCATCAGCATCCATCTGGTCCGTGACATAACGCCATTCTGGAAAACTATTCTTCCTCCAATACAGAATATGCAACAAATTAATATACCAACCGGAGGAATCAAACTCCATGGAATGCACTATACACACTCGTGTACTAATTTTAGCTGCCTCGCTTCTAAGGATCTCACAAAACTGTAGTGTATGGTAGCGAACCTAGAACTAGACTTCCCGTTCTTTTGGAAACGGTTGACCCGTTACAACGTCCATAACGTATAAAGAAAGTATTCATTTATCGATTTAGTTTGTTTCGCGAATGCAATATCCACCACCTCGCCTGCGCCAACTGGAATGAGAAGCAAAGCTCCCCGCAAGCCGCCACTGTGTTGTTCCACATGCAAGGCCTGCAGCTCAGCAGTACGAATAGCAGCGGTTTCTTGGAGGGTGCCAACCGAATTAGAATTCCGAATAGAATTTCTACGACGTACGTTCTCCCGACGACATACAGAAGAACGCTGGTAACAGCTAGTTAGTTAAGGGGTAAGACGTAATTTGCTGTAACTCAATTGGCCACCGTAGATCTGATTATGGTAATGGTAATTCGGTTCCTGGAATACTCCGGAGATATGTTTGGGAAAACGAAATTTATACTTTCCTTTGCTTTACACGCTTCTCCAAATCTTCAACCACTTGGGACGGGCTTTGTATGATATGTCCACTTTCTGAATAAAAAGTGTTTTACGTATGTGTGAACTCTCACAGGAGTATTTAAATATATTGTCACCTTGTAGGCTTGCAGGAGATATACGTCGTATTTACGTAATTATTTTTGCGTGGTAGTGGTGGAATGTAATTTTTATTCCTAATTTGCTGCATATTTGAGATGTTTCTGAGTGATATAGTAATTTTTATCAATCTGTAATTAATCCAAACTAAGCTCTACAACTTATGCTTTAGATCTTCCAAGCACTGCGAGGAAGCGACCACTAGAGAAAGAGTTATAGCCAAGACTTAAAATAAACATTATTATTCAGCTCAACCTGCTTTAATATATTGTTAGGTATAGATGAGAAAAAACTGAATATAGTTCACAGTTCTCAATATTAAATTGGCAATAGCTTCGATTATATGTTTCCTAGACTGCATGGAATATGCTATACACGTGTACATTACAGATTTTCCACAAGTGAAGCTAAATAAAATCCACAACACAATTTCAGAAAGCGCTATAAACTATAAGCTTTGAAGCATGATCATAATCTTAGCTACTCACAGTGAAGAGAGAAATAAGAGCGATCCAGTTTTATATGGAAAGGGTAGCAGGATAAATAACAATACACATATCGGACAATCAGTTGGTGCTTAAACACCATATATCATTTTTTACCAAAATCATATGGAAATTTCTTGAATACCTCATTTTCCATCAAGTAGCGTTACTACCCTAAGTACATGATGTGGCGCTTAAAAAGTCTTGACTTAGTGTTTCAGCGGCGAGTGAAAGCGTTAAATTAACAACCTCACTGAAACGAAGGGCCCTTGTGTAGAACTAGTTACTAGCCAAAAAACAATTGTTGATTTTGAAATGTCTTGTAAAAATTTGAATTTTGTTTGCATATGTTCTGCTAATCGTGATGTTCCACGTCACTGTTCATGGTCATGTGTCCTTTATTTAAATAAATGACTTTGTGGTGAGCAAATCACTTCATTTCCGCATTTACTTTGGAAAATGACAATTTAGTAATAAAATTATATTTACGAGTATAATGTTTTTTTTGATTTCCCATTGTCATTCGAATATATCCTCATCTGAAGGAGACAACTTGTAAATAGGTGCTCATAATTACAAAATCAGAAATTTTGGTGGCATTCGACGCATATTCAGCCATCCGGGCCGTTATCTTAACCACTAGATCACACTACAATAGTAGTATATGGATTCAAAAAGGATATGTAAGGATCAGTTCACCACGCAATAATTGATCCGAATTTCTAGACATAGTGGCAAGTTTTTGATGTACCAGATTGTTCATTTTTCTGAGTATAAGTTTCTATGCAACATGTCTCCCTCTTAGAGGTGAAAATATACTCCGAATAATATTTTTGAAAAGGTAAACTCTTACCATTATATTGTACATTGCCGGAGCAAGAGAATAAAGCGATATATATAGTAAATCAGAAATCAACGCACGAACGTTGAATCCATCTTCATTTATAAAAATATAACGCCACTCGGTTCTGGAGCACAGGCTTATATAAGATTTGGATGCATCAAGGTAACAAAGTAGCTAAAAATGAAAGACGTGAGTGCATGAATATTTATTATCTCATTAAAGCACGAAAAAATGAAGGCTACGTGCTGGGATACCCTGCTCCGGGGATTTACGGTACGTGAAAAAAATAAAATATGCTAGCTGATGAACTTGACATTCGACTTTATGCGGTGACTTTTGAGATTCAAGAGAAATTGTGAATATACACGTTTTTACAGGAATTAAAACTACGGCGCTTGTTACACTGTGGTTTCTACGACCATCATTGGGCATCAGTTGGAAGTTAGCTTTGCAGAACAGCAAAACAAAGAAGCATCTTCAATTTTAAAAATTAAAGTGTGAAATTATGGTATTCATAAACATAATAAATAACATATCAACGAGCAATGACAGCACAATCATTAAAAAAATATATTGGAAAAAATAATTTAGCAAGATTCATTAGAAAAAACAAAAAATAGAAATAACAAATTGATTAAAATATCATTTCCAAAATTGTATGGCAGTTTGCTGAGCAAAAAATAGTATTCTGGTTACTATTGAATTAAAGTGAATCTTTTCATGAAAAAAAAACAAAAAAAATATGTATAGTTATAAGGCAAAGAAAAACTCGTTGAAGGGCAACTAAAAGTGAAAAACATTATTCAATCATCAACTAACTCAATATAATTAGATATTATTTTAAGCTTAAAATAAGAAATTTTGTTTGTAAGCATAGCGTGCGGCGCTTTACATCAACTGGTATAAGTATTTCATGGGGATCTAAAAAAGTATTTTTCTTATAAAAGATGGTAAGAAGCACCTCACATCCTTTTGATATATAATACATTTATTTAACACTCCATATATTTTAAACTGATAAATTTATAATAATTTAATTATATTGTCATGATTTGCAGAAATATGCATATATCTCAATTGTAAAAAATGGTGGATGCGTGCACCCGCTCAATAGCTAACAAGCGAAGCACAGTTCTAAAACCACTATCTGAGGAATAGGCTGAGCTTACCTCAGTAACAGCAACAAAATATTCCAATACGTGCATATAAATACATAGACACATACTTGATAGTAGAGAGCAGAGTCTTCTTTTTGGTCAGTTTATTCGCATGTGCATATCAGCTACAATGTATACATAATCAGTAATGGGTAATGGGTATGAAAATCAAAATGATATTTTGAATAATCTCATGCGCGCTTAATTCCCTTCATTTAAGGACATTTGGTTTCTAATCAATAGTAACTACAATATTTCAAATTTCACACTTCAATAATGTAAGGAAAATGATATGCTATAAGATTACAGCTCCAGAGACAAATCTAGAAAATTATGGCAGAATGCTTCTAGATAACTATTACGTATATTTGATGATAATACTCTGTCACATCGAACAGATGGCTACACCTTTGTTTGGAGATAACAACTTATAAAGACTTAAAACCTATGGCGATCCACATGAGCATCTTATGGCAGATGCTTGTTCTAGGTGTTGAAAGCTCTACCTGGTGAGGGTCCGATCAATAGCTCCTCTAGTGTTTATTGTAATGAGGTTTCTTGGTGTTATTATTTGAGTCAGCCCGATAAAACATTCACCAGGATAGAAAATATAGAATAAAGACAGGTGCTTCCACTGCAGAGTCCAGAAACTCCAAGGAGTGCATTGGAGAGCATCTACATACATGCGAACAGTATTCCAGAGATGTTTTGATCTGAGTCTTGTAGTAGTAATCGCTACTCCAATAAATATATTTTTTCTGTGAAGCGGGAGAAGACCGCCAACTTCTAGGATCTTGACCTAGCAAGACCGACAACATGATTGTTCTAGGATTGTTTATGTTAATGCGCAAGACCTTGATGAAAAATAACTCGAATATTTGACGCCACTCTGTCTCCACAGCTAGCAGATCAACATATGTTTTCTTGTCAGAGTAGTTGTCTAAGTGTCGGAGGTTTATTCATACATCTAGTTAAAACTAATCTTCAGTTATAATGAGCATCAATAATGTTCCTGAGTTGACTATTTTCATTGCTAACCTGCTTTCTGCTCGGATAATTTTCTTAAATAGTTCTTGATTCACACCTTTAGGACCTGCATTTAGGCCTGTTCCGAAATCTGGATTCAGGGATCGCGATACTGAACAAACACTGTTATTAGTTATCTGAATTCAGTCTAATTATATGTCATCAGAGATTTGAATCATCTAATATACATTTATATATACACACACAGCATTAGTTCCAATTATTCTAATTATAGCGTAATCAGCCTGTACTCCAGTAGATCATATTATCCATCCTATATAGTATTACAGTAGTATAATCAGTGAAATGAATCAGTTGTGTTTATTTTGAGACAGCATACAGCAGCCTTCGTTTGCCAAGCGACATGCACTGTACCTGTTCCCAATGCGGTCGCCATTAATATAAAGCCCCATCCAAATGTGACGTATCTACACTTCAAATCGAGAATCGAAATGGGACACACCAAGATTCTTGTCTCCATCATAATGGACACGTCTTTCGTCTGGCCATATGTCAATGGTATAAAGCCCTGATTGTATACAATTTCACCAGCTGGACAGAAAGTTACAGAGCGAATCAGGGGTTCTTATTTGTGAAAGATATATTTTAGGTTACTATATATTTTAATTCCCACCCCAATTGGTGGGTAACTTTGAATTATGGATATTGGGTGATACATCACATGGGGGGAGGTATTTCATTTGTTTGATGTTGATAAAAAACACTCTACCGCATTTCAACGTGCCTGTGACTAAATGTATCCTTTCCATTATACATATGCATGTATTGTCTTTAGCCTAGACTCATTAGTATAGCCTGGCAAAGGAACGCCTGGTAGAAGACCTGCTATAGACATACAAGTTTCGTCTTTAGCCTAGATTCGTCATTATAGCTTGGTGATCTAATTGTAGGTATGTAGGTTATACAGTCAAGGGTGATAAATATCTCCTACAACATCTGTCAACAAAGGTGAACTGATATACGAAAAACAAGAATATCCCTCAATCAATCTATTCCATTAAGTCTTCCTTAGATGATAATGGGCAGCGCCACCGTGCTTGATGAATGTTGTCAACTCTCTAACTGGTCGGTAAATATGCATAAAGACTATGTTTACCATTTCCAATCCAAAATTTGCAGATATCATCCTCTATCTCTTCAAAAAATTATAGTACAATGACAGTTGTGGCAACACCTACAGTTAAATATGATTATTGAAGCAACTACATTACATTTACTTCCTCCTACTAGATTGATTTAAGTATTGTACCCGTACTTCATGATGACCTCATACTTTCTGCATGAATACTGCGGATGAGGGAAGAATTGAATTACAGCTGATGAAGCCGAGAAAGTGCTATTTTATAAATGTGATGAACATGTTAATACTGATTTCCAAATTTATCAACACAATGCGATCCAAATGTCCAAGCAAAAGTTGGTTTTACTTGAGGTGATTTCCAATTTCTAAGGCGTAAGTCGTCAGGTGAACGGTCAGAGGTTCGCCAGAGACTCTTCTTCAGATTTTTTGCGATTTCATAAATTCAGAAAGACAATTCTCGGGCGGTAATCACGAATATGACAATTAGAAAGGCGTAAGTCGTCAGGTGAGCGCTCTTTAGAGGCTTTCCTGTGAAACTGGGTGCAAAATTGAGGTCGGGTTCGTAATCAGAGCCCTCAAATTAGCTAGGAGACGATTTTTTGTCTTTCTTGAAAGAATTCTATTTTTCGAATTAAATAATCCTGAAGACACTCTTAAGATTTTTTGCGATTTCAGAAATTCAGTAAAAATAGATTTTTTTATTATAGCGGTTTTTTACAGTATTTCGCTTTGTCTCCTCTCTCCACTATGGGCACTGATGTTCCTTTATTGTATTTTTTTTTGTGAATGTATTTCCAAACTGTATTTGGCGTGAGGTACTCTAAAAGAGTTACTTCGTCACCACTAGACGTTAAAAGTAATGTTTGTTTATGATGCAGAGAGTGCTTAGAAAAGCATATCAATACACGCAAGCAGTATTCCTTGTATTCCAACACAGCTGACATTTTTTTAACAAAAACGTACCTATCGAAAGACGATTTTCGCAAATTTCTGATTATGACTCTGGTATTAATAAACTCTCCAACGATTTTATAGCAGCAATATTCAGGTTTCGCCTGATGCCTGCGTAACTGCTTATATATACAAACATTCAGTGATATCTTGAGACGCTAACAAAGAAACAAGATAAGTACAAAGTCAACATTGATACAAGCTCAGACTAGCCGTTCGTACCAAGCTTCTAATTAATTTTAACTCTGTCTGCGCAAATCAATAAGGACAACTGCGTAGTCGTAGTTCGATTGTATCGTAGGTTGGTCGAACAGGCCCATTTTCATTATAATTGAAAACTGAATTGTGCGAATGTAAGAATATAAACGGGAAATGGTTTTTGTGACGCTCATCTGAATGAATGTAGGAAGAGAGGATCGTCGCTGTTATGTTTTGGAATGCAGATCATTACAGCTTACTGAGATAATCGATTTCAAGATATGTAAATGCAGGAATGGAGTGCCTTGTAAAAACATCGCGCTCAATTCATAAAGTGTAGTTGGTGAATATATTTATTTTCTCTAACTTGTCTACTCATGCATCAAGACTACATGTACCAAGATATTCATATTTGAATCCAATCGTTCACTATAGTCTGTGACAAACACATTTAGACATACGACATACAGAATTTATGCTTAAAATCAGAATGATTGATTGGAACAAAATCGTACTGATTTCATCCGAAAAACATCGACATCATTTGATTTGGAATCGCCAAATTTCTCTTCTTGTCTAGATAGACGTGCACCTTCTTCCAGACGATAAGTCCGAGTTTTAGCTTTATATAACCATCACTTTAATGGAACAACGAGTTTTTTTGCAACGTTATATCCAGTTTCGTGTTGAACTTGGGAAATCCGCGAGTTTGACCTTTGAAAAGTCAAAACAGGTCTATAGGAAGCATTCCTTATAATGAGCATGAGTTATCCGCTAACACCCATTTTTGAAAGCTCGGAAGATGAATTTCGGTCAGAAAGACCTTCAACTTCAAAATCTAACCTTTAAGGGCTTATCATCAAGCTGAAACGTTTTAATCGTACATCAAATTTTGACCGAAGATATGCGAGAGATTTGCGAAAAATTGTACCGCAAAACCTCTTCAACTGAGCAGTAGGTCAACATTTGCGTTGGTTTTCTTCAAAAGTTTGCCGATGATCACGAATCTTCAATCGTGTAATCACACGTGATCAACAGTCCGACCCTGAAATAAAGCACCAAACCGAATGGTGCAGTAAGACATGCCTTCGCCCAAAAATGCTGGAATGAACGAATCAAAATTAAACATAATGCTGAATCGCTTTTTGACTGTATGAGTATCCTGCTTCAATCCAAAGAGGTACTGGCTCTGGAAAATGGTGACCCGTGATCCGGAAGTTGCAGAATGCAGTCAATGCGTCATTGGTACAACGCACCATGCCAAAAGACCTCTCTCATCACGGAATTTTTGACCTCAAAAGTCATCCCTATTGCATAGCCCCCCTACTCGCCTGATTCTAGTCCTTGCGCTACTTTTTACTTTTCCCAAAATTTAGCAATGTCTTTATAGGACGTTTGGGACGCTGGAATATATTCAAAAAATGTGATCGACATGTTAAAAGCCCTACCAGGAGGAGCTTTTCAGCGGCGATATGAAAACTACAAATGATGAAACAATATTGTCGTTTGAAGCACATAGAAGGTTTTGGAGATTTGAATTACTATTTTTCTCACAGACCTCGTACAAGTATGGTATTTTATTGATAACGTCAGGAATACATTTTTGTAATATCTAAATGTGGATACAAAACTGCGCTCCGCACAAGGCACACAGTGGGTGTAAGTACAGGAAGTGTACAAGGTGAAAGTTGACCGATCAAACATTAACCTAAAACACATAGAGATGACGGATTTATTGTCAATGACCTTTGGACAGTATTTTATAATTCTCGTAGCATTTCAGACGATTAGGTGTTTAGGGGTAATTCACATTTTCTACAAAGCTGTTTCAGCAACCATCACTACAAATTACTGTAATTTAACTGAATAATGGTTATACAGTAGTATCAGTTCATGGGAGCTTTTGATTGTATCTTAGAACTGCTGATCTGCTTGGAATATTGAAAATTATTAAGGATTGGAGGATCTATAATATGTATTAAATTTAATTCCAGAAGCTCTATAATTCTCAAATCAGATCAGACTATGTATTTCAGAAATAACACAATTGAGTCGGGAGTATAGCGTTAACCTACTTGATTTTTCTTCGACCAATGCCCAGCTCTCAAATTTGGCAAGAAGCCGTATCTAATAAAAGCTATTTTTACCGCTATAAATCAATCAGATATAAGCTGTGGCATTCAGGCTATTCTCTCCCTACGATTTTTCATCAATCTTGCCTCGCTATTTGCTGTTTCGTCTGGCCATTTATTAGGAGTTAAAAATTACACTCGCTGACACTCGGTTTAATAATTAATAATTAGTGTCTACAGTAGATACCAGATTTTTATAATTCTGACGGTGATTCATGCATGCAACAAATAAGATTTGATTCGGATTTTGAATCTGTTGTGTCTCAAATAAAATAAAAAAATTCAAAATATTAAATAACTAAATCTGTTCTAATTCTAAAATTTCTAGAAATTCCTATAAATTCCAATACGAGCCATTCAGAATGTATCGATAATACATTATGTTCATGTACTATCGTAAATTTTCAAGACCGCAGTTTTTGAAAGGAATCTTATAATTTTTTCGACATGTACAGACTATTACCGGTGTCATAATGTTATAGTCGATAGAACGGGTACTACCAATACTTACATTTTTCACATTCCATCTCCCTCAACAACCACATCTAAAAATTAGGTATGGAACTTTTTTTCGATTTTCGAAAACTACAAAGCCATTTAATCCGTGTCACAGTAATAGCCTAGCATCAAAAAGTCTGAAAAGTACTTTCCGAGTTATGGAAAGTTCAACGATTACAAACGAGAGACGAACGGAAATGAGGACATGAGTTTTTGTGACGTATATACGAATGTGTATTATCAAATTCTAGCCTACTTGTCTGCTTGATGGACGACTCATGCTTTGGGGTGCATCCTGACACATGCGAGCAGCACCCCAACGATGGTCTGATCTGGACCTTGTATAGTAGCAGTAGCTGTTCCGGAGAATATAATTTCCTGGAGCGGAAGAGAACCCCCAGCTTCTGGGATGCTGACCTAGCGAGGCCAGCAACATTTATATAGAAAGAACCTTTGTGCGGTGTTGTCGGCTGGACTGAAATCACTTTTCCGGGGAGCTTATGATTGATTCCATTTCAAAACTATTTATGACTGGATTGATGAGTCTATCCTTGGATACAGATCAAAGAATACAGCAAGCGATCTTCTTCCAAAAGTATTTCTTTCAGGAACCGTAGCATTGTGGAATGGGCTACCGGGGAGGTTGGTCCTCAATTGTTAGAATTTATGGCGTTTTAATTTCAATGTCAATAACACGTTTATTTACATCTTCGCGCGATTCTGTAGGGCCATAAATTTTCTGCCTTTGTGGGAAGCTATATACAAAAATATTGCAGCGAGATCAGCAGTAACAGTAGGAAAAGATCGCCTTGTATTTACGGCATGTACGCAGTTGTGCAGTTATCGAAAAAGACGTTTAGAATACCTAGATTCTTCAAAAGTAGAATGTCTTTGGTTATAGAACTTTCAAGATGAGACATTTTTTATATATACTGAAACAACGAGCTATAACAGCAGTCAGTCAGTCCTCGGACGTCAAACAGTCAAGAACCAGGAGCATAATATATATCAACTCATCTCCAAATGTCGCCCTCTATGGGGACGCCCACTGGCAACTTACGAAGTCAAAGTTCATAACACCTGGACTGCCTTGAAGTGGCGACTGATTTCTCATACGTCTATACCACCCGATTGCTCTCTACAGTAAGACCGCCAGGATATACCGACGAGTCTAGGCTGAAGACGAAACATCCATGTCATTAGGTATAATGCGTAGTGGATAGCATACACTAATTAATATATTTACCTACGACTGAGGTCTTAATTTGTCACTAGCTTTTATGTATTCAATTCCATTGCCGTCATCAATATACCGTTATACTTCAGTTACAGTTATAGAAAAACAGATTAATCTTCTTGGATCAGAAAAGCGATTATTAGCAATGACTTTCTCCAATCCTATCGAGGAGTATTTCAAAATTAAAAATTAAAAAAGTTGTTTTTACTCTGAGAGAATACCTTCTAATGTATATTCCCCTGTAAAATTTCGTTATAAAAAACACTTCTTATTCTCTCCGGTCGCAGTCTGTGGCCTGTAGAAACTTTTCCGTATGAAATGAGCCTAACTTCCCGCATACTTTCCCATAAACAACAATTTAATGAAACATAGAGGCACTTGCCGGTAAACTTCCCCCTGGTTTTATTACTTCTGCAAAGTTTTAAAGGTAAACTACATTAGGGGTCTTGGCATTAATATAGATCCAAACTTCTTGAATTATTAGTTCAGCGTCGAGCGTGAGGAGATAACTTGAAAATTATGACAAATAGACGTCACCTCTATTTGCAAGCTTAATCAGATAAGATCGTTCGGTATAATCTTCCCAAAATGGCGCACACTGCGGAACGACACCAATTTGGGGAAGTTGCCGAGTAATTTCCAACCATTGTTTGGGATGTTCTCAACAATATAATTATGTTTAATGGAAGAAATGTACCATAAGGCTGAATTTCTTCCTCGGATTTTGAATATCATAGCCTTCAGCGCAGCAGTAAGAATAGTATTGCATCCATGAATTTAGATTAATTGTGAGATAATCCACTTTTAGGGAGACTCATTTTTCTACGTTTTAATTTGATTTTGGAAAAACAGCGCTGTAGCTTTACAGACAATTTTATTGTTCTTAGACAATAACATGCTTTTGTATTGCTTAATACAGATGACATATGACAGGTGACAGAGATAAAGATATATGACATATGACAGATCGAGGTACAGATGGACCAAATCAACGACAGACTGACATTCCGACAGACCCAGAGCGATAGACAGCGACAGACAAACAGGTAGACATACAGAAAAATAGACATACAGACCGGTAGGTAATAAGATCGACGTATAGGAACATCTCAATAGACTGACATACCGACAGACAGAGATACTATAAGAGAAGAGATCGATAGAGCATGAAGCCAATTGCTAGACGGAGAAATCAAACAGACAACATAAACGAGCGATGAGGATTTTCTTGCCCTCGTGCAACATCAAAACATTAATATTTCAAATATTAAAAAAATGATGCCTGTAGTGTAGTATCCATCAAGAAATAAACAAAAAATGAATTGCAAAGATAGTGTGAACCAAAGATAAAATTTGACCCTCCTAGTGTTTATTACTTTTTGACTTGGCTTAATATGTCTGTCTTAGGAGGAGCGAATGGTACAAAATTCAATGTTCATGAAACTTGGCAGATGTGAGAGCACTTGAATGACAGAAAATTCCCATTTGATACAAATATTAACAGAAAGGAAAAGCAATTATATGTCGCAATTCCGTGCGTCTAAAATATTTTGTGAGGTACATACAATTCCGGGCAAGTTAATAGGCCTTATAATCTCATTATTGTGGCCACATTAGAATTTGTATGGTTAGTGCTTCAGTAATTGAAATTGTTTCCGAAGCATTTCCCGCTGATTTCACTGGAAATGATGTTTATGACATATGCTTGGTGGTTTAACTTTTGTTTCAAATTTGACAATGTAGGTGTTTCAAAACTTATTTCAGACTACTATTGTTATATAATTTTTGGTGTAGCGACATTTTGATTGAATCATCATCACAAGATGTTGTTGTTGCAATACTTCCACGTACTACCATGAGATGTGAAACCGCAAGAAGAAGGATTTTATCAAACTTTACACAGATGACTCGAATTCCAAAATACCCAGACTAGCAGACGCATTCTAGACCTCACAATGTGTGAAGGAAGAGAGTGAGTGAACATTTTTAGTATACATGTATATATGGCTCCTGATGTAAACTTTTTGATATCTTTATAGGTTTCTTTATTTCCAAGAGCTAATTCACCTGATAAGTGGTAGATGTTACGAAAACATATATACCTAATTTGAATAATTTACCTCCAATAACTGAAGGATGATTCTTTCGGTCTTTTGTCAAATAGACTAACATCTTTTTAATAGTCCGCGTAGGTTTCTAGTAGATACATTTGGCTGCCGCTCTTGATAACACTAATTGATGACTGTTAGGAATTCAGTAATGTATCTATTAGTCATAGGTTTTATTGTTCCTATAGGATAAAAAAGATGCATAATATAACTATTAAATAATATCTGAATTGAATGAGCAGATATAACGGTACATCGTAAATAGTGGTTATGAAGAACAAGAGATGTCGCTGTGAATCAATTCACCCTTGTTGTCCCTTACGACATCTGTTGGCGCTTCAATGCATTCCAGATGTTAGGACCTTTGACTTCGTAAGTTGCGAATGGACGTCCCCATAGAGGGCGACACTTGGAGATGAGTTGATATAAAATAATATAAGATATGCCAACACTTCGCGTCTTACGGTATTTTTTATATGCAAAACAAGTTCCATTGCTCCCTGAAATCTGACAGTAGTAGCCCTGTGTATCTTTTTACACCTAGCCAAAAATGCGTGCCTGAAGAATATAAGTTACACAATCGCATTGAGTAACTGGAGAAGTTTATACAGGGTTGTGCAACAGGTATCACCTATATTGCGTGGAACATGGTAAACCTTTCGCTGCTGACAGTTCTATTGTCAGTTATATGTGCGACAATTAGTGCATTTTGATTAATTATGGATAAGAGTTCGATTAATACACGCATTCATTTTTGTACGTATTCGTCTCGCCTTCAATGCTCCAAGGCACGGAAGCAAACAATAACTACTTCGATATCAACTCAACGCTTAGAGGTCGTGTACGAACAGTGAGAACCCATGAAGTAATCAACGCTATCAGCGCTGAGACATTCACTGGCACTGACCAAAATCAGCTCCTGGGGCGCAGAAAATCCACAACATCTTCACGAAAACTCATTGCAGTCTCTTCGAGTCCTCGCTTGATGTGATGTTTCTGCATTCGATATCGAAGGACCACATTTTTGCTAAGGTTACAGTTAATCCAGAAAGTTATATTCATATGTCATAGAAGCTTTTATGGTCAGAATTACAGAGACGTAGACAAAATAAGCTATGGTTTCAGCAAGATGATGCCACGTTGCATACGTCATAGCAAACCCGAATGGTGTTGCAGAATATGTTTCCTGGCCACCTGAAATCGAAGTTCAGTCACATCTTGGCTGACCTGTCCATCAAATTTATCCGATCTGACGGCTCCTCATTTTTCCTTGTGGAGTTATCTGGAGCAGAAGTGTGCAAACACCGCAAGACCTTAGAAATACAGAATATTAACCCAGAATTTCTGGAACGAGTATTTGAACATTTTAGAAAGAGTTTGCACTACTGCAAGAAGGAAATTCAACAGGCGGAGTATATAAGACATTAGATTGCACTCAATTAGGCTGCCTAAGCTCCTTTCAATTGAATATTTGTGGTTCTTTCTGATCTGTCAAAATAGATGGTACCTATTGCAGAACCCTGTAGTGCAGATTATTTAGCCTAGACAATCATATATGGTCTTCTTTCAAATTTCTTAGTTGACTGCATTTCTGTCTAGTGACGTTTGGTCAAAATTCCTAGAATATAGTAAGATAATAAGTTAGACAAATCGGGAGAACAATTAAGCTACGATTGCTGGCAATCATCGCCCATTCATGTGCTGTGGTGTTTCTAGATAACTCCTCTTACCACATAATTTCCAAAGCACGATCGTTCGTCATATCGACACTGTTCTCGAGCACAAACAAAAAGATCGTCGTCAGTGGAGTTGCCGATATATTTCAGTTTGCTTCTGCTCCACTATTTTCCCGTGTCAATAGTGACTAATGGCCTTGCCGGCTGTTACACAGAGACAGGAAAAGCAGACAGCAACTAACGTTTATTAAGTGAGAATGAAATCCATTGGATAACTGTCATGTGTCGGAACACTTCTTGTTGAAGTTACGTTGTTTCAGCACCACCGGTTGTATTTGACTGAGCTTATGGGTGATATATCAGCTTTGTGTCACTCTTCAGGGTTATACTTATGAACTGGACAATGCCTGTTTCATTTGAATATGTTTATTGAGAGTTGGTGTACAAATTCAATAATGTACAGGGTGTTATTTAAGTACGCTGCCAAATTCCGTGCGGTAATTCTTTGAGATGGAATGTTTATACAAGCATAGGTTCGGTAATCCTTCGTTTCGTTAGGCCTTGTCGCACCAAACACTTGTAACATGTAATGTAAGAAGGGTCGGATCCAAGACTATACTTAAGAGGCGTAAAAAGCCTCCTTTGCTGACATCGGATTGTGCACCTTTTTCTTTTCATTCATTTCAGGATCCAACTCACTTCCATGCCACTTTTGACTTTGAAAATATCCTTAAAAATTAACTTGGTTTACGCAATCTAGTCGTTAAATTGAAACTTCTCAACCGATTTGAGTGAGGCCTTATTCCAACTCACATTCCACTCAAAATGTTTTTTGATCCCTCATCCACTACATTATTATCTGATGTACCCTTAATTTATATTACAACGTATTCTGGAAATAAATAAATATAACTACATGGTTGCAAATACTCCAATCAGTAACCTAATAGTACCTTTATACTTGCAAGCAAAACTACTCCGCTTGGCAATATTTTTCATAATTTATTTCAACTTGACCGTTCCAATAACTACGTTCCAGTCGAACTCGCAAAACCACTTCGCACAAAATAAATCGTTTCTTAATGTTTACCCTTCCTTGCTCTCTACCTTCAAGCATCTTATTCTTTATTGATTAAACTTTGCTAGAACAAGAAAAGTTTGTTTAAAGTTAACAGTGAGCAATTTACAAACTTTGATTACTTTCTCAATCGCTCCTCGGATTTATTTGTCACGAAGGGACTTTTATATTTACGCCGAACTCAATTGTTCTGATGCTATGACTGGATATGAAACATTAGCATCTTCTGGACGATGCTTTTTCGCCAATATGGCTTCCGCAAGCATAGATCCACGGGAGATCTTCTGGGCTACGTCGCACATACGAGTATTTGGAGGCTTTCGACAGGGTGTAGCATGAGAGACTTCTGATCAAGCATGCTGCCTACGGGCTGCCATAGCGGTATGTGCAAATGCCTGGATCGCTTTCTCAGGAATCACTCCTTATCTGTGATGGTGGTTGGATATGCTTTCGATGTACTTACCACCAATTCGGGTGTTCCTCAAGGATATGTCCTTTCTCCAACGCTTTTCTTGTTGTACATCATTGATTTGTTGGAAAGAACGTCTAATTCTATCTTCAGCTTTGCATATGACAGGACCCTTATTTCCTGTATAGATACCGCATTTCAGCAAGGACATCAGGTCGTTCAGATCAATGAGGACATTGAGAGAATTTTTGAATGGGTATATTCAAACGGAGTTTAGTTTAACATGCAGAAGAGTCAGACAATGGCAGTAGCTGTTCCGGATAATAAAATCTCCTGGAGCAGAAAAGAACCCCCGGCTTCTGGATGGCGAACTAGCGAGGCCGGCAACGTGATCGTACCATGAAATGTTATTGGAGATGTGAATTCCCAGAAGCTTGATGGAAGATGATTCAGAGCTGAATTCCAATTGTAGATTTTCTGACGACCATTCTCTCAATGTCCTCATTAATTTGAGCACCATGCTGCTCTTACCCGAATAAGGTATCTCGGGATAGTATTGTTTTGCCACGTATGTACTTATTGTCGTTGACAGGCAACTACAGATTTGCGTTTTGACTGGTCGTTGCATTAGTGGCGATATCCTTAATCAACTGTTTCCAGCTGAAGACCATGTAGGTAAGTATTAGCTACACCGCTAGACCAAGCGATAATTCGGAAGTCAAAAAAGAAATTAAATAGTTTTAGTAGTGCTTAAAATCATTATCAAGGTTTCGGGATGTCTCGTCTCGCCTTGTCTGGATATATTTTTATCGCAACGCGGCTTGTCTCGAAATTCTAGACAAAATGCTCTCGAGATGTGACTGTCTCATGTCACGCCGCATCTCTAGTTGAATTTGAATTGCGGAATTATAAGCAGGAAATAACGTATTTGGTAGAACTATCTTCGCCGCCACTGAGTTCCATCCTTCCTTAAAGGTTTTCCTACGGTTTCCCCAAAAAAACTGTACCGCTTGCGTTTACTCCCTGCTGATGGTCTATCCATGTATGGACCAGCTAGTGGAAGCCAGCTTTTTACGGTCGCTGTTTATGGCGGCATTTGACGTTTACACTTTCTTTTTTGCCGACCAGGCCGCTGCTCCCGTGAGGGCGATCTTGCGGCCGAAATGTCAGGGGTTGCAGAGTGTTTGACGCTCACACATGCTCATCGGGGAAAACTACATCCGAATAAAATTTACAAGAGTTTCCTCTTTTCCTAAAGGGATACAAGATAGTCCAGAAGGTATGTTGTATATTAAGTTTTGGAAAAGACGGACATCAAGATTGCTCCTTGGAATATAGACCAGGTGAAATCTGCTTTGGAATGCATGTGATTAAATGTTTTCCAGATGATCCAAAATTGTTGGTCTAACAGGTCCAAGATATTATCAGAAATGATAACTTTACTATGCGCAGCCTTAGAAATGTTTTATTAAACAGATGATCAAATGACAGCTCATATATCTAGGAAAAAAATGTACGAAAAAACCGTTATATAATTCAATTTTACACAAGATCTTTCTGCTGAAAATCGAAAACAATGTTAATGTTGCAAAAATAGAAAGAAGTGAAAAATCTATGTGAGTAAATTAAGTTTTTGGAACAAAGCTTTGGATCACTCAGAAAATAGTTTTCCAAAAAAAACCTTTTCCATATGGAAAATCATCACACCAGATGCCATCAAATTCAAAATAGTTTTTGCGCAATAATTTGGCAACACGGATTTATTAAAGTAGTTATTAGCATTGCAAATGTAACAAAGTCTAAAGTAACGCTCCTAACAATTTATTGATACATAAAAGGACGCTAAAACGCATTTAAGAAAATTGAAATCGACTGATAAGCAAATTGTTGAAAAATCGACAAAGTGATAGATTTTTTTCGTTCATCTCTTATATATAGATGAACTATTCTATAAGAGAAAAAATAAATTCTTCGCATAGGTTTTAAATAAAAAGTGATCAATAAATTGTTCCAAAATTTCAAAAGTATTTATTATCAAAATAGGGATATTTAAGAAAATCATGAAAAAGTATTCAAAATTGAACGATTTATGCGTAATTTGGTAGGACCGTAAGAAAAAGTATAGCTACTCTGCTGCAGGGATTTTAGAGTGCTTGAAACGTGGTAATTCGAAGTGATTAACGAAATATGGAACATTTCATGTACGATCAACCAGAATTTTTGAAAAATATTGAAAATTGGCAACATCACGATGTTTAGAAGGAAGGCTTGCAATTTGCTATAAAAAAGCGTGTTTTCTGGACTGTCAAGTTGGTATTTTCATCCAATCAAAAAACCCTTAGTTGATCGTATAACTGAATACCTCGAAAACATGTCAAAGTCGGTATTGTGTGTTTGAGTTAGAGCTACAACAAATGATAAAAATATTGTAAATATTTTTAAATGTACCCATTTTTATAATAAATACTTCTGAAACAAACAATACGTTTAGTATTTTTCTTTAAAACATTCCCGAGAAAGTACCTTAATTTTGAAATTTTACATCAGGGTAGCCCTTTAATCGCCTAGTTCTGTGATATATAGTAAAGAGCACTCAATGCAGTTATATTCCATTTACTCCTTCTTGAAGAACATATTTTTATCCCATCATAGATAAAAAAATTAATTGTAAAACTCATTAATCTTCACTCTAAAATATCGCCTTTCCTTCAAAATATCATATTTGGACAAAAAGCTTTTAGAAATTCTAATACTCAATCCTTTTTATACATGTAAGAAGCACTAATTTGATTACCCTCTAGTTAATAATTCATGAGAAATATATCATCTTACCGCTAACGAGCATGCCAAATGTTGAAAAATATTGGAAAGATTTTCATTTATTTCTGTCATTACCCCAATTCTCAAAACTTATACACTTATTTCGTGTTTTTTCTCGTATTAATGTAAAGTAAAACAGACCAACGAAAATGAGTGTTAAATGTATTTTCGAGATGCGTAAGTCATGAAAGCATGTCTCGGATTCAAAAATGTTTGCGAATATATTACTTCCACCGCCTATTGTCGCAGGAGGTAAAACGCTAACGTTTTTGTCTCGGCAAGCATGATCACTTCGCAACTGCTTCTTCACGGTTATCAATTTTTATCCACTGTGTATATCCAAACTGTCAACACTCTACTGAAAATTGGTTGGTTGAATATAGCGTGAATAATATAATTGAAAATGCCAGATTTAACTGGAAGTCTCTTCACCGAAAGAAATTAAAAGCTGTAAAAGGACAGCGATACCGTGTCGTCGGTAGACATCCGTATCGAATTGTTATTTGCTTTGTGAGCAGCAACCCTTAGCTTTAAGAGCTCACGGTTAGTGCTTGCCGTTGTGCACCAACCAAATAAAAATAATTCTCGACGTGCAATTCGCCAACCCACCGCGTACAATAACATTAATTAAATGTCACAGGAAAACAATTCAGCACCCACGAACGTTTGTTCAAACGGTTGTGAAGGTTAAGGTAGCAATACCGGGGTTGTTATGAAACAAGCTCAAACTGAAAGTTCAGGTCCATAGACTATTATATACTATTATTATTTTAATTCAATTATCTGCAAGGGGTTTTCTCGCTGAGCTTTAGGGTCACGTTACTGGCTCTTTATTTCACTATGTCAGCATTTGTGCAAGTGCAGATTTACTCACTGGGCGCTTTAGGATTAGCAGACATTGTCCGCCTCTATGTCTTGTCATTGCGATCGCGCACCATATATTGTTCCAGGCCATGTATTGGGATGCGCTCCAAATCACTCCCTAAACCTTCTGGACACAATCCAGAAGCTAGCAATACGTCTAGTGAATGCACCTGGCCTTACAAAGGTCATCCACAGTCCAGAACATCCAAGAACGGAGGCTTATCTGTCTCTGTTCTATGAATATTATTAAAGCAGATTTTCGATTGAGCTATCTCGCATAATAACTCCAAGGGTCGCCAGTACCGCAAAGACTAGAGCAGCTCAACGGGCACATCCTAACCAGGTCGAACCAGGAGAACCTCAGCGTTGTTGAATGAGCTACCGGGTACTTTGTTCCCCAATGACTAAAATCTACAGTGTTTTGAGGACCTTGTGAATAGGAAATTATCCTCTCGCAGCAGTTATGAAGGCTGTCAATAAAAAAAGACAAAACATATGCTCTGCCTAGCTAATGTCTATCTATTTCTATTTGTTTATATTTGCTTCATTGTCATTGAAACGTTCAGTCAATCGTTCGCTGCAATTAACTACCACTAAAAAATGTATTGAAATAAAGAGGTACCATACTAATCACGCAGCTCCCGTAGAGCAATGGTGGCGTGTAACAAGAAGAGCCAACAAGAAAGCGCGCCTTTGCTTTGCAAGTTACAGGGAGACACGTCCAGCAACTTCAACGCGCCGGTCGCAGTCGGAGAAACAATCGCGAACGGCGGGCATGTCAGGTAGCCTGGTTCAGTAATTAACTGGCATTGTTCAGATAACGGCCAGATGCGCGCGAAGATAGCGTCGATATGCCCAAATGGCTGCTACAGTCAATGGCGTATCTTCGAAGCAGTCACTTACCGCAACTTAATTGTGTGGGAAAATAGTAGAATCAAGTAAACTAATACATAAAGCAGGGTTGATACAGTTAGTTGCTGTTGCTACCCTCGCATCTCATTTGCCATACATTTCTATCTACTTCGTCTCCCATAGCTTCTACTCTTTTTCTCCATGTATTTGCAGGACTTCCTCTTTTCCTTCTATTTGGTGGGTACTGGACGTGGTAGCCATCAGCATGAGGTGTCCGAACCAGATGAGTGGTCGTTCTATTCTTTCATGTCTTCTATTTTGTTCTTTGTTTTATTACTTCGTTTGTTATATGTTACAGTCTTGACATTCAGCAGCGTATTCTGAAAAGTCCATTTCGACAGTTTGCAGTGTTTGTTTCTCCTTTTGTGTTAATTTACACGTTTTCGCATTCGTGGACCACAATGAACCATTTAACTGTTGTATGAAGCATTTCCTTGCCTTAATTATTCTTTATCCAATGCCCTGGTCATGATTACCGTCTTGTTTAAGGGGACTCCCCAAAGATGTATATTCTTTAATGCTTTTTACCGTTTTGCATAAACTTTAACATAACTTATAGAGGGTTCCCCTAGGAGCTTATGATTGATAACGCCGCTACATTTTACAGAACCACTGTAATCTCAACATACATTTTTAAGCCAATTTAAGATATTCACAGATCTGACACATCTGCCAACCTGAAATACTAACATCTTCAGGTGTAGTATGAACTCACAACGAATTGTGGATGACGCGATATTAATTCAGGGGCACTATACAAGCAGATATTGAAAATCGCTCATAAGTTATTGGCAGACCTCATTTACCTACTTGACAGCATGAAGACTCAAAATATGCACAATGAGCAGATTGGCTGAGAGCTTTGACTTTCCCCCGTCTAAGTATTACATAGACAGCTGAAGAGGAACACGCTTGATTATTCTATTCCCAATCCTCAGCACACGTATAGTTCAATGGAAATTATCTGAATTGAGTTGCCTTTAAGTCGGTTGCGCTACTGGAACTACATCACTTGTCTTCTTCACGTTCGAAGTATAAAGACCGCATGGCAGATCGAGCACACAACCATAACATTTATTTATAGAATCTTAATTGGGATTGTGCCGATAATTAAGTAGCAGACTGACAGCTCACGTGGTCCAGTTGTCAGATCCTATCAGTTATTGTAGGGTCTAAGCTGATAAATCCAAACGGATGTACTTATTCACTTCAAAAAAGGCTGTGTATAATCTATTTTGCGCCTTGAGCTTGGTCGTAACAAGATTCTGCATTTGACCACTAGATAATGAAGGCTATTTAGTCGATTTGTTGGCGTTTCGGTTGTGCAAATCTTACAAATAGTCTAATATCAATGCTGGGGGCATCGAGTGAGTCTTTGTGACACGACCAGCATTAGACTATCAACAGACATCTATCGATAGTTTATACGACTATCAAAAGGGGTCGCTAAGGCTAAAATTCTTGATCCCGAGCCCCATTATCTGTCACCCATCGGTGCCATGAAAACTATGCACAGTCCCACAAGATTTATAAAAATACGCGGGATGGCAATTCTGACTGGCTATTTTCTAAACAATTATTTAGTTAGCCTAGTGAGGAAGCAGCGAAATACTATCTTTCAGTGTTCACACAGCAGCTTCCCTTTGGTACGGCAAGCGACCAATCAGGTAAGCGAGTATCTCTTGAATATAATAATAATAATAACAATCATTGTTGAGTGAAGTGCCCCTGTGCAAAGTCAGGAAGATAAGACAGCTAAGCATGTGTTGCGTGTGCGATTTTCTAACTATCATATCAATAAGAAATGATATTCTAACAGAGTGCTGGCCTTCCATAGGTAGTTCAAGTAATGTTCCGCAGAGTTGTACTATCACGTTTTTACTAGTTTGCGGTAGTTTAACAACCAGTTCTGGGAACAACAGGGAAGGACGTCACACTGTCATTTTTTCTGATTATGCTCCCAGCAATACAAAATATGGACAGAAGTCGTGGTAGAGGTTCTTTCTTGGTGAAACTCTTCCATAGTTAAGATACAATCCGTGTACATGATACTATATGTATTTTTTTATAATGCTTCACAGATTAAATCTAAAGGCGTCACAAAAAGTTGCTGTGATCTGTGAAACCTTGTGTGCAAATTACAAAATTTTATTTTAAATATGGCATAGTTTTATATCTGTGGAAAATGAAGTCTGCGTAAGGCGTTTATCAGTGTGTTGTTCTGAAAGGCAAGCAAATGTACCTACAATATCACCTGCTCATATTTATTGGATGTATTGCGTAACACATCACCAAAAGAATCGTGTATGGTATAGGTGAGTCGTTGGAATTAACATTTCACTTATATAGGACATGTACAGCTTGTAGATTTGCAATCCAATACCTCTGTTGAAAAAAAATCAATAACCTATAGTCTCTGAGGAATAAAATGTGTGAAACATATTGTAATGTGATGCAATAAAAATTTGTTATTCCGTTACTGAATTGATTTAGCTACTTTTCACATCATTTCATCGTTATTTTGTTAATGAAAATCATATGATTATTACCATATTTTTGGATACCATTCTTTATTGCTGAATGAGTAAATGTTTTATCTTGATCAGCTGATGTTGGAAATTATCAAGTCAATATTAAGTGCAATGTCACGGATGTTAAAATTTCGTTTAAAAAATATATGAATATATCATAATGCAAATTATACAAAACCGCAACATACTATGGTACGATACAAGGACAATAACTCATCGTTTTCATAAGTATAATTTCAATTCAGAAGAAGTTTGACATCTGATAGGTGTGCTCTAAATGCCCCTCTACAATTCCATTTGAAGGTATGGATATGTTGAAGGCTTTCACTTCATTACCATCTTATTATACCTATCCTTAAATTATACAAATAAACACATAATATCACCCCGGAAAGCCCAAATATAATTTACACAAATTGGACTAGCTGTCAGGTAGAGGACGGTTACCCACCCAAATTAAGCATACATAAATAATCCCCCGCCGAAAATATAAAAGAGCCAATTAACATCGGACAAGCCTTCCACCCCCTGATAGATTTATCGACTCTAATTTGCTCCTAATAATGTTGTTAGACACGTAATAAACTTGATAATGCTTAGGTAATGGGCGAATGGTGGAAATACTTGGAGAACTGTAATTGAATCGAAGGTATTATTTATGTTATTAGACGAAAATTGACTCAGTGGAAACCTATAATTTCCGGCTTTGGCGTAAACTATCGAATAACGTTTACTGCCCACGGACAATGTCATTATTATCACTGCCTTGATTCATTCGATATTTTTACTGGCGGCTAATTAAACCACATGCTATTGAATAAATGACTTTACTACTACGTTTCGGCTGCCTCGGCTGAATTGATTAGAGTATCAAAATTGCGTTAAGTAGGTTGACGCTGTACTTCCTACGTATTTGGAAATGAAGATTTGAATATAGGAACTACCGGAAGACCTTAATGATTTGAAATACTCCTGTCTCAGAATGTTTTTGATTTCGACTGGTTTAACATGATTACCACAGGTTCAACGCAGAGTCGACCTACTTGAGGCTACTTTATTGAAGGTTAAAAAAATACAGTATTTGTAATTATTTATCATGCTTTTCAGGTAGATTGCAGTAGTGCAGTATTAGAAGTTTTGTTTGTGCGAACGTGGCAACCCGACAAGCCAAGAGCGTCTACCTATATTATATTTATAGAGATCTATTCCGACAGTTCGTCAGTATCGCTTGAACAGTAGACTCGGAATGTTTGACAACTCCGCCGCCACTTAACCAATTTTGAAAACTATAAAGCTTTTTCGTCCTTATCACACTAATAACCTGGTTTGTTAAAATCCAGTACTTTCCGAGATACAGAAGGCCCAAGGACTACAAGACATATTACCGACAGACAAACACAGGGACAGACTAGCGAAAAAGAGTGACGTTATAATGTATATATCATGGAACCTCAAGAAAATAAGTAAATATAAATCGAAACGCGCCACAAAGAACAAGATAGATCTATTTGTGAAAATTTCTGTACAAATACACAATTCTTATCTGATGGTATGAAAGTCAAGTGAGATCAAACTTGTCTTTTCAAGAATCTAAACATGTCAAATTCGAAATTTTTCGCCATTACAATACGTGGAAGTAACATTTTAAAATTAAAATAACATTCACTATATCTGACTGTTTTTTTTAGATATGAACATAAATCCATATGCATCGCTACGTCAGAAATATAATGCAGTCCAACATACGGACAGCCAGACATATCGGTAGATACACAGACCGACAGACAGATGCAGATCACAATTCTTTACCTCGATTTTTCGTGAGCAGTGTTAGACGGGAGGTTATTTAAATCTTGTGTAGAGTATCTATGTAATAATGCATGATGATTACAGGGTCAATCTACAAATCAGATAAGGAAAGCGAAATTAAAAGCCCAAATTCGGAGCCTAAAAAAATTAATTTAAATTTTGGTGTGGACGGGACTTGAACCTGTGTCTCTTACATTCCGTGATGACGCAGTAGCCACACCGCATTTAACCAGACGGTCTGAAGTGTCCAGTAATTTACGTTTGCGTTCGGCTCATTTATTTTTCTGTGTCTTTCTCAATATAAATTAGAAATAAAAGTGTATTCTATCTCTATATTGAAACGCAAATCAACATCTAGATGATCTGACGTCCGTTGAATATTTATAAGGGAATCACCGATGATATACAAATTAATACAAATTCGGCACGACAAATTAATCATTGATGCGGTCATATAACTGGAGTGGAATTACTGCTTAATCAAATTATTACTCATTAAAATTTATGCATTGCTCGTAGTAATGGATACAATAAATGGTAATTAAACCGTTTATTATGCGGAATGTCCACCGGAATTTTTCAGCGTTATTAGATTATTGTTTATGGACACTGCTGTCGCTTTGTTCCCCAATAACATGGCGTTATTGAATTTGTATGATGCAGTTTTTATTGGTGCTGTGTAAACACGATGCGACGTGGTGGGACTAATATGGTGGAAATTGGTCTTTTAGTTTTCGGAGCATATTGGGACGAGTATTAATATGAATAGCCCGTTACTGGGAATACTAGCCGAATCTTCTTCTATGCTATATAATAAAATTTCACAATATTGCTGATTAGTAACAGCGAGTAGTTATGTACTGTTATGTGAAATTTGTAGACAAGGTAGATGTTTTAGAAGTGGAGTTTCAGTTTCCAAACTAGATAGGAACATTAGACCCCGGAGTATCCAGCAACAGCCAAACCCAGGAATGAGAATCAAAAAAAGTCAAGAACTGCATCTAACTAGTCCCTTGGATATAAAAGAGCAAATATATCTTAATTAAACGAAAAGACCATGAGAAGTAGGAATTAAATATGAACAGCCAGCGGGCAGAGACAGTAAAATCTGCAATGAGCTAACCACGCATGGGCAGAATAGAATTTTCACCACGATAATTATTGGCCAAACACTAAACAATGGTCATCGTTCAGCCACCGCATTCGCCAGATTTGGTCCCCTGTAACTTTTTCCTGTTTCAGAAACTCTAAAATATTCGCTCCGGGGAACGAGCCACGAGTTGATCGACGTCATCAGAAGTAACCAGATGTCATTACTGCCAACGCCTACTAAAAATCATGTTAAACTGGATTAAGCGCTGGCATACTTGTATTGGCTCAAAATGAGACTATTTTGAAAGCGACAATGAAGATTTATATAAAAATGTATAAAAACGTTTTTTCAACCACTTTGGTTCAAATTTGATCACATGGTAAATACTTGATATACATTTAGTTTTAATGCACATTGAATCTTTCTTAATGGTGTTGAATGCGTATAGGAATAGGCAAGTTATGTTAATCAGATTTTTGCTATAATCGTTACAGTGAGCGTTAACGACCGTTAAAAGTACCGACTATCGGTTGTTCACAAACCGAAGCCATCCACACACGCCTGCCATAGATTCTTGTAAGAAACGTATTGCCCCCATAAAATTTATGCTAATGCTTCTATCTTGTTAATTCTTGTGGTATTTTCTGTTTATGCTTTGGTTAATAAGCATGAATTCTTACGCTATCGAACCTTTAGTTGATGATTTCCGCATTCACGCACTTTCACACCAACGCTTATGGCGATTATGATTATTTTGCCTCCACAACTTTGTTCATCTCCAATGTGTATTCAAATTCATGCCGCGTCAAAACGGATTCGTGCGCTAGACCTCCTGATCTCGGACTATTCTTGGCCAATTGTTGCACACTAATTGATGATCTATTCACGAATAGGAGCGCAGTAATTAGAAGAGACCGCGTGTTTCCTGTTGTGCAGCGTAAAACGAATCTGAAGACGGTGTAACGACTTTCTGGATAATGTATGAGAAAAGAACGCTTTCGAAAAGCTTAGATCAAAACTGTCAACTGGTCTCACGCAATCCTTAGGGCAAAGTGTCTTCTTAGGACTCTAAAGGAAATCTAGGATACAATAGTCAGCCTGGAGGGTTGGAATGTAGTTATACTCCCGATTGGTCTAACACCTTATACATATTCTAGAATTAAGCATAAGATGAGAGCAAGTTAACAATGAGAATACCAACTTCAATATAAACTTCAAACAATCTGCCTTCATAAAGCCGATTCATTCTTATCTTTCCAAGTCCTCAGTAGCATGCGAACTAGTCTGGTAATAAGGAACCTAATAATGTCCTTCAAATCTGGAGATTGGCCCTACGTTTATTTTCCAGGGTTATTTGTGGTGTGTTCTTGGATTCCAAATGCTTTGTGTCGTTACTCTATGATTATATTATATTATTTTGTATTGTTTCTTATAAGACATAAAATATTATGTTTCTGGTGTCACGAAGCATTATGTTCCTTATTTTGGATTTATCTACACTGCAAATTCATCATTATGCTTTCAAGTATCCAATAATACTTCATACTAGTTTCTATTTTGAAAAAATAACGTTTCTCCTGGAAGTGATTATCTTAAAAACTTTTTAGCCTGATAAGCCGCCAAAATGTTAGCGACCAGTCATATGTGATTGTAATTAGCGGCTATCATACTTCCCATTTAATATTGACCTGGAATTACGGACAGCTTCTGTCCATCTTTGGACATAAGCCTTACCAGTATTGTCCAACTTCTCTGTTGCTCACCATATTCATCCATCTATATCCAGCATCCTTCTTCAAGTAATCTACCCACCTGATTTAGGATCTTCTCCTGTTTCTTCTTTTTTCTCAGGATTTTATAGCAATTTGATTCTCTCTAGCCTGCGAATTTCCATTTTAGTGTAGCTACCTCTTCTCTAAAGTGGGTGACTTTCATAGGTTAGAGGAAACGTTAGAGTATATTTTGTTAAACATGGGCAACATGGCATTGTTAGTATAACTACTCAATCGGAATAGATATGATTTAACTAATCAATGGCAGATTGGAGTGAGAAAATTCCCAGTTATAAATTGGGGCAGTGAAGGGGAAAACCTCAAAAAATGTGTTGGTATAATACGTTGCATTATCTATAATGTTTTGACTACGGTGATACTCCTACTCTTGCTAGACACATACTTAGACATCGCTCTAATGACAGTAGAGTAATATTGTATTTTCCTATAACAAAGCATGATATATACATAGTCATCATCTTCTTCCATATATAAACCATACTGATAACTAAGGACTGAGGAACGGTGACTTTGATAAATATAATATACATGAGTAGAGGAGCCCGACTTTTGTCAGGTTGAGATGCTGGTTAATTTGCGTCGAAGCATTACCTCATGTTCAACAATTATTATTATTTATGCACGAACACGATAACTGCTAAATGTACAATAATAATAATAATGATGATAATAATAATAATAATAATAATAATAATAATAATAATAATAATAATAATAATAATAATAATAATAATAATAATAATAATAATAATAATAATAATAATAATAATAATAATAATAATAATAATAATAATAATAATAATAATAATAATAATAATAATAATAATAATAATAATAATAATAATAATAATAATAATAATAATAATAATAATAATAATAATAATAATAGGCCAGCGCCCGACCAGCTGACCGCTGTCCTCATACCTGATCCCGTCTTTCCTATTTCAACAGGGACATCTTTTGCTTTATCACCTTCTACGGAAGGGGATGAAGTAAAATGTCTCTCGTAAATCTGCTCGAGACGGCGTGGATCTGGGATGGTGGTGGTAGAGTGAGGGTGTACCTCACATGCTCCTCTATCACTCCCCCTGACCTGCGTCGGGTTGAGTAGATGTATCTATTCCCATCCTAGTCACTTTCCTTACCAGACCTTATATTTTTCCTTGAGCACCCTAACTTCCGGTAATCCTAAGGTGTTGGCCGTGCTGAGGGGATGGATGGCACTACATAAGTGTGTCGCTAACGGCATGCATCCTCTGCGATACAGAGGCGTGTGTCCTCTACGATACAGGGGAAGAATGAAGATGTCAAGTCGAAACAAGGAAGTGGTACCCCAGGCGGGTAGAGCAGGTTGCTCGAAATCCCGCACTGCCTCGGCAGAGGTAGTCCGCCCCTCGGATTCTGGGGGGGGGCACCTTGGCATCAGCTGCAACAAGCAGTGGAATAACTAAGGAGACGGTTGGGCCTATCCCCCGGTTCCTGGTTATTAAGAAGGTGGATGGAGAAGATTTTACCCACGTTAGTCCATTTGTAATCGCTAAAAATCTGTATAGTGCTATTGGGAAAAATCCGAAAACGACGAAAATTAAAGGAGGTATATTGGTAGAGACCATTCGAGACGATCAATCGAGACGACTGATGCAAATAACCAGATTTGCTGGATTTCCAGTAGTAGTAGAACCGCATTCATCCTTGAACAGTAGTAAGGGAGTAATCTACTGCAGAGACTTACTCAATTGTTCAGAGGAAGAAATAACAGAGGAATTAAAAGATCTTGGCGTTATTAAAGTTCAGCGAATTAAGACAAGAAGAAACAACACTTTAGAAGATACAGCAAATCATATACTCACCTTCAATCTTCCCAAGCTCCCCGACAAAATTCAAGTAGCCATGTATAACCTACAGGTGCGACCTTATATACCTACACCAGTTAGATGCTTCAAATGCCAACGCTTTGGGCATGCGGCCATATCATGTTCAAGTGAACAGTTGTGTGTATGTGGTAAGCAAATGCATGTGAGCAGGCCTTGTGAACTACCCATAACTTGTATAAACTGTGAAGGTTCACACTCCGCCAAATCCAAATCATGTCCAAAATATCAGACTGAGCTTGCCATTCAGAGATGTAAAACATTGGAAAAAATTAGTTACTGGGAAGCCAAGAATAAAATTGCTATGCAGACGCCAAGGCCTAATGTTTCTTATTCTCAGGCAACACAAATGCCAAGCCATACAGAACAAGAGTTCATAAAGAAAATATCTCCGATACTCGAAACAATTGTTAAAAAGTCTATATCTGATATTCTGACGAACAACCCTTTAACACAGCAAGCATCGCATCCATCGACTTCCAATCTACCACTACCTAAGAGACCTGAAGGAGCAATTACTCGATCAAGAACTGGATCAGAAGCATCAAATATATCAAAGAGGAAGGCCGGTGCACCTGCAGAAGCAACTGATTTCTCAGATGATAGCCAAGCTTCGTCACAAACAGAAAATTGCAAGAAGAAAGGCTGGCCAAAAGGAAAGCCAAGGATAAAATATAAAAAAAGCAAAAGTGCTACGCCTACGAACCACGAAGATAGCAACATCAATAAGTTGACTCCCTCTCAGTGCCACGATCCAACTCTCCCGAGTTCTGGAGATCCTCCAGATCCACTGAAAACATGCAGACCTCAGACGCCTGCAGAACAGACATAATTTAAGAAGACTCATGTTTAATAAACCTGTAATATTAGTTATATATTATTATGTATCGTATATTTATTGACACAATTTTTACATATTTGTATTTGTCCCCTTTTATTACATATTTTATACATACCCCCTCATATATATGTATATATATATATGTATGTGTATATAGTCTTATCATTTAAATTCTAGTTCTGCGTCATGTGATAACTAAACTTACCATACCACCATGGAAAGTATGATCCAATGGAATATCAATGGTATCAAATCCCACTATCCAGAACTTAAAGCTCTGTTGACTGATAAGACACCTTTTTGTGTTTGCATTCAGGAGACACATCTAAAACCCAACGAAAGCTTCAACTTACGTAACTTCAGTTGTATCAGGAAAGACGTTATACCCGCCCATCGAGCAAGAGGAGGAGTCGCCATATATCTAAAGGATGACCTCTCCTACACAGAAGTTAATCTGACAACATCTTTGCAAGCAGTAGCCGTAGAAATCTTGTATCCCATTAAGGCCACAATTTGCAATATTTACTTACCAGATGCAAATTGGAGCAAGGATCAGATTCTTAACCTTCTTCAACAGCTTCCACCTCCATTCATCATTCTAGGTGACTTCAACTCTCACAACCCTTTATGGGGTTCGGTTAGATTAGACGCTCGCGGAAGAATTATTGAAGAAATTATTGATGAACAAAATCTAGCCCTGTTGAACACTGGATCAGGTACTTACCTGAATCTCAGATCAGGAACAGTCAATCCCATCGACTTATCTTTATGCAGTCCCAGATTAGCACATCTCCTCCGATGGTGCGTGCTGGATGTTTCCACAAGTGACCACCTACCGATTTCTATAGATGTAGCATCCAGAAAGCCAACTGCGTACTGTATAGAGAGGTGGTCCCTAAAAAGGGCGGATTGGACTAAATATAAGGAAGAGTTCGAACCTTTCGAAATCAAAGATTCGATAGACTCCTCAGTAAAAGAAGCGACGGAGCACATCTATACTGCCGCTGTTCGTAGCATACCTAAAACCAATGGTCAGCATAAAATAACCGCGGTTCCTTGGTGGGACCAAAAAATTGCTGCTGCTGTGATGAAAAAGAAGCATTCCTTTAACGTCTTTAAAAGACATCCCACTTTGGTAAACTTGATAAATTTCAAGAAGGATAGAGCAAAAGCTCGAGTAGTTTTAGTTTCGGGGAAAAAGTCCTCTTGGGAAAATTATGTAGAAACAATGACCCCAGAAACCACTGCATCCGAGGTATGGAGAAAGATAAGGAGTGTATCGGGGAAAAAACATTCAAAGACGTCTCGAATTTTGGTTGTTGATAATTCGATTACTTCAGATCCCACAGAGAAAGCTGAAGCACTTGCATCACAATTTGAGTGCTCAAGCTCGTCGGAAAATTACAACCAGGATTTTGTCCAACTTAAACATGAGGTAGAAACACTAGGCATTTCATTTGATGAAGAAACTGATCTGCAATATAATCTGCCTTTTTCTATGACAGAATTGGAACATGCATTGAGTGAGTCTAGTTCCTCTGCACCGGGTCAGGATCAAATTCCCAATGAGATGCTTCGCAATTTACCCGAAATTGGAAAACTGAATTTACTAAACGTCTACAATCAAATATGGAGAGAAGCAGAGTATCCCACAGATTGGCGAAATGCCATCATCATACCCATTCCGAAAGAAGGGAAGGATCTGCTGAACACATCTAGCTACAGACCCATCTCTCTTACTTGTTGCTTAAGTAAAATCCTTGAAAGGATGGTGAATAAGCGATTGGTCTGGCTACTTGAGAAAAATAATTTCTTATCAAACTACCAAATGGGCTACCGCAAGAACAGATCAACCGTGGATCAACTTGTACTGCTTGAGTCATCTATTCAAACATGCTTTGCCTCCAGAAAGCATATGGTAGCTATATCTCTTGATCTAGAGAAGGCTTACGACACCACTTGGAGATTCGGTATACTAGAGCAGCTGAAGCAATGGGGAATATGTGGAAACCTACCTAAATTTATCTCTAGTTTTCTAGAAAAAAGAACGTTTCAAGTCAGAGTAGACAATAAGTTATCGGAAATCCACACCCAAGAAAATGGCATTCCTCAAGGTTCTACTCTTAGTGTGACACTTTTCATAATTGCAGTTAATAGCTTACTAGAAACTCTTTATAATGACATTGGTAAGACCATGTACGTAGACGATCTTGTAGTTTTCCAATCAGGTGAAAACATGCAAGATATAGAGCATACCCTACAACCAGTCCTTGATCGATTGGTAGAGGCCGCTGAAAACAGGGGTTTCAGATTCTCTCCCAATAAGTCTTGCTGTATCCATTTTTGCAGACTTCGAACCCCTCACGATCATCCCACTATCACTATCAAGGGATTAAATATTCCAGTTAAAGATAACTTGAGAATTCTTGGAATAACATTTGACTCCAAACTCTACTGGAAAGTCCATATAGATAACCTTGTTCTCCATTGTAAAAAGAACCTTAACATCATCAGATGCTTGTCTAGTGTATCTTGGGGTGCGAATAAGGAAATCCTGATTCGTGTATATAGAGCCTTAGTCATGTCTAAAATGGAATATGGCATGGTTGTATACTCTGCAGCCAGGAAATCCCATTTGCTTCGCCTCGAAAGAGTACACCGTGAAGCACTTAGGCTGTGCATAGGAGCGTTTCGAACAAGCCCATCTCTATCGGTAAATATAGAAGCTGGTGTCCCTCCTTTAGAGTACCGTATACAACAACTCTCAATGAACTACGCTGTAAAAATGTGGGCTCAACCATCACACCCAAATTACAATGTCATTTTCAACAATGACATAAATGAGACATTCATGGCAAGACCTACAATAACAAGGCCTGTTGGCGTGCGCGTCCAAGAGTATCTGGACAACCTAGAAGCAGAATTGCCTACGTTGTACCCACTACGTTACGGTGATGTTCCTCCTTGGACTCTCCCTGTCCCAATAACGCGACTGGATTGTGCAAAATATACAAAGATTGATACAAATCCTACAATATATAAACAAACCCTCAACATGATAATAGATCATTATCAGCCAAAATGTGTCATATATACTGATGGTTCGAAAACTGACATAGCTGTAGGAGCTGCATTCGTAACACCAAACGAGTCCTTCTATTTTTCACTCGATTCAAGATGCTCCATATATACAGCGGAACTATTTGCCATTCATAAAGCAATGGAATTTCTTATGAGCACCAAACCTGATACATACATCATCTGTAGCGACTCTCAAAGTGCTATCATCGCTATAAAAAATATATTTAGTAAGGATCCAGTTATTCAGATGATACTCAAACTTCATTCCACTCTTCATAGGGAGTCCAAACGTGTCATATTTATATGGTGTCCAGGCCATATAGGAATATCCGGAAACGAGAATGCCGATGCTGCTGCTCGTGTTGCCCTGCAAAATCTTCCCATCGAAAACCACCCTCTAAAAATGGAGGATTTCAAGGTCCATCTGAAAACAAAAATTAGTCATCTATGGCAGCAACACTGGGAGCTAAGTGATACGAATCTGCGCCTTTTACATCCTACCATAGCCAGGTTTCCACACCCATCAGGACTGAGCAGACGAGAACAAGTCTGCTTAACACGGATAAGAATAGGACATACCCGCCTAACCTCATCCCATTTCTTGCTCGGACAGAGGCCAGCCCTATGTGAGGAGTGTCAGTGCATACTAACTATAGAGCACATTATTCTGACGTGTCCCCAATATGATCCTAAACGCTTACAATTCCTGACACCAAGAACCATTCAAGGGTGCTTTGCAAATAGAGACACCACTAAAAACCTATTAAGCTTCCTAAAAAGTATAAACATGTTTTATAAAATATAGTATAACATACACTACTTACTCACTGCAAAGTTTCCTCTAGATCTGGTAAAACACTGGTTTGTTCCAAGACCAACGGCTAATAACCTTAGTAGTTGATGCCGTAAGTTAAAAAATAATAATAATAATAATAATAATAATAATAATAATAATAATAATAATAATAATAATAATAATAATAATAATAATAATAATAATAATAATAATAATAATAATAATAATAATAATAATAATAATAATAATAATAATAATAATAATAATAATAATAATAATAATAATAATAATAATAATAATAATAATAATAATAATAATAATAATAATAATAATAATAATAATAATAAGGCGACTACTTTGTTATGTTCCTGATTAGTGGCTTAAACTGCAGATTAACACAGTTATGGATCTCTAACCATGAGAAATATGTAATTTAGTCTCTTTAGTAATGGCGTCAAGTAAATATATCACGTCCAGTACTATTACTTTTTTAATATTCTGGTCGGATTTCGCAGTTGTTGATTGACTTGACTAAAGTTCGGAAATATTGGAATGTTAAAAGGTATCTTGCATAATTCAAGATGAGATACATGTTAACTTACTTGACGCCAATATTTGAGAGACTTAATAGCACATTTCTCATTATTCAAGATCCCTTATAAATTATTAAGTTTTTAGTCCTTTATTATTTTTTCAAATACAATTCAATTCCGATTCAATTTTTTATTTCTAAACTGATACCATTACGCAAGAAGTACATCGTCATCCTTCTTTTTGTCATTTTTTACATAATGGTAAGCAGAGAACGGTATATGAAAGACCCACGATTAAAAATCTTCCTCAGGACAGCGCGCCTTTGGGTATTCTCCTAAACGCACGCCACTGTCTGTCATGTAATCTTGAAGCGATATTCCGAGATCGAACCGTGTCGTAAACAGATTCTTCCTTGAATCCTCTTGCTTAAAACTCTTCCAATCTTGGAGAAAGGCGCCAGATCAGTCCCCTCCTTAGAGAGGCGTTTAATGCGTTCCTTTATACTTGGATCACACGGAGCTAAGAAGGAAGTTTGCATAAATACTCACTAACGGTGAATAATGCACCTTTTTATTGGAAATAAATCCATATGAAATGGAAGAGAACAAGGGCCTGAGGAGGGTGATGAGGATAAAGGGACAATTGGGTGCGACGTACAGAAACTGCTGAATTATACTTTTTAGTTTCAATAGTTATTCTCTTTGTTCATTTTGAGATAGAGCCCATCAATAAGTATCCATGTTAGAAATGAAAATACTTCTTTTTGCGGTGTCGATCCATTTCTGGTGTTTGCGCACGCCATGGCAACTCGTATATTGTCAGAAGCTGCCCTGAAATGAACAATTTTTGTTGTATCGAACCACGTTCTAAGGCTCCTTAACCAATCTATTCTTCTCATAGTAACCGTGTAACTGAGCGCGGTCAGCAAAATCTAATAAAAGCTGACGAAAATGGTAGATTTTGACGATTTTTAAATGAAATCCACAGGATCTTGTTTGGAAATGCTATTTTTGCAGCCAAGGCTCAAAAAGTCATCAATTCGAGGTAAATTCATAATTCGAAATACTTACGGTTTTTAGTGTTCTTATACTGTAGTCTACGTGTATAAAATTCTGCTTCGTCTGTATTTTAATAGATTTTCGGCGATTTTCTCTGAGGAACAATGTGAATTTCCTGTGTAATTCTAGTAACACCAGAAAAATGGGATAGTTTAAAAACTCTCAGAAATCTGGGAGATATGGAAAATCTAATATATGACCCTGAAAAAACGAATCAGATTGCGACGTTGCCAAATGTGTTTTCTTGCAATAACTGAATAATCGACTTCGGGAGACCTATCAATAGTGCAATTGCTGAAGCTCGGACAGTTCAGCTTTGCGCAAATAATTTAAACGAATTAGACAAAACATAGCTTTTGATAAAATTATCAAAAATAAAAAAAAATAAAACTATGAAAGGGATTTTGGTATAACTGTAACTATAATGTTGTTTCGAAAAAAATCAGATATAGTCAGAAGAAATAAAATTACCTGTAACTAGTCCTATACTGGCGCTCCAATGAATTGAAGTTAGATATAAGGAATATGCATTAATGAAAAAATGTTCAAAGTGCTTTGGCATCAGTATCTTCACTTAATTTATCTAAAGTGAATCATTTTCAGTCCTAAAACATCATTATGAGTTTTCTTTGGAATCGTATAGTTTTACCGGGGAGGTGGTACAGGGTGCAGCTACGGTTGCTTTGAGGGGGGCGAGGGGGGGGGTGAATGAGCCTGTATTCAGTTGTTGAATAAAGTTAGATGGCGAAGCAACCGCAGCTGAAAACGCAGCGCTTGCTTGCTTGGAGGAGTGCCAGAGGAGGGGGAATATGATTGTATTTTACTGATCATTCTATGAACACAAGGTGGTGCAATAAGTTGTATAGATAGAATTTCAGGACCGATAACTTAACAAATCTGAGGAATTTGTAAAGAACCGTAAATCCGACAACACCGCGCGACCATTGACATTTGTGTTAATACTGTTAATGGCATTTTTTTTATCTTCGACATTCAAGAAACCGGTTTTGATAGATTTCGTGGTTTATTTTTTTTAAGTGAAAACATGTATATGCTATGATTCTATGTGAACATCAAAATATTACAGAATTACACATTGTAGCTCCCGGGCCTTACAGTGCTTTAAAGTGTATATAGTGGTCTACCTGTGTACGGTGTTTTAGTGCGTAAATAGAGGGAAAATATCTTACAGGGCTGATTAGCAGAGGCTTCATAGTGCCAGTTAAGAAATTGTAAGTGCAGTAAAAATTGCAAAAGTTTACGTTTCCTAAGCAAAAAACCAATGTTAAAGTTCCAATTACATGTAAATCTACCCGTTTGTGCACAAAATTCAATTCAATTAACATATCAAGCTAAGTTAAGTTTTAGCCTTTCTCTGTTTACCTTTATACGTATACGACTGTCTACCAGGTGATTCTAAACTTAGTCGTGATGATGCTTTTTCGGGAAAAAGTAGTCCACAAATTAAAATAGATAATAACGCCAAAATAGTTTATCAATATTTTTCATAAATAAAGTTTTACGTAGACTAGTTACAGGTAATCACTACTTTGGCATACGCTTTGTTCACGTAAATTATTGGTACGCTCTTATGGATAATGAATTATTGGTAAGCTGGTCTACTATTTCTAGACACAATTTTTTACGTACTTTTTACATTGATACAAAATGGTTAATACAAAAATTGTAAGAACTTTTTTCCATTCTGTTCAATGTAAAAGCAACTGAGAATAAAAGTATGTAGACAGTACTTACTTGGCGAATCTAAGAATTTGCGCAGGGTTTACGTAAGCTTTACATTTAGAACGAAAACTTCACCCGTACTTGCCTTTTGCTATACCAGTTTACCGATAATTTACGCAAACCATTTACTAATAACGTATTAGGTGTTTACCGTAAACTTGTCTATCATGGATATTTCGGGAGCACTATTTTTCAATTTGAACTAAAAACATAATATTCAAGATAAATCACCTTAAAAATGTATGTACTAAAGATTTAGCTTCAATCGAAATGCAAAATACCTCTAAAACCAAAAGACCCCCATCTTGCACCATCATTCTTTGCTTGCGAAAAATAGTATTATTATCAAAGCAAGCGACTAAAAGAAACCACCTATGCATAGTTTGGAAATAATTGGATGACTTTTCTACATTTAGCCAGCTTGAAAATTATCCATTGTGTATCGTGCTAACGAATCTCAAAGAGGATGAAATGGCGTCGTCCACGATTGGTTTATGATGAACGAATACAGTTGAAGCTCTTTGTATGTTGTTTAGCGGCCAATAAAATAAAAGAACAAAACAAAGAAAGCCACAAGATAACTTTCTGGAGTCTCATCAATCATTCGTATATTCTAAAATGTACACCGTTATACACATATTTTTGCTCCTGTAATATAATTTGTATAAATACACAATAAAACACAACCGGGATTTGCATAATTAAAAAGATACGAACTTCTGTGTCAAAATTGTTCACCCGAAGCGTTGAATATTCATCACGCCTGAATCCTAAATTATCATTCGTACATACATATACATATCACATGATAATAAGTATGCAAAATACGACTGGCTCTAATTCATTTGCTCGAATAAAAGCACGTACTGTATTTTCTGTATGTTGATGGATGTTGTAGGCATGTCTGTTGTTGATTTACGGATATCTCTCAAAAAAATGATGCATGTTCAATGAGACGTAGATATTTCAACAATAAGTTGATCTAAATGAAAATGAAATGACTGTCTTTAACCGCTTCTGAAGCACCTGGAGAGACATGATATCATCAATGTTCTCCAATGTGATGCCCGCAAACACAGATATTTTGGCCCACGCCACTCATATGTAGAACAGAACAATTGCGCTTCATGAAGTCGAGTCATCGAACTCGATATATCGAAACCTTTCGATAGGGTGAAGCATGAAAGTCATGCTGCCTATTGGTTTTGTGCCAATGGTTGGATAGATTTCGCAGGGATCACTTTATTTGTGGTGGTCGATGGATATGCTTTCGATGAGTACAATAAATGCAGGAGTTCCCTACGGACCTGCTCTTTCTCCAACACTCTCCTTGCTGGACATCATCGAAGTGTTGGAAATAACATCTAGTCCTATCCTGCATGGAACTAGAAAAACCACTACAATCACGCGAGACCTACTTTCGGCGAGGGCGTCAACCTACTTGAGTTGGGAATGCACTGACCTAGAAGGCACTTGAGGAAATGTTAATGTAGAAAACCGCGGAGGACCCTTTCATCTTCACGTTCCATATAATATGCAGCACCGAACTGGATTATCCGAACACAAACGACCCCAACGAAACGTTTCCATTTTCAGTTCACCATAAAATCAAGCAGGTATACAGTGGGTTTCCATCGTCCAACTAATCTGAGAAAGCGATTCTACCAATTCTTTCAATTGGTTGAGGTCACTGTCAATATGAAGGTATGAAGATATACATGGATACCGATTTACTTCTCAACCGTTTACAGTCTATGATCGGCGTGTCGTGTTTTATTTAATCACCACTTCACAAGTAACTAAACTTGTGTAGAGCATCCTAGCTCAAATAACAATAATTTTCTCCTTTCCTGTGTTTTCACAGTTACAGATGCTGAGTCATCCGGCTAGAAATGTCTGGTTTCTACGTAGTGAAACCAGACGACATCACACAGCAGATATACACATAATTGCTTCAATTGCTAGATAATTGCTGGCCTGCTATGGGACACCATACCGTCGTGTGGAATTCTATCAAATGATTCAATTCAACGGGACATGTGTACCTGAATGGTGCACAGGTGAGTCTAAATGGAATGCGCTCTAAATGCCACGTACGTTGATTTGAATTCCACCATCACCAAATTGTTTATCTGATTTTTTGATTATGAGTTTTTATTTACAAGATGTTTTCCTCTTACAGAGAAAGGTATATACCCAATAGTCTTTCATCTAGTGTCCTAAAATATACTGTTAATACACTATCCCATAGAAACAGTAACTTTGATCCAACTACACAAATGAAAAGAGTCGTATCCAAGGTGTCAGCTGACATGGTTATTTTAGCTTGCAGCTTTGTATCCGCCAACATCGAGTTTTTGTTACTTTGTCGCTTGTCACCGGAATTAAAAGTAAAGCCCTTTGTACGAGAGATAAAATTAACCGATGACCAGTCTTTGTCCGGATTAATTAATCTTTTCCATGGGTAAATTGATGTCGTTGATGAAAAATAAAACGCGACCCCGTCAGTATGTGAACACGTTCACATCCAGACTTTATGACATTCAATATAAGCCGGAAACAGTCGCAGTTCAGTTGCTCTGTAACACAAAAGGCTGTCATGACCGATTAAAGAAGTTAATTTGATGATAAAGTTGAAGAAGATAACTAGATAATCGTTCGTTCAAGCCAAAGTTTCTCCAAGGTAGTAATTCAGTTTTAGAATAATAAAATTTTAAGGTTTTGATTTTGAATAGCATCTTTTGGACCGGCAGTGTATTCGAAAACATTTTGATACAGATGAGGGAAGTACCAGTGGAATTGGGATTTAGGTTTCCTAGCTTTCACCATGTACTTACCCGCTGGGTAATTGGCAATGGATCCAGGAGGCATCACCACATCTTCAGCACCAGAAACCTCCTGAGGATGATGCGGAAGAGTGTCAGCACTCCTCCAAGTTCCTACGTCATCTAGTATATTACAATATACTTATACTTAATTTCAACCGAAACTAGGCAAAATTCCTTGTAAAATATATTTATATAACACCTGTATAATGACCGCGACTACATAGTGGACTTAAATAATCTGTACCCAGACCAATGAAATAAAACTAAATCATGATCTTGAAATGTTCATTGTCTAAAGCCGGCAGGCATAATTCTGTAAACGTTTTCTCTCTTAGATCTGACAGGTTCGTTTTCTCTGAAGCATTTCCATAATCCATACCGTGTTTCCCAATCTTCAAAGAACAAGTCAGGCTTGTTCCACAAAATATGGTGCTGTGCATACTCATAGTGAGCCCTCAAAGGTGGATTGAGGTGTGGGGCCCATTCAGCCCTCCTTTTCATAATCGTGTTCACATAATCGTAAAACACCGTCGCTTTGAAAATATAGCAGATCAGTGTCATTATAGACAGAACGAAAGCGTGGATGTGGTGAGATCGGACTAGATCTTGTGTGGAGATACATAGGGCGAACTCCTGGATAGCCATGGCGATGGAGACATGGCACGACGCTACGTATCCACACGGTAATTCTGATATTGTGAGTGCCATTGCTTGATAGACATCTTCCAGCTCGAGTCTGTTAGAAGCATGTATCAAAGCAAACAATGTCACTTCAAATATAAAGTGCCTTATTGACCTGTAAAACAACTTATCATCTTTGCTACATTTTCCTAAGGATATGGAGTAATGACAGTGCTGAAAATATATTTTCGGCACCAAGAATTGGTAGGCGTTGTTATGGACATCCATCAGGTTTTTCCAAATAATTATGCACAGGTGATTGATTGAGGGAATGTTAGAGGAAAGTAAGCCGAATAGCAGTGGAATTGGGCCTTTGGAAGAACAGGGTCGTTTAGCTTTTGCCCTGTACTTCCTTGCTGCGTAGTTGGCGATGGATCCAAAAGCCATTACTACATCTTCTTCAGGGTTAGGGACCAGAAGCCTCCTGAGGATGACGCGGAGGAATCTCACCAAGTCTTTCTTTCCTAAATTACCTATAATATTTCTAATACAAATCTCTAGTCCTTTTCTTAGCGGAGTGTAATTATAGCTGTCGGTGGATTTAGGAACTACACTACTTTCGTACATCAACACGATCTTCTTCATCAACTTTTCTGACATTTTGTGCCACTTTATCTTCTTCAGAATATCAAATAAAACCTGAATCAGCTGTTTCGCTTCGTATATATTCATTAAAGTACACGTTTCTGTGGTGTGTAGTATGTCTTCAATACCTAAAACAGATAATCAAATAGGTTAACTTGGTATGTTTTTGTTAGACGTTTGGTAAGTTCTACGTCACGTGTTATAATACAAATATACACAAATTTGTGTTTATATCTTTTCTCATGTTTGTTAGTTCTATTACATCATGCATTGGCACTGGAAGGTTTAATGGAACTACAAGCTTTCTGCCTGAAGAACAACTATTTCCAAGACAAGGCGAGATTATACAGCCAGGAGAAAGAAGTACTTATGGTATCATCATTATCTCTCTTGACAAAATCGCCGCCGATTCCTCAAACATCAAAGTAAAATTATGGCGTTTCTATGTACATGACGGGAATTTTGACCAGATATTCAAGGAACACCACCTTTTCAGTATCCTGACGAAACAACAAATAGCGTTGATGAAATGCATTTATACTAAATAGATTTTATTTCTCTAGTACAAAATATAAAAACTCAAAACTATACCCATGGACATTCGAGCAACAATCTTATTACTCCTCATATTATTAACACACACCATCTAGCGATGAGGATTGAAGTAGCATCTCGACGTTCACTTGGATTTCCACCATACATCTCATACCTATAACATCCACAATCATCTTACCTTCCTCTGCATTTTTATATACTTCGAGCAACTGGATGACTAGTTCTGTACAAGGAAATTCCACTTCCCATAGTCTTCCTTCTTTATAGAATGTTATGACGGCATTCAGTATTATTCGGTGCATTACTCGTTTGAACAGCCTTATCGTCTTGACGAACTGCCTCATTACCCTTTGCAGTTTCTTCTTTCGTGCCCAATATATCAACCCGTATGAGAACGTTTTTAATCTCAGTTGAAAATGATGGATGGAGCTCATGATTGACCAGATTATGTGAATGACGTGTGGGATGGTGATATGTTGTGGTTTTGCCCTCTTTATGATTTCGTCTAGGAGCTGAATGCCGAGGGTTCGACGCTGGTGTAACTCGTGCAAGTCCCTTACCTAACAGAAGAAATTATTTAGGTTGTTTCTAATAGATAACTCTGACTGACTATGGAGCTCCTTCGAATTGTTAAAGCAATATTTTAGAGATGGTAGTGTAGTAATTGCTATTCCAGTGATTTTCTCTTCAGAATACTGAGTCTTCGGTGAGTTGAACTGAAATTTATTTGTAGATCCCCATTTGAAAATCAATGCCTTCGTTCATCTGAAAAACTTGTTGCTCTTGACTTTGTAAAGTTTCTCAGGATGGTTCTCGTTCACATGGTATCATGCAGGAAATAGAGTTGATGTCATTTAGATTGTATTTCATTGATGTACAGCAAGAAGAGCGATGGGGAAACCACAGATACCTAAGGAACGTCGCCGTTGATGAAAAATACATAGCAACCACATCAATCTACCACCATATATAAGGAATGGTCCCTGAGAAAACTATCCTACCACTGGGAGAGACCCTTCCCATAAGCAGAAAGCTTGATATGAAATCTTTCATCCGAATCGCTCTGCTTCACATGTCCAGGTAATGCAGGAGATGAACGTGAATGACCTATAAAAGTGGACATAGTCATAACAGGACTATAGATGCTGGGAAAGTTATTTGCCTTTCTTAGGGATGGTTTGCACTCGACCAATCTCCTATCCAGGAAATAAGCGAGTATAGGAATTGTTATGACATATCCATAGATACGCCGTTAGAATATATCCACTTATATATTTGCTTTCGTCACATTTTTGTTCGCAATGTAAGACGAGACGCTTATCTTGGCATTCAGGGTGTGAAGTGAAAAGTATTCGGAACTAAGGCACTTCATAGGACAGTATTTTCGCTCGGGATTCTTAGTCTTTTTTTTGTCACAGCCATCCAAACAGGTTAATCAGATGAATTTGCTGAACTGTGTAGGGTGTACTAAACTAAACTTGTTCATTTCATGAAATTGGCAGGACGAGCATTTAGAACCTCATACATTAACCTTATTTAATATCCAATTAATCCTTGCATAAACTCGGCAATCTCTAATAAATCAGGCTGAGTCGCCACATATCTACAACGCATGGAGTGAATATGTCGAATGAGAACATAATGCCCTAATTAATACTCACACTCTTCAAGCAGCATTTATAAAGTTTTGTTGCAACGATTTGAAATTCAGCTGGTGTCATAGCAGGAAGGATACCGAGCATGATTTGTATTTTCTGTTTGAAGCTTTTCTTGTGCTTGAGATTTTCGAATCTGGTCTCTGACAAGCATATGTTTATGTCATCTGGTTCTTGATCATCGGTTTCGCAAACAGAACCCTCATCCTTTTTCTCCGGATCATACCTGATGATAGTGCAAGATTGTAAGAGTTGCTGGAAATCGTGAAAATCGGGCCAAGATACGAAGATCAATTATTGCTGTATCAAGAGGAAATAGTATCTTGTAGTTTTTGGATTAGCTGATTACGGTGTGATATTTATTGAAAAATTGTTGATACAAAATGACGGACAAAAATTCATTTGAATCCTACGAAAATCTGTGTACTATGGTTTTGAGGGTTGCTAATTCCACATTTGAAATTAGTTTCATAATATACAAAATGTTTTCAATGGATTCAACATGTTACAAATAGTGATTTTATTTATTATAAATTGAAGTACAAATCCTTACTTTATTAGAAATGTATTACAAATTTTATATAATTGGACTGTTAATTATAGTTTTTCTCTGCTGAAGGTCAGATTGTCTACAAAGATGAAATAAAAAAATTTAAAAGGCTTATCAGCTTTTCCTAATTTCAACCACTATGTGGTGGATGGAACCTTAAATAATTACCCTGCGAAATGAGCCATGCTGAACTCTGCCGTGTACGTCGAAGTTGGTAGATCAGATAGTACAGTTGCTGATTCTGATGATATTGACACTGCTTTAGTACTACTGACTTTTCTTAGAATTGTTTGTGACTTTAAAATGCTGCTTCTTCTACTTCCAGGTTGAGATTTCACCAGGTAATTATGGTCAACGTCTTCTGTTTTCGTATGGTCGGGATTGGGTGCTCCGACAGCATAACCGGTGGTTCTCTGCCTTATTTCAATTTCAGATGCAGTTCTGGTAGGACAGTTGGTAAAATGTCAGCGATTAGGGGTTTAGGCGTATGAAATTAGAGTCTCGCAATGGGGTATTTCAGAGACGACAAATTGTCGAGTAAGTTGACGGTGGATACACATAAAAGAAACTCTCAATTCGAGAATTGGGATATTCTTGTAAAGATATACTCACGACAAAAATATCTGTTCTGAATTATCGTTTATCAACATCATAGAGGGCGATACTTAGATGAGTTGACGTTTCTATCACATCCATGACTGGGTTACGTATATACAACCCGATTGATCGCTACAGTGAGACCGCCAGGCTATACTTGCGAGTCTAGGCTAAAGACGAAACATGCATATACATATAGCAGGTCTGATGCATAGTGGAGGGCACTTAATATTAGTAGTCAGCTTCTGAAGTGAATGAGCCGAGATAACGGTACATCGTGTTTACGAAGAACAAGGGATGTCGCTGTAAATCAGTTCACCCTTGTTGACAGATGTCGCAAGGGGCATCTGTAACCGCTTCAAGGCAGTCCAAGTGTTAGGACCTTTGGATTCATAAAGTTTCTATTTTAAAATAGAACCCCGATAGTATTGTTCCTGCAATTACCTCAAATTTGCACTGTCAGCATCTTCTAATCTTGGTTTGGTCCTCAAATATCGCAGGTCAAGCTTAGACTCTGGAGGTGAAGTTCCTAATTTCATCGAGAAGCGACTAGTTGATTTTCCTTTGTCACCTGTTATACAACAGTCAAATTTTCACTATTCAATTGAAAATGCTAACCTCCTATAAGGGATGAGGTATCCCGTGAAAAATGGAGGGTTATCATAAATTAATGCATATATTCCGATTTGAGAGGCACTTATAGCTGCAAGTACCTCAGATTTGTGCCGCAGACTGTACTGAATAGACCGTCCCATGACTAGCATTTAATATAATCATATATTTAAGCCCCAACTTCTTTATTACTTTACAATGAAGTTTCCACACTGAACATTGATTTTTTAAGGGTACCATTAAAAGCCTGAAACTTATCGTCTGATTGTCCGCATACAATTCACTGAAAAATATTTGCTAATGTCTTAGCTGCCTCGGCAAATCGTTTCAAAGCACAAAACATGAAAATAAATTTGGAATCATAATGACATTGACATTATTTGAGTGTTTCAATAGGATCAGTTTGGTGATTCGTATGTGGTTTCAAATAGCAGCCTGTATTACATTTCAACTTGTTTTGAGTCCGTGAAATGATATTATCTTATAACATCTGCACGTATCCTTCACCAGCAAGGGTTACAAATACAAATTTTCTATCCTGGATCTCCTCAAAAAAGGATGGCCCTTTTAAGGAAATTAGCTATGAGACAAGTACAAACTGTAAGAAAAGCGAATTACTTCACCAGCCACATTACATGCACTTTTTCACACTCGCTTCATTACTTAAAACTATGTAAAAACCAAATATTTACTCCCCACTATGATGATCCTATATAAGTTAAAGTTTTAGTTATATTAATAATCATCATCAGACATAATGAGTAATTCGCTAGTAGGACAATTTTTTGTTCCTAATTTTTGTAATTATTAGTTAAAATACCTTGATGTCGTACCTCTGATGGTTACATTTAAGAGCGTTTTGAGGGCAATCTGAACCGAAATTTTACCTCTCGCTGCGCGATAGATTTTCTGCCTGCATGAAGCTATCTATAAAAAAATAGGATTTCTTTTAATTGTTCTTGAATCATTGCGGAATTCTTTGAATAATTCTACAACCTGTCCACCCATAAATGGTTGCTTAAAACATGTATTTCAGATATTGGACCTCTCTTCATCCATGCAGCAGCATATGTTCGCAACTATTATACTAATTATATACCTCTAAGATCCTCTCCAGATTTATTTGCATGAGCGTCACGTGACATTTCGTGTTTCTTGTTCGCAGACACAGTTGAGCAGCTTTTTCTATCCACTGGTGGCTCGGGTTTTGTTGAAGAAAGTCTGAGAGATGATCTACTGAAAGCCCATCAAAGGACATGCGACATTGTCACTTGCCACTGGTATCTGACATACTAACACATATTTTGTTGATAAATGTCATGCAGAAAGCAGTGCTTTTCAAACCCGGCAACTGTTGCTCCCACCAGCACTATTTGAAGTTGAATTTAATTCACCAGCCTTGCTTCCAAAACTTATCCTGTGGTGTGTTTCTGATCAATTAGATATTATCTGGTCAACAATATGCTTGAGGATAAAATAACACTAACGTTTCGACTCTCGCTGCAGTCTTTGTCAACGTAGAAGATGCACGAGTATAAACTTTAAACAAAATTTAGACTGACAACGTTTATCTGTTTTACGGGATAATATGTCCCGCATTCAAAAACTTCACCACTAATGAAATTTATAACGAAATAAACTGAGAGACAGATATTCCAAGACAAACCTACAGATACAGCGACAGACAGACATACAGACAAACAGTAAAAAACTGCAAACAAAGCAATTATTACATGTGACTTCATAATTATCCGATTAGTTTCATAAAGCAATCTAATAATAATAATAAAAATAATAATAATAATAATAATAATAATAATAATAATAATAATAATAATAATAATAATAATAATAATAATGATAATAATAATAATAATAATAATAATAATAATAATAATAATAATAATAATAATAATAATAATAATAATAATAATAATAATAATAATAATAATAATAATAATGATAATAATAAACAGAAGCTTCTGGGAATATTGGGGATGCTGCCACAAAGCTAGACGAGATTGTTTAGGCCAACATATCGGGTAAATCTGTTGAGAGCGATCTTAAATACCAACCAGGGCTATATATGTAAATATAACAAACGATATGGTAGATTTAAAGGTGCATACAAAACATCTTAAAAATATTACACGTACAAAAATTTCCAGATACAATCAAATCACATGTGGTAGAACTAAAAACATGCTCTATAGAGGCAATAAAAACGGTACACGGTTACCAAAAATGATTGGAGCGATGCACAATGTAATTAAAACAGAAAAATATGTCAAGCATGATAAAGCTCAGAACAAAACAGCATCACCGAGAGTCCAATGAATAGTAAAGACCATTATCTAGTTAGAAATTATCAAGACCAAAGCATTTCGTTTTATTTTTAAGACTAAGTTTACACAGAGTTCTCAGATCTGAGGGCAGTCTATTGTCAAGGTAGAATTTGATGAAGTAAAAGCATTTAGTAAATTGTCTAGTTCTATGAGGAAGTATATTCAACGTGTGCTCTAAAAAGTGTAAGTAAACTGAACGATGCTGTCTCCTGAACGATAGCTTCCGTTCAAGATAAGCAAGGTATTTGCTTAGGAGGACTTTATGTACAATGGACAAGATATGTACAATCCATCTCTGGTGCATTATAAGCCATCTAGCATCTCTGAAGTTGCTAAAAATTCGTGCCCTCCCCAGAACACCAAAAGAGTATTTGATACAACAGTTTTGCACCTTTAGTAGTCTATGTGCTTCATAGTGCTTCAGACAAGGACCATACATAGAGTCGGCATGTTCTAATGACTATTATAGATTCTCGGAAATAAAGTTTATTTATATTATCTTTAACTCATCCTGAAAACTGAGTCCAAAATCACCAAATTAGGATCGATTTCGCTTCGACTTGGAGATCGCACGTGAAGAGAACAAGGATTGTCGAAAATCCATGGATGGATGAGTAACAAATGCAGAACTTCTGAGACGCTGACATGGAAAGGGAAGTTGTCAATACAAAAAAAATGAACTTCTATAGTTGATTGTACAAGGCTAAATCTTGGGAAAATGTAGTATAGACAGGCTAAGAAACCTGAGATAGTGCTTTAGATGTACTATCCACTAACCTTTTGAAGTGATGATCATTGTCAACTTTCGACTCTCAGATGGCACTTGAAGAGAATAAGGATTGTCAAAATTCCATGGATGGATGAGTAACAAATGCAGAACTTCTGAGACGCTTACATGGAAAGAGAAGCTGTCAATACATTCAAGAGACATTTATTGAAATATCTGGGTCATATGATGAGGAAAAAGGTATAAACTCCTATAGTTGATTATCCAAGGCAAAATCTAAAGAAAATGTAGTATAGACAGAAGAAGAAACCTGAGAGAGTGTTTTAGATGTACTACTCAGTAACCTTTCAAAGCAGTCGCTTCAAAAGTGATGATCATTGGCAACCTTTGACTCTCAGGTGGCACTTGAAGAAGAAGGATATATTGATCGATTGTTTCTGTGAACCTTCCAATCATGAACTACCGCATCCTGTATATTCAACACATCCCATCCAGTATAACGGTGGCTGGTTTTTTCTTGTGGATATCAGTTTAGCTATGAAGGCTGATGGGAGTAGTCGAGCGTTCGATTTTATTCACATCACATCAAACTGAAATTGACTTTCGGCCCGGTGAACCGATAAAACGCTCACAGCGTGCCTGATACTGTATGCCGATGCCAATGCCTGTGCGAACCAACCCTCTTTGAATAACATTTTTAATATATGCTGCTGTTCAGGCCCTTCAGCCAACATAGAAACATCTAGATATGATAGATGAAAGATATATGAAGCGTATAGGTACATGCAAAACCAATCATTTAATATTTAAAAAATGTATCAATTATATATGGACTCCTAAGGGAAAAGTTTTCGGAATTACAATTTTCTGACCCTCACGCGAATAAACAAATATTTTAAAGATATCATTCACAGTTAAAATTCAGCCTAGGATGCAAAATCAGACATTTTCGTATACCTGTTATATGCTGTCGTTTGCTTCTAGACCAATCCGGGTGCGACTTCACAATCACGTGATTCTGCGATGACCACTCCATGCCGTTTGCACCGCATCGTCTTTACTCGTACGCCGTTTGTTGTCCAAGATCAGGTTCCAGCTATGATCATTCAATCATATTAAGCGTTTTGTTTAAAGTTTTATTCTGTTACAACGCCTTTCATTATAATCATTGTTGGTGTTATTAATATTATAAAGATGCAAACACCAATTGCAGTAAATTCAAGCCGCAAGCCGCATGGGTTGTAATGACTGATAACCAGTCACGGTTTACCGGCTATGCGCTTGGGGCTGGCTCCCAGACACCCGGATCCTGGAGGGGCCCGGAAAGACCTCATAGTAATTAAAAAATGAAAAATACATGAACGTTAGCAGGGTTGTCCCTTATATTGAGGAAAAAAAAATTCATTATTTTTTTGGCTCACCCCCTAAATATGTTCCATTTGGTCAAATTTACTCAATAACAAAGTTTCTTAGCGATAGTCCATCACTAACCCGTGCCGATTTGAACGCGAAAATCAGATGTTTGGAAATATAGGTTTTGTAGTTTAAAGTCACCTCAAGAGCTATTGATATAGTTTAATATCTACTTTTATATTAAAATGTCATATATTTCCATTCTTCAGACTATAACAATATTTTTAGTGTTCCTCTGCATCTGCATACTTCCTTTTTAGTGTTTCTTTTTGGCAATCTAGGTATAGTTTACGATGTTCTTGGACGCAACACAACACAAATTGTATTTGGTCTTCATCTACAGCCAATAGTCCATGAAAATCTTTCATTAATTTAACACCTCTGCTGATTTAATTGTCTCATAACGTTCTTTTCGCTTCTTCTGTCTGATTCGGTGAATAGTAGACATATTGATTGACAGTTCTCCGGTATTGTGGCCAAGTGCCTCTGCTGCTGCCTGGAGGATGTATACAGAATCTCTTACACTCAGTCGGCATCTGTCCAAAGCAGCTACTAATTTAGATTTTATAAAATTTTTAGTACCACGCCTTGCAGCTTTCTGTGTTGTTCTACTTTCAAAAGTCGGACCTGGAGATTCACCAACATTGAGAACATCTGAACTTGGAGATGCATCATCTGAATCTTCAGAAGATGAAGGAAAATGTACAGCAGAAGATATAGATGCTGCATATTGCATTTCCTCTTTTCTCTTCTTTTCTTGTAATTTTCTTTGCCCCGCCTTTTCTTCTCTATCTGCAAGTACTTTGTCTACCCCTGTCTACTTAAGTCTAGATATAAGTTTATAATAAGTGGCTCTCAAGCACAGAGGGTTTTCCCCCTCTCGTTTAGGTTATACATTTATCTCCAACACGGAGAATTTTATGTAAGATGCCATTAAATAAATAAATGAATGAATATATATATGAAGCATATGTTTATTCATTCACTGAGGAATAAGAGCAATGAAGGGTGAACAAAATCTCCAGCTCCCAGGGCCAGAATTTAAGTAAAATGGGCACTGCTGATAACACCATTTTTTATATATTTCGTCAACAAATGAATATATGAAAATGAAGTGAACAGCGAAAATACATGAAAATATCATTAAAATATGATATCTGTCGTTGTTCTGTCATTCTATGTCCCCGACACTGGTGTCAACTGCGAGAGTTCCAACACTTTTCGTCGAATAACGTGCTTTACGTTAATTTTGCAGCTGAGATGAATTAGACTTTTAATCAACACCCTGAATATCTTATATTTTGAGTGATATAACTACTATGAAAAAATACCATAATGGAAGATTAAGAAAAATTAGTAATTCAGTAAGTTGCTGGGAATCATCATTTTCTATGGTCTAACGATTAATTTTTTTAATCAAATTCTGAACAAGCTAATGTTATAAATGATGATAGCTGTTTTTTAGAACACTTATGGTCATATCGAGATGGACGAAAATATTTTGATCTGAAGTTTTTCGTTTCGTAGTCATTTATATATTTTGCTATGTATCACAAAATATAAGTGAGTAAATGTAAAATGAAAATCTTAAGATTTTTTTCATTTATTCGCCTGATACTGTGTGTTCATGTTAATGACTGTGGCTTCTTAGAATAATATTTTTTATATATGCTGCTTTTCAGTCACCAGGCAGATATGGTAGTTGAAAGCTACGTGAAACAATGTATGATTGCTCCATAATAATGAGATGGTATCCTGGATTAGCCTAATAACAGTGGAATTCATAGTGGGCACCTCACAACAGATACAATTACTGGCATCTAGTAGGTTGACTCCTAGATAGATGCTGTACTTCCTACATGAAGGTATCACTTTAAAAATAAAATTTTGGGACGAATTTTGGAATTGATTTTTAAAATCATTGGAGATATTAGAAAACTTCAAATATCTCATAATTTCAATAATTCTGGAAATGGAACACATAGTCTGACTACTTGATGCCATTTTCTAACAAGCCAAATAGCAGTTAGTGCATAATTTCAATTCAGTTTCTGCCTATCTGAGAGAACATCCATAAGATAACTTTAGGTTTCGCACTGTGAACCAGAAAGCTCTCTGTACCACTGAAATGCTCCATATTTTCGAAAAATACTTATTTTCTCATAATAATCCAAATACAAAGTACGTAAACAATTGCTCATCCGGCAAACTCATTTAGATTTTGTTGGTATGCGGTTTGAGAGGTATTAGCGTTAAACCAGCCGAGTGCACAGGACTAATCCACAGAAGCAACAAATACTGGCGCGGAATAATCCAAGTTGTCTGAAACAGAATAACCAATCAGGGATTGTCACCGCAGATGTTTCGCCGCACAGGCTGAATATTCAACGCTCCTGCCATCGCTGCTGCTACGGTGTCCGGCTCAAAGGCGTACCTGGTGGGTAACGATTTCAGCTAGTTAATGCACCTAAAGCCAAAGTACATAAAATAGATACAAGTCGAGACTTACAAGCCTTTCGACCACCTGAAAACCATCAGCGAAGGTGGTTCGTGAACCCTGTTTTCTATCCTCCAGCGGACGAGGGGAAAGACAAAAGAAAAAAGCAGTTCTACCAGGGCCAATGCAGCAACAATTTTTTATTCCTTAAATTTTGCTAAAACCTCCTTAACCAATGACGTAGAAGGTCTCTAAGGGGAAGTGCTATAATCGAGTTTGTGTAGGATATTATGCTATGGTGTAGCACTACTTATGATTATTTTACTCTATTAGTATGACAGCCAATGACCCTCGACCCTACGTCATCGCGAATTTGAATAAGAATTACATACGCGTTTGGTGGGCATTATGAAATTCCTGTGCAAAAGTGCATTAATTAATTATTGAAAATTAAAAAAATCTTGAAATGTAACATAAGGCCGGATTGAATAAAAAATTACATAGACTGTAGGGGGCAACGAGCACTTTGAAAAAATCTAGATGTGCTCAGGCCTGTGCCCAGGATTTCCTTTCGTAGTTTCAGAAGTGATCATATTGTTATTGTAAATACTACAATGAGACCAGCGGTATCAACTAGGAAAAGATCACTTTGTATATAAATCATCCAGGACATGTGAGCAGTTGTCAAAACAAGCAGCTCGAATGTCAGGAATGTCAAAATTTGGTTATGGAACATTCGAGAGAGGATTTTTTGCATATACTGGAGCATCAAACTGTGATACCTAGCAGCCAAAAATGTCTGCACCGGATTTTCCTGGTAGACTTGGGGGTTTCATATTCCCCTATATGCATACTACACTCGTGTGTAAAATTCTTATTCAAATCCGCGATGACGTAGGGTCGAGTGTCACTGGTTTTTATCAATTGATTATCTCTTTTTGAAATAACTACGTTATGCGTTGATTTGTTGAAAATCTACGAATTTTCTTATTACAAATAGGAGAGATCAAAACCATATAAACCCTTCTCGAAATCATACATCATTTTTTTTTTGAACTCAATCATTGGGTACTTCAGTTCTGCTAACAAGAAACTCAAGCATGTTTTAAACCGTTTCCAACATACCATGATTAGTTTGCAAATGAATTAATCTTCAAGGCGATATAAAGAATTAGCCAATGGGGCTATACAAATGGAATTCAGTTCAACGTGCAAAATACGCAAACAATCCTTACAAAAAATCGCAGCTTTACAGTCCCCTCAGTATTATTGCTGTGCCACGCCTATGTTTGCATCGCGTTAAGTGCGAAATTCGAAATTATCGTGGCTTCCGCATTTAGCTTTGGGATTATGTTGTATTTATTCGCCAGGAAGATGTACTTAGAATGGATTTGCAATAGATGTACAATAGCTTTGAATGGTTGGTACAGTTAAAATAACATCAACAGCCCAACTTTGCCTGTTATTCATCATTATAATACAATATATTCTGACTGCGATGAATTTTTGAGGTTGTGTCCTAATACAAGGAACTTCAGTTCTTGATGTTTTTAATTAAATACAATCAGTTGAAGTTGACGACAAACACTTCTTCTCATTATTCTTGTAGCCAAAAGCAATCTTCATGGGAGATCTATGATTTTATGCATCCTGAAGATCATGTCATTCAAAAGCTTCTTCAATATGTAGTGGTTCTCTAGTTACCTTGTGGTTTGGAAACAGCACACAATTTTCGGAATTATTTGTCTATACCCTAAAATAATCAAGTAATTACAAAAATGCATCCAAAACATCAAATTATATGTGATGAATAGAGATGACAGTAACATTATAAATTCAAATAAGACTTGCACGTGCTTCAACCTACAGACGGTAACCCATTAAGTAATGAAATTACGAAGAAGGAAACGGCAAGATGGAGTCAAATTCAAAACAGAGAAACGGGAAACGTGTAACCGTCGCCATTACTAAACATAACTCGGCCATTATCTCTCATTTGTACGTGTACCCTCTTTGGTGGCTGCGGGGGTAATGGAGAGGTTCTCACTTGCAGGGGGAGACGCAGATATGGAACAATACACACAGTCACTCCCAGAAAGTAATGGAGCGCCACAATGCTCGTTAATGCTGGTCTTTACAGCTGTTATCTCATGGGGGAGGTCCTATTTATCCTCTGTCGTCGTTTTACAGGGGAGACGTGGTATATTCATATGCTGAGGTTGGATTCTCAATTAAACTATCCATACATCTCTAGTCTTAAATTTGATAGCCCTCTTTTCGGCTGACACCAATTCCGCGAAACAGTCAAGTCATTTAATGATAAATAGTCAGGGCCGCCTTTAGACAAAATGCCCCCGTTCTGGTCCCATGCTTCGTTAGTTAAGCCAGACTTAACTAATAGTTTGAAGCATCTGCATAGAGCGCAGAAGGTTGTGGGTTCGAACCCCACTGGCCACATATCTATCGAAATATTTCTCCCAAATTATAGATTAAGGCTTGCTATCGGAATTTTGTGGAATCCGATAAAAACTGTCTACACAGAATTTTAATGGGAAATTGATTATAAAAACTGATGTCAGAATGTGTGTAATTCAATCAAGCGGTATCTGTCAACGTTTCAGGCAGACCAAGTGGTAGGCCATTCGCTTCGTAAGATGCCAATGGACAGCGCCATAGTGCGCGATGCTTGAAGATGAGTGTTGATCTCGAAGTCTAACAAGGGCAGGGATATTACTGTGCTCAAAATTTTATAGATGATAGAACTTATTATACCAACATTTAATATTTTATGACATATCCAACACCCCATTTCCCTCCATTTTTTAAACCATCGCCCAAAAAAATTTAAAAAACAATCAAGGACTTCTAAAGCGTCTAAAAACAAAGTATTAGCGACTTTAATTTTTTCGTTTCTGGACGAAGCCCTTCCACTTGCCTCACAGTAGAAGCCTACTGTCTAGGTAGTTTCCAAATTATAGAGGGGTCAAGAACTACCGGATAGAGTACATAGAAGACATACCGAGGGAAACCCAATATCGAGAATTCGAAATTTTTCGCCACTACAATACTTTCTCATTAATTGGCGTGGGAAGTAAAATCAATCAGAAACTTGTGGAACATGTGAAAAATCAGAGTTTCGAGAAGCTCTGATGATATTTAATTTTGTTTGCTATCAACCAATTAAAAACCATTGCAGCGTTACCTGTTATGGCCCAACAGAATAATCCTCCCAAAATTCCATCAAAAACGCTGCGGCAGTTACTGAGCTTACATGGGAAAATATGACCAACAAAAATCGCGACAAGCAAATGAAAGTGACAGCGATTTTCATAATACAAACATTATAGAACGTCCACGATAGACATCTCCCGATTCCGAAAATTTTTGTATCTGCGTTAAAAGTAAAACACAGTCCTGGGCGAAACAAGCACATATAAATGAACAACCACCACCAGCCAGTCGTGACGCTAATTACGAAGCAACGCTCTAACTTTTATTAAACTAATAAAGCGTTAATTAAACCATCCCTGAATGCGTGATAGCCATTACAGCACAGGGAACAATGGACCTTCACGATAAACCCCGGGCCAAATACCATCAAAGTAGAGCTTTTCCTAATAACCCGCCTGTGATCCAGTCGTCTGTGGATCCTCCGGCTGGCTAATTTGCCTTGTAAGAGACAATAAAACAGATACTAAATAAGAAAGCTGTGACTTACGAGGGAGCCTCAAAATGTACTGGATAATGAAACCAGCACAAAATGGTCGACATGAAAAACGCAGTCTGGTTTGTATGTGTACCTGTTCAAGCAGTTCAAAGGTTCAGGTATTTCTGCAGACGAAATATTAATATTGAATATTGAAAATTTCAATGACATTATAGTATTAAACTGCAATTTATTCATATTTTGTGTTTGAAAAGGTTTTCGAGGCAGCCAAAACGATAGTAAATATATTTGAGTCAATGGTATGTGGTTTTAATCAGTGGCTAGTGGAAAATAGAATGAATTTTATTTTGTATTCTTCTGTGATGGAAAAGGTAATTATTTTTGTATTTTGTAAACATTTCGTGAATGCACTTCATTCACGAAAGTAACTTTTGAAGCCTAATATATGGTTGTCTCGTGTATCATCCTGTACTTGTCTTGGCGATTAGCAATTTATGGACCAGTTCTAGAGTGGTAGCAGCAAAATTAAAATAATAACAAACCTTTCTTTATCCCAAGGGAATGATTATCCTCGGTGGAAATTATCTCAAAAAATACTCTTATACAAAGAGACAATGTATGAACTAGGTCCTGAGTAAGCTTCTTACCAAAATTAAGGTAATAAAACATAATGGTACCCCAAGAAAACTATTATTTTTCGTTGTAAGTAGTAAGTATTTCGAATAGTAGTAAGTGGAAATACTTATGCTTGCGTCAATGACCATGGAATTACTTATATTAGCGACGTGTTCTCCAGATTCGTGCGCGGTTGGAGTGAGAGTGATTTTGACAGATGAATGGCGAGGACGGAAACAAATCTTACAAAACACTTCAGATTTTCTAGCGGTGTTGTGACCCAGCGGCTACGGTTTGAGCACGGAATACTTGAGATTCAGGTTCGAATTGCATCAGCACCACATATTGTTTTCACTCTAATTTGTATCTATACTTCACTAAACAGTGACCTGAATACTGAGTAATATATTGTAAGGAAATTAGGCTTCATTAAAAAAAAATTGTTGGCCTGAGGCACGATCTTCTACCTGTTTCAATTTTTCCACCTGCCTTCCTCTAATTTTCGCCTTCCTATATTTTTGGAAGAGATCTCAAAAACTACCGAAATCAAAACTTAGGTATGTTTTTATGTTATTATATTTCTTTCTAATTCGTACAAAAAGAGATTCGATTTAGCGAGTAGTATATATGAACGTTGTACATTGAATTCAATACCCTTTGATCGATTTGTGGTACAAGGGATACAAAGAGACTAAATACTCAACCATGCAGTGGGACCTATGAGCATAAAAAACGATACAAAAGAGCATTCATTATAGTTTCAGGCACGTGCATTTTTAGCACACTTGACATATGTATAGGCTCGATGTATATATTAGCAGCGATAAAGTGGAGACCACACAGCAAGGCTTGTAGCGTATTTATTCGTAGAAAATGAATTGAAAGTAAAAAAACCTTTCAATAACAAGATTTTATTTAAATGCCCTAAACAGAACCAAATAATCTTTTCCTTTGAAACTTTTACTATCAACTTATAATGTCATTACACAATTTATGTGATATGAAAGCTTATAGCGAACCCAGCCCTCCTAATTCCGACTGCCCTCAGCTGGTCTCAACTAGCTTCTATCAAACAATGTTAATACCCAGTTTCTGATGGAAAGCTTGCCCGTTGTGAGGGGAGCGATCTATAGAAGGATATCCAGAACCCTCCAGAAGATCAAGGGATAGAACCCTCTTAGCACCTGAAATACAAAGAAAATGAGATAACACTGAACAATTGAGATATTTGATATGGCCTTTAATTTCATCCTTTTGAACGCATGAAGTGCTCTTATAAGGCCTGGGCCTCCTTCTCTTTCAACAGGCCGTGAATAAAACTGGCAAACAGACTGTTAAAAGTACCTTTCCCCTCAAGAATCCTTTTTATTATTATTATTATATTGCGCTTTGTTATATGTATAGATAAATACGTAGCGTCAGTATTAATCTAGTGCCATTAGATCAACTCAAGAAGTACTACCGGGATAAATATCTTATAAATGATAGATCGTCTTCTACCAACACCTGATTTCTTTGATATCTCACCCTCCCCCTTCTCCACACTCACCAATTGACGTGAGAAGTAAAAGCAGTGGATAAAGTGATTGAATTGTAGTCTTGCTTGAATTCTAATGTTTCATTAAGTAAAGCACTACAACTTTCAATCCATTAAAAATGTTAATGTTTTCAAATATATCTCCATTTAGTACTATTAATGCCTACAAAATGGAAATTGTTACACCGATATAATCGAAACAGCGTTTCAGTAAGCAGGTACCGCGGCATAAAGGAAATTTTACAAAAGCTTAACAAATTCTGTGCGCTTGAATGGTGCACTACCTTTCCATGTCAACAGGCAATCAATAAGCTTCTCACATACGAATGAAACGAAGGACTATTGCCCTAAATTCACCATCCGCTTTAGAATATTGATCTTCTGTTGAACATAAATAACATCCATACACGCATTACATGACCACATCTGACAAATCTATTAATTGGTTAATACAAGGGAACATAATGATTGTTCAACAAAATCAGATGTACCTTTACAGTTCATGTACACTTTGGATTAAAAAAAATAAAATTTATTGTACATTTCCCCCACAAGGTAAACACTCGTCCTCTAGTTTATTAGGGGGCGCTGACCACGACAGCAGTATCTGTTTCTGGCCCGGACCTAAGGAGGTCTTCGGGGAGCGTTCTCCTTCTGAAATGGACTTACCTTCACCTGTTACGCTATTGACATTTTAATGATTATATTCAGATTCAACCCCCGAAGCCCCCGAGCGTACATACCAAGTCTGGTTGGATTGTCGCCAGTGGGAGACGCTCAACGAATTTGACGACACTGCAAAAATAATCTACTAGAGGCCAATATGGCGACAAGTGAACGAAACTTGTTACACTTATTTCGGAGAGGACAGGATGCTGTTCAGATTAATGAGAACATTAAAATAATTGTGAGGAATGGAGGCAAAGAAGTAACATGCTGGTTTGGCAGCCTTGGAGATTAAGCGATGCCCAATACTTGAATCATCTTCCATCAAGCTTCTGAAAATCAACATCAACAATAACATATCAGGGCTTGACCATATTGCCGGCCTCGCTAGCACTGCTCGCATACGTCTAGTTGATGCGCCTGGTCTCATGAAAAACCTCCATATTATAAAACATCGAGGAAGATTTGCTGATCTGCCTCTAGTCTATAAATATTTTCATGGCAAATTTTTGTCCGAGCTGTCTCGCATGATAATACCAGTACAGCAAATAAAGGAGCCCAACGAGTGCATTCTCACCAGGTCGAAGTTTCAACGACTCCAACGAGTCTCTTCCAAAAGTGGTTTCTTTGGAAGATCCTCGGCGTTGTGAAATAAGCTACAGAGCACCGCAGCACTTATGAAGCACGATTACATTTCTGACTTTGCGTGATACTATACATGGAAAAGCATGGGGGCGCTGAGTTCGAAAAGGACCACTAAAAAAGGGGGGATAAGCACCAACATTGACAACGCTTGCCCTCCAATGTCCGGGGTCAGAGGCAAATTAGGTGTTGTTACAAGATGTTCTATCGTCTATAAAATTTTGACGCTGGTAGTATTCCTACTTTTCGTTCCTGCGGCAGCAATGTGATACTGAATCTCAATATTCATACATCAACACGCAATATGTCTTATGAGCATTCCTAGTCTATCGTTCAAGCGATACTGATGAACGGTCAGATTGGAAGTCTATAAATATGAATAAGGTAGACGCTCCAGACTTATCAAATTTCCAAGTATACTTTAACACTCTAGTTTGTCTTGCTTATGATTCAATAACTGTTAATACATAATTAATGAATAATTGCAAAAGCTATATAAGGCCAATAAAAAAATAACGTCATGAAGGTTGGCTTTATGTTTCACGGGCAGTTATATTAGTTCACTAAATATTCTCAAAGGGTTTTAGAACTGTTAATTTAGTTGAAGCTAGTTTTGAAAACCTTGGAAATATTGAAAATTTGTGGATATTGCGAATGTATTAAATCATGAAATATTTAAGGCTGGTCATTGGTTCCAATATTAATTGATTAATTCAAAAAAATCAACAGCTCCAATATACATTTTCTTTATTTCCAAAGTGTTACTATTACGTGGCGTCAACCTACTTGACGTCATCTTTTGCACTAAAGAATTTCTATCGAATAATATCGGTTGAACATACTCTAATAAATCCACTTACCTCGGAACGAAGCAGGACAGCAGGAGCTCCAGCCTAATTCCAAACTAACAACTTAATTTCACGAGAGACCTTTATTTACGAAGGGATTCCCTTAACAATTAGATCTTTCTTTCACTTCTCAACTTTTGTTGTGGAACTTCTCCATCTTGAGATAAAAATTATATTAGCCATTTAGTTTCAGCGAGGATACCGAAGGTTTCAACTTTGCAAAATTTCATTTGGTCGCTGGAACTCGGAATGCCGCGTTATTATTTTATCCCGATAAAAGTTGAAAGCTAAAGAACTTTGAGGAATTCTCGTATCTTGAAGGATTAGGTTGTCTGTAAGTTGTATCCCTTCTCTCAGTTGAATTATTCACGAGATAGATGAAAGAAAAACTGGAACAGCTTAAAGGAGAACACACACATTTTACACAGACAATGAACAAATTGGATGAAGGTGTCGAGTAATCTGGGTTGATATAAGCTATAACTATAAGGTTATGGAATCTAATCCGGAATAATATCAAAACTGGTTTAAGAGTCTAGTTCCCAGAGGTTACAAATTATCATGAAATGCTGAAATTTATCATGGTGATAGAGTTACGAGCTTAAAGTATTTTTTAAACAGAAAGGAAGCAGTTTAAGAGTCAGAGCATTGAAAAAAGGTATCACAAGGATTCTACTATTTCGCGTCATAGTACAGGGTCCATTCGGAAAGTACTAGGAATGACTTTTTCCCGCCATAACAAGGTGAAGAAGCGGTGGGGGGTCTTAACTACAAGACATGTATCGATCATGTTCAAGATGAACCCTTATGGAGCCTTATCACGCTATACAATGAATCCTTTGTTCGAGCAGCGTCAGGCCACGGAGTTTCTCGTCAAACCGAATAAAACTCGAGTGAAAACCATGACACGATTGAGACTGCTTGTAGAAATGATGCCATGAGTTTCTGAGGGGACAAATTGTTCCGCGACAGAAGAGAGGTAGTTGAAAATGAGAAACGATCTAGTTGCCCTCAAGCCTCAAATGGCGGAAAGAGGCGCAAAATCTTGTGAACGCTAATTGCAGATCAAGTGTGCCGATGATAGCAGAATAATTGAACTTGTGTAGGAAATTGTGATCGAACATATCGGAATGAGCAAGGAGTGTTCCAAATTGATGTCGAAGGCATAGAGACGGAGAATGCGAGGCGAAGTCGTGGTGGTGGTAATACTTACCATCAATGCGGGTGTTCCTCAGGAATCGGTCCTTCCTCCAACGTTCTCCTTGTACATCAATAACTTATTGCAAATAAAATCCTATCTACAGCTGATGACAGCAACCTTATTTCCTCCATGGATCTGGCAATTCATTACCATCCCAAGAGAACTTACTTTTATGAGAGCAGCATGGTATTCAGATGAATATTTATATTGAGATAATTGTGGAATGAGGATATAAAAACGGAGTTCGCCTCATGGAGATGGATGGACGCTAATACTTGAATCATCTTTCATGGCTCGATCATGTTGCTGGGCTCGCTAGGTCGGCGTGCTAGAAACTGGGTGTTCTCTTCTACCCCAGGAAGTTATATTCTCCGGAACAGCTACTGCTACTATACAAAGCCCACATCAGACCATCGCTGGAATACTTTTTGCATGTATGGGATGCAATCCAATCCACTCCTTTAAGTTTGTGGATACAATCTAGGAACGAGCAATACGTCTAGTGGATGCGCCTGACCTCACAAAGGCCTCCACAGTATAGCGACTGGTGAAGTTTAGCGCATCCTTATATGGTGGAGCTTGCAATGCCTCAAACAATGCTTTCCCAAGCGTCGTTCTTTTGGAGAACCTCGGCATTGTGGAATGAGCTACCCAATGGTTACAATCCATACAGTTTCAACGTCAATGTGAATAGATATTTATCCTCTAGCAGCACTTATGAAGTGCGATAGGCTATCAGCCTTTGCGTGAAGTTATCTATAAGAAGAACGATGAAACAAAAGTCAGACGTCGTGTCATTTGTCAAGAGCTTCTCGCTTAATGAGAGAATATTTTAAAGAGGACTACTACAAGCAAGTTCTGATTTTTTAATAAGAGATTGTTCTAAATTTTCTACACTATAAGCTTAATATTGATGAGGCGTATACTAGAAAGCTGTTCCATCATTTAGGATTCAGTCCGTGATCAATGAGCTAAAAAAATATCCCTGATGGGTAGAGGTAGGACATGAGATGGCGGATGGAACAGCAAACTACCACAAACACAGTTAGGTACACAAAAGATGTTTTCCGATAAAAACGCGCTCTAGGTGCAATAATTCAACGCTAAATGCGCTACGAAAATATCTACTTTTATATATAGCCAAGTAAATTCAGGATAAAATAGTGAGGAGCTCCTTAAAGTTTTGTAATACAAAGGAGTGGTCACAATAAATTTCAGTGAGCGTCTAATATTTCAGGCAAGCTTTTGTGGTTGTGAGTGGAAGCTGGCCACTGAACAGTGGTGGAACTTTGGAAAGCAGCTTGTTTACAGGATCTACCAATGTCTGTGAAAGCGATGTATGTTTAATACATTATACAGGGTCCTGCTAAATATATTACGGAAATGGATGCATTGTATGAAAGCTGCTGTTCTACTTTTGGTCACAGACGTATTTTCAGATGTCTTCAATGTACTCATCAGGAAGACGCTTTATTCTCTGACCACGGTGGTTCGTGAGGCAAATCAGCAAATACGCTATGGAAAGTAACTCATTCCGCGCCGTTCTTATTCCCAACTGAGGAACTTGTGAACAGCTCAGTGGAATTTTGGCGAGGTGTGACCGTTGTGTACGTTCAACCCCACGACTTGCTATGGTTGAATGGGTAAATGATCTACTTAGAATGCAGGGGGTTGTCTGTCCACTCTCCACCAGCAATAAATTTTTCTAATTATGAAAATACTCCATTTTACGAATATGTAGTAAGACCTGATATAAAAATCTTAGCATGTAGTACTTTTTTTATAGCTATAGTTTCTGCGTTTGGTTCAACAATTGCTTTATCTGGTCAAAGTTCGACTGAAGATAACATGAAGCCACTAGTTGTCTAACTAAGATTAAAACTGCGCGAATGAAGTACCATCCGTATCTTTGAATTTACCTCATAGTTCGCCGTGTCTAAATGTACATACAATATTGTAGTGGATTATATTGATATATCGAGCAATAACTCATGTATCTGAATGTAAAACTCAAAAATGTATCAAGCTTGGTAGTAATAATGTTAATAAAAACTCATGTTCAGTCGAAAGTGTATAATTGTTAAACGTTAAGTAGACGCACCGTTTTTATATGATTTTTATATAATTAACCTATCACTGCAATTTATTGGTTCCATAAAATCCATTGTTTGTACTGAATTATTGAAAAAGACATCAAAAAAATTGTTGAATGAGCATCTACAAATGGATTTGCTCACTCAATATTCGACTCATCTTACTTAAAGCTTCTGGGGTTTAACATCAAAAATAATATGGGTCCAGGCACTATCTTGTTGCCAGCCTTATTAGGTTGGCACTCTAGAAGCTAGAGCCTCACTTCCGCTTCAGAAAATTGTATTTACCGAAACAGCTACCACTACACTGAAAGGTTCTGATCAAACCATCTGCCAGCCGTGGAGATGGGGGGAACCCTGTCCTTGAGTAATCTTCCATCAAGCTGCTAATAATAAATATCAACAATAATATGTCTTGGCACGATAATTTTGCTGTCCTTGCTACGTCGACGTCCCAGAAGCTGATTGTTCTCTTCCACTTCAGAAAATTATTTTCTCCGGAACAGCTGTTGCTACTCTACAAGGCCCAGACCAAACCATCGACGTAATTCTGCTCAAGCTTCCAGACTCAATACAGAAAGGAGTAGTAGGTCTAGAACAGAAGGACTGATATGTTCTTATTCTATACGCTTTACCATGGTATATGTTCGAAAAAACTGTCTTGCACCAAGAACCATTGAATACTAGAAGGGCCAAGAGGGTTCATTTTCACCAGGTCAAACTTAGAACAAGTCGAACGAACCTCTCCCATGCGTCATTCCAAACCGCATTTCTAAAGCGCCATAAGCTTTCTGGCCTTGTGAGAGGTTATCTATAGGAAACCCTACGAAATCTCGTCTGATGTGCCAGCAAAAATCAAATTGTTGTTTATTTTCTGTACAGCCAAACAGTATTTAGAAACCCACCATCACCACATCACAATTTTTCCTTATCAGATCAGGTACCAGTTTATTGAATATCTTGATCAGATTCCATCACTGTTGGTTCACTTGAAGAAAGTATTGTAAATACTGAAAATTCAAGGTTCGATTTCCTTATTTTGTCCGAAAGTATATCTGGATCAATTAATGACTCAGAAATACACTGCCATTAAATCAATAGCTTACAAAATCCATCAAGTAATACTTTCCATTTACGTCTGGATTTCTAGTGAGCCCAAACACATTAATGAGGAATTCTGATTTTCAATTCAGTTTGAATGTTACTCTCTCAAAGCAATCCGGTAATCCTTCAAAGCCTCACCACTGGCTTCAGTGTATGTTTGCTACATACATATATGGTTGGCCACTTGCAATTCAACGTGTAAACAAAAATGCATGGAAGCTGACAGCTTTCGGGATTTACTGCTACGTAAAACGCCTTCCAAGCTCTCTTGGAACACTCCTATTTACGACTTACTGCACTATCGCAGAAATACTCGCCCGAAAACTTCATACGTTCTACCGTTGTAATCGACATAGCAGATGTTTGTTCTTTTTGCTTTCTTCAAACGGAGTTGAGTAATCTGTGCACGTAAATGCCGCACTGGAAGCTAGTGTTTGCAACAGAAGCTTCTAGACTCCTGTTTCAAATAGCCAAATCATAATGCAGAAAGTTTGTGAGCTGTGATATCGCGTAAAACAATAAAATTTTGAAAAATGGAATTTACTAAGCTTCAATTTATATATGCTACTGGCCGCAAATTGAAACTGCATTCGAATGACTGAGTAACGTTATCGCTGCCTCGGCACCATTTATCAGAGCACAAAACATGAAATATCATGCGCGGGGAGGTGCTTTTCATAGGGTATTTGCCGTTCTGTCTGACAAGTTCGCCATGGCCGAACGATAAGAATGCAGGAGGTTGTGAGTTCGATCCCCACTGACGAAAATTTTCTTCCTAATTTTTATAATAATTATTTATTGTTCCTCCTAAGGCTGTGTAATGTCATTCGGCTCAACCTGAACGAATAATGTCAGTTTCGAATGAAGATAGTATCGGTCACTGGCACTAGATGTCTAACCAAAGTTGGAGCTGTTCAGATTAGTGAATTGAGAAGAATAATTGCGCGGCGGGACGTACCTTTCAAAGCGTATTTGCCGTTCTGTCTTACCAGTTCGTCATGACTGAACAGTAAAGCATCTGCGTAGAATGAGTTTGTGAATCGATCCCATTGGCGACAATTTTTTCTTTCTAATTTTTTTAATTATTATTAATTGTCCATCTTACAAATGTTAGTGTAATTCAATCAAACTCTGCAAGAAAATATCAAATTTTGAAACTCATGATATTCACATTATTGACTCCTTCCAAGGGAAGAGTTTTGTATTCAAACAAGACCTTCGTATGAACTATTATGATAGAAACTTTAATTTTACCCTGCGTCCTGTTTCCTAACGATATGCCTTTTAAAAGTTTTGCTATTACTTCACACGCAAATTGGTGTTTATTATTGTTATATATGTCATAACATCATGAAAATCATGGCACTCATTTCCGTCGGTGAGTCTGTATGTACGTTTATCCTTCTCCCATAGACTGCCAACTTCAGCGCAGAGTCCGCAATCTACGATAACAAGTCCAACGAAAGGACTTGCATCTGGATCTGCTCAGAAGGGAGCTGTCTCTTCAAGAAGACTGAAATAACTGCTGCAGCAGGAGAGAGACGAAGCTAATGCGAGGGTGAAGAAGCTTGTCAAGCAAATGGATAGACTGCAGTTGCAGCTTGACGAAGCCAAAAGTCAGATTAGGGAGCTTAATTCTCAGCTGGCTGAAGCAGCCGACTATAAGGTAGGTTTTATCGACTGGATATTATAATAACTGTATCGTTTATATTAGAGTCTACTGAAATAAACGCTTCCTTCCCCTATAGTTAATATACTACTAATACAGAATATCAAATAATATTCCAGAGAGCATGTTTCTTGAACCCAAAAAATAAGTTCTTGTTTAACACTCATCAAATGATCCGCTTTTCATAACAAATTTTGATACTTTTGTACGTCAATTTAACCTGGAGCTGTCTGTCTGTCCGTCTGTCACCTCCGTAACTGGGAAGCTATTTTTCGAGATTTGGATGAAGCTTTGTAGTTTTCGAGTGAGAATTCAAAGCTATCATCAAAAGATTAAAAAAACTAAAAACATTGAACCATCGTTTTTGGACGCTTTTAAGTCCCATCAACAGTGTCTGATTTGAGAGGGGGGTAAAAAGGTGGGGGTTAGAGGAGAATGGAAGAGGAGATCTCAAAAACACTTCAGGTTGCCCCGGTTATACTCTGTACTTGTTAGACTCTGTTACTTGGAAAGTCCTTTGCTGTTTTGCTAAAAGTTTTTTCCTACTGTGGCGATGACAAACAGGATTTGTAGTTTTTTGAGATCTGTTCAGTGGTGGCAGAATTATCTTAAATAAATTAATAAAAGAAGAACTATTGAACTTGAAAATAAGATTTATAACACTCGGAAAACCTAGCTTACTACGATATTCGAACCACACACCGTCTGATTGCTGGTCGTAGATCTTTACCGACCCAACAGTGGCGCCGCACCTCGACATGCGCAGTTTGAAAGTATCATCCGCGATCTAGATCAATCATAAGAAGTGCCTGCTTAGCCCTGTTGGGTAGAGCGTCTCACCGGAAATCAGAAGGTCTCAGGTTTGCATCCCGCAAAAGTTTAGGTTTTTGCCGAGGTTTATAATTGCGAATTTGTTTATTGGTTTCCATCTTGCGAGTTAGCAAGTAAATAATTATCACAAAACGACAGTCGTGGGACAAACTGACTCAACCGGCTACAGAAGTAGCTAGTACAAAACCAATCAGAAAACGATATCTCCTAGCGCTGTACAATTTTATTGACATGTTAACTTGGAGCTGAACGTTTTTTAGCAAACAATAACACTGCATCCCTGTACGAGGTTTCCAGTTCTGTGTGAACATCAAAAACGAAAAAGTCTGAATAAGTCTTAATTAACAATTTATTCCCCTGACTGGTTTTCGACTATATTACAGGTATGCGCTGTACGTGACACAATACTAAATTGCATCTTTAAGCAAATTTCTAGTGATTTCAAAGTAAATGGCTTCATTTTAAATACGTTTACCTTGAATTGTCCGACAGAATTGTGGTTGGATGCGTAATTTTCTTTTACTCGTAATTAAGCATTCGTTTGCATTCATCAATACTATGAAGATCAAGATAACCAATGGACTAATGAGTAAGTGTATGCTCTCTGCTCTGCATCAGACCTGCTCTGGACATGCATGTTACGTCTTCAGCCTAGACTCGTCAGTATCATCAATGGTATACATTTTCTTAAGCTATGTTATATTCTGTATTTCATGTAGATTGTAGTCTTGGTGAAACACCTTTCTCAATAATATAAAATAAGATATAATCTATTCACAAGATTTCATAATGAAAACTTAGGTGTATGTTTTTTTTTGTCTTAAGATGATGCTTTGAAACAAACAAACGTGCCACGAAAACCAGCTTTTATTTGATGAATCCCTTGAATAAATTACTCAATCTCAACTTAGATCCTGTATTGTTCATTGCTTATATAAAATACGCTGGGCATAATACTTGGAAAATGGAGAGAAGTTCCTTCTTAAAAATGGCTGATATTGTCATCCTGTTCTATTTATAGACGAAGGTGGTGATTAATCAAATAAACTGAAAAATCCTACGTATCTTGAGGGATTCTATTTATAATTCAAGGCTCAACATATTCCGCCTAATCTAAAATCATGTTGGTATTTCATATATATTATACTTGGTGAAACTCCTTTATCATTGAGAAGATCCCATAGTGCGTTGTGAAAATGCTACAAAGTAGCTCTACAATTTATTAAACCAGGTCTCACGGAGTCTCAAATCTGGTTTGTCCTACCAACATAAACTTTCATTCATGAAACCTGGCGTAATAGTCATCCCAACTTTGACGTTTGTTTTTCCACATGGTAAGCGAGCATTAATAAAACATCTACAACTACGAGGTCTAAGAAAACCAATTCTATTCATAAAACCTTAATGTTTTTCTCACACAGCAAAAGAGCAATCGTGTAGCGTCCACCGTCTTCACAAAGAATTGTCTTCTCAGAGCCATATATCCAAGAGAAAAACTCACAGCACTCGTCTTTCCATAACAGAATGATTAAACGGTCGTCTAAAACTTTTTCCACCGCTGGCGGCTAACAAGACAGAAAATTTTATATATACGGGCAAAGTTGCCCTGAGATTGGCTTCGAAAAGAAGCCCAGCGGTATATTTAATTTCATTGGGAATGACGTTATTATAAATTATAACTTACTCCGTGGAGGTTGCGAGAAGGAGAAAGAGAGCGACGCGCATAAGAAATCGTCTGGTTCAAAGTACCATCTCATTGTCCGTGACGACACACCGGGGTTTGTTTTTCTATCCACCAGACCGCATTCCATTAACATTTAATTCTTCGGTAGGCCATAAATTTCGGTGGCTGCCAGAAGCGGCGAAAGTCGCGAAGAAAAACAGTAACGCCGCGCCACGCCGCCCTGCAGCCACCGTAGCAACGATGTCGCGTTGCGCTCTTCTTGTCTGCCGATCTGACGCGTTCTTGTAGATCAAGAGCTAGTAGTGAAGACAGGATTATGTATTTCATGTAACTCCTGAAATTCCGGTTCTCTCAGAATTTTTGTAATGTAAGCAAAAGAAACAGGAACATGTGATATTGTATCAGTCTGTTCATAATAAAACTGGAACGAAAAAGGTATATACGGAAACTTCATTACGACAAATCTTACTTCGATGGGAGCAAAGTGTTTTTCAGATTAAGGAGGACATCCAATGGATTGTCGAATAGGGATCTCTACCAACGTCTAGAGTCTAGATTATCGCTGATAAGAAAGTCAGCTGCTAGCCATGGAGATGGAGAGACGCCCAGTACTTGAGTCATCTTCCATCAAGCTGGTGAGAATAAACATCAGCAATGTCCTGGCGCGAAAATGTTCGCTAGGTCGACATCCAATAAACTGAAGGTTCTCTTCTGCTTCAGAAAATTGTATTCATCCGAACAACTACTGCTATTTTACAAGTGTGCTGTACTTGCATGTGCAAATCTCAGTGGTGGACTAGACCAATATTTTTCATTCATAAACCATGAATGATGCAACCAGAAAAAATAACTGTAATATCCTTTAGCATCTGCTGATAAAGAAAGGCTGGAAAGAGTGAAATATTGTGCATATACGAGTAAAAATAGAATGATATAGTTGTCCATCTGTCAGTGTGTCTGTTTTGTGATTTGGTAGTGGATGCCTTCTGTTATTTTAAATTTGTAGACAAGGTCTTCCATTGTGTTGAGAAGATTGCGGTTACAACGTTGCAATTGATGTGGTCTCTTCAAATTCGAAGGAACGTGGTTGAAATCGCTAGAAGACTGCTCACATATGTGAGGATGTGCCCAAAGCCGTCCCTGAAACTTCTGGGCACAATCCAGAATCTAGTGGATGCGCCTGACGTCACAAATGACCTTCACAGTCTGGAACATCGAAGGTGGGTGATCTATAGATATTATCATGACAGATGTTTGAAGGAGCTGTCTCGCCTAATAACACCAGTACATCAAGCACTAGAGAGACTCAACGGATACATTCTCACAAGGCCTAGCTTCCAATGCCTCGAACGAGTCTCTTCCAGAAGTCTTTCTTATGGATAACCACGGCGTTGTGGAATGAGCAGCCGGAGAGATGTTTCCCGAGGATTACAATTTATATCACTTTAAGGTCGATGTGAATAGACATATATACTTTCAAAGCACTGCTGGGGTGCCTTTGGGTGAGGTTGAGAAAACATCAATTATCTGTAAAGTTTCCCCAACTGGAAATTTTGTATACGTATATTAGTCTTTCCATGAAATGCTTCGAATCTCTGACATGATACGAAGTCCTTCCTTCCGTTGGCTAGAACCTGTACATGGAGTGGCTTGAGGAATTTGCAATCGGCTCTTCGAATACGTAGACGATACTGAACAATATAATACCTTCAATAAAATTCACAAAGGAAGACAGACGTAACAACAACCTACCTTTCCTCGATGTAGTCATAGACAGTTGCAACACCCAAATACTGACGACAGTGTACAGAGTAGCGGCTCATACAGGACAGTACCTGCACTATACCCTAGCCAGTAACTAGGAAAACATGGGTTACACGTACTCTCGTCGATAGAGTGAGTACATATCCTCAAAAAAACAATCCCAGGAACGAAGCAATAGCTGCTTATACCAAGTGCCCTGTGAGTGTGGCGGCGTATACAAGCAAGTGAGAAATAAAGAATATAGAATTAACACACATCGAGCTGAAACTAAGAAATCTGGAACAGCAGATCATGTTTGTACCACCACCACAGAGGTGGAGATTGCTTAGGACGACGATAAGTTTGTCACGAGCGGCTTTCATGGCTAGCAACGACAATGACGGTATCCATCAGACCGAGCGTATAAGTCAAGTCAATATTCAGACAATAATGACAAATATCAGTAGTAACTTTAACCAAAATGAATCAGCAGCGCTTACAAGTCATAGAGTCACCGCAATCGACCGCGCTGCTGGTACCAGCTAGACATCGGGCAAATAATGGCATTATTGTTAATTAATCCTACAAAATTCATTATTAATTACTCAAGATGTTATAAAACGATCCCACTGACATTTTTTGTGCATTATCGAAATAACATAAAGGTCATCTTCAAAAAATTCCAGCCCTCTATGTACAGTAAGATCAACAAGGCTAACACAACGAAGATCTCGAGAAAATGCCATCCGTCTATTTTACAAGTAGCTTTATAAGACCACCTGCATACCAAAACTCTGGACGCGCATGACGGTCGTATTTTTTTCTCATTTTGGACGCGTTTCAGTTATTTACACAACGGGACATTCCGTAAACCTGACATGCATATTCGCGCGAAAAAATCGTGCGGGTCCCATCGTAATTACATATTCGCAACAGTGGAACTGTAATTCAATTATATGGCGAAATTTATGTAATGTAATTGCAGTGCTAACGCAATTTTCATCAGAGGATAAATGGGATTGTTCGTGGTTGTGTCATCTTTTAATGACATATTGGTATTGACAGCATGGTAGACGATGGATCTGTCCATGGAGGCGAACAAACGCAAAATCTGCCAGGCCGGAAAGATTCAATTAAATTCGTTAAATAGTTATTGCTGGCTGTGTACGTCTGTTTTAGCGATTAAATCTTCATCCGACAGATGGATTAAACCGAATATTACAGGGACTACAGGCTGCTAATTTTGGACATCCAACTGCTATTATGGTGTTTCTGGAAAACGAGTGGTTAATTGCACTTTTATATAAAATGACACCTGTCATTAATTATACATGAAATTACATTAACCGTACGTTTAAAAATAGGTTGTTTACATTCTATTTCCCATGTGAATAGGCGGGCCAATAGACTCGATGGAAATATTGTTATGCAGAAAATGTCGTCAAGTAGTAATGGTAGCAGTTTAGGAATAAGTAGTTGAATAGTTGAGTAGCTAGAACTAGGCATAAAAAATAATAAAGAAATAAATTATATTTTAAAAACTATATTTTCTGTAGATTTTTGAGTATTGAGTAATTTCCAATATTTCCAAATTAGTTTAAGAGATATATCAGGAGTTGTTATATAGATACGTATCACCCTGCTCTCACTAGATCGAATCTCAAATAAGAGTCAAAAAAGTAGGGGTAATACCGTGATCATTATATTATTTATGATAGATATATATAAGATATTATACCAAGACTTCATATTATTTTAGATTTCCCCCTGCCGTCACCCTCACACTCAAATTATTATTCAAAAACGTTAAAAATGATTGGGTTTCGGATACCTCCAAAGACGAAGTTTCAGCGATTATCTTTGTTTTTTGACTATGACTTCACGTATTCGTGAAAACTACAAAGCTTTTTCGTCCATGCCATCAAAATCCGACCAACAGACAGACAGATCTACGGAAATTAGTGACATTGATATTCCTTGCTGTATATCATGAAACATCAAAAACACTAAATAACTCGAATTCTTCGCGCTTACAACACTTCCTCGCCGATTGGTGAACATTTTAAATTTAAGATATGTTTTTGATGGTTTTATGTCCTTATGCTCGCAAAACTCCCAAATTACCGCTACGATTTTGATGCAATGTTGACACTAATTTACTGCTACGAGGGAGCCCATACGTCAGAAGGGGATACAGAAATGATATGCTCGACCCAAATGTTCACTCTGCTGCGTTTTGGTCAGGAGCGCAGTGGGGTATGTTTTTGCTAAACCTTTTGTCAAGGAGGCCTAGATACCAGATTTTCCCCGAGATTTGTATATGCTCTAATCACAAAGCTAATTTATGGAGCAATTGAGGCTTACATGACATTTTGGTATACCGCACCACAAAACGAGGGATTAATGAGACGAATTTGATGTGTGAATGACGACAGGATAATTAAAAATGTAATTAAAATGTACTGAAATTTGAAGTTTCCAAATTTTTGCACAAAACTCGCTATACGTTCGATAAATATTTTCGCATGCATTCTTCAAAAGTCGAATAGAAGCAAGTAATCTTCAGATTTCGGGATAAAACTCATTTCTTAATTGTATTTTGTGACCCTGAAGCAGGCGTAAAATAAACGCCAAAACGTCGGCATATTAAGAAAACCTCATTCATTAATCACTAAATGCGAACAATACTTCTCAAACAAAGGTTGTGCAGATTGAAGATTATATTAATAGTAATTTGGTGGGTACCTTATGTATACATGTATATGAATATTCCATTTAAAACTTTGCTTGGGTTGTTACGGGTGGAGGACGATTTATATTTTAAGATTGATCGGATTAGCATTTTAATTTACCACAATAAAAAAATGTTTAAAAATGGTTTATCGGTCGTTCCGAAGCAAGCTTCCCCCGGAAACAATTTCCAGTTACAGTCCAACCGATATTTGAGACATTAAAAAAAATTCATCCTACTGGTACTGGCCGAAAATTGCAACCTGAAATAACTTTTTTAGCTAACGTTTCGGCTGCCACGGCTGACAACTAAGTTGAATCAAAAAGTAAACCACAGAACAAGTTCCCGACGTTACGTTCGCACAAAAACGTCTCAATAAAGAAAAAGTACAACTCAACTGTTCAATTATCAATTTATTTCATCAAATTAACACATCACAAATTATACATACATATATCCTCTCAATTTCTAATCCTCTGCAAAATAGACAGCATATCTTGGATTTCATCTTTAACGCTACTGACTTCATGTTCCACTGCGCTGATGATGTCGATAGTATCGCTCCTCCTCGTATTCCTCTTTTCCTTTCTACAGCTCGACCTTTTTGGGTAAAGCCTCTCAAATACGTTCTCCTGCGTTGCGCCTCCTCCCCTGCACCTCATGACATCGTCCCTCCACTCATAGATATCTTGATCCTTTGGTGACTTGCTGGTTTCCAACACTGCTTTGCTCGTCGTTACCGTTAGCTGACTTGGACTTTTGCAATTATCACAAAAGCTCCGCCTGTCTTCCGTGTACGAATATCTCTGCTTTATCTTCGTTGGTGTCACAGTTGCGGATTTTTTAATTAGAAACCGGTGATTTGCTCTTTGCACCAGGTCCTCCGCCACGATTTCAGCCTGGACTTTTGAAAGACCCGGTCTGGTTTTCCGGATGAGCTTGGTCGCGAATTTTCGGATGTTATCAAGCTCGTCCATACTATCTGCCGGATGCTTTCCGAAAGTGTGCATGAAGACCTGCACTTCTGATCTTATAACAATCCAGGTAGTGAGCAGGTAAGTTTAATCTGGGATTTAATGAATAATGATATACAGGTACAAAGCAAAGTGAGGAATAAAATTTCTAGGGGACGGTTTTGTTAGAAGCTCATCAATTCATATCGACCATAAGTACTTTATTTCATTGAATGCAATAAAAATAACCTGTACAGGTAGTTGAAAGCAAAAACAGGTAAGATATTTGCATATTGAAATTTGTAATGGAAATATTGAATAACAAACACAGTAAATATAAGATAGAATATGTATTTCAGGAGTTTTTTCTTGCGCTTTTTGAAGTATCAGAGTGATTCGGCAGGTTTTCTGACAGATGGTATCAAAAATCAGGTTCACTTTTCTAGTGGTTGAACTGTGCAGGATATTGTTAAGTACATATGATTACTACTGAAAGTAACTAAATCAAAATACCAATCCAAGTAAATAGTTCAACTAATGTTTTGAGGTCGGGCCAGCGTTTTTTTTTGGGCATTAGGACAAATTCCATGCAGCCAGTTAGTAATGGGCCAACGCTTGGTAAAAGAAAGTGTTTGAGTTTAATTATTATTATTTGTTCTTTTACGCAATTCTCCCAACAACTTGTATAAAATACTTAGACCACTTAGATCCATGTTTTTTATGGAAGTAAGATGAGAATACATATAACTTTTGATATGACATAACACGAACACTACCCTTCATGATGAAATACATACATGGTGGGATGCATAGAATGGCGACTTACGAGTTTAGGTAACTTTTGGCGAAGAATGCTGGTTTATATAATTTGCCTCAAAAGGCCCATATAAGCTTTCGCCTACAAAAATATTTATTTTGAATATTTTGAAGTATTTCTTGATAACTCACCACTCAGGAGCCTAGCTAAAAATATTTTTGGATAGGTGTAAGCTAATATACATCGTTAATGTCATTTTGTATATACTTTTCACACTTTTGAGCATGAAGATTCTAGGTCTAAGTTCGAAATATTTTGTCCGATAACTTTCAAGCTAGGTTACTAATGCCAAGGACAAAAAAGCTTTATAGTTTTCGAAATTTGGTTCAAAAGCAGCTGAAATATTATATAAAAATGAATGAAAAACCACTCGAGATTCGTTTTTGGACGGTTCCAAGCGTCATGATTATTTTCCAAAAAGTTTAGGGTCAATAATTAGTAGTGGGAAGGGTGGGGGAGGAACTAGGGAAACTATTTTTCCAATGTGTCAAAAAATGATCCATTATATAATCACTTTTAACAACAACGCAAAAAGCTCCGATGTATTGATGTAGATGTATTCGCTTGACAACTGCCTGTATTGCCAGAGCTAAAATTCTTAAAACTTTTCCGGTGGTGTGATGAAATATCATTCTCTCATATTATGGGTAATAAGTAAATACCCATTGTTTCAATAATATGATTGGAAAATGATATACGCGGAAACAGACAAAAACAGAGACGCGTGAAGGTCTTGGAAATAATAATACCAAAATCTTAAATTAAAAATATGATATTCTTGGCACAAAAAAGAAAATCTCACCTATAAGTATCTTATAATTTGGAATTGAGCATTTCATATATATATATATATATATATATATATATATATATATATATATATATATATAATATATAAAAAACATGTAGGTACTTGTACTTATGCCGGAAGATATAGTTCCACCATTAGTAATGGAGCCAATGGTTTTTTTGTTCCTTTTATTAGCAATCAGAAATTATTATTCTATAACCTAATTTGCTAAGTAGTACAATTTTTTTAATCTACTGTACAACTATGACTTTCTAATTTCGTATGGTATCTAATGGCTCTTTCATGGATTGCTGTTGATATATCTGGAATCTTGAGGTCCGTGTGCAATGGTTAGTTGCATACCATGGTGCATCTGCGATGGTTCGGAGGATTTTTGATTGGGACCTTAGTATGATGACTGTGTTCGACTTACTGGCTCAACTCCAGAGTTCTATTCCATATGTTCATATCGGTTTTATAACGATTTTGTTTCTATTTCAGCAGCTTATTTCCAATTGATAGGTGTGATTTTCGACCTATTAGCCAACTGATTTAATTGATTGTTTTCTTCATTGTATGTGTTTTCCGGTTCAGTTTCTCAACAAATTGAAGACTCAGATATTTGATTACTTCTCTTTGCGGTATATCGATTTGGTTAAGGCTGACTGCTGAGCAATTATCTTTATTGAGTGTAAACGTTGTATGCGAGGATTTCGATTCGTTAACTTTGATTTTTCATCTCTTTAGCTATGCACCTATGAGCTCTTGATGCCCTTGAAGTTTATCTGCAGCTGTTCTTGGATCCTGATTGGCTGCAAATATTGCACTGTCATCTGCGAATGTGCCTATCGTTGTGTCGTCGGAGGATACTACCCTGGGGTACACCTGATCGTATGGGATACCCTAGACGTAAAATAGATGAATTATTTGGATCGCGTGAAGGTGACTTGGGAAGCAACTGTATATTTTCAGACCAAGATTATAATATTGTTAATGAAGATTTTTCAATTTCCAAGATGTTTGTATTCGATCGAAGTAAATAAGGTTCCATTTCAAAATATGATAACCTTACTTGAAAAATATGGAACACTCGTTAGAAAAGTATTGAAAGCTTAGTTGTTGATACAATTATAATTCAATTTGGAGTATATTTACTTAAAATGAGTATTGAAATATACTTATTTTGCTTCAAATAAACCATAATTTTCTCATCAAGTATATTGTCTTATATGACAACAGATGTCATTGTCTTTAATAAATATTTACAAAGAATATCGCCATACTTGAATTGAGATTTCTTTTATGTGTGTACCATCAATTTTTTTTTACTTAGGTAATTACAAAAGGCAAAACCTTAGAAAATTCGATCCAAGTCTTTATGTCTGAACTGACCATTACGTGTCAAGTTCAGCGTCAATCTGCTTGACATCATATTTTAAACGAACGAAGCGAAAAGCAAACAAATCTCATAAAAAAAGCAAATAAAACATTTGCCAGAGCCTCTGCTTCAAATGAACCAAAGCACGATAAACACAGAATATGGTTGCAATAAAGTAAAGAACATAAACATGCAATCTCACGCTTCCTTGACAATCAAAAACTGACACTTGTCTCCTTGCCCTCAACGCCAGCAGCATTCCCTTTTTGTTTTCAGGATACGTATGTGCACTCATTTCTGGATTATGTCGTAAATTTCAATTCCTGCAGAGTTACGTTCCAGCGTGGAACCCGATACGTGCTCCCGTCAAACTTCCCTTATACATCTACGTCGACAAACTTGAATTAAAGAACAATTTATGTGCTACCGGGAAAATTTTCACAGACCAACGAAAGCACGTGCATACTTGTTTTTCAATTTGAGGGTAGTAAGCAGGTTACAGAAAACTAAATTCCAATTTTGTCGGGAAAGGTATTTTCGATGCTTCAGGGGCTTTGTCTGCACAGGCGGCGAATGTCTGTCAAAGCTCTTATAGAGCAGCGCAGGGAATATAAATAGTGAGAGAGTATGTCAGATGTAATCAGATTTTTGTCATGCTCGGCGTCGTGCTGCATCTCATGCCAATAGGCAAGTATAGGATGAATCCAAGGCCCACAGGAGGAGAGTGGCACCCTCCGGGCCCGACACGCATAAAAAGAAATTCTCAATTCAATAATTTCGATATTCTTGTAAAGATATACTCACCACAAAAACCTCTAATCTTACTCTAAGACAATTTATTTGATAAGAAAACTATTATTAATTTGAACCAAGAAAATAATATTTCCAGATTCAATACTCATTCTAAAGAAATATACTCAGAAGAACAATATAATTTTATCAACAACTAAGATTTCAATGCTTTTCTAACAAGTATTACGTATTTTTTCTATAGGGTTATCATATTTTCCAATGGAGCTCCGTTTACTTCAATCAAGAACACGAACGTCTTGCGATTGCCTCCAAGTAACTCATTCACTTATTTGGCATCGCCGTATTCGTCAACGGCAATCCAGCGGTACGCGTGTATCTGTTTCCGCGCCCGTTAGTTTCTATATTGGATTTAATTTTTACCAACCACCTCTCAGGATAGATGTGCTGTTAAAGTGAAGGTTGTGGCGGTTTTGACTTTTGTGAGGATCTCATACAAGTGTACAGGTGTTGATGTGATATGAGCGATTTGTGACTTGTGAATCAGCTCTATTACAACGAATATATTTTGGATAAATTGCAGGTACATATATTTTATAGTATGTTTATCTATACACCTTTCAAACTTCAATTAGGAAAAATACTATATGACGCAAATAAATATAAGAAAGAAGTCACATTGGTACAGTTTTGATACTTTTTACTTCTACTTTTCAAGGTTAAGGAACCAACAGTTCCTCAAAATTACAGGTTATACCAATAATGAATTATATAAGAAGTTGAACTATTTGCGCCAAGATCATGAAATGCTTCAGTTAACACTATAAATTCTGTGGTGTGTGTGGTGAAATTTATGACAGGTACTGATACAAAAAACGCAGAAAATACCGAGCCAATCCGCTTGACTCTATTTTCCCGCAACGTACCCTGAAAGCTTCAGTGTGAGCTTGTGATTTCTCATAAAATTCCTGCAAATTACTTTTTCTATTGAAAAAGTTCGTTAAGATCATTTCAGCAAGTGAAGTGTGAAAAAGGTGGAGATCCAATTACCATCCTTCAACCATTCGCGAGCTCTTCATGGAACTGTCAGTTATTAAATCTGAGCATCGCCTGCACATTATTCGAAAGAATAGCTTCTTGAAACCCGTCAATTTCCGCTTTAATTGTTGATTAACGACCCCGGCTGGCGTCACATTTATTAATTATCAGTTAGAGCCCTTCTCTATGAGATGATAAACTGTGTGCTGTTCGCCTGTCGGGGATAAACAACGCTCTGTTTATTCATTAGCACTATTTATCCTTAACATTGATTATAGGAAAGAGGACTCGACAAAAAACAATGGAATTAATTTTCTAGCTATCAGTCAGAAACTAGAACATCACGAAGCGGGTGTTTTGTGGTTTGTTGTGCTAACGCGACGTGGTACTACCGTAATTACTCACAAGCCTCATTAGGTAGAAGGTATCTGTTTTTATAGTAGCAGTTGCTAAAACAGAAATGGAACATATATACCCCTTTTGGAGTAACTTTAACTACGCCCTAAAATATTGCAAAAAATATTAAAGTGGTTTGAATTTGTCTCAAATATTCGTAATATATTGAACATTCTGATTGGTTCGCACGTCTTTAGGCTGACATGCAAAAGGTGTGTGGCTCCAATCCCGCTGTAGGCCATAGGTCTTGCAGATCAGCAAGTAAATAACTGCCAAAGCTGCCTCCTATATTGTGGTATTTGGTTGTTCGATACAAGGGACGTCAGTAAAACCGCAATCAGAAATGTCTACTGTGCTTAAGAACTGACCAGGTGTCTCTAAACGAACGAAGAGGGCAATTAAGCAAACTAGTAAAAAATCTATTAATGAGTTACTTTAACATGGCCAATTATATAATTATCTATACTTGAACAACGATGAAATGAAATCACAACAAGCGTTTGAGGTAGTTTCTAACTATGCTATGAAGCTGTTTGAGTATGATTAATTAGTAGCATTGTAACTAAGTCTGATTGAAATAAAAGAGGAAGGTCGCTTTCTGGATGTTCATTTATTAGATTCGCGTTGATTGTTACCTAATCGAAAACACATATTTTTATTAGTGACCTACTAGTTACGTTTGCAAATAAAAACGTATCCGGGAAATTCAATGCGTTGGGCACGCAGATTATAACAGCATGAATATTCAACCATTTTTTCACTATGCGCAAATCCTCATTTCAATTTCTGTTAGTACTGTGTATACAGTGTGCGTGATCTTTGGATAAATTGATAATATCGCGCAGTGAAAAATGTTTTTTTCCTTAAAAGCATTAGCCTTTTAATATTATCTGCCTTCTTTCCTCTATGCATGAACTTACTTCCCACGCAAATACAAGTGCCAGAGATAACAACCCTGCAGATGCATTTTAAATCATAGCAAAATTCGTAAACACCAAAAATTAATGGAGACATTTAATTTAATGATATTCATTTAGAAAAGAAGAATGTCGCAAATAATTGTATTTGCGTATGGTCTAGTTGAAGCGCAAAATAGCAGACAGAGTGTGATTGCTTTTTGAATGAAAGACAACGACTGACTGCTTCAGACTGAAAAACGTTAGGCTTAATGGCTCGAACTACAACAGTTATTAAGTGAAAAGAGGGCTAAGCAAACATTGTCGATATATTGCTGAAAAGCTGTCGGGTCATCAACCGCTCGTCAAGGAGAAAAAGTCATTTGGTCGCGATAAGTCGAAGCGTTCTGCTATGGTACAACAACTAGTATGGAAAAGGTAGTGAAAGCAGTTTTCGTGATAAAAGCTTTAATCTAGTCCAAGCCTGAACTGAACTTTGTATGATTTCAGATGCTAGAATGGAAGACATATTTTCATGCACTGGGTTACATAATATATTACCACGCAACTGCTCCCTAGTTATAGCGCCAGGAAATACTGATGAGTCTAGGCTAAACGCAAAACATGCATGTCTATAGCAGGTCTTATGTATAGTCTATTCTATTCTATTTTTTACCTAACAATCCAAAACTGATTTTCACAGCCTTTATGTAACTTCCCTATGGGTAGTTTTTATAGTGCTCATCTTAAGTTGACACACAGGATACCTTAACCAAGGAGACCTGACAGGTCCTAATTCAAAGTCGAAATTTGAGGCTTTAAGGATAAAAAAGCGAAAAAATCTGGCAGCAGGCCAAATTCACACGGAAAGAAAGCTTGGGATAGCAAAAATCTCTGTCTTTGTCAAAACAATTTCCATTGCTTATCCATTCTATATGACTTTATTCCTTTTTTTGTGATTTGACTTACGTTTGTACTCAGCACTGAACCTATGAGTTGTTTAGTAATACGTTGAATGAATAATTGGAGATATTACGATATTGGTAAATCCATAAATGTTATCAATTTTTGTAGACTTCTATACAAAAGGCAACATGATACTGACTGTATGTTTAGAGGATCTATACCTACATAAGAATTCTTTGTTCCTGAAATTCTAGAAAGGATTTCCCATTATCTTTTCGTATGCAATGAATGTATCTACCGCGTTGTATAAAATCCTGATATTCTACGTATTCATCGAGCGCATTCGTACCCATGATAAATTATTGTGAAGGAAATAAATTTATAAGTCGAAGAGATATTATTAAGAACACCACTAATATTATTGACAATACTATAAAGTACCATTAAAATAAAAAAGTAGAGAATAACCAAATGAACCATAATAAACAACTAACTGCTAATCAATCGACAAATGTATTAATGTTGAAGCTGCCTTGAGGTAATAACCAAGCTATCTTATCCTTGAAATTGATTTAAGGAAGACTTAGCTAACTATAGATGGCATTTTATCAATAAGACTTCCTTAAGATTCAAGAAAGCTTCCAATAATGACTATAAATAACGACTCTATGACAGTTACGCTAAATTAGCTGATATACAACAGATAGAGAGTTGGTGAAAGAATTGATCTCTGACAAATGCCTAGGTTAGTGGCAAATACATAGAAAACCATCCACAACGACGAACAATGATCAGTCTCTCACAAAACTAGTCAGCCATTGGCATAGAATCGATGGAAATCAATAGATAAAAAATTTGACCTGAAATCTTTCACATCACATCCTATCGAAAGCTTTCGATATGTCTAGTGCGAAGACTCGAAACTCTCCATGAAGCTCTACGCCTCTGCTCCACACGTGGATATCCCGTCAATCTATGTCTTTGCTGTAATATATATCTAGTCCAATAGCCCCACTTTAAATAATTCTCCATTACTTCTCTTAAGTTCATGTTTGGATCTTTATAGGGTGTTTCAGCTGCAATAAAATACCAATAAAATTAGCCACCAATCATGATCTCTTAGACTCAGACGTAAATCTTCAGCATGGCGACTTCCGCTTCTATACGCCATGTTGTCCAATTATAATATTCATATAATCCAGACATTATAAAGAATGGTTCTTGTCCGCAGAAAATTAGGTTGTGCTTGATTTATCGCTTCCACAATGAGAGTGCTGCTCTAGTCGCAAATTTAATTTCAAGAAATTCTACTAGTAGTCTGTTCTAAATCACTGTGGTAATAAAGCTTAGCTGGAAGTTTTCGTTCACTTTGTCAAAAAACATTCGCTATGAAAGGCAGGCGCCAAGGGAAATTCAAAGTGAACTTGGTAAAAACGCTTCTACATCCTAGAAGGAAATCAGTATTTAAGTAGATCAAATGAATGTTGCTAACAGTTGCAGTTGATATGCATAAAAACTCACCCTAACCCCATATTTTCCACACAGCACCTTACACTAATAAATTATAGTTTAATCAAGCTAGACGATCACGCTTGATTAGCAAATCGCACTAAAAAGAAAATCAATAATGTTTAATTATTAAGATTTGTTCCATAGCGTTATAAATTCCACAAACTCAATGTTCATGATGTTCATGAGTTTAAAATAAGAATAAACATTATTAACATCTTTTTGAAAAAACTGTAGTGTGCTTTTTACTATATTTTTGTATTAGCTCCAGAACTATACACCAATGAAATATTTATACCAGTTGGTATCAAGAACCCCACGCTTTTTCACTATAAAATAATAAATTGTATATCATAGTACGCGACTTTCTTTGGGCGCATTAAAGAATTCTAAACTCTTTACCTCAAAATTTCAAAATCTGTCATTTTTGAGCAACTTAATCTGTTTTATTCGAGCCAAGCCCAAACCAATTATGGAGATGTGAGATTCCTAAAATCTGACATTTCTTACTGTATGTCAAGTCCACAGTCAATTTTTTCATACAAAAACGAATTCCAAATGACCAGAATTGGTTGGGGTGCGTTACATTAAAGAAAGCTTCTGAGCAGCAACATCAACAATAACATGTTCTGGCATGATCATGTTTGCATCATAACGTCCCATAAGCTCGAGGTTCACATTTGTTTCAAAAAATTGTATTCGTCGGAACAAGAAATACTTCTCATCCTTTTGTCAATCTCATATAGATATGTAACAGATTTTGGAACCTGTAACATTCAACCAAAAAAGTCATAGCTGTCAGGCAGGTAATGATCATAGTCGTCAGACATAGAAAGTTATTGCAGAAATCTTTTTGTGATCTGATTTTATTGTACTCATACAACGTAAGGCAATGCATCCATTACTTACGTTTATGGTAACGCATCGACCGCAACCTTCGATGAACCCCTAGGGGCATTTTAATTAATAAAAGGAAATAATTCGAGATTCGCCCGGCACAATGACAAATATTAGCGCCTCAGACTGATACATGCCGAATTATTAGTGCCCATTACGGCCTTAATTAACTTTAAGTTCCATTGTGCTCGTCACTGTGCGAAGATAGGATTGTTGGAGTAATAAACTTGGAATTCAATTTGTAACGTGTGATATTTATTTCATCTGGCATTCAAGGAACACTGAGAACTCAAATGTAATTTCGGAAACTGTTCCTTTGCCTGTTCCTGTTTCTGCTCGGATTCTTCCACCTTTCCCGGCCGATAACTGAAACCACATATATTAGAGAGAATAAATATATATTTACATTGAACTTGACACGGAGATTGCAATCAGCGGGGAACAACAAACAACACGTCGAACAAGCCTCTTCCAAAACTCTTTCTTTTAGAGAAGCTTGGCGTTGTGGAAGGAGCAGCCGGGAGTTTGTTCCTCGATTGTTATACTCTACAGCATTTTAAGGTCAAAATGAATAGATATTTTTTCTCTCGCAGTGCTTATGAAACGCGATAGTCTTTATCTTTGTGTGAGGTTATCAATTTGTTGTAGGTACATCCAACAACACTGCCTTACCCAGTACCATCGCATACCAAAGAAGACGCTTCGGTGGGGGTTGCAGGGAATAAGGGATGACCGGTTAACGGAAAATAATTTATCGTTTACGTATTATGCGCATATAATTTTAAATTGTTATTTATATAGTTACCAAACACAAAACAGTTTTCCATAGTGACATGACGAGCTGTACGCAACAGCTTACCCTAAATTTCGTGTGAAGGCTTATAAATATTTTGTGACTGAAAATGTATGATCATTTGCAAATAATAACAGCAAGGGAATAGCTGTTTTATCCGACATTCTGCTTCTCCATGATTATTGCAAAACCGCATTCTATAATGTCGCCGTTTCTGTTTTAATAACTAGCAGCGTAGGCCAAAGACTGCAATAAAGTTGAGGAGTTATTTTAACGGTGGAGTGCTGTCGAGGGAATCGCTGCGATATTATTTCGATATTTTTATGAATGCTTTACGGCTTTCACATAAAAGGCAATATGTATGCAGGAGCAGCTTGCACTAAACCATACCTTTGAAGAACAATAATACTCGATTAGGAGAAACAGTGCCAGTGCAATCTAGTGGAGAATCATGAGGTTCATGGGATATTCACATTTTTCAGTCTCTTATGTCAAAAGTCCAGCTCAGACTCAAAAACCTTCTCCGTTTTTCACAGAGAATGTTATGTAGTTCAAGCTAGTCATCAGTGGCATGACATTAGAAAAAGGTAGATGAAAAGTTAAAAAATTATCACACAGTTTAAAACTCTTCTTTCAGTGACGCGTTTCGATTTTAATAAAATACATGACGGAAAAGTTTCACCATGTGAGAGCATCTACAATCTACATGATTACAAATAGGGGTTGGGGTATAGGTGTAGGTCATGCATTGGAAAGGTATGTATAACTGAGACAAATACATCCATCGGAAAGTTTATTGGAGATTAAGGAACTAAGTGCACTGCGGCGTTAATAAGCCACACCTATTAGTTCTTTGATAATGAAATTATTAATTGATGACTAAAAATAGATTACATTTTCATAAGTTGTTAACAATAACCGGCCACTGAAAATTAAATTAAATTTTTTGAAAATGCTATAGGGGTCAAACATCCATATGAAATTATTTGTGGAAGCATTCTTAAATACTGATTAACTAATATAGCTAGACCAGTAGAAAATCGCTCTGACTTCCTTATATACACTCTCTGACAGAGACAGAAGGCGTATCGCGCTCCAGAAGCGCTGTATTCAAATAAATGTCTCTGTCATGGAATTTAAGACGCTGTAAGCTTTATATTGCAACAAACTCCTTGACAGCTCATTCCATAAAGTTGAGGTTTTGCTTTAGAAGAGGAGCGTTTGAGATCTTATAAGGTCGAACTGGTGACGGTGAGCTTCTCTGGTGTTATTCTGCGAAACTACTTGGTCCAACATTTATCTTGTTAAAATCTATAAATTAGGGACAGGTTAACCACATTTATTCTATGTTATTTTCTAAATGTGGAAGTCGTTTTTCAGGTCAAGGGCGTCGGTTAGACGTATTGCTTTTCTGCATCGAGTCCATGAGCTTCAGGGAATGCTTCGAATCCCATTCGAGCAGTATTTCAATATGAATGTTACGTCTGATCCTTGTAGATTAGTGGTAGCCGGAAAATACCCCCCAGCTTCTAGGACGCCGAGGGAGGCAACATTATAATCCCCAAAATCCTGATGAAGGATAACGCTCGAATATTGGATGACTCTAATCATCTGTTTTTTAATCTGTCCATTTATAGATCACCATTTAACAATTCCTTCCATGTCTTCATTTGATTAGATGCAATTTCCAACAGTTCATTGATGTACAGGAACAAGAGCGTTGGAAGAAACAGATCCCTGAGGAGCACCGGAGTTGACGGTAAAACTTTTGGAAGCATATTACCACAAATAATGATCGGTCTCTGAAGAAACTGTCCAACCATTGGCAGCTCATAGGAAACATGTTTGATTAGAAGCCACACCTTATCGAAAAATTTCGACATATTTAGTATGACGACTTCAAATTCTCAATGCAGTCCAGGTACTTCACAGGCACGTTAATGACAGTCTTCATAATGATGGACATGATGTACAGTAGTCACATTTCAATAGTTGCTGCTGTCCTTAATGGTGAGATACTGACTAATTTATCTAACCGGCTGCGCCTTATCTATACAAATATTGTTAGAGAACATTATTTATATGAAATAAGTTTCCAACTATGGCTACTAAACTTCATCATGTTCTAAAAACATGTCACTTGATGCAATATTCACAGCACAGCTTCAAGAAAAGACAACACGTCTTTTTCCTAAATAAATGCTCGTAAAATTTTATACGCGCAATAAAAACTTTATTCTCGGATACCTGAAGAAAAAGTAAGCGAATTTAAATATTAAACGTGCACCGGCAAAAATGAAAAGGCAACAAGGTACAGCTAGTAATTTTGAATAAATGGTCTCGGTACACGCATATTATCGTACAACATACAAGGTGTCCTGTAGTTATAGCGACATTTTCAAGTTGGGCATTATTAATTGCGATTGTATCTGCGAGATGTACAATGTAGTTGTGGCTATATCCATATTAAGGCCCCACAGGCATTGTAAATACCTCCGTTTTGATCGTTTATCTATGATATTTCTATAAAGACTTGTAACTTCAATTGTTCAGTCTAAGCCAATACTGGCAAAGGTGGCATACTTACCAGGCTTTGCCTCTTCACTACTACTACTACTTCCTTGGGCCGACACTGTGGAATGTGCTCTACAACGAGGTATTGGAAATGGATATGCCTGAAGAAGTTACCACAATAGCCTAGGCGGATGACCTTACTGTGATGATTGTAGCTGGAGATGAAGAAGATCTGATCATAAAGGGAAATTGGGCGGTGGAAAATGTTAGTAGCTGGATGGAAAAGAACGGACTGCAACTTGCTCCTGGGAAGACAGAGGCCATGTTGATAACTCCCAGAAGAAAAATTGACAACATTTCATTTAACACAAGGAACGTAGATATTAAATCACAGGCTGCAGTTAAATACTTAGGAGTGTGATTAGACACAAAGCTGTCTTTCAATGAGCATATTACTCTAACCGCAAGTAAAGCAGAAGCAACAGTCGCAGCACTCTGCAGGCTTATGCCAAACACTGGGGGACCAGTTGCCAGTAAGAGGAAAATATTAGCCTTGGTAACATGATCAATAATTCTGTATGCAGCACCTGTGTTGGAATGCTCCATGGAGAAGGCAAACAGATGAAAAAAAGTTTGAGTCCGTTACAAGGAGAATGGCAATAAGTGTATGTAGCGCGTATCGAACGATATCGATGATAGCGGTAGGAGTAATATCGGGTATGCCACCAATTGAATTAATGGCACTTGAAAGAAAAAAATATACATGGGAATAACCAGAATTGGAGCAAGAGAAAATATATTTTCATGATAGCAAAGTAGATGGGAATCATCAAAAAAAGGATTTGGATCCGAATGTTGGTAAAGGATGATAGAAAGTGGTGCAACAGGAGCCATGGTGAGGTGGATTTTTAGATAACACAGCAGTTATCAGGGTATGGATATTTTAACAGTTACCTTTGCACAATCGGTATTGCTACAAGCTCTGCATGTCAGTACTGCGAAATTACTTACGATACCGAGCACACAATGCTTCACTGTCGAAGTTGGCAAGAGTACAGGGAAGCCTGCAACAGAGCTGTTAGAACTAAGATCACAGTCAAGAACGTAATAGCAGTAATGCTGAAATCTGAGGAAGCGTGGAATGTTGTAAACGCCATGGCCAGAACCATAACTGAAGTAAAAAGGAGTGAAATGTAAATAAGACGACCTGCCCTCAAGAAGTAATGCTAACGCGCTTCCGGAGGGCAGAAGTTCGCATGCGGGGTTTTTTTTCCTGGGGTAGGACCCCCCAGTCGCCGCAAAGAGCGGAGCGAGCAACGCACCTTGTTTTTCCTCTGCAAAATTTAAAAAAAAACGATTTCACATCTATTCGGAAAACTTGTAGTTCCAACGCAAAGCTGTTACACACATAACCACAATGACGAACATGTGGGAAAAAATAATGTGCAAGGGGAGAAGGAATCTATGGTTGAGAGCATAACTCTAGATATATCCAAAATAATTGGAAAATACACATCTGTATATCAGACAGATATGCGATCTTCCACTGCGCCAGGATAAATGATGAGGGAGCATATAAAATGGGAACGATCGCTATATTCACTGACACTCATAACGTTGATGAGTGCCAAGGTGCCGTCTGCACTTTTTTGGGAATGTCAACAAGAACTTAGTGACTGGCGCTACATAAAAAAGTAATTTTGGAGTGAGCACTTAGGAATTAAAAGCAATTATTAGGCAGCTTAGCTTAAAAGGAATCATTCACCTTATCATCGTTCCAAAACCAACCTTGGACCATTCCTGAAAACACAGTAAGGAACCTAGTCAATGAATGGGTGGGACATTAGCAGATGGAGTAGTGGAACTTGATGACTCGATGCAGACATTGGAAACAATTCATTAAAGCCCATGCACAATAACGACTAGATGATTAGATGATTTCTTCGGAATCAGCTCCGTATATTTATGAGACTCCTCACAGGGGACTGTCACCCGAAGGAGCACCTGAGGAAACTACTTTACTGCAGACAATGCGGGAACAGAATAGAGTGAGCCTTCCACGTCCTCTGTGAGTGCCATGCACTAGCTCACAAAAGAAAGCATCTCTTTGGGATGGATACTCTAGAATGAATAAAATTCAGTACAGGCAAAGTGTACAGGATTCAAGGCTACTACAATGGATGCTGTAACTGATAGGAGTAAAAGCACAATAAGGTTAAAGGCTTAAGAGTTAACGGAGGCAATACGTCGGACGAAGCCTGGAAAGAGAAAAACCAACTTTCAGTGCTGCGAAGGCGATAGCAAGGAATGCCGGAAACACCGGTTCAAATCCCGGCAACAGCTGAATATTTTCTAGGTCTTTTCCACTCTAAAATACCTTTAATCTCGTTTCATTTGTATCAAAAGTGTCATTTCACATGATGGGTTATAAGATAACCCTAAACAATATGGTAGAATAACGGTAATTTTCAGAAAAATACATTGATTCAACTAAATATAACTATTTATTATCAATAATCACTAGCACCCCGCCAAATTTCAAAAGTTTAATATAGTTATACCATGGGTAAACCTGTATACATTTCACACTCTACGACTTAAAAATTATTCACCGTCTAGTGAATGTTCACAATCGCAAGAACTGGGACGTCCTATATATTTAGATGTTATCTTTAATTTGTGTGTTAAATGAAGGCACTGTAAATCTCTCTTAGATACACTTCATCAATTATTACTAACATCATGCTTCGCTCCAAGCTCTGACTAAAATGTTGCGTTAACATCCTGTATAAACAACTCCAGCCATTACCAGCCACAGTAATATTCGTCTTGTTCAAATGTTTCCGCAAATGTACCACCAAATATCGTTTGTATACTGATTTCTCTTGGGAAATTATGCTTTTCAACGTAACAAGCCCGTGTACATATTCGCGGTAGAAACCATATAATAACAGCATTTTCATGAAACGCCTTTGAGGGTGAATTTTTCCTCTGATGATAATGTTCCTCGTTTGAGAAAATACATGCCAAGCTACAAGAAGCCAAAATTTAATTACATTGCTCTTATGTAAGTTAAAATTACCTTCATTGCATGAAGGTTAGGCTAGGCTAGAAGGTTAGTAGACCAACTGGAAGGTCTTCTGTATTTGAGGGATTGTACTATGCCAAGATCTCAGCAGTTAGGCCATATTCGGCTGATTGCACCTCCTCCCCAAGCGTTCGTCAAGGCTGAAAATAATTCCAGACTGACGAAGCCGAACGCTTATACCAATAGGAGAACCAGTCGTTCCAGGGCAGGTACTTAACTGTTTTCTCCTTTTTGTTCTCAGCCCCTGCACAGCAGTGTATCACTTAGTCATTCGAGTATGAGAAACTCGCTTGTAAACTTAGCTTTAAAAAAACACTTCGTAATTCAATTAACTTTGAAGTTGAAAGAACAAGAGCACAGAATATATCAATATCTCTTGATCCTAAATATACGAAGGGTCTTGATATAATCTTTAGCATATATATATTGTAGTTATTATTGGGCCTCGTATTTCTCAGAAGTATGAGTTCGGTGTCACTCACTCTATATCAGTCATTTTTTTCAACGCGCTGAAGGGCTCCTATTACTGCTGCAATTAGTTATCCCTCGAATTCAATTTAGATTAAATATATATTACAGGAAATTTGATTATAAAATACTGTGCCGTAATGTTAATCGTTCATCAGAGTCACAGCGCCATGAAATTATCCGTCGCCATATTTTCAGGGAAATTTATCGTACCCTCTTCATGAACCCTTCCGTGATATCTATAAAATATACCTCAAATCACGTCAAATTTGAAATTAAGCAGTAATTTTGGTTTTTGATCCGAACGTATTACAGATTTGCACTTAGAAATTCGGAAAAAACCTAGTGCACGGTGATGTTCGAACCACATACCTTCTGATTGCCGGTCAGACGCTTGGCCAACTAAGCTAACTAGACACTCGCTCCACTTGGCCGATCTAGAGTGCAGATGGTACCCAAACAATAGCGCTCTAGCTCCAGTTACGAATGACGCGCACAGTTTCGAAATTCGGAATATAAATTGCTTTCAGGGCATCTAACATCATCAGCGTTCCAGATCCAGTGAGTGGAATACTGCTTGTCTCAGATGGATGAAGCGTCTGATTGGCAATCAGAACGGTGTGGTTCGAATCCCGCAGTGAGCCACGTGTTTCTAAAAAGTTCAAGTAGAAAAATTGACTCGAAAATGTTTTTGGTAGACAGTAATGGTAATCCAGCATTTCTACTGAGAAGATATGGCATTTTGAATTGTACCTCAGCAAAATTATGATATTGATATTTATTTAACATATTTTACTTAAAAGGACAAATATCTTTATAAACAGTGCTAGTGTTTTTATCAGTATGTTAACAGCTTGAAATCGATGTAAGTCTTGACCTGAAACATAATAAAGGTATATCGATTCTCAGTCGTATCGAAAATGAAAGTCTAATCTAAAAATGAATACACATTTGCTTCCCAGAAGCAGGAGAAAGTTGATCTGTAAATTGATCCCATACGACTAAATGGTGAATATTGATATGTCGCCCTGATTATCATAAGAGACACGTCGATTCAAATGGACAGTGTAATTGTCAGCTGGAATTTTATTAACTATTGTGGGATACAGGAAATGAGCCACTTGGAACATTGAAGAAATTGATATAATTTCATTGAGTCACCATCCGTAACTGTGTAAACAAGGAATGAAAAATAATAAGTAATTGCAATGTGCATAAAATATGTGCTGTGTTGTTCCCCATTATTATAATGTATATTATTCTTGATAATAGGAAATGAAAATATTCAGTTATAATTTCACTGCCTAATCAAAAAAAATATATTTTCTATTTTGATAAATATAGACCAGCAGATCAACTGATAAACAGACCGACAAACAGACAGACCCCCGCCGTTGTAGTGTATGTGCGCCCGCAAGGAATGATAAATCAGTTAACTTCTTATTCCTCTTCTTCCATTCTGTATAGGCGAATCGCCTGTTTTTTCGTCGTTATTCTGCCTACTACACTGCCAAGTCATCACTCGATCGTTTTCTAGGACGTCCTGGACTCCTGCGACCTAACGGTGATTTGTCGCGTGTGATTCTGACTACTCTTCTGTCGTCCATTCTATTGATGTGTTCGTTCCATTCCTTCTTTCTACCTAGTGTCTACTCATTAACATTTTCTACCATGCATGTTCTTCTTATATTCTCACTTCTCTCTCTGTCCAATAGCGTTTTTCCAGTTATTCTGCGAAGTACTCTCATTTCGGTTGTCTCTAGTAGTTGTTTAGTTTTCGCTGTGTCAGGTCGAGTTTCTGCAGTGTATGGCATAGTTGGTCTGACCACTGCTTTGTAAATTTTTGTCTTGGTAGCTACTTTAATATTTTTACCTTCGCCTCAACATCACCAACATCACCATAACCTGATATTTCTATGCCTAAATATTTAATTTTAATCTCCTGCTGGATAACTCTGCCTTCAACTTCCAGATGGCATCTTAATGGTGTTTTTGATGTTGTCATGCATTTAGTTTTCTGGGCCGATATCGTCATATTAAATGATTTGGCAATGCAGCTGAATCGATGTGAAAGTCGATGTAGATCGTCTTCAATTTTTGCCACCAGTACAGCATCATTGGCGTAGCATAGAATAGTTATTTCTTGGTTGCCCATTCGGTATCCTTTCAGGGAGCACAACACTTTTTATTATTTCATCCATAATGATGTTGAAGAGAAGAGGGCTCAAGGAATTCCCTTGTTGAATACCACGGCCCGCAGCTATTGGTTCAGTCAGGATTCCGTTTATTTTTGCTTGAATCTGATTTGCATCGTACAGATTTTCTATGGTTTTAATGAGATTATATGGGATTTGCATATTATAAGGTAGGTGTATAACGACCGTTAACTGCACACAATCGAACGCTTTTTCCAAATCAATAAAACACATGTAGCTGGTGTGTTGTATTCAATTGATTGAATTGAAATCAGTCAACGTAAATATTTACTGGAGCTGTTCACCACGACGTAATATTGCTTAACGCCTGCTACCCTGCGTTAGTATCACGGAGGCTTGTTTTCGGGCCGGTGTCGGTCGACGATGTGGCTGACATCTGGTTTCTCTGTCCCATATACGATAACATAAACATTTCCAATATTAAAAACAACAATTTTCATGCTTATTCAGCCTAAGGCTGTCAGCTATTTGCCGACATTAGTATTTTCTCTTTCTCACTGCCCTCTTACTTATCTATAGATGCGCTCCCATGTTCCTAAACTCAATCAAATCGATAAAAACCTGGATTTACATAAATGTCTGGTTTATGGGCTGCTGATGAAATAAAAACTTCTTTCTAGTTATTCGTCGGTCTTAAACACGTCGAATTTCGGTGTCAACATGGAAACTAACAAAACGAAACATTTTCTGTGTTATGTTTTGTACATTTTCAGTCAGTTTATGTCCGACACAGAGGATAATAGTGTTCCAAATGTACGCCTCGAGCTTTCGTGGTGTTTATGTCGTTCCATTGGCGGAGAAATCCATTTTAAATACCTTTTCGAACAATATGTAACCGTATTTTTGTATCACAAGCACTACGATTGAATTATATAAAAAAAACTTATATTACATTACTCCCCGATCACACTATCTAGGTGTATAACTCCTCATCGATTTCTCAGAAAAAATACATATTACCTCCGGCTAGGAATTAGAAGGGTGTGGGTTATACCTAGCATTGCTTGGGGGGAGGAGGTGCTAATAAAAAAATTTATTGTAATCACAAATTTGTTTAAGCAAAATTTGGAAAGTGTTGTTGAGTTAGACATTGACAAGTTATGAAGCAATGGATCGAGTAACTCAGCTCAGGTGTTGAAAATGGTAGTGTTCCTGAGAGAATGAAGGGATTTCCAGTGATACAGTCATCTAGGATATAGATGTGTGTGTAAATCATCCTGTGATGGAGGTGATATGCAACGGCGTGATCGATAATGAATTATGATGGTGAGCCTCGTGTAACATTATCTTGGAATGGAAGTGATCTCCAGTCATGTCATCTGTTGAGGTGATCCTCATACAACCTGAAATCCACATTTCTCTTTTTCGAGAAATGTTTCTTTATACCAAGTCAGAGTCTGAGCTTACTCTTTACAATTTGAAATTTAAAATTGTGAATTGCAGTGTATCTTAATGCAAGCAAAAGAAACTCAGAAACACTTTGGACTTATCAAAAAGGAGTACAAGAATTAAAAAGATACATCAATTCTCAAAAATTTCTCATGCACAAATCAGGTTATCAGTAATCCCAAAAATCATCCGATAAATGAAAAGAACATACATTCTACGGATAGTTTAAAGTTGTTATAATTCCTTTTTAATATTTCAACTAAAAACACCTATGATTGAGATAAAAAACAGATAATGAATCGCGATATAAACATGCACAAAGAAGCAAAGTTTGAAATAGGAACTTATTTAAAAAATTGCGCATATAGCTACGAATCAAGATACATATCAAATATGAATCCCACTTAATGTACCAACCATATATGAATTGAGATATTTTCAAATCAAGTCTTTTAATCTTCCCCTGAAGATGCTAAGGCAGTTAGCAGAACATATGTCGAATATTCCAAGAAAAGGTAGTTTAGGAGAGGTAAAACTATTATTTGTAATTTCAATGTCAGTTCAATGCTGCCGCCTCAGAATTCAGGTTGACCTCGTCAATAACCTTGCGACTCCTCTCAACCTCTCTCTCCCACATATCTATTCCACTTAAGCACCAACGATTTTCCAGTTCGGTGCATTCAATGGGTGTTATTGAAGAGTTGAAGTCGTAAAATTTCAGCAATTTTGTTCAGATGTATGGAGGATGATTGGAGTGTGGCTGTAGCCGAATTGAGGATTCCTTTGTCTTTTCCTATATGTTATAAACCTCCTTTCGATGCATGTTGTGTATATCTTTTTAATGTCCCTACAAGCATGACCCTATTATTCCCATCTGTTTGATCTTGTCGTACCTTTTGGTTTCGCTGACGGCTCAGCTGAATATGTGAGAAAACCGCAGGTCATCTCCCAAGTGCCGCGCTACCCATTGGCATATTTACAAGTGAAGAGTCGTAACAGCTTATTCTTTGCCCAACAGCAGTAAAAAATGCTCCTTAGTATCCTCTGTCAGCAAGGGTGAATCGACTTACAGCGACATTCCTTGTTCTTCGTAGACACTATTTACATCATGTACCTACGTCAGAACCTAAAGAGTAGTACTATGTGTGTGCTCTCGACCATATAGGACTTTTCTATATCAATTTGAATTATTTATAGAATTGTGAGTGTCGATTGAATTACTTATTAAGTGAAAGCGATTGTAGATAGTAAAACAATTGAAACAAATTTTCACTGAAAATTATAAAGACAACCTACAGAAAGACTTTGTCTACAAATTTCCAACAACACTCTTGACTATACATTTCAGCTGCATATTCATGCATGTTTCGTATTTAACCTATAATTATCAGTATAGCCCGGCGGTCTGACGGTAGAGAGCAATTAGCCTAGATACATATTTTGTATGTACTGACGAGTCCAGGCTAGAGTTTCTGTACCCTCTGATTAACCTTATCCAATTAGAGATGGGCTTGAGGTTTCGCGAACAGGAGAGCAGATTGATCCATAAATAAAATTGGGAAAATGAATAAATTTTGATTATGATCTATCCAAAATATAGTACATTCTTCTTATGGTGCCCTGTATGTTAATACGACTATTTGGACTTTGTTAACTGCCCTACTGAAAAGTTGTACTGAAATAAGTTCGTACCACTGACTATGCAACTATGAACGTCTTCGTCTACCAGTTTCTCTGTTAGTACCCGTTTTGCACTGTAGAATGAGTTTAAGAATGCGATATTTCTCATGAAGCAAAACTTGCACAAAGTACTACATTTTACGTTTTTTAATCCTAAATGAAACTTTTCGTTGTTAATTTGATCATTCCACAACATGCATGAAGTAAGACATCATTTTGCACAATAACAAAACCTGCCTCGCCTATTATTATATTGTCTCATGTCAAATCTGGCACCCCCGCCTCTGACTCTCTAGCCAATCCCGCAAGGTGTTAAGTAATAAAACAGTTGGATTTATTATCAACGAAAAAAGTCGATTGTAAATAAGTCCGAGCGACTGAGGGAGATGCTGTAGGAAAAGAGGGAGATGGCGCGATAACGAATGCCTTGTTAACTTAATTGGTATAAATTTCGTTAATTTAAATGCCCGCCGGGGCGAATTCTACAAGGAAAATAAAAACCGAGTAATCTGATTAGGTTTGTTACAGCGGTATACCGCCCTGTTTTGCCCTTCCCAAATATTCTCTTTATCTGTTCCATGTATCGAAACGATTCAACGTTTATGATACCGTTTAGTCCTTCGCGCAAAAATTAAACTGGACCCAGATTTAAGACTTTTTTGGAAGGATACTTGTTAGAAAACGCTGTAATATTACATTGTCCTTAAAGCGCATGTAAAGGCAGTCACACCCATACAGTGTGCTGTTGCTGCACGAACGGCTGTTGGTCTTGATCATGGTACAATCTACAGAATCTGCACAGATTAGTTACTTTTCTGTGATGTCTCAGCCTTTATACATAGTAGAAGTAGCTCTTTCAGTGAATAAAATTTCCTACAACGGGATATAACCCTCAGTTTCTGGCAAGCTAACCTTACAAGGCCAGCAAAATGACCTTGCCAGGACATGTTGCTAATGATGTTACCCTCTATCGCCCCAGCTAGTAGACTGCAACGACATTTCATTGACAGGGTAGCTATTGGAATATTTCATGCATTAAACAGAACTCCAGTTGCAGATTCTCCATTCAACAAGTTTTTAAATATCTTCGTTGATCTGGATAGCACACACACAATTCATCTAAAACCTTCTATAGATCGAGTGAGATAAACTGATATTAATGACACAACTTTTTATCCAAATTCATCAACAAAAAATATGTGTTTACAATTGACCCAAGTACGTTTCGTACTCGCTGTACTTTAAATAGTTTATTTGTATTTTGTACTGCTACTACTATAAAACTCGTGATTTGGCACCAAATCTCGGAAAACATATTCGCATAGCAAACTATTAGGATGATTAATATAAATAGTTTTAAATATTGGGCTAAAGCAATGCGTCAGTCCAAAAATATGAATAAAACTGTTGGAGCTCATTTCATTTGCAGATTTTATTATAGCGAGGTCCATAAATATTTAATACCCAGATATCGATGGGTTTGCATTACGATAAATTCTAAATAAATAAATACTATATGTAAATGCAGCTAACGATATCCACAGTAATTAGCATAAACGCAGTGATTCGATGTTTACGACCAGCATTACATACGGATCTGCAAATTATTATTAAGTTTGTTCCATCAAATGTTCAGAACGGCTCCCAACTGCGCTGATTCTATACAAACCAATTTTCTAACGATCTAACAATGCAAATTCTACATTCAGAACCTTTAATCCGGTGTTACATGAAGAAATAAACTAAATTCCAACTGATACTGATCTGTTTTTACAGTTCCTGGATTTGACTGGCATTCTTGATTCTGAAGAAATTTGACACAAATTTTGACAGGTAACTACCTAACCTATCTTTCTTTACACAGACGATGGATGGGTATGGAACCTCCAATTCTGCCAGGAGAATCCTGTGCAGAAATGTATATCCACGATTTCTTGTTCTTTCTTGCCTGTTTGATAGCTGTCACAGCTCGATGCTCCTATATATACAAAAATCCTCAGATCGAATGTTTCATAACCAAACTTCGAACAATCTTGAGAGTCGAGATACCTGTTTTAACAAATGCTCACATGTTCTGGATGACTTACATACAGGGTGCCATTTTTTTAGCTGCTACTGCTGATCGCATTGCAGTATTAACAGCCCGATTAACAGTTATCAATTTTATCACTTTTTAAACTACGAGCTCCCTCCGAAAGAAAATCATAAGGACAGGCCTGAGTACAACTAGATTTTTTTGAAGTGCTCGTTGCGCCTTACAAGCCTATGTATTTTTTCATACAATCCGACATCAGTTAAATTTCAGGATTTTTTGATTTTTTAATAATCAATTAATGGACTTTTGCGCAGGATTCTCCTGGCAGACTTGGGGGTTGCATAATTCTCTATACGCATACCAAACTCGTGTGTCATTCGTATTCAAATTCGCGATGATTTAGGGTCAAGTGTCATTGGCTGTCACGCTATAGATCGTGTAATATGGACATAAGCGGATAGCGGAACAATGTATTCCGTAGATCCGTAAGTGTTGTTCTTTCCTGTCAGATATATGTATCTATATTTATCAGCAAACCTGTGTCACAATAATATAAAGATTTTAGTAAGATCACAAACACATATTTTCGAATTTTAAGGAAAATCTGTCACTCATTACCGTCGGTCTGTTTATCGACAGCCGTCTTTGTCACCGCATAATCTCAGTAACAGCTGGATCGATTTTGGTAATATTTTCTGACATGAGAGATCTTCATGGGGATGCCCTTAACCCTAGTGTAAATACAATGCGCTAAAGAACTATTTCCTCTAAGACGCATAGAAGGTAAAATCTTAATTAAACATATTAGCAAGACAGGATGAACAACATACCAGATTTCAGAACATTATTTTATATTCATGTTAGAATAGTTAGCTATTCGACCAGTATCTTAGGCCTCCTTTTTAGTTTTGACATTTTGTCGATGCTTTAAATGTCACAAAAAGTCTGCTTTTATTTCTGGAACCTTGAGTATAAGTTTTATGGAAGCGATCTGTGCGGGTCAATTTATTCCGTTAAAAGCTATGGATTGTTCAGTTGCCCAAGTGCTGTTTTCCTTTGGCAAACGTATATTCATCAACTAGCCATTTCATATATCAACTTGGGACAATCACATGAGTAGGGTGGTAATATAGAAATCTTAGTAGGATGTCTCTATCTAATCTAATTTGAATGCAATCTACGATTCAAATGCTTCTGGTAGCAAACTATATAGTGAAATTTGTTCAAACTTTTTACTTGCCACCAAGTGAGCAGAAAATTCTGAGCACAATTTGAAAAAAAAATGTTTGAGGCATTAAATATTTCATAGACATCTTTACTGCGATTATTGAGGTTTTCTAGAAGTTTTCCTTAACCCTAGTTGAATGAAGTTGCCAAAAAACATTTTTCCTGAGACCCAAAATAGATATATGAATTCAAACAAATTTAAACCAGTAGCTAGTCAGGATGAATAGAATGATTTTTTGAACGAACTTTATTTGACAAGTAACCTAGTTAGTCTTTGTAAAGAGTCAATTTTGACAGCCTAAGATTGCCTTCAATGTTAAAGCGAAACGCGTCATTCAAAAAACCTATTTTTGTCTGTGAAATCTTGTATATAGATTATATTCCAATGATGGAAAAGTGTCACCAGGAAAGAGCATCCACAATCCTCATGTAAACATATCATTATTAATTTTAATCTGATTACATTTCGGTACGATTATTATAGGGTGATGATGTTTTTTCCAGCCCCTCTTTTACCGCGCCACTGCTCAAGCGAATTCCTCCAATATTTAAACATGATAATGAAGTTCGAGAGCAGTCAATCAATCCGCATGGAGCTGAATAAACATTGATTTAAACTTGCAAATACCACTTTGATTATATTATTGATCCATCGTCGGATCGCCGCCGCTTCTGCTAAGAAAATCGTTTTATTTCAATCCAAGGGACTTTTTCTATGCGCAGCAAAATGTAAATTCGCGATGCTCGACAGGAAAATATTCTGTTCTCGTTACTGAGTTTTTCTTGAATATATTACTGCAACACAAACTACAAGGTTGGTAGGATCAATAACTAGAAATGATGTACTGAGTGTCGTATTCAAAATATAGACCTTAAGTTAACAATAAGGATACCTTACCCAAGGGAACCTTAAAAGTCCTGATTTATAGTCGAAGTTTGAGGCTACCTTTCATATGGGAACGAAAAAGTCTGGAAACATAACAAAGGACATGAAAAGAAAGCTTGTAGTAACGAAATTCGCTGTTCTATGTCAAAACAGTTATTGTTGTTTATCTGTTCGATATAGATTTGATTCTTGTTTTGTGGATTGACGACTTTGACTTTATATTTATACTCATCACAGAACTTATCAGGTGTTGAGTGATTCTTAGAATGAATAATTGTATATATTGCGGTATTGGTAAAGCCACAATTAAACTTCTTGCTATCGATTTTCGAAGACTTTTCTGCAAAAGGCAAATTGATACTGACTGTTTGTTGACAGCATTCATACAGACATAAAGATTGTTTGTCCCTGAATACCGCTTGAGGGAAGCCACAGCTCTCTATAGATTGCGTTTCAAAAAAAAGCTTTAGGAAATGATTATTTCAGGTCTTCAGTGGGGTATGTTCTCTATAATAACACCAAGATTCATCACCATAGCATAGAAGTGCCCAACGTAGGCATCTCACTAGGTCGAACTTCCAACCCCTTGAACGAGTCTATTCCAAAAGTAGGTCCTCTAGAGAACCTCGGCATTTTGAACTGAGATTCCGGGATGTTTGTTTCCCGACGGTTACAATTTGCACATTTTAAGGTCAATATGGACAGACATGTATCCTCCCGCAGGGCTTTTGGGGTCCAACAGGCTTTCTATCTTTGTGGGAAGTAATTTATAAAAAAAAATACTAACCTGCTATTTATATATGCTCTGAGGAAATACAGTGTAAAAATCCTGAAGTTGAACTTAGACAACTCAATTATTTTTTATATAGATTTAGTAAAAAAAAATTATTACCCTAAACCCTAAACCCACTTAGCTACTATGTAAAATTAACTAGATATTTCGCTTACTTTAACTAATCTGGTCATGTCTTCCCCATAGATGTGAACTTTAGACCTTTTCCAATAAAGGTAATTTCACAAAAAAATGCAATTTTCTCACCTTCCAGGCGCAATAGCTTTTCGTTTTGATTTGTTAACTTTTATTATTTTTGTCGCATTTCCAAACCTTTTCGCTCAGCCTTGCAATCACAAATTTAGCATTCTTTATGACCCCTTCCGCGATCTTATCCCCAATTAAATCTATGCATAGTAGCGCACCTTCCAATCTTCAATCTGCAATGCCATTCGTCAAAAAATGTCTCCTATTTGCCCAAGGCTCCCCTCATAGTGTTAGAAATGGTTTTCCCGCTCATTAGATAAGCATTTCGCTGGTCAGTGTATTCGGACAGTAGAGTGCGCTGCGCTATAAGCCTCGTAGCTCAGAAAACTCCCATTTCCGGAATCACAGACTAATTTTGGGTCGATTCCCGGCTCTAGCGGAGAGATCGGACGCATTTCAGCGATGTTCAATTATAGATATTACCTGTTCCCTCGCTGCATTCATCCTGTGCCGCAACGTCGAGTTTTTGCTAGCTGCATCTGTTAGTATGAGAGATCAACGCTGTTCCACTATCCTGATTGAGATAGCTGCATAAAAAAGATGGAATCTGATAGATTGACTCAGTACTTTCCACTCTGTAATTATCTTGGATTCATAATATCCCTAACATAATGAAATTAGAAATTCAGGAACCCCTTCGTATATTTTAAAGCTAAATTTGATTATTGCTTTCCATGCCACTGGGTAGGGAAATATTGAACTTTCGAAAATTCGAGATTTTATGTTTTCATCAGCTTCATTAGGATCGTTTAATTAGTTTCGACATTTAAAGTTTGTAATCAAACGTTTCATTGGTAAAAGCACTACAGATAATCCAGGAAAAGCTGGAAAATCAGACACTTCACAATTTTGAACCAAAGTTTTAATCTTCCCCTGGACAGGGTTAGAGCTTTATAGTGTTGTAATAGATAATCTTGAGCAAATATACTACAGACTTTTATCACTCGCCAAACCACCTTATTTAAACCTGACAGGTGTTTCACTAACTATGTTCGCATCAGAACATTTGTTACCAGTCAAAAAGACACGTCATATTAAAGGAACTAACGCAAACATGACATTGTTTTCTTTGTTATCTTTCAGCTTTTCAGCCTCTGAAAGTTTAGAACACTATAAAATACTTTTAAATTATTTGAATCTATTTTATTCACTATTCAACGTCTGTTCTGCCACACTAGACTTTTCTGTTCCGTCGTAACGTAAACGAGCTAAATGTTCTTAAATCTAGTCCTGTTAGATTTCCTACTTTATCCTACATCTATTACATCTATTACAGTCGCTACAATTAATTTCTTATACTCCACACCAATCTGGTTTGACAAACTTTGTTCTTAATAGATATTTAAATTTTTGACCAGACTAATATACAGTTCGGAATCCGAGATGCTTAAGAACTCTGTCAAGATCATTTGCAATCAAATATATTCTTTAGTCTCACTCCATCAACTTCGTTGTTCGTATCATACCCAATAACCCTAGCCGCTTGTTTTATAGTTTCCTTTTCATTTTGAAACTTTTCTTGTCTTGACTAGTCGGTGTACCAAAAAATTAAAACTAGGCATTTTGTGCTGGTGACACTTGTTAGCCTCCGATTATGGAACGCAATGTATGAGTGTCTCTCCTATACACTCCAAATTCCGTAATGTTTTCACTGTTTCTTCTAACCAAAAACCAAATTGTTTTGATAATACAAATCATTGTTTTAATTTTCGAATGTGAATTTAATCGGTATCATATATAGATAATCTAGAAAATGAGTGTGTGAGAAATAACATGTGCTGCACCTTTCCTAATAAATAAATAAAATCCGTATAAATGCATTTTCAAATCCTCCAAATGAGAGTTCAACCATCAAAACAGCGTCGCTCACGTTTTTCTCCAACAAAGACAAAGCTAGCTAGAGAATTCAATTACATGAGTTCCGATCCGCGTACAAAGGTAACAAAGTTACCGGCGCTTACTCGTTAGAGCCTCAGTTGTAAATGGTCAAAGAGCAAGTATTATAATTCAGATAGAGACCCTATACCGTAATTGGACCGCAAGACCTGTGCGCAAATTGGGACTGTCCTCAGGACTAATGAAGGATTATGTCGGTTGAGACGGAGGACGGCAGACATGCTGATTTTAATGAAACGAAATCCTTTTAATTAAGATTGTTTAGGTGCATAGCTAACTCTAAGTCGGAGTTTGTAGGGTGTATTAGATGCGGGTTTCTGTGTATAGTGGGTACGTCTAAGACTCAATGTTCTTGAGGAATTCTGAACTTTGTAGGAGATTAGGTGTTGGATTCAGGGATTATATCCGAAAAAGCCTAGATTGTGTCATTATGCTTATTCAAGGCTCTTGGTGAGATGACAATGCTTGATGGGAATGGTTTGGAACAAGTTGAAAAAGAATTTCTGAGAAAAATAATATGCCGAACGATTGTATCAATCAAACAATACAACCATGGACAAGTCAACATATTCTAGTCTAGTGATGAGATAATTCGCTCCTGATTTTGTATCTATTTTAATTGATTTATTTGTCAAGTAAAACTTTTATCCTTTGATCCCGTTCAAACACAAATAATATGTAGTTTTATTTGTAGCATACATCCATATACTACAACATCTTTTAATCAATTCCATGCTTTTATGAGCACATAAACATATATACAACAAAAAATAGAACACGCTGCTTTTCAGAGATACTACTAGCTTGATAAGCACCGACAAATGCCGTTGTTCTTTTTTTACCTCAAAATTTATTGCCAGGACACCACCAAAATAAAATAAGATAAGACAAAAATACACCTAAGACTTGCAACTTACAACAGCGTTCTTTTTGACAAAGGTAATAAAAAAACACAGGGTATCTTCGTCTTAGAATCGAATTACGAATGAACTAAACTGATGCCAGTGGTCACTTAATGTATCGGAATCGAAATTCGTAATTCGGAAACACTATTATGTAATTTCATGATTCGATGCAACGCCATGATCTTTACACTACTGAGGTTATAATATGTAGATACCAATTATATAATTCGAATTATGATCATTCGTTTATTCAAATAACTCAACCCAATAATCCAACTAAGAAAATAATGCAATTATACCCAGCATTATTCTAGTCCCCTCATTACTTGCTATACAACGTGGACTAAGAATTAAATAGCTGTTGGATTGTCGACTATACGCATAAGGTAATTACGATTTACAAAATGACTGAAATTCCATACATTCAAATGTTACGTTCTCCTCGAATTCAGTTGAATATTTAAGACCTCAAAGTGCTGAATCTGTATAGTTCAATTCATGCATACAGACCAACAATACTGGAAACGTATTATATCAAAAGAAGAGATATCAATTAGGGCATATATTTGAATTATATGATGCAGGTGCAGAATAAAATAAACTTTAAATTTATTTGTGTAGACAGCCATAGACATTCTAGCGTAGTATGGACTTGCTCTAGAGGGGGAGAGCGCGATCCGTATCAGTGCGACAGAGACAGACCGATGACAAGGGAAAGAAGCGCAAGAAAGCGATTGTGTTGCATGTAGTTTATCTAGTAAAATCTGTAAAAGATCAGATTCCAAGTAGGTATACAACATAAAGACGCTGAACTCAACTCAACCTTGTATGTTCGAGTTTTCATGCTAGCCTGCACTTCTCTTCGGAGAACCCCAGGACACTGCGCGATGTTGTCATATTTTCTTTGTTACGTGAACACTAAACAGGTCAATTTCAAAACCCAGCAAACAACTACAAATATGCTGTGACGTCATTAAGCGCCTACATAATACAACTGCTGGTCAAGCTTGCTGCCTATGTGTTGCGGGGCTGATGAACAAGGCGAGAAACGATCAAAATCAAAAAAATGAATATCCCAATATATTTCCATCTGCTAATTTCGCCAGGATAAAATATAAATGCCGCAACCTCCCACGTCCGAAACACATTTCATCCGTATGATGCAGACCGGATAAATATTTTCATTTAACGATGTGCCAAGTCGGAATTTATGTTTTCGTTTTTCTACAACAAAAATCTATTAAGAGTCCTGGTGATGTTGAAAGGAGGGCCCCTCCTTATATATCGGATGAATTCATGTTTACTACGATGTTGCATGTAAGTAGGTAGTTTACCGGATAATAAATCGCCCTATCGAGTGGACCTGATCTGCTTCATTTTTTCGTGTTTTTAATGTTCACCGGTGTAGAATAAGGCAATTAAGTTTTCTGGTGCAACGTATGGAGGCGTCTCCTTCAAAATAACCAGTATTCATTGTACTTGGTATTGGACGCTAATTTTAATCACATACGATTTACTGAAATATATTTACCAACGTTTCGGCTGCCTCAGAAGCCTTTCCACAGTACAGAGTATCAAAAATTAGATTTTTAAATTATAATGATTGCTCGCAGGGTAAACGTTTTGTTTTCAAATAAGACGTATTGAGCTGTTGAGCTGTATTTTTTTATCGTTTTTTGACGAAGCTTGCGCCGCCACTGAGCCGATTTTCGAAAATAGCAAAGGATTTTTTTCCTTGTCACAGTTATAACCTAATGTCAAAATTGCATCAAAATCCGAGAAATACTTTCCGAGTCATAGAGGTTTGCGGACAGACAGATATTAAGCTACGCAGGAACTCCGCACACGATTGTCTGATCTGGATAGTTGATTTAAATAGTTGTATAAATTGTGACGGTGTTGGAGCTGCATTGAGGGTGAGTTGATTCACTAAGTATGCATTCTCCACATTCCATATTTTTATACTTCATTCATAAAGAGCTATCTTACCTATAATGATTTGTGAGTAGCCTCTGTAACTGAACCAGACCCTTGCGTTTGGTGTCATTGCACGCCTCAGTCGAGGGGAGCTGTATTGCTTTGAGGTTCTTATGAGTGGGGTGCAAGGGTTCGTCAAGAGCCAATGGCAAGGGTTCACCAAGAGCTAGTGGCAAGGTTTCACTAGGTGGGCGGCAAGGGTTCACCAAGAGCTAGTGGCAAGGGTTCACTAGGCTGGTGGTAAGGGTTCACCAGTTGCTTAATTTTAGACATTTGTGAAGGTTATTTTGCGTCTAATGCCCATTGTAACATTTGAACTTTGATATTCTGCATTAACATTTCTTTAATAATAAATGTCTGGAATGTTGTAGAAGCGGGATGCTCAGAAAGGTTTATTCTTTTCAGGTAACCCCATGTCATGAACCGTTCTGAACAAGAACCTGCTTTGCCCGTAGCCGATCGAGTTAAAGTATATTTCATATATTTTTCTTACATCAAATAAAATCGATTTAAATTTAATACGCTCAGGCTTTTGGTATCCTACACGATCTAGACCGCCGATGATATTAGATGCCTTCGATTGAAAGCCATTTGTCATCCAAATATCAAACACACAGACAGACCGACGGAAATGAGTGACATGTATTTTTTCGATTTTTGTTTGCGTATGAACAAAACTGACCGGTCAGGGCAAACGAGGCCCACGCCAAGTGCACATTGTGTATGGGGCGCAAAATCATGAACAGAAAGGGCAGTAAATGCTTTTAGAAGTGAGGTTTTTTTGCTCTTCAGGTTTATCCCGCCTTCAGGAGGGAGTTTTCTGCTCTTAAGGGTTTTTTTATTTGGAAGGGGCGGTAAATTTCCACAATGGCACAAATCACGCACGTAGTCCTGGATTACGTTGATATTTCATAAAACATATAGGAACGCATTATATCAAATTCGTCGGTTATACGCGGAAGGTAAAATGGGCGAAAACCCTCAAAAAACGGGAGCACAAAGCCGAAGGAATTTTTCTTGTAAACGTGCCACAATTAATATGCACAAATCTTTAATAAAGCGATTATCGAGAGCTCCATAACGATATTCTCCACAGTTGTTCGGACTGTCCTTTTGTGTTGTCGAACTGGAAGCTGCGGTGTCGTTCGATTCGATCCAGATCATTGGGATGGCTCCCCGCTAATCTGTATGCAAAACAGCGGGAGGAAATGCCGAAAGTAAATTCCGGAGTTCGGATGCGAAAGTTTTAATCCGTGGGAGTTCGCCAATTAAAAATCGGGGATGGAAACCATTACTTCTTCCTCTGATCGGAGTGCCGGAGCTGAGATTAAAATTTATCGGTGGGGCCTCGGAATGCCGATTCTCGAATCGATCATGTTCTTTGGATTCTGTTTCTTAATCTGCTGGGATGTTTTTGTTCCCAGGCAGGTAAAGTTTTGTATTGGCTAAAATTATCATATTCTACTTCCTAGACACACAGACTCTGGTAGCCAAATTAATTTGCATGTCAAAAATAAGGATCAATGATTGTATTAAATTTGCCATATCTAACTATAGTACCATCAGCTTGTTTTTATACTTTCTGCGTATCAAGGTAATTTTTTTCTGGCGATTGCATTTGCATTAAGATTAAGGGTAACCAATAGAACCTCAACCATCACCGTCAAAGCGCCCTCAAGATATTTCATGCCCCAATAAATTATGTTCCTTATGTTATTTTATTCATTTGATACATTTTATGACGATGAGATATTTCAAGAGTCAGTTAACATATAGGAAAGGTATAAATATATGGAAATCTATAGGAGTGTATCGATAAATATTAGTTCAAAGGACAATTTCGTACATTTACAACAGCCTGAAGATGATTTAAAAATCAAATAAAAACGCGTCGCAAACGAATTTTATTTATAAAAGGTTGTGTCAAAATTACAGTTTGTAATATTAATATCACAAATGATAGCATCTACAATTTACGTAATTATGGATATTTTTTAATTACAAAAAAATATAATTTTCATTTATTATTTAATCCCATGAGGTCAACAGTTTTCCTGCGATCCAAATTGCGTCCATGTTTTCTGTATACATGTATATAATACCAATTTATCCAGAATGTCATCAAATATTATAGGAAATCATTATGGCTCCATAAAAGAAAATATTTAATATAATATTTATAATGAGGTTTTCGAAAATACAAGTTATTCAAATTGGAATGCGCCTTTAAGAGTCTTTGATATCAATTAATCTACTTAATAGAAATGTTATCGGCGTTTGCCAGTTTCAATCCGATTGACTAATTTGAATGAAACGACTGAAATGCGCATTGCGACGAAGTTTCCAAGAGTGTTTGCAACTTTCTAAAGTACCAATTTCTGCTTGAACTGCGTTCATTTCAGTTCTTTCATTGCAGTTGCTGCTAATTTTCATTTGTTCTGGGGAATAGTTGAACGGATAATGGGGAAGATCTTGGTGAACGTCGGACGTAACTGGTAAGTCATTAAGTTTTAATATTCATATAGCGCTCACCAGAAACACAAGTCAAAATTATTCTTATTACCTAGTGAATTGTTTCTGGTATATTCAGAGCATACTCGTACGTATTATACATAATAACAGCTCATATTGAAAATATGAATTTGAAATTGTGATTTTGAGTTTGTACGACGTGAGGTGCCATCCAGCGCCTTGCTTGAAGTAATATGCTAGCATTATCCGTTATATTGAAACACGAAAACGGTTCATAATCATCGAAAGAAGAAACTAATAGAGATCAACATCTACCTTGAAGTCATATACAGGGTGATCCATTTAACTTGAAACAGCCGTATGGCGAAAAAACGATGAGTTTTTAGAAGAAAACGTTCCGATGAAAGTTCTTGGGTGCAATGAGGAGAATTATTAATTATTTTTATTTTCGACATTGACAGCGTTTTCAAGGTTTTTTTTCAAGGTCAACAATTTTTTTTAATGAGAATATAGGTATATTTTTTAATGCAGAATCTTACTCTACCAGGAAAAACACATTTTGTTCATAAAATTTTGAAATTTGATTGCAACTTAAGTAGATAAAATATACAATGTTTATTCTTTTTATAAATTTTCCAATAATTACATCGTTTATCAGAAATTATCATAGGGAAATCCTTTAAAAATTACATCACATCAGAAATTATCATAGGAGAATCTATTAAATTTATTATAAAACATATTCAAAATGACGCCCGCCAACTTCAATACACTTATCAATACGTTTTATAAAGTTTTCATGACATCCAAGGAGAGTTTCTCTATTGACCACTCTACAAGCATTTCTTATGCGTTACATAATATTTTCTAGTGTAGCGGGAGCTTCTCTTGAAACAACTTCTTTGACATAACCCCATAAAAATAGATCGAGAGGGGTTGTATCTTGTGACCTAGCAGGCCACTTAACGGGACCACCTCTTCGGATCCATCGATTGGGGTTTTCCCGATCCAGCACTTCTCGGATCCATCATATTGAAACCACATACTTGCCCTTTCTTCAAGTTGCATATCGTCTAATAGATCTGGTAACTGGTGATGTACAAAGTCTCGATATTTTTGCCCATCCAATTTTCCTTCAATAAAATATGGACCGATGATCCTGTCATCAATGATTCCGCATCATACATTCACCGACCAGAGGGGCTGATGTTCCACTTCTCTCAACCATCACGGATTTTCAACACTCTAGTAGTGCATATTATGTCGATTCATTTCACCAAGGTTTGTAAACTCATCTAAGAACAACACAAAAGAAAAAATGTATTTAATTCTGTTCAATTTCCTATATTCCTATTTAAAAAAAACATAGTTGACCTTTGTAAGAGCGTTGGAAACGCTGTCAATATCAAAAATAAATGTCATCATTTCTTCTCCCCCACTGCAACCAATAACTTTAGTTTAACCTTTCATTCAAAAACTCACCGTTATCGCGATATTCGGCAGTCTCAATTTAAATTGACCATACAGTATAGTAAATGCAAAAGAAAAACAGCAAAATATGTGTGAGTTAAGTATCTACGAGTACAATATTTCGTGTGATCTCTTTAATGCTGTTAATCTAGAGCATTTACAATATTATACAGGAAATATAATAAATGCTTTTAAAAACAAACATCCAGGAATTGAAACACGAACCATACAAACGTCTTCTACTAACACGGCAACTTTTTTAGATCTCCACCTCACCACCCCCACCCCCAGCTTTTACCCCTCTTCCCCAACCCCCCCCCCCGTTTAAGCATCTTCAAAATCCCGGAAGTACTTTCCGAGTTACAGAAGAGCCAAGGATTACCGATCGGAGTACGGAGTACGGAGTACTTCATGAAGTTTAAAAAAAACATTTCTAATTCGAAATTTTCCGCCCACCTTACCCTGTGCTGTGTAACATGGTATAAGTTCTCTATTGATACCATGCATGCACAGAGCATCGCCTCATCAAGTGGCTCGAAGGCGTGCCAGATTGCACCCCTGTCTTTAATGAATTCAGCTGAGCGGTTCGAGTTCAAACTTGCACGCTGTCTAATAAGACTAATTGACGATCTCGAGCTTGACCACAGTTAAGATTGATGTTGATATGAGGGTAAGTAATCCTGTAATCCATTTGACGTGCTAAGTGGCACCCCATCTGAATAGACGAGATGATTCAAATGGCATGGGTCAATAAGGAGTATATAAGGTGAGCAAGTTCAAACAGAGAGGTACACCGAGTTGTATAACTATTTTGGAATATTCAGTTATTTTTAGTTACAAATATGCACAATTTTCGACCCCAACATACCAAATTTTTTTATCTGGATTTTTTTTTGCAGAGAATTATGAGCAGGAACTACAATGGGCAGAATAAAAACAAGGTGGATACTATATATATAATCGACAGCTCACCGTTGCAGATATCCATGATTATGATTTCTGAGCTTAATTTTATAAACCAAAAATATTTGTTGCAAATGAACTTGGGAAGAAGCTTTCAATTAGTATCCTTAACTGCTGTACATTGATATCTTTGGAATAAAATTTAATACCTCATATAAAAGCGCACCTCTACACCAGCTTCTTTAATTTTCTCCTTAAAACCGCCAAAAGATAAATCGTCTATCTGCAGCTGTCAAGCTTAGTGGAGCGACTTGCAATTAATAAGGTAAATAAATGCGTTCCTTAATGGTGGCCTTATCTCCACCAGATAGCCTCTTCATATTCAATAAATGATGCTCCCATTTAACATCTGTGTTAGGCTGGCTAGCATTGGCGAGGTTACAGACTTTTTTAAGAGGTACAAAACTATGCATATTCAAAATTGTATATTTCTATGAAAAACAAGTCGGATTAATCAGCATCCCTAACTTATTGAACAGAGATCAAAGACAATCTCAGAGGGATAAAGATCGAGAACAAAGTAATTTCCAATCTTCAATCTAAAGTGTTTTGTATCTCAGAGATTCCGATCTGTTCTTTTCCTTAACTCTGTGCTTGCACAGTAACAGATACTGATTCCTCCGACTTGTCTTCCATACCATTTCCAACGCGGTGAAACCACGCGACATTGTACAATAGACATACATATAATCGCTCCAATGGCCAGAACGAAATGACGTGAGCCGAAACATGCCTTAGATCGACTGTCAACGACAGTCCAGCAGCTACCGCGTCAGCAAGGAATGCTGGAGACATTGGTTCGAGTCCGATCCACGCCAAGAATCTTCCTAGTTCCTCACTCCAAAATAGTGCCATCAATCAATTATTGAGGTACACAAACATCCACCTTACAAATAATGGGAAAATAATTAACGCAAACAGATATCTTCGATGGATCAATACAGGTACTTGGGACAAAGGATCATTTTCCACAATGATATATCTGAGCGAAAATTAGTATAATTTTATCGTGGGTAGTACCGCATTCATCTACTTGACTCTTTCTTTCTGCAGACAATCTCTTCCAAAAGGCAAGACAGCTCGGTTAAACATGGTAGAATATACATAATGTTTTAGACTATGGAGGTCCTTTGTAATGTTAGGTGCGTACACTAGACGTATTGTTATTGATTGATTGGATTGAGTCCAGAAGCTCCAGGGGGTACTTCAGAACGCATCCCCGCACATGCGAGCAGAATTCCAGCAGCGGATGGACTTATCTGATCGCTGACTGCTATTCGCTGTTCCGACGAATAAAATTCAGAAGAGAACTGCCAACTTTTGGGATGCACACCTAGCAACGTTGACAATATGATCATACCAGGTCATGTAATTATTTATGTTAATCTCCAAAAGCATGATGGAAAGTGACTGGAGTGTTGGGCGTCCCTCCATGTCCACGGCTGTGATTTTTGTTAGGGTAGTTGTCTGATTCATTCCTTGATACAAATCTATCCTTTTTGTGGCTGTCTACATCACCTATACAAGTAGGGGTAAACTAAGGGTTTTCAACTTCATTTAAATCATTATTTCATTTGAGAATTCTAAACAATTCTTATTCACCTTTTACCTACACCGCTGCTATGCTACGTCGACTGCTTAGAGATTCATACACTCTGAAAATTAATCATTACTCACAGTGAAAAATTTCAAAAAGGCCGAATAAAAAAAGTAAAACGCTAGAGAAATGATGCCCACAATATGACGGCTCTATTAGTGGGAAGGTCGTTATATTATTTTTGTGTAAATAGCTTAAGGATATCAGCGAGTGATTAATAGCTTTGTAACTCGTGATAAACTACGTGTACTTGATACTTGAGGGTAAAAAGGATTGAGTTATTACCCAATAGCGCCTGAACACCTCATACATATATGAAGCATGCCTTATTGTGATTGCTGAGATGATGATTTAAATCGGATAATCACATGTCTATGAGAAATATAACCTGTCGGATCCCTTTGTCGTAAACAAATGGTTACTGTACTGACAGAGTTTGCTAAGTACATACAAGTTGGTACACTGACCGGTTGAACCGTCCTTTGATGGTACCGACCGTAAACCGGCTGATCGGAAATTTGATTTCGAAGTTTCGACAAGAGAGTAATCCAACTTCTTTGTATTTTGTAAACATTCGTGTTGACATCTAGACTCAATCTAAATAAACGCCTGCGTAGTAGATATAGATCGTTTAGAAGAGAAATTAAAATACATACTTTTTCCGGATTTTTGAGCCATGAGGAAATCACATTCATATATGTAAATACTGTACTAAATATCCATTAGTGGTTTGAACTTAAAATCCCTGAAATTTTCCCTCCAGTTGTCTGCCTGAGTTATATATCTTCGACTGACATACAAAACAACATACGTCGAACAAAAATGGATTTACTAACATCCATCCAGCAGCATTTTGCAAAGTAAAAATACAAATAATATTGTTAAAAATCAGTATATGGTAAAATAATGCATTATTGAATAGGCAACCCCATGACAAATGCATGAAATATTTCCCATTTGGGATCGAAAAATTTACCAGCAAATAGACCCAATCAGCCCCAACTCATTCATAATGGATTGTAGTCTATTAAAAAATTGGCAAGAAAATCGTTGTTCAATTTTATATAGACCTATTTATGGTAAAATAATTATAATCAAGAACTCAAATGCCTCACTCTATATTCCAAATATTCTGTAATATTTAACAAATATCTGAAAACACACTGTAAGCTGAATAAGGTAACATTTTTCAATGGATTTCAGTCAATCTTCATTTTTTATATATAACTGGGCTAGCAAATCGAGATGTTAGTAAAGTTTGTTTCTATTCAATGGATATGGATTCATTTATTGCCCTAACGAAATAGGATCGATAGCTAAGTGCAGTGTAAACCACTCCTACCACAGGCAGACTATACTGAGGTCTAAAGTTTTGGAACCAAAAAGTTCAAGATGGGCTTTATAGATTACCTCTCGCAAAAAGGCAAAAAGCCTATGGCATTTCTTAAGTGCTGTGAAAGGATAAATATCTATTTATATACATTGTCCTTAAAATGCTATAAATTGTAACCATGGTGCAACGACTTTTTCGGCAGCCCATTTGACGATGCTGAAGTTCTCCAAAATTATGACTTTTGGAAGCGACTCATCCAAGGTGCTGGAAGTTCGTCCCATTGGATCCATCCAGTGTTTATTGTACTCTTGATATTAATAAGTGAGAGAGCTTGATCAAACATTTACCGCGGTAAAATCTATATAATTTGAACAGATTAGCTACTACTCTTCGCTCTTCCGGATTGTGGAGTCTTTTGTAAGTTCAGGCATATCCACTATACGTCTGTGTCCAGAGGCTTCAGAAAGTTCTTCAAAGACGGTCTGATCTGAGCCTTGTAGTGTATAGTAGTATTGTATTCTCAAGCGTCATTGGACCTCTTGTACCTCGAGGGTCGCTCAAAACTGGGTACTACCCTAAGCTGTGGATTACGGTGTTGGCACGACTTAGCGGAGCTTTCCTTATACTAGCCATAAAGAGCCAGCGCTCTTCCAAAATGGATTCTTGGATTGATTGGTCAACTGAGTAATCCCACAGCGAATGCTTACCTGTCACATTTTGCTGTTCACAACACCTTCATAGTGGTGGTTCGTTAAACCACATATTGGAGAAGTGTTCCATGACTGTTCCCTGTTGCAATACCAGTAGCACAGCGCAGTTGTTTTCTGGAAATGGACAGACGATATTTCGCTACTTCTTCACTGAGATATCCGAGGAGTTCCCGTTCGTTGATCTGCATAACATGTTGTTTCCGCTAATGTGAGATCTCTGGTTTGCCTGGTTCCATACAGAAAATGAAGGTGATGTAATCAGCGATTTTTTAGATTTCAGAAGATATTATTCCCAAAAGTCTGTTGTTGTACAGCAAACAGCTTGTTGATGGTAAATAAATACATTAAAAGCATATACGTCTACCACCACAAATTAAGATCAGCCACTAAGCAAACTGTTCAACCATAAGGATTCACCCGATGGCAGTCCATAGGCGACAAGCTTGATTAAAAGTCCTTTTTGCCACACCCAATCGCAAGCTTTCAATATATCTTAGGAACTAAGGCGGACGGAAAAAGTTCGGTAGATAACTCACTTTCTTTGTTATATTATGTATTTCAAGTATCTAATAGCCATAGCGTGACATCCATAAATCACACTATATTTCTCTTTATATAGTTCAGCTCAGACGCAGCTGACTACCGCTGATAGTGTGCTTAAATCAGTCTTCGCGACAGGATTTTACCGGCGAAGTCGATGTGGAACATTAAAAGCACGCAATCCTATATATCATAAAGTGATTTTTATCGTTAAGTAACTCTAAAAAATATGACCCCAGTGAGTAAAATGGATGGCAAGCGGCTTATCGCTATATTCCTTGATGAATTGGTTAATACTTGACCTCAACTGCTTTTGAATTATTAAAATATGTTAAGTAGGTATCTCGGTGAAACTGCATTGCAAAATACGTTAAAACGAAGATGGATGTAGATGTATGAGGGTTCATGTTTCAATTTTCGAAAGAGTTTTGTGCAGTTCAATTGGCTTTGTGCTTGTTTTCGTCAGCTATGTTTGGACCCAATATAGGGACATCTCCTAGATAAAGAAGGTGATTTTAATTGTTTTTGTCAATTGATTCATGACATAACCAAACAACGTCTTAATCGGACGATTCCGTTTATTTTCGTCTGAACTATTTCCAGGTTTTTGGGTAATCCTGCAATATCCTAAAATTAAGAAAACACAACAAACTAATATTGTAAACACTGACTGCAAAATACAGATCATACAATTTTAAATGCTCTCAAGGCAGCTAAAAGTAGCGTGTTAACTCAGAAGGGAAATCTGAAAAAAATCTCTTCTATCCAGTTAATATCATTTACTCTGCTTTCAGTTAATTTAAAATCATTGTGATTTGTATTTTGCGGTATTTTCAATATTAGTTTGTTGTTTTGTTTTAATAATAGTCTTAGTGACTTAGAACCTATAGTTTTGAATAAAATAAGCCGATACATTATCGTGAAAGATTTAGTTGTTTTGTAATGAAGCAGTTGACCGAAATATCATGAAACATGTATCTTCTGTTAGAATACGCTATCATAAATTTTCTTCATGGATGAATATGATCACAACATTCTATTATTGAGAAATTATTGTTCAGAAAAAAATCAGTAGCTTAATAAAGTGAAAAAGAATAAACAATTTAATTGAATCTTGAATCGATTTTCAATTTCTGTGTGATACTTTTCTCATCTTCCATCGACAGTTACATACGGTGCGGTCATAATAGTTGGAATATACCCAATAAAATTTTAATCCGGTATGAGTAAACTAGGAAAAAACACTCGCATAGGCCACACCCAATTTTTAATTACGCTTTTTTCTATATATAATGGTAAATTACTAGTAGAAATAATATATAGTCCAAAAAATTCAATCTTAAAAAAATGCCGCAAGCGTCAAACATACTTTTTGGTCGCGTATATTTTTGAAGGGCGCTGATCACGAATCCAGCCTCTGTTTTCAGCTAGAGCCTAAAGGGGCCTCCTTGATGGGCCACTGAGCTTCTACCTTTCCCAAAATGGGACTTCTCCGATGAGTTTCGCGTTTTCAATGATCATATTATAATAGACGTTCCGAATTCAGATCGCTGGGCTCCAACAAGAGTCGCTCTTAATGTATTTGAGTCTGATTATAACAAAACCGCCGAAAAACAGTCAACTTGAAAGAATTCGACACTCCTATGTATTTGGTGGCGCTGAATCTGGAATCGATTATTAAAAAAGCCTAAGGTATCGTGAAGTGCCCATTTGCAGGCAGAGGAAGCGTTAAAATGATCTCCCTGGCTCCCCAGTACCTCCTTGGATGCCCTCAGTTCCAGGGCAGAAACAAAGGCCTGATTCGTGATTAGCACCCAAGAATTACACAAGAAACGAGTTTTTGACCTATTTGAAGATTTTATTTTTTTTTCGACACCCCCTCCCCCACCTCGGAATTTCCATCTTTTCAGAAAAAAACTGCTTTCAGGAGAACAGAACTCCGTAGCGCAAATCTGAACACACTATTGAATTAAGCTCCCTTGACAGACCGACTGAGTAAAGTACTAAATGGGGAAGTCAAAGCCTGGCAAGTAGGCCACCTTTGGACCTTTTTTTTGCCGACCACGAAGACACTAGAACTATGGCAGACCTGGTAACTCCCTAGTGTCGAACCTTCCAGACCTTTTAATAGAGGTCATGATGTCCGACCATTCCGCTAAGTAGCAATCTTCCCTGTCAAACTCTTCTGTGCCGAACACCTCAACTGTAAGGCCGCTGTATACGGCACACTCACCCAGGAAGTTCCTCCCAGCACTTCTGACAGATTGGGTCTTTGAGTGTCTAGAGCCTGTTCAATCAGCAGTGACCTGTGAGGATCCCTACTAACAAGTGTAGTGAATCCCTCTTCCGGTTCAATAGCCATAGCTCAAAAGTTTGATTTCGGACTTCCATTGTCTATAAAGACGATTGAAGATAGCATATCAATCGAAACGTTGTAATACTCAAAAATGTTATAGACAATGGAAGTCCAAAATCAAACTTTTGAAAAATCCATCTTGTCTGCAAGTTTCAAGGAACAGCCATAGCTCCTTACATTTGTTGGGGCCTGCTATGAACCTCTTGGACTGCCTGCAGTCGTCTCTCTCCAACCATGCTTTCGCAAGTTCGTTATACGCCCAAGCATTTAGGGCATTACCGACCTGGTCTCTGCTAATGCCCAGCAAGGGTTCGGGGCCAATGCATGTGCCCCTTGCTCCTATCCTCGCCAGGCAGTCTGCTTTCTTGTTACCTGGCACCCCGCTGTGACCAGGGTCACAGACTGAAATAAATGTCATAGTTTTTTGTGAGATGTGTCCTAAGACACCAAGAAAACACAACATCTGGAAATCGTATTTCTTTGCGACTACAATACTCCCCCGCTAAGTGACGTTATTAAAAATTATGTTTGACATGGGCGAACATTTTCTCTTTTGTCCGGTTCAAATGTGATTGTGTATATTCCTACCTTTGCGCCTACACTCTGATGCCTTCTACGATAGGCAGAGATGTGATGTCATTTTAACCACGTTGTTTGTATATGTTCTTGCTTGGTGAAACTCTTCCACCATTTATTTTTAATCGGTGATAGAAATGGGAACTTTACAATAACTGTTCCGGGGAAAATTTACAAGGGCCATAAAAAGTATTCGTTTTGCATATGCCATCCGATTTGTCTGAATAGATGCAATTAAAATCAATTTATAATCGCATATTCCGGCAAAACAATTTTATAATGCTAATACGGCGAAGCGTGTAGTCGTATTTTGATGTATGTGTTTGAAGACTGGTTCAATTTAAAATAACAACTGGTCTGATTGGACGTAGGCTGGCAGGTTTTAGATGTTATTAAGTACAACGTTATATACTTTAATTGCCAATCGTACCCGTATAGGTAAATTACAACTCGAGCTGTCACTTAAATTACCCTGAATTGTACCTGGGTTCCTTTAATTACTATTGAAAGTCAGCTCGTTTGCATGGAAATTTAACCAAGTTATGCGAAGCAGAAATAGTGTCTGGTTTTAGTGTAACAAACATAGCAAAATTGCAAGTATGTTATCTAAATAATTATCCGACGAGATTTGTCGATTTGATAAATAAGCCATCTTTTAATAGGTTTTTATGAACACTCATCTCCAAGCGTCGCGCACAATGGCGCTTCCCATTGGCAACTTTCGAAGTCACACCGTTGACTAGGTTATGTATATACAACCCAATTGTTCTCTATAGTTAGAACGCCAGGCTTTACTGACACGTCTAGGCTAAAGACGCAGCATGCATGTCTATAGCAGGTCTGATGCATACTGAAGTGGTTTTCATGAGTTTCAAAAACCTATAAAAAGATGTCTATTGACTCTGAGAGATCGCCAAAAAATAATACGTATTCATTACAAAACTCTCATAAATTTGAATATAATTTGCTGAAATCCGATAATAATATTTAATCAACTGATGTCACTGCACGTGAAACACAGAGTCAATCTACTTGACGCCATTTTCTTTAAGGCTAAATATCGCTTTTGTGAACCTCCACCCCTAAATTCCTAACTTTGACCAACCAATATTTTTTTATACATTTGAGCGTTATTTTTTTTCGTTTTTGAACGATAACAGCGCCGCCACTGAACCGATTTCCAAAAATACAGTTTTTTCGACCTTGTCATACTGCCAACTAGTTCTATCAAAATCCAAAAAACTCTTTTCCGAAGACAGATAGACAGACGGACGAAGATTGGTGAAATAGGTGATGTTTGAGTCATAAAACAGAAAGAAAACAATATCTCGAAGTCGAAAATGTTTGCGATGGCAATACTTTCCTTCCAATTGATGAATACATCGCTCATACTAAATATATTCATTTGGGTGAAAAACCATCCATATTCTTAGTTCAATGACGGTTATGGTCTGACAGTTCGCTATACCGCACTTTTCAGCAACATTCAGTGGATTGAAATATTTTTCTCGGAAAGTAACAAGCACCACCATAAGTTCTCATAAACAATACGTAAATTGGTTTAGTTGCAACAACAAGAAAAAACTCTTAACGGTCCACGTCGAAAAATTGGAGTCATTGCTCTTTCGTTCTCTAGCCTTTTGTCTCCCCCTTTTTCGCCAAAAATCTTTGACTGCTATTTGAAAAGGCGTCGGGCTCGGTTTCAGCAACACTTGCGGGTCTGTCATGGGTGTACGTAGAAAACTTCCTGGAATGGTAGGTGTGAATTATTCATGAATATGTTTACCATAGAAAAGTTATCGGGAAAGGGTCCTGAACTCTTTAAAGTTCAAAATCACTTATTTTTAGTCAACTTGTCATGAAACATTAACATTTTCCTTACCCTCAAAATTCTATATTCCTAATTAGTCAAGGAGAATTTTTATCAAAATTGAAGTTAAGTTGGAATTTTGTTCTATAAGTGACTTATTAGACAACAGTAGGTTAAATCAAGCACCAAATTCCATGTTTTAAATATCAAGCGGAATAATTCCTGTTCTTGGAGTTTCAAAAATTGTTTGATGTTACTATGCGGTAAAATTCTATTACAGCTGTTCACTAAATGTTCTTTAGGACATAATAGCATGAAATAAGTCAAAATCAAGTAATTTTTAAACAAACTTCATAACTATGAGGGTCATTCTCTCAAAAGCTGATAAATTTCAAATTCTGGAAATACAAAAATCCGTTGTGGACATTCTCACGGTGAACGAACTATCATGGGCGAAAAATTAATAACTTGTTACCACATTAGGTGACTGTCTATGAAGAATTGAGAATTGCGCTTTGATTTATTTGTTGGACAGTCGATCCCCTTGACCCTTTTTTGTATCTACCTGTCACAGTTGTGCTTTGGATTGCACAGTGAGCAAAACGCTGAAATAACTGGCCTAAATAAAATAGCATTGCTTAATTTCAATGAAAAAATGTGGATTTATGTTTTCGGCCTCGCTGTGATTGAAAAAACCAAAACGCAAAAGGGCGGATCAACACTGACGGATTTTGCAGAGGAAAACCTAATGAGGAAAACGGAAAAATTTCGATGCAATATAGTAGTTTTAGAGGGTTTTATAAGATCGTTAATTTTGAAAAACAAAAAAAGAACGTCAATTACAAAATAAAGATCACTTTTTTTTAATATATCTACACAAACAAACGAATTTTATAATAAGAAAGGAATATTGGGGCAACTTTATCTATAATTTTTATGATTTATGATCCAAACTTTTTTATGAATAATATAACTTTATATATATATATATATATATATATATATATATAACAACGCTCTCCATAAAACAGGCATGAGATTCAATGACGTATTAACCCAGATTGCTAAGAACTATAGCGCCTAAAACAGGAACCGTAATTTGCGCCCCCTTGTGGCCATCTCCCCCTCCCCTCCTCCCAAAAAAAAATGTTAGTTAACACTTTGGACATCGGTCCTCTCCTAAAAATCTGAAGAGCAAGAAAACGTCGCTACTCAAGCCTTTTCCCAATTTGTTCGTTGCTATTCTCCAAAAGCTCTTCTTCTTAGGCTTCTGCGATATTATGCCCTTGATTAGATTTGAGTAAAACAGTTGAAAATCAAAGGCACTCCAAAATCGAAATTCGTATTTTTTACACGTTGCAGACAGGTAGCCGAGAAGCGTGACTTGTCGTTGTCCTTAACAGCGTTGCGCATTTTCGGCGGTTGGTGTAGGAACACCTTATTTATCGGAAACCGTATGTAGATGTGGTGTTGATTCGAAACACCATTCATAAAAGTTCAATTTTTCGAGTCTTAGTCAGATTTTTTGACAATGTGTGCATCTCCCCACTTACATGTACTCCTATGGGGCCTGCCACTTTCGATAGTTCAATAAATAAGCAAAATTTACTCAACACGTTCCCTAATAAATAACTGTCAGTGCCGGCAGGCGTGAGTGAAGGGTGACATGAGGGTGCGCGGGAAGTGGGATTCGGGAAAGCCAGCCGAATTGGATTCCGGTTAAAAATCGCCGGAATGCCGGATACGGATAGGGGGATATGACGCGGAAACCTATTATGAATTAAGAAAAGTATTTTCATTGAGTGGGGAAGCCGGAAGATAAAGCGAAAGGAAATCGCTGATGCTGCTAGAAAAACATTGGGGGAGTTTTTCTCATATGTCTTCGTATTTCCGGGGTAGGTCTTGTCTGGGCAACAGTAGAAACGTCTTATGAATATGAATTTTTATGCTGCTTCCCTTGAGCAGGCAAGGGAGCGTAATAAAAACGATCAATGGCACAAGGCGAATCCGGTAAAGACCAGAAAACAAATGGACTTGCTCAAAAATAATTCAAAATAAATAAATCACTGACTATCCAGGGGGGCTGCAGAGTTATGAGCCCCTCCCCAGAATCCCAATATTTTCATCACGTAATGAATCATATAAACAATTTGAAAAGTTTGATCTCGGACTTCCATTGTCTATAAAATTTTGAGTATCACGACGTTTCGATTGATGTGCTATCTTCAATCGTCTTCAGGTGAACTGAACCTGAAGACGATTGAAGATAGCACATCAATCGAAACGTCGTGATACTCAAAATTTTATAGACAATGGAAGTCCGAGATCAAACTTTTGATAAATCCACCTTGTCTACAAGTTTCAAACAACAAACAATTTGAAAACTCCGCCATTGTAAAAATCCGTACAGACTCTAATACATCCTAAGATATTTTTGTTCCAACGCTAAAAAACTTCTGTCGACTGCCATCGGGTCTCTCCCGATGGTTGGATATGGATCGATCCATGGATGGATGTATTTACCATCAACGCCGGCGTTCCTCAGAGACCTGTTCCTTCTCAGACGCTGCTCTTGCTGTACATCAACAAAGCGTTGGATATAATATCAGATCTAACAGCACTCTTATTTTCTACATGGAGAAGATCAATTTCATCCCGAGAGACCTTACATCGACGGAAGCAGCATCGAAAACTCAGACAAGTAAATCACATGCTGGTCTGTCTACCGTCCTGGCAAAATCATGTTTTCAGCCTTTGTAGGTTAGCGTTTCAGAAGCTAGGAGAGCAGAAAATTATATTCACCAGAGCAGCTACTTCTACTTTACAAGTGTCAGATCAGACCACCTCTGGAGTGCTGGGCTTCTTACTCCTCGAAGCTTCTGGATACAGCCCAGAAAAAATAGCAATGGAATCTTTTTTTGTTGCTTCTTGTCCAGTATCACTCTGCTATGTAGAAGCTGAAAACTTGATATTTCACACCCTCTTACGTATCTTGGAAGGTGTATGCACTGTATTGAGGACTAAGGATGCTTCTCCCTATGTCCATCCTTTTTCAGGTTTTGATTATTATTATAATTATTGTTACTCTTATTATATTCAAAATTCTAGCGAATAATCTCACCCACCAAACTGATTTGCTGTTAGAACTAGTACAACCATCAAGCTAACTCCCAATTGAGTGCCATGAACTCGATAGTAGGCAATATCTGTCAGGATCCGAGCAACGCGGTGAGGCGGAACCGTCTGAAAAAACAATACATTGCTGCTGGTCCCAACAAAGCTCCCTTCCAATACTCCCGGAAAATAATTAGATTACCAGATCGGAATCTGGGCGTTCCATTAGGGTCGGTCGGTCCGTCGAGTCCCGTCACTAATCCCAGTGTGATCCCGTCGTAAATTCGGTTTTATCGCGACACACCACGGCTACGCGCTTTGTCCTATTTGCCTGCTCTTCTGGTCTTAAGCGGCCTCTGTTTTCCTACGTCGTAAAATCCATGATCGACGTCCGCATTTCCGCAATTAAACTGAACACAAAAGAATGCAATTTTTACGAGCACTTGGCTAAATTCTGTTTGAAAGTAAATCGCATACTGGTATACCGTGGAGATGAAGGAACGCCTAATACTTAAATGATCTTCCATCAAGCTTCTGGGAAGTAACATCAACAACGTCATGGCGCGATCGTGTTGCCAGCCTCGCTAGTTCGGCGTCCCAGAAGCTGGGGATAATCTTCCGGTTCAGGAAATTGTGTTTTTCAGAATAACCACTGCTACTCTACAAGGTCAAAATCAGATCATCACTGGAGTTCTGCTCGCATGTATGGGGATGTGCTCCGAAGAATTCCATAAATCTTCTGAACACAATCCAGAAACAAACAATACGTCTAGTGGATGCACCTGACCTCACGAGCGACCTCCACAGTCTAGAACATTTTTGAATGATTCTATAGATGTTAGCATGACAGATGTTTGACGGATCTGTATGGCATAATAACACTAAAAGACATCAGTACAGCAAAGAATAGAGGAGCTCAACGGGTGCATTCTCACCAGGTCGACGTCACAAAGCCTCAAACAAGCCTTCTCCAGAAGCCATGATATTATCTATAGAACAGGTAAGATCACTCCCTTCTTCAACGTTGTAGACTCTGCAGGTCCTTCGTGAGATCAGGCGCATCCACTAGACGTATTATCCGTTTCTGGATTGTATCTAGAAGCTTGAGCGCATCCTCACACAGTGCAGTATTCCAGTGACTTGCTTCGAATTTGAAGATACCACATCAATCGAAACGTTGTAACCGCAAACTTCTCAACACAGTGGAAGATCTTGTCTACAAATTTAAAATAACAGAAGGCATCCACTACTGAAAAACAAAACAGACACATTGACAGATGGACAACTAGATATATCATAATGTTTTTATATGTACAAAATTTCACTGTTTTCAGCCTTTCCTCATCAGCAGATGCTAAAAGATATTACAGTATTTTTTTCTGGTTTCATCATTCGTGATTTATGAATAAAAAATATTGGTCTAGTCCACCAAAATTATTTTAAAGTTACGGGTTATCATGCGCGTATCGTACCTAAAAGCCACTATTATTGTTAAAGTGCCCCCTTTTTCTGAAGAATTTCACCTCGGGCATCATATGATCAGTACGTCTAGCCATCGTCAAACCTTCATTAAATGCTTACCTCTGGAAGCCAGCACTTGCGTGCCATATAGGTTCATGAATAAAAAAATCAACTAGATAAATGCTTGGCGCTGTTCAAAACCCGAATCTTTTATAAACATAATGTGAGGGTATACCAAAATCGGGTATGTATAATATTACATCTTTTTTCATAAATACGCTGAGACGAGTCTTAAAATAACGATGAAAGTATAATTTAGCTGCAAAATAATTTTTTATCACGCAAAGCTGTCACACTTTGTTGGTGGATCCATAATATTAAGGTATGCAGCGTGCTGCACAATATACAAGTATATGCATAAATTCATAGTTACAGGGTGATTGCTCGCAAAAATATGTTTACACAATATTGCAACTCAATGTCAAGCACTGTGTGTGAACCAACTTATCTATATAAGTATGTGCTTAATAAAATTCAAATAAGTTCGAATTACTTGTATAGTGGCTTTAAAACGTTTGAATCTCAGTCCCTCTACAAATGATAATATAAAAAATATGTAAACGAATTAGTGGATGTTTCAAGATACTGTTATCGCGGATACTTTCGTCCGATTTGACAGCAATATCTGATTAGCGAGTAAAACTTTCAATACATTCTTATACATTATCAATGTCATCCATAGCAATATGAGTTGCCAGGGATCTCTCAGCTTTCAATATATCAGTCATCGATAAATCTGCTGCAGCAAAAATAAGAGGACCGGACTTTACATTTAACAATGTTGGAGAATGTTAAAGTATTATCTTCTTGTGGCACAGATCAGATATTTGCTGCGTAAAACTTTCTTAATTTTATAAGAGTTGGTTTGAGTTGTTTCTTTCCTTATTCTTGAGTATATTTTTTTGTTCAGTACACCAACGCTCCAAAGTAGGTATATTGTTCTACTAATTTAAATATACATTTGAGTTGTATATTGGCCTGTCAATTTATATCCAAATTGTGAACTCTCTTATATAAATATCCCATTTAGAAAATCAAAAAAAAAACCATTGCAGAATTTGAACTGTACACCGTCTGATACCGCTCGAACGCTCTGCCAGCTAGGCTAAGCAGTTAGTCCGCTTACTCAAAAAAACACCGATCATCTGAGATCTTAGGTGCACTTCTTAGGAAGCTATCCTTCTTCTTGGCTAGACAGTCTGACCGGCAATCAGAAGATGTCCATCTTGCGGATTACCAAGTAAACAATCATCACACTGAACCTCCTTGCTGTACACCGACGAGCCGCCAATGACATAGTATTTGCAACCGCCGCATGAGCAAACATTGAACGGTGCACTCATTTTGGCAGACAAAAAATAAATCAGCAGTTACAGGGTATCGCCGTACGCTAGTAGCGATCCATAAATAATCCCCTATAAAATTACGATTGCGATAAATAACTCGGATACGTCGTATATTTAGCAAATTAATGGCTACCAATTATTTTTAACAAGGAGTAAAACCATGTAAATCGTTACAATACATCATTTATCGCATGCGACGCGATAATTCCGACAAGAATACTCCTCGGAGGACTGCAACTCTCGTGGTGATATTCTGTCACTCTGCGGGGCAACTATGGACACCCGGAGGCATACCGTCAGGATGTTATAATGACAGCTTCATTCGACCTTGATATAAAAAAACAGCAGATTTATTGATTAGTTTTTTGATAACATCTCGGATAGACAAAAGGCCTCCAGGAGCACTGCAAGAGGATACATTTACTACCCAGCCTCTCATTCCACAACGCTGAGGTTATCCAAAAGAACGGCTTCTAGAAGGGGCTCTTTCAAGAAGTTGTAAGGTTCGACCTGGAGGAGGATACACACGTTGGGCTCCTAAAGTATTTAAATTAGCTCGGTCGAATATTTGTCTTCATAACATGATAGAGAGAGCTCATCCACACTTTTTTGATGTTTCAAACAATGTAGGTCCTTTGTAAGGTCATGCCTATCCACTTGATATATTGCTCGTTTTTGGATTATATCCAGAAGCTTCAGAGAGTGCTTTATAGCGCATCCCCACACATTCCAGCACTATAATGGTCTGATCTGAGCATTATAGAGTAGCACTAACTGTTTTGGTTGATACAATTTTCACAAGGCTGCTTTCATCTGTGAAGCTATAAATTTGATTGGATGTCATTACCAACAGTTCGTTGATATACAGCAAGAAGAGCACCTGTGTACATAGAAAGCACATCCATCGAGCAACACATATAGTGATAGCCCCCTGAGAAACCTATCCAACCGTTGGCATGGGCCCAGTGGCAGCCCATAGGCAGAAAGCTTGATCAGAAATCTCTCATGCCACACCCTATTAAAACTCCGTTATATCGACCGCGGCTACTAGAAATTCTCCCTGAAGCACAATTGCTCCACATACGGGTAACGTAGACCAGAATATCACCCGTGGATCTGTATTAGCAGAAGCCATATTAGCCAACATATGACTCATAATTATGATGTTGTATTGTCTAGATACTTCAGAAACGGCACTTTAATGGCAGTCTTCATATCCTTTGATATCATCCAGCACAGACTGACAGGTCTATAGTTGCTGGGCACATTTTTTTATGTCCTTCTAGTAAGGACCATTCCTCGCTGGTAGGATAACTTAAAGACTTTGTAATGGCCTCGAAACATATAATCCAAACTTTTGCGGTGTAGGTTTTGAACATATTCTTCTTTGAACTCAGTATTTTGGGGACATCATAAAATTAAAATACTCTTTACATGAACAATAATTGACACCAAATAGTCTTTATCTATATCATAAACATTACTGACTGGCTGCCTCGACCGCCTTTTCCAAAGTACAAGATAGGAATAAAATTATAGTGACATTGATGAGTGAGCTATTTGAAGGATAGCAGTATGTACCCTTATATACGTCTTTCCATCATCCAATGTCCTAGTCAGAACTACCCAACACTTTTTATCTATAATTTCTTGGTACTACATAGAGGAAAAGTGTTACTTTTATGGGAAATGTTATAATGTATTATAATTAAATCTCACAGTTACAGAAATTAGCGTTTTGTTCTATCTCACCAATTTATTTATTAGACAAAAGTAGTTGATTATTCAGGGCATCCAACGAGGCATTTCATAATAGTTAGCAATTTACTAAAAGCATCCTTGAAAAAAGGACCCGCGCTAATGGAATACAAATGGAAACGGAAAGCAGTAGCTTAAATTTTATGACTTGGCAACTTCTGAATAATCACAATTCCAGAAGTCCTCTCTAATTTTCGTTCGAGGGTCGGTTTATCAGTAGCGGCATCGAACAATTCTCATCCCATGCATTAACAATAGAAAACCTACTACTAGATGAGTAGATTTATCGTCAAAAAGCTAAAAATATTACATAAATCCTTCAATCTGGACGCTTCTGAGATCCCTGATTATTTTATAAATTCAGGAGAGGAAAATTGAGGTGATGATGTAAGAAGGTGTAGACGTCAAGAAGTTGGTAGAATATGATCTAACCTTCACAAAATGTCAACCCTGGTAGTACTCCATACTTTTTAGACACTTATTATTGATCAACGTATAATTTAGCTTCATAAACAATGGCGTCAAATACGTGCAGTTCTATCAGTATATTATTTTATTTTTATCTGATTGAAGAATGGTTGATCCACTTGAGGTAAGGCTTCGGAAATTAGATATTATGAAATCCTGGTAAAACAAACTATCAGAATCTTTTTTAAATAGATTGAAGTTTTTTGATATTTCCTATTTTTTTATTATATTCCAGTAGTAGGTACAACATACATAGATAAAAATTTATTTGTATATCATTTTGTTCATGTACTGTATATAGCATTGAACAGGTCAATCTACAGCCAACATCTTTCTATGGACATTTTCTTATTTATTCACAGTTCTTCAGTTTACGACATTATGGGGAAAACACTTCAACTCATCTCAAAGTTTCACCGTCTATGGAGACGCCCATTAGCAACTTACGAAGTCAAAGTTCCTTACACCTGGAGTGCCTTAAAGCGGCAACACATGATACTTACGACATCTGTCAACAAGGGAAAATTGATTTACATCGACATCCCTTGTTCTTTGTGAACAATTTTACGATGTACCGTTATCTCGGCTCATTAATATCAGAAGCTGGTCACTGATATTGGACTCGTCAGTATAGCTTGGCGGTCTAACTGTAGTGAGCAATTGGTTTTATATACGTAACTCAATCAAGGGTGTGATAGCAACATCAACTCATCTCTAAGTGTCGCCATCTATGGGGATGCCCATTGGCAACTTACTAAATAAGGGACATCTGTTACCACTTCAAGGCAGTCCAAGTGATAAGACCTTTGACTTCGTGAGTCGCCATCAATGGACGACACTTGGAGACGAGTTGATGTTGCTATCACACTCTTGACTGGAAAACATATATGCCTCACTATTGCTCTTTACAGTTAGACCTCCGGGCGAGTCTAGGCTAAAGACGAAACATGCATTTCTATAGCAGGTAGCATAGTAGAGAGCATCCACGGGACAAATACTTGTTTGTCGGAGGACAAGATATATTTAAAGAAAAAAAATCTTGTGGTTTATGACCCCTGTAGGCTAAGAAGAAGGGATACGAAGAAAATATTCGTTCATCTTTTGTATGGAAAGATTTCAAAGGTAACCGAGATTAAATAGAATAGGCTGGGATACGAGAAAATTAAATTTACTCAATATTCTGGTACACCTGAGTGAGCATGCTATTTTCGTAGGGTACGGAGAAATTCAATCGAAAGAATTCATATTGAAGGGGTGGCGGATACGAATAAGAGGTTATACTTGGATTTCACATCAAGCAAATATAAGAACCGAATAAATAGACGATTTACAGGTATGTATGTACAATATATCAACAGTAATATTGACAGATTTCTGGAATAATATAATGGTTACGTAGTAGATCAACGTTTCTATTATAATAATTTGATGTCATGGGAAGTTTCTATCAGGAGATCCTTAAATTGCAACTGCTTATGCCAGTGTCAACTGCAAAAAATTAATATGGATGTATAGTAAATTCATCACCTTTAGAATACTTAATAACAAACAAAAAAGTTAAATTCAGCGAATATAAATTGAAATATCTGCATTGTATTTCTTCTGCTCGGCTCTTTTTGTGTGTGTTTTATTCACGTCAATTATTTTTGTCTGCTGGTCTGTATTGTATTTGTTGGCGTTTCTATCACCGAGTAGTCTCAGTAACGACTGCATCGATTTTTATGTTTGTAATTGTGAAAATGCTGTTTCATGACTTCTACACTTGTGAAGTCACTAATTTCCGTCGATCTATTTGTCTGTCTGCTCTGCTCGGTAAGCCTTGGCCCCTTTTATAACTATAAAAATATGTTTTGGTTACCAGTGTAACAATGATGAAAATTATTTTAGTTTTTATAAATCGGTTCAGTGGCGGCAAATTTAACATCAAAAAACGCAAAAATTATATTTAAGTGGTTCAATTTTGATATTAAGATACTGATCCAGTGGCAGCAGAGTGATACTGAAGCTACATATAACAGCCCGCAATATATAGATATAGTGAAAATTCCCAGTCTATCGTTCAAATGATGCTGACGAACCATCAGATTTGAATTGTATAAGTGAAATATAGACGTACGCTTCCGGCTTATCAGGTTGCCACGTTTACTCTAACACTCTGATAATACAGATGACTGCGTTCTACATTAATAAAGATAATAAATAAACAGAACTGTTAATCCAGTCGAATATTTGAAAACCTTGGAAATTTTTAAATTATATGAATGAATCGTAAAAGATTTAATCCGCCACTGATCTGATGAATAAAGTATTCCTTTGTGCTTTGGATTTTGTTGAACCATAAGACTTACATGATAAAATCGACTTAGCATTATATATTAAAATCTAAAGATTACATATTTATTTATTAGATGCCATACGTACATGATTTCTAATAACAGCAGCTCATTGAAATTCAATATTCTCAATGCTTGAAGATCCTTGCGTGATGTCGTCTGGACTCCAAATTGATTTATGCAAATAAGGTATTACCTTTTTGAGCATATGTAATTTCAATCAATATCATTCTATATATATGGCGATTTGTTATGCATTAGGATTATATTCTGCTAGTTCACGTAAAGGTCAACAGTCTTTCAGTATTTGCTAATAATTGATAGAATTATTAGAGGTTAAAAAGCATTTATCTTCAAATTAAAATTATTCAACGAATATGGAACGCATTATTTAATATCACTGAGAATTGATATAATATATAGATGATAACACATAAACATACTTTTTACAAATGGGTTCCTTGAAACAATTCTGTCTAGTTTAGTTCAGTTATTTCTCTCTTTGCTCACCTAATATACATTGAAGCGTCTTACCTGACAGGACCCTTTGTTTATTAATAAAAACTATATATTATTACTGAAGGAACTTTTCTAACGTTCCAGTTGCCTCGACACCCTATTTCTAACGTGTATAAAATTACAGTAATTAAAATTGGAAGATATACATAATTAACATTGACATTAATTGTTATCATGGTGACAGTGAATCAATCAATATCCAAATGTATCCGAAACGTTTATAAAGTTCATCTAGTAGTCATATGTGGTTTCAATTATTAACAAAAACAAATTAGGTGCATCAAAGGAACAACCACAGTTCAGGTTTCAAGATTGCTGTTGATTATTTCAGCATTTCTCCAATTTTAATTAATTGCTTCTGCTAAACGTTTACGTATCAACCGAGATGATATTGAATTAATAAAAAGATATACATAAATCAATAGTACGTGCTTCGGACTAAGAGCTGGACGAGTCTTCTATTCAACACGTAATCAGACATTCAGCCGTTGCCATCACTTTAGCAAGTACTTTAACGCTCAGTTGCCATTGTTATGAGGAGGTGCATGAAACAATGGGTCCATTAAGAAAAATCAACTGTTTGCGCTTTTGCTGATGAAGGAACATACTACTAGTCAACACGTTGAGTGGAACGGCAATTTTGACTAGCGCAAAAATCTACACTCACTTTTGGTAGTATTGCCATAAGTGTATAAAAATTGTCAAGTAATGATCTGTCCCTATTGGATAGATACTATCCTGGCAAATGTTCAACCGAGCTTTCTGGCATAGCAAAACCAAGAGTCATCAATATAGCCAACACTATAGAGACCCAACGAACGCATCCTCTCCAGACTTAGCTTTCAACGGCTCAAACGTCTCAACATGTTGAGTAGAACTGTCATTTCACTTAGCGCAAAAACCCCCACTCACGAAAAATCTCGTTGGATGCAGGCGTCGAAAGGTGTTGTGGAGAGACGTTAGTCCCAGCTACAATGTCAAACAAATCGTATGAATATGGAAACGGAATTGTTCCGCAATCACCTTAGACCCTACAATGAGTTCTGCTTCACGGAAATTCCAGAGATATTTCTACACCTCATAGATTATTGTTTTTTGAACCCACTTCCCGAGTGCTATTATGTTTTTGTTAATCCTAATGCCGATTCAGGGCCCAAAAGCTTCACCATGATGTACTCACATACCCTAACAAGTCGAGGTACGGATACTAATGAGACCTGATGTCATGATTTTTTCTCCATTGCACCGTTTGGGTTGTTATTTGGATATAAACAGACAATTATCTACCTCCTAGGTCAATTAAATAAACTTATAACGGTGGTATGTTCGCTTAGGAGGAGTGGAAGCATTGTGCTGTGTCCGCAGACTCCAGAGCAGGTAGTTTTGATGGAACAGAATACTATCAGTCCGTAAATTATATGATGAGATTACGTTAAATGACAGACCTGACGTGAACAACAACCTGTCAGTCAAGATAACCCAAACATATGTAGCTCATACCATTATAACACTACTTCGGACCTCCATTGTCTTGAGAATTTTTGCGTTTAGATTAATATAGTATCTTCAATGATCTTCACAGAATTCTTAAGACAAAGCAGTATTATTGAAATCCGAATCTGCTTGATAAACTGATGTTATTAACATCTTCAGCTTTTCAGGTATCGCCTGTATACGCAGGATGACCTCAAGTAAAAACTCCGATAAATCTCCCTTTCCTACGCGATGTCCAGCCCCATTAGGTTTTCGCGAACTGCAACTTTTTACTGGACGCCTTGCTTTAAATTCACATTAAACATAGACATTACCGTAACTCATATACTTTTTACGTTTCTTTCAAACCGTGCTGCGGTGTCTTAACCATATCAAGATATTATGACAATTGAATGTTAAGAGAGCTGTACCTGCATGAATTATTTATTGAGTTTCTTGTAGATTACGTTCAAAAACGTTAGCATTCACGTATGGGAACTTTTGTGAATCTGTTAGACAAGGTGCAAAGAGAGCAGTTCTATAACGGTCAAATATGTAGCCTTTTTACGTTTCCATATCGCAACATATACAACAGTTGGGTGTCGTCCGCAAATGATTGGATATGAAAATTATCCACACTTTCGCCCAAGTTAAAAGTATATATTAATATAACAAGGGTCCCAATATGGAGCCTTGAGGCACACCTGAGGGTATTGAAGATAGTGGAGATATCTTCTGCTCAACAGATACACATTGCATCCTGTGACTAAGATTATTTATAATGAATGAAAGCGCTGAGCAGTCAAACCCTATATAATTCAATGTCACTCATTTCTGTCGGTCTATCTAGACCCTTTATATTTCACAAAAACGCACAAACTTTGTTTTTGACCGCTTATTAACTTTAAAAATGTTTTGGTGGCTCAAGATTACTGATAAGAGTGGCGGGGGAGGGCGTCACACTTTTTTGATATTTGAAGAAGACACTCCATCTGTAAGCATTTATGCTTGCTGCTTTTCTGACAGGTGATCGTTCACACATTCACTTTCCAAACATGGTCATGCATGCGAGATACTCGTCGATTTCCAGCGCAAAAATACTTCATGGAAAAAAGAGTAACTGTTTTTTTTCGGCAGATAGGCAGATGATAACGCTGACGTACAGTGATGCCAAATCGTACCGTTTTGCGGGATATCATGTTTTCAAAGATCCTCTTCACCTGAAGACGATTGAGGATACCACATCAATTGAAACGTTGTGAAACGCAAACAGTCTCAAGACAATACACACTCCGAAGCAGTGCTACTAAATTATCCACGTTTTCCTTAAATTCAAACCAAAGAACGTATTTTATCAACGCAAAAAAATGTCTCCCACCCCCGATTTACGACGCCTGAATTTTTTTACTGATCTGGAGCATCAGAAACGTGCAAAAATTATTTTTTTTCTCGATAAACCCGCCACCACTGAACCAATTTCGAACAACTATGAAGCTTATTTATCCTTGCCTTAGTAGTTTCATCAAAATTTGAATGATGCTTTCCGAATTATGGTTTTCGTGATGTATGTAATTTTCAAATACAATACGAAACATACAGTACCTTAATTCCAAAGCAACAACTTAAAATCGCCCCATTAGGTATTTAAAAACAGACCATAAGGTCGTATAGTTTGTTCTTGGATATAAAAAGAGAATATCAAGTTTGAAAAAATCTTTTATAATAATACTGGTTCCAATTTGTACAATAAGCTGAGGCTTCTCAATTTTAATTGTTTTGTTTCTATTTACAGATGACTGGGTTCACCCTGTTTTGTGTATCGTTCTTTTATTTCAGAGTGTATATACTCCATGAGTGTTTATGGAGAGATCCGCTAATTCATTGATTGACACATGTACGGAGAGTTTAAAGTCGGTGTACAAATACTGTACTGGTTAGTGCCTTCTGATTTTGTTATGTTTTTTTGTCTATATCTTTCATTTATATGTCTTAGCTGACTTATTCTATGGTAATCCAAATAACATAATAAAGAATTTGTAATATAAAAAATAAAATATAACCTTCCGCAACCCAAACCACATTCATCGTTAGTCTTTCAATAGAACGCGTGTCGAGGGTTGACACTTTTCTCGATAAGGGGCTGGCCCCTTCCCACTGTATGATATATTTATAAATGAACCATAGACTACCTACACCACCCCAATGAAACTACATTAACTTTCGCATTACTAGAGTAAATTGCATTTCACCATGTGGCCTTGCCATAAAAATTGTCTGATATCCACAGAGGGTTAGATAATCTCATTTCGCTTGAAATACATTAGATTGTCAGTCCCTTCAGAAGTCAATGGCTCCAATGACAGTTAATATCCATCAATATGTCGAATTATAGCTCGTGATATATATAGCCTATAAGCTGAGACATGATCTTGATGCATAAAACTATAGAAAGTATTCATGATAATATTCAAGGTATTATAAGTACATATTTCAGTTGATCGTGTATGTAAAAAAAATAATCGATTACTTAAATAATAGAATTTGATATGACATCTATTTTGCTACCGTAACAATCACCAGCCGTTTCTTCAAATTGTACACAGCATTATTAAGCTTCTGTAATTGGAATGCACCCTCAATAAGCTCTTTGAATTCTTCCAGCATCATGGATTGTGTTCTAGCCAGAACATTTCCAAATAACTGTACAGCCAGTAATTCTCTAGTTTAAGATCAAGCGACCTTGGAAGAAATAAATTTTCAAAATGTCTCCTTATAAATCGATACTGAAAAACAGCAGGTATTCATTAACTTGCACATGAAATAATTTTGTGTTTAATACAGTTTCACAAATAAAACTCTCTTTCCACACTTGGACAGTGACTTTTTTTATAGATATCCTCACCCAAAGGTAGATAGCCTACCGTGCTTCACAAGAGCAGCGAGATGATAAATATCTTTTTACATTGACCTTAAAACGCTGTAGATCAAGATGCTTGTTCGAGGCATTGTAAGATCGACCTTGAGGATGCGCCGGTTGAGCTCATCTAGTCCTTGCTGTACTGGTAACTCTTGTTGTCATTATGCGAGACAGCTTAGTCCAACATCTGCCATGATAATATCTATACTATAATGAAAGATCAGCAACCCTTCTTCGATGTTTTAGGCTGTGGAAGTCGTCTGCGAAGTCAGGCGTATCCACTAGATGTATCGATTGTTTCTGGATTATGTCCAAAAGCTTCAGGGAATGCTTAGGAGCGCATTCCTACACATGCGAGCAGTACTCCAGCGTTGGTCTGATCTGTGCCTTGTATATTAGCAGTAGCTGTTCCGGAGAATATAATTTCCTGGAGTGGAAGGGAACCCCGGTTACTGGAACTCCGGCCTAGTGAGACCAGCCATATGATCGCGTCATGACATGTTATTGTTGACGTTCATTCCCAGAAGCTTGATGGAATATGATTCAAGCATTGGGTGTCTCTCCATGGTACTGGTAGATCAGCATGTGACTTTTTCGTCAGGGTTGTTGTTTGAGTTTCAGTGGTTTTCGCGGTTCCATCCATAAAATAAGCGAAGCTGTAGATGGGATTAGATGTTGTTTCCAACAAACCATTGATGTACAGCAAAAAGAGTGTCGTAGAAAGGACACCTGCATTTATGGTAGGTAGATAGGAAGCATATCCATGCACCACCACAATTAGGAGCGATCCCTGAGAAAACTATTCAACCAAAGGCACAGTTCGGTGGCAGCCCACAGAGAGCAAGCTTGATCAAGAGTATCTCATGCCACACCCTATCCAAAGCTTTCAATATATCGAGCACGATGACTCGAGACTCTCCATGAGGCTCTATAGATCTGCTTCACATATGTGTGACAGGCCAGTAGATCTTTCGTGGATTTATGCTTGCAGAAACCGCATTAGCGATCGTTGATGATATTATTTTTGTCCTGGTACTTCAGCGCTTCAGCTCTGCAGCATAACGTTTTAGGAGAGTTGCTGGTATTCAGTCTGGACCACTTTTTCTAGAATGCGTTTTATATCTCGGTGTTGAAATCTTATTTCTGGCATCTTAGAGTCCACACTGATGCTAGTTGGTGAAGTGCCCCTTTGTATAAATGGCAGCAAAAAAAACACGCTCCGATTTATATTTAAATTATCGTCAGACAATAAATGCGAATTCCTAGTACACCTTTTTAAGCATGAATTTCACATTACCGGTATTTTTCAATACCGGAAACCGGCATGTAAATCATCATACTACACAAGCCTACTGTCACCTTTACCTATATAACCTGGACTAAGGAACGGTATATGTAGGTCACAATAACGTCTATAATAAGACGTGGGAAGCGATGCAGGCGGTAAAGGCACGTCCTTAAGAGTTGGGATCTGGGCTAGCCGAAGGGCCTGAAAAATCGCGATTTGCAGATAGGATTCAAGCGGCGGCTGTCGAGAGCTCTGCATAATGCTCCAAAGAAATTACCATATACAAACCGGGCGGTCGAAGCAGAGAGAGTCGACATTTTGTAATATTCATAATAGTTTCTCATTTCCCGGAGCGGCCATTCAATCCCGATGCGCCATCCGCCACCGGAAGTGCAGCGGTGAACGCGCGCTAAGCACCGCTCTGTACACGCTAACGCTTCAATGCAACGGATCTTATGATTTAGAATTCTTCCAAATGTGGTCGTTTTTGCGATGAGTCAACCTGAAATCGCTGTTACTGTTCTGTCCAATAGTGCACGGTGGCTCGGCGCTTAGAAGAATTCGAAATTGAATTTTATCCGGAACTGCAATTACCACATGTCGCTTCTTATGCCAAATGGTGGCATATGCATCACGAAAAACAATGTTTCTTTTTGTCTGTCTGTGCTTTGTCCGGTAATCAGTGTCGTAGCTATAAACTATGGCGCCCAGGACAAAAATTCAGTAATTTACGCCAATTCGGACATTTTCCGAAAATCGTGAAGAGAAAAAGATCTCCTTACTGAAGGCATTTTCTGCGAATTTCTTCAACGACTTTGCACCCCATACAGCTTACTTACACTGCCAGTAATTGTTAGAGTCTCTTAATTAGGTATGTATTTATCAGGTTTTGATGTACACTAGACAAAACCGTGTTAAGGATGAAAACGCTTTATATTTTTTGGTAATCAGTTCAGTGTGTCGGAGTTATCGTCCAGAAACGGAAATATAGAAACCACTGGAAAACGCTGTACATAACTACGTCCTTGGGCGGTTCAGACGTCTCTGATCATCATTTTTCAGTTTTTGTAGAGGGTTTATGACTTGAGGATGGCAGTTTGGAGGAGAGAGATGTCACCAATCTTTTACGGCGTAGGTCAGCACGTTAAAATAAATGATATACTACCTTTCAATAACTGTAGAATGAACACAAAACATAGTAGATTTTCAATGCATTTTTAATATTTTAAGAAAATAGAATCTTTTTTCCTGCGCGAATGGATGGGGGAGAATATTGTAATCGCCAAAAATCTTTTTTATTTCGAGATTTTTTGTTTTCTTGATGTCTTATGACATGTACGTCACGAAATATCATTTCACTCGTTTCCGTCGGTCTGTCTGGCTTTTTGACTTTACGTCTTCAGATATTCTGCAAATTTTCACATTAAATTATTACTATGACAAGAACAAAACGCTTTGTAGGTTTGGGAAATCGAAGTAATTTCGGAATGATCGTCAGAATACAAAAGAAATTTAAAAATTTATCAAAATTCGTTTTTAGACGTCTCGAATTTCCGGATGATTTTTTTTTGATAGACCAAAATCTAGGTTATTTGTAAAAAAACTACTCACAGATTGTTAGACTTGGAACTGTCTTAAAATTTCATGACAAATTTGATGAGAAGATTATAGTTTTATCGTACCTAAAGATTTCTTGGCATGTTGATATGATTCTATATCCTTATATACTTACTACAATATTAACCGTTATTGCCTCTTTCCTTTATAGCATATTGTACTGCCACTATACGTTACATAATTTTCCATTTGCACAAGCTCACCCGTCAACATCCATCAAAATCTATCAGCAAGCAAAGTAGAGCACTACATCGACTTTTTCACGACGATTTGCTATGAATGGAGCCTCATTTTCCCAGATCACCGACTGACTTTATCGTGAGTTCATCAATCATCCAACTTTTAATATAATCTACCAGCGTAATTGACGTTTTTTATTAGTATTTCATATCGGTTTTAAAAGTTTGATGGAACGGAGGATACAGCTTGGAAGTGAAGGAATTTTTTAATAACCTGGCAAGGCAGTTCGGAGAGGTTCCGGAGTTTCAGGAGTTTGACTCGCAAAATTTCGAAAGTTGGTGCTATTATTTTAAGAGATATTAAAATCTCTTTTACGAGCAACATGGGAGGTATATCGGAGCGCAATGTATAGAGGATCTTCAGTCCAGAAGTATAGCAAACTTGCAGCAGGTTTCAGCTTTCCTATAAAATTTGGATTTTAATTCAAAAATGTATGCGTTTTACACGATATACGTCAGTTTTTACATTTATAAAATCTTAATAAATACAATGTAGAATGCACACTAACGATCAGAAATTCTGAGTTACTGGAACAGGCGTGGACAGTCCCGCCGAAAAGGGGCAGATTTTTTTGAAGGGATCTGGGCGTTTGAAGGGGTCCCAGAAATAGATAACTTTATGAAATTTTACACCGTTTTAGTATTACGTGTCATTCTCTTCTTTTATAGCGCCTTTTCTTTTTTTTTTCTTTTTTGTTTCGTCCTGAAATCCAGCTCTGTTCGATTTCAGGGGCCCCAGCAGGGCCAGTGACGGTTCCAACCTCATAAGTGGCTATGGCCTTTCATCGTGCTTTGGAAAGCTCGTTAACAGAGCAGCATATATGTCGGTTAACCGACTGACAGATTCCATATTAAAGGATTTACTCGTATGCTAGTTTGTTAGCTATTCATGTTCAAATCACCTTGATGACGTTCAAATAAATTATTTCTGCCAAGAATTTCAAAGTCCTTCATATGTATTTTTAGTTTTCTGAAAATTCTTTTGCACTTCTAGTATGATAAATATCATCGATACATCCCTATTTAGACTAAATTGCATACAGCCTGTACAGAGTTAGAGGCTATTAATTCTCGTCATAAAACTTAATATTCATATATTAATAGAATAGTATTCAGGTTTCTCTGTGTTTTATTTTAACCCCGGACTTCGGGCGCAAAATTTTTGGGAGCGCAACATTCTGAAAATATAACGTGAGGAAAATTAGTAAAAAGAAGCTGCAAAACACAAATTAAGTGAAAATAATAGAAGTTCTTTTGCACCTCAGATTATTCGGGTGGTGGGTGGATTATATCTAAAAGGAGGGTCCAAATTACGGAACTCGGAGTTGATACACCACTGTCAACAGGCAAGGTTATAAAATGAGAATTAAAAAAGACATGAACAATCAAATACATATAAGGAGATGTTTCATAGACGACGAGAAAAAACCCAGATAACCGGCAATCGATATACATGGAAACAGGTGTGAAAGAGAATATTTTCATCAATTATAAAACGGAATCATTATTTTTACAACTCTGGCCATTGCAGAAGCGTGAACGTGCCAAGAATAACCGACAGTAGTATAAAATGCATAGAAATTTTAAAGAGCGTATTAAGATTAGACCTGAAATATTTATGCGATGGGGGGATTAAACTCGTGAATATTTACTAGTGGTATCGCGTTAAATTCATAGACCGGTTCCTTTGAGATTTTCTTCTAATGATTCATCTCGTCTCAGAATATCCTCGTCAGAATGTGTATCAAAAATGTTAGAATTTTTTCTATAGATAACCTCCCGCAAATAGAGAAAGTCTATCGCGCTCCATAAGTGCTGCGACAGATAAATTGTAACCATCGGAGCACAAACTCCCTGGCAGTCCATGGCACAGCTCTTGGTGCTGTCATACGAGGCTTCGTTGACTATTCACCATGGTAGAATCTGTAGAATGATACAGATCAGCCGCTTTTTTTCGACTGTGAAGATCCTTAGTAAGGTCAGCCGCATCTACTGGACGTATTTATCTTTTCTGGATATCTGAATCAAAATTTATTAAAAACGAAATGAAAATAAAAATATTATGTAGAAATTGCACATTTTCATATTCGCACATAATATCTCTACAACTCTATGGATTTTGATCTCCTTTTGGAGATTTCTGTTGATAATTTTTGATAACAATAATTCAACCTGTGGAATTGTGCCTGATACCTTCTACATTTAGTGATTAAGCCAGATTCGTTCATTATACCAAATAATACAACATGATAGAAGAAAATAACATGCTGTTCTGCCAGCCATGGGGATGAAGAGACGCCCATACTGGACTATCATGCTTCTGCCTTGCTAGATCGGTGTCCCAGAGCCAATGGATTCTCTTCCGCTCTAGAAAATTGTATTCACCGCAACTGCTACTACACTCAAGACTCAGATCAGATCATATCTGTAATAATGCTCGCATGTGTAGAAACACTTCCTGAGGTCTCTGGAAGACCAATACGTTTTGTAGACGTGCCTGGTGTTGCAAAAGACCTGCACAGTGTGGAACATCAAAGAAAAGTGGCTGACCTCTCTCTCTCTATTCTACATAGTTACTGTTCGACTAGGATGCCACGCATAATAACACCAAGAGTCAATACAACAAACACTATAGGCGCTCAACCAGCGGATACTCAGCAGGTCGAATTTAATATTACCTCGGACGAGCCTCTTCCAAAAGTCATTCTGTTCCTACACCTCAGCGTTGTAGAATGGATGGCCGGGGAGTTGATTCTCCGATGGCGATGATTACAATTTGCAGAGTTTTAAGGTCAAAATGGTGGTTACTATATCATTTTGCTGATTTTGTGTACTGAGTATCGATAGAACCTTTATAACCCAACTTCTTCCAATTTTCCTAAGAAAACTGGGTGAAGAGTGTTAACTAGCCACCAGCAGCTCAGAGAAAGAAACGAGACTTCAGGGTGTGAGTCACTAGGCATGAGGTGAAATGACGGAAAGAAAACGTACAAAATCTGAATGTACAAAATTTATTTAAAAAAATTAGAACAAGATGTCTCTGTTTGACCATATATTAGCATTACAAAATAAAAAAAAACTTATCTTGAGGCTGGGGATATGTTGAGTTCCCCAGGTTCCCATGGCGTCGATAGTCATCCCCTGCAGAACAGCTTCGTTCAGTCCCAGGAGGGAGGGCTGCAAAGCAGGCTAGCGCCGATTAAAGGTTCCATTAGGGACCGGTTAAAAAAAGCTGAAGAACAGTGTAGAAGGAAAATTCATCTAGAAAGAAAAGGGCTGCTCCAAGAAGGATCCTCCAAAAGGAAAAGTTCCTCCAGAAGGGAAAGAAGTCCTCCAGAAAGAGTGTTCTGCTAAGGAATCAGGATGTTCCGAACACTAGAAATGCTTTATGTATGCATTTTGCCCACACAATTTATTTCAATTAATAAAAGAGACGTCATTGCGTCACGGATTAATTAATATTTCTTAACGTCTCGGCGGTCAGAATTCGAGTGGGATCATTTTCAGGTGCTACGTATCCAAATCACACAATGCACGAAATAAGAGCGCAAGCGCGAAACCACACATGAGATTAAAAATCGGAATCTCAAAACGAGTTAGGGAAAGAGTGCAAAATAACAGATTCATTGACTTCCTGTTAATAAGAATAATAGAGATGAGACATTGAATTCTGCTGATTGAAACAGATTAAAATCGGAGAAATATGAATTATTAGAGGATTATTACTAAAAATAGATACAGGATATTTCCATATAAATTCAGCATTCTATATTAAATGAAATTTGTAAACGGTTGAATCGTAACACCTTGTCGATGTCTAAAATACTATAGGACACACAGTCCCACTGCTAGAACTCAGAAATCATAATCTACTCCTGTACTCCATGACCAAAACAATCTCAGAAGAAGTTACATCAATCTCTGCAATCCGTTTGTGAGTCTGCCCTTGACCATAAAATATGTTCCCTGTATGAAAATAAAGAAATCATTACCATAAAATACGTTCGCGTTATGCAAAGCTGAGGACGTATTGTCGCACACGCACAATGAAGCGAGCAAATGCCATGTCCGCTACAAATTCAGACCGAGTTTATGACGTTTTCCGTACACCAGTTTCTCCTATCTGTATAAAATACAGATAAAAGGGAAATGTTTATGTGGACACACTACTTTGCCGCATTCGTTGTCTAGCCGGAATATTTCATAAAACTGGCGGGGAGCTCTACGGTCGCACCTCCCCATTACTCTGTAATAATATGAGGTCATCAGAAAAGAGTAAAAAGTAGAAGATAAACGGGATCTTCAATAATTTGATTTTATCGTATCTGCCTCTTGATGTGGTGTGGAACATTAGTATCTACAGTGAATTTAAAAAGACTATAGATCAAGAGAGAGAGATTTATCAGTAATCTAGTATCAAAATTGCATCAAATTCAAAATTGATAGATTATAGAGGGTCTAAGGATTACCGGACAGACAGACTGATATACCGGCAAAAATGAGTGACATAATTTTTCGTGACAAAACATCAAGAGCACGCAATATCTCGAATTATAATTTTTGCGCGATTACAATACCCCGCGCCCATTAGAATGAGAAGTGAAAACAGGCACGAACGTAGGGCCCCTGGATATTAACCGACGAGATAAAGAATACTGTTGACTGCTATAGCTATTTTTCGTAAGCAATTGAGGAATATCAAAGTATCTTTACAAATAAAAAAATAATTGAAGTCACTTTTCAAAAACTCGCCTGCTTATGTGTCTTTTGATTATCATCAATTGAATTTTCAAATTGCAACCAAATTTCAGAAGAAATAAGATTGGATAGTTTGATAAGATTTCTCAAATAAAACTCTATTTTTGATATTTAAATCTCCGTCGGACTGTCGGAATTCTAACAACAAATATATATATTAATAAATGGAACCTTGTTTTCAGATAACATAATTTTATCTGCATGATGAAAGTGCATGCATCTGCACTCTACAAGAAAATCCACGGACGACTATTACTATAATTAACATCGACTGATCCTTATTAGTTTCCATACACTTGTAAATATTCTCCACCAAAAATCTATTGCAGGCCTTTTTTCAAGAAAATTCAATTATCGGTTTCTTCTATATACCGTTCTATTCACAATCATGCTCCATTCAGGAATTCTACTCGTATATATCAATACGTCGCTGAATTATGTTACCTCAGATCTAAGGATCGAAATTTATTTCGATCACGTATTACTTTCAGAAGGGTGTCAACGGAAACGAAAGTTTAATCAAAATCGACCGAGTAGGCTGTTTGAAAGCATGCGACCTTCTCAGCATTTCTATTTTTTTTATATTTCGTACAGGGAAATATTCTTTTTTTTACAGATAATAAGCACTGCGGGAGGATAAATATCTGTTCACATTGACCTTAAAACCGTCGAGGTTCTCCAAAAAATCAACTCCTAGTACAGGTTGTTTGAAACTTGTAGACAAGGTGGATTTTTCAAAAGTTTGATTTCGGTCTTCCATTGTCTATAAATTTTTTTGAGTATCACAACGTTTCGATTGATATGCTATCTTCAATCGTCTTCAGTTCACCTGTGGACGATTGAAGATAGCATATCAATCGAAACGTTGTGATCCTAGTACAGGGTTGTTCGGGGCTGATAAGTTCGACCTGGTGAGGATCCGAGCGATGACCTCCTCTAGTATTTGCAGTACTGGCGACTTTTGGAGTTATTATTATCTATAAAATAGGGACAGATCATCCACCTCTCTTCAATGTTCCAGACTGTGGAGGTCTTTTTTTGAATTAAGGCGCATCCACTAGACATATTTCCCGCTGCTGGATTGTGTCCAGAAGCTTCAGGGCGTGCTTTGGGGCGCATCCCCATACATGTGCGATGGTCTGATCTGAGCCTTCTATAAGAGAAAGAGAAAGAGAACCCCCAGCTTCTGGGACGCTGACTTAGCGAGGTCAGCAACATGATCGTGCCATGACATATTATTGTTGATTCTTATTGCCAGAACCATTCAACAATCATCTCAATGTCCTCATTGATCTGAACAGCATGCTGAGATCGTTGAAATGTAGTATCTCGCGATGGTAGTGGTTTTCCTGGTTCCTTTACTGTCATCAGCGAAACTGTAGATACGATTGGATGTTATTTCCAACAAACCGTTGATGTGCAGCAAGAGGAGCGTTGGAGAAAGGACATATCATTGAGGAAGACCTGCATTTATGGTAAGTACATCGAAAGCATATCCATCCACCCCCACAAATAAGGAGCGATCCCTAAGCAAACTATCCAACCCATAGGCAGCAAGCTTGAACAATAGTCTCTCATGCCAGACCCTATCGAAAGCCTTCGATATATAGAGCGCGACGACTTAAGAGTCTCCATGAAGCTCTATTGCTCTGCTTCACATATATGTGACGTACGCCAGAAGATCTCCCGTGGATCTTTGCTTGCGGAAACCATATTGGCGATCGTTGATGATATTATTTTTATCCAGAAATTTCGGAAGCTGCTCATTAATCCCAGTCTCCATAATCTTGGACATGACGTAGAACAGAGTCACAGGTCTATAGTTGCTCTACTATAACTACTACTATGTAGCAATGACACCATTTATCAGTAATCTATAGTAAAAACCAGTAAAAGTGAAACAGAAGCTGAACAAAATCCGCTTAATAGTTTTAGCTAACTAAAGCTTTTCCCACCACTATTATATCTGCCAAATATAAGACGCAACTGAAGAAGAATGAATGATTCCGCCTCATTTGATTGTCCAACTTAGTAATTCAGGCAACACAAAAGGATGCGGTTTTGTCATTCAAATATGAGACTCTGGTCAAAAAGATGATCTCCCAAAAAAGTATAACCCCGTCGGAAACATCCAAAAACGATGTTTGGACGTATTTAAAATGTTTTTATCAAAAGTTTGATTTCGGACTCCCATTGTCTATAAAATTTTGAATCTCACGATAAAATAGCTTGGGACGACGCTAAGGTTATTGCCAAGGAACCGCATTGGTATCGAAGGATATTCAAGGAGGCGGCATTCATCACCAACAACAGCAAAGTGTACAGCAAACCCAGCGTAGACATTAAACCAATCTCGCAGCCACTCATAAAGAAGATCAATAGACTACGACTGGACCAGACAACAAACAATGACCGACAAACAGCCACGTCAGCAGACCGGAATACCGCGCATCGGGAACCAATCAGAACAGACCGCGCACAACGACACGTCACCGGACGGGGTATAAATAGGCATGAAAGGAACGTGTTCGCCAGTTCACCTGAAGACAATTGAAGATAGCACATCAATCGAAACGTCGTGATACTCAAAATTTTATAGACAATGGGAGTCTGAAATCAAACTTTTGATAAATCCACCTTGTCTATAAGTTTCAAACAACAGTTAAAATGTTTTGTTTTTGACCGATAACTACAAAACTTTTTCATCCTAACACTAGTAACTTATTGTCCTCAAAATCCGTACTGTCAGATAGACAAGCAGACAGGTAAAGAACAGACAGATAGGCAGACACCAAACAAACTTCATAACATCTCGAATTATGATTTTTTGCGATAACAATATTTTCCAGCCTATTGGCGACCCTATGTTTATTTGGAGACAGTGTGTGTGTGCGGTATTACACAAAATACACATACAGATATAACTGAAGCATACGGAATTTGTGCATTCCGACATAAAGAATTACGTCCTGCAGTTGTACTATAAAAGCAAAACGAACATTTGCGTTCAGAGAAAACGCTGTGACATCTGGATAACGATATCTCACCGTCCTGTGCACCACTGAAATTACCTGAATATTTCACCTCACATGCTTGTGCACTTGTGATCCAAACGGTGTGCTGTCCTTCTGTCGAAATTAAAGGCAGCGCTCGCAGAGAGTAATTAATGTTCCGGAAAATTCCTGACGACTTTCTAGTTGTCAACTTACTCTTCAAACAGATATTGCATTCGTTATGTGAATAACATGAACGTTTGTAGGATTTTTTATTGCCGGTCTGAACCATTCTGATACAGAATCATAGCACGCGTATGTATAGAAGAATAGTCAAGACTGAAAAATATCTTGTCAAGTGGGTTGACTCTATACTTGCCAAGCAATAGTGGCATCTTAATGCTGCTCTCATGATTCGAACGTGAGTAGAGTGTTATTCGTTGTGAAAACACAAACGAGGTATATAAACTTTAATCGAGTAGCGATTCTGCATCTTACAAAAATGTATTTAAATTACTCATATTTATTCTTTGCTTATATGCATTTTTACCATATATTTGTCTAATGCGTTCATGCATATTTTTGTTAAAGTTCTTTGTCGGCCTTAATATTACTCACACTGCTTCCAGATGACATAAGAACAGTTTCAAAATTGAGTGATCTATTTTCTACAGTGAGTGGTTTTGTATGTTTGTTTGCTTGCCTTGTTTAATTTTTTTCACTGTGATATTGCAGTATTACAAAATAATCTAAAGATGTTTTACATTTGATAAACCGAAACATTGTAACTAATTTTTTTTTTGTTAAATACATATTTAATAAAAAAAATAGCCTTCGATAGAATTTCTGCATATTTCATGAACCGCGCTGTCAATACCAATCGATTTTCAAAGATAGGTGTACTTTTTGTGTACAGATTTGGTTTACCATGAAAGGAACAATTCCCTTTAATCAAGTTGAATGTCGTATTTCAAAAAACTTTAAGTCCTAAAATAGTTTTTAAAGTTAAAATATATCCACCTGACTAGCCTTAGGCTTAGTAACCTTCAATTCGAGCCAATCCCAGGCCTAGGAAACTTGAAAAAGCGTAACATGATATTTTTTGTTAATAACTGGCAAGTCATTCACACTGTTCAATAATGTTCGTTGGAGTAATATAATAATAGACGCCAGATCTGAAATTGAGTACGTTTTGAAATATTAAAAGTCTTCCACCTCTAATTGGTTGAGATCTGATCTCCAAGCGTCGTGCACAGTGATGCTGCCCATTGGCCTCTTACGAAGTCAAGATCCTAGCTTGAAGCGATGACAGATACGCCTCACAACATCTATACTGACGGGTCTAGGCTAATGACGCAATATGCATGCCTATAGCAGGTCTTATGTATAGTGGAGAGCATATATGCTATTGTTAAAATGTTATGATCTTAGATCATTTATGTAATTTTATGAAAAGTATATCCTGGTTATATAGAAAACTATTGTTCCTACCCTTTCACAGTACTGAACAAAGGCTCAGGATACCTTCACAGAAATACAAGCCATTTTAATATCTGAATGGACAAAAAATGCATACTCCTACCTTGAAAACTCTTTGTATGTATTTTTGTCAAAGGGTAATCCCAAACAGAAAGCAACATACCTTTAATAACCTAATGGCTGCATTGCACCCACATTACGTGCCGGGATAAATTTTACTGTGTTTCCATAGCAATTTAAATAAGTATTGTAGATAAAACCGCCGATGTGATTCTTAGATTTTGAAGTTTCTCATTAATATAAATCATACCACATGTTCGTTTAGTTGTCAAGAAATTGAACGACATAAGTTTTACAACGTGTCTCAATATGGGTTCTGCAAGCATTTATCGACATCACCCTCATGTGGAGTAGAGCAACTTCATTGAGACTCGAGTCTCCGCACTCGATATATCAATAGATTTCATTACAGTGAACAATTAGGACTTTCTGGCCAAGCTCAATGCCTATGTCAGTGTTTGGATAGTTTTTTAAGCTCTTTTTGATGTACGTCAACAAACTGTTTCATATAATATCTAATAAAATCTGCAGCTTTGTAGATGATAGCACTCTTATATCCTGTATGGAAACAGGCAAACTAATACCACCCCGAAAGACCATACATCAGGGACACCAACATGCTATCCAGATCAATGAAAACATCTAAAGAACTGTTGAATGAAGATCAACAAATGAAGCTCAGTTCAAAACTCAGAAGACTGGCAAGACTTCGAACAACTACCCTGAACAGGAAATCACACTGTAGACTGACAACCATGGAGATGACGAATCATCTACCGAAAACCTGGCCATTAATAATAAAATGTCCTGACCCGACCAAGTTGTCCTCATGTCTGAGCTGATACCATTTGCATAGTGAATACAGTGTCAACCTACTTGACGACATTGTACATAATCAATACTAACACACATTACTTACTCCGTGAGAGATAAATAGACAACGCCACTTATCACAACTCTAAAAGCGAGTTCGATGAAAATTTTAAAATGTACTTACCTACTAAATCACGAAAATATGTAGTAGGTACATTATATACTTATATCAGTAGATCAAGCTTCATCACACATTCATAATAAATTATTATATAGGTACCAATACATGTTCCAATCAGTTAAAACAGTCTAGCTTTGGACATTAGAGTATATGGAAAACTAATCTCAATTTGTCCGCAATAACGGACGCCAATATCTGTGGTTAATTCCATCATGACGATCGTGCTTTCCCGCGCTCAATATCGGCTAATGCATGTTATACATACCAGAGGTCATTGTAGTCCAGGTATAGATAATTTTCTGCCTGCTTTATACACATCTTTTATCAGGGAAAAGTAGATCTCGTCAAACCAGTCCAATTTCTAAATATTTTCATTAGGCAGTACAATAGGTGATAGAGTATCTCTTTTATTTTATAGATAGCCTTGCGCAAAGGAAAAAGAGAATGACTTTTGGCAGAGGCTAATTAGAGGCATTGTAAACTCGACCTGGTGAGGATGCACCCGTTAGGCTCCTCTAGTGTTTGCTGTACTGGCGATTCTAGGAATGAGAAGGCTCGGTACTACATCTACCATCCTTTGATGTTTCGGACTGTGGATGTCCTTTGTAAGGTCAGGCGCATCCACCAGATGTATTACTCGTTTATGGATTGCGTCCAAAAGCTCTAGGGGGTGCTTCGGAGTGCATCCCTACACATTCGAGGAGTACTCCAGCGATGGCTTTATCTGGAACTTGCATAGTAAAGTAGCAGTAACTCAACATCATAAGCTTATAGAAATTTTAAAATAAAAAAGTATTGATAGTCGAGATATCATCATTATACCTAAAAAATAGAGTACATGTTATAAGGGGACCCAAATATGTACTTCTACGAAACATTAAGGAAGGAAGAATCAAGGGCAAGAGAAGCCAAGGAAGACGAAGACCCTCTTGGCTGAAAAAGTTGAGAGACTGGTTTGGAATGACGTCAAATCAATTGGTTAGAACAGCTGCAAACAAAGTCAGGATTGCATGGTGTCAATTCCCAAAAGCTTGATGGAAGATGATTCAAGTATTGGGCATCCCTCAACCTTCACGACTGACAGACTACCATGCGACTTCTTTGTCAGAGTTGTTGTCTGAGCCTTCTAAGCCCCATTTTCAGATCCCCATTCCACAATTCTCTCAATGTCCTCATCAATCTGAATAAGACATCTGCGGAGCTATGTATAGGACTAGACGTTATCTCCACCAGTTCGTTGATCTACAGTGAGAAGAGCGTTGGAGAAAGGACAGCGGAACACCAGCACTGATGGTAGACACGTCGGAAGCATATCCATCCATCACTACAATTTAGGAGCAATCCCAGAAAAAACTATCCAACCATTGGCACTGACCTTGTCGCAACCCATAGGCAAAAAGATTATCCATGAAGCACAGTGTCTTTACTTCACGTATGTTGAATATAGACCAGCTTACTAGCATCTTCTTAAAATTGTTGAAGACTTCAAATTATACCCGTTCCTTTATGATAATCCTCTAACTTCAATGCTCCATATCGTTGAGGATTGATTTCAACTGGGCTATTATTGGTATATACCAGATCCATTTGTCTGTTGGTGGTATTTTACTCAGTATTCCTAAATGCACATATGCAGTTTCCCTGCATTATTATGCACCGCTTTGAATGACCGCATATTAATATGTACAGTTCATTGCAAATGGATGGAAAGAGCACGGCTTTGATTACGCATTGCGAATAATTCTCAGATTGAACTTTAGTTGAAGTTTTGTGATTGATACAAATAAGGTTAAGTAAGAAGCTTTTTCTTTTCAAATAATGTGTAAGGCATATTGAAGGGCGGTAATACTAAATGAAGAAAGTTCCTTTTACCAATAAAAGGATGATCCAGATAGTATTTGTTTAATGTACCAAAAGCAACGTTATGCTAACTTGGCTCAACAAGAAATCGTCACCAGCAGACCTCGTCGGAAGATTTTATCAGTACCTTCTAATTTCCCACTAGAAATCGGATCTGGATACGAACTGCTTATAGTTAAACATACCGAGAAATGCTAGCTGCGTGGTGACATCTCAACCTTACATATCCCTCTAAAGGGAAAAACCTGGGCCTGGAACCAATCCCTGCATTAAAAAAGTGTGTATGCTTTGATTACCCCACCAAGTCGATGGAATTCAGTATGAGCGCCATTCAACGTTCAAAAAGTTGCGGTGAGGTAGTCAACGTTGTCGTTTTAGTGTGCAGAGTTACAGCTCGAATACCAACTAGGCAACTACCTGGCTCGCATTTGTGTGCCTTTCCTATTTTTCCGTTTCACAACAAAATGGTTTCATACATATTAGATGGATCGCGCACAGAGAATACGAAATAAGTTGTCCGAAAAGCGGCTGCTCGCGTCGTCGTCGTTGCTTCTTTTCTCAGGATAAGTTCACTTTTACGGAAGCTGAAGCTTTCTGGAAAGTAATGTATTGTTCAGACGGAATATTTGAAAGGACTATAATTAAAATGACTCAGACAGATACCTGTAGGTCGTTCCTCAATGTCGACCACACGAATGGCTTAGCACAAACAAGAAATTTTATTCATTAAGGCTAGTTCTGACTCCTCTGTCTTGAGAATTTGCACCTTTATCCGAAATCGATACCAAATAAGCCTAAACTGCTATTTACATTTGGACATGTTGCGAAGTATTGTTCTCAAGAAGAAAGATGCTATAAATGCTCTGATCAACATTCAGGATCACAATGCCATGAAGAACATACTATGTGTATCAACTGTAAAAAAATGAAATATAACGATATTCATCATTCAGCTAGAGATATTAACTGTCCAGTATTTAAATCAAGGATGGAGAGATTCCGAAATAACATTAACTATGAAACTATTTTTTTATGAATGATATAGGTAAAGATCCAACAGTTAGAAAAAAAGATTATAATTTGCCCTGTACATCCACTGTAAGCATTATACACCAAAATGTGCAATCTATGGGAAACTCCGTGGATAAGTTAAGCGAAATGTTGCGGAATCATCATGAATGTGGAGTTATGTGTGTGACCGAGCACTGGAAATCTGAAATTCAATTGAGGATGATGGCGATAGAAGATTTTAACCTGAGATCATGCTACAGCCGAAGAGAAGGGAAATATGGAGGTGCAGCAGTGTATGCAAGAAACTCTGTATACTGCAGAGCATTACCAGAGGTATGTGAAATGTCAGTGGAAAGAGTGATTGAATGTGCAGGTGTGGAGTGCTCTCTCAAAAATGAACGGTTCGTAATAGTGGCCTTATATAGACCTCCGACAGGCAATATAGACATTTTTTTGATAAACTGGAAAATCTAATTAATCTTTTATTTTATATGAATAGGATAATAGTAGTAGCAGGTGATTTTAATATCGAACTACTAAGAGACAATAGACATAAAACTCAATTGTTATCTTTAATGCAGTCATTCCAACTGTTTCAAACAATATTTGAGGACACAAGAAGAAAATCAGATGTCTGTGCTAGTTGCATTGATATCTTCACAAATCAGGAATATGTGAGAACGGAAATTATTGAAAACTTTGTTTCAGACCACAAAGCCCAAAAAATCACTTTTGAGTCTCCAGATGCAGTAGTTAAAAATAAAGTTAAGAACATAAGAATATTTTCAGATGATAACACTCAGAAATTCTTGAGCAGACTGTTCGAGGAAGACTGGGAAATTGTTTATCAAGTACCAAACGAAGATGTCAATAGGCAGTGGAATGTATTCATCAACTATTTTAGTAATATATTTTTCGAATGCTTTCCGTTAACACCACGTCGCCCCACAAATAGAAAAATAAATAATGCAGAAATAGAAAAATGCAAAACAAAACTAGATATATTATTAACTCTTTCAGATCATGATCAAAAATTCAAAGTGGAATATTCAAGAACAAAAAATGAATATGATAGGCTACTTAAGAGGAGTCGCTCAAATGAATATGAAAAGCGAATAAAGAATTCTGATAACAAGAATAAGTGCATGTGGGCAATTTGTAGGCAAATAACAGGTAAAACTGCGAAAAATGAATATGATGTGGGCTTAACGGAGGACATTGGAAAATTGCCCGACAGGTATAATGCATATATCCTATCAGTTGTTCCAAACATGTTGAAACAGTTGGAAATGAGAAATTTTCAATGTAATATTGTGCAAAATACCCAGTCTATGATTTTACGTCTAACAACACCTGAAGAAATTTGCGAATTAGGAAAAGAAATAAAAAATAAACATACGGCCGGCATAGACGAAATTCCAACAAGCATTGTTAGAAAATCAATAGAATGTACCAAAAAAGTACTGAGTTATTTAATTAATAATTCTTTTGAACATGGGATCTTTCCAGACCGACTCAAAATAGCTATTATAAAACCAGTACACAAAAAAGGAGACAAAACACTCATAGAAAATTACCGGCCCATACACATTTTGACTGGATTTTCTAAACTCTACGAATTAGCAATGTTAAAACAGTTAGTAAACTTCTTCACAGAAAACAATATCCTAGCAAAAAATCAACATGGATATCTCAAAGGCAGATCCACACAAACAACAATTTTTGATTTTATCCAAATAATTCTACAGAATCTAGAAAATGGTATCATTACATTAGGATTGTTCTTGGACCTATCTCGTGCATATGACTGCCTCGACAGGAATATTTTATTACAGAAACTTCAGTTATATGGTGTTGGAGGTAAAGCATTAAACTGGATATCTACTTACATTAGTGATAGGCAGCAAAAAGTAAATATTTGCAAAAATGGGAAAATATACAGTTCTAGTACAGTAGTTAATAGTGTCGGTATAGCTCAGGGTAGTATTCTTGGCCCAGTATTATTCGTGATTTACATCAACGACATGTACTCTTCAGCAGATAGTCCTAATTTTGAAATAATCAGTTATGCTGACGATACAAACTTAATTATAGGAAATAAGGAACTTTCAACACTATTTGACAATGCAAATGAACACTTTAGTGAAATCAAAAATTGGTGCATACAGAACAAGTTGATAATGAACAAAAACAAAACCGATGTTATACTCTTCAAAACAAAACGTTCTCGTATACATAAACCTGAATGCATACACCTTGATAATAATGAACTAAAGATATCAAATACCACAAAGTTTTTGGGTATTCATCTAAATGAGTCTTTAGATTGGTCAGTACATATTGGAAATGTTGCAAATAATTTGAGTTCAGTGTGTTATGGAATAAGGGTTATTGGAAGATATATGAATAAAAAAACATTGAAAATAATATATTTTGCCAATTTTGAGTCTGTTATGAAATATGGTCTGATGTTTTGGGGTTCACATAGTAATATTCAGGATATTTTTGTAATCCAAAAAAGAGCCTTGAGATTGATTAATAATAAGAGTTATAATGAAACATGCAGAAATGTATTTAGATCAGAAGGGATATTGACAGTGTATGGTTTGTACATATTTGAGTGTTTGATTTTTTTCCTAAGACATCGAGATAAGTTTGACCACGCTACTGAACATAATTACAACACAAGAGCCCAGCAAGTCATATACCCAACACACAAGCTCACACTCACAGAAAAACACCCTCATTATAAATGTATTGAACTCTTTAATGCACTACCTGAACACATCAAACAGATACAGAACGTAAAGTCTTTCAAAAAAGTATTATGGAAATATCTGGTACATGTAGAGCCATACAGTATAAGAGAATTCACCTCCACATGTTAATTGTTAAGCTATACTTACTCTACAATTTTATTAATAGTACCTATCTGATGTTGAATGTTTTTTTTTCTGTGACGTGTTTTTCATTTTATGTCGAACATATGTATTATGTTGTAGCATAGATTTGAAAAAATAAAATATTTATTATTATTATTATTATTATTATTATTATTATTACATTCCATACGGCCGAGGTTCTCCAAAAGAAAAACTTTTATCCCGTTCGATGCGTTGTAAGTTAGACCTGGTGAGAGCCCGTTGGGCTCCTCTAATGTTGCTGTGCTGGCAACTCTAGCTGTTGATACGCGAGACAGCTCGTTCGAACATCTGTCATGATAAAACCTATAGAATAGATACAGATGAGCCATGTTTGAAGTTCTGGGCTGTGAAGATAAATTATGAAGTCAAGCGCATCCACTCAACGTATTACTCATTTCTGGATTGTATCCAGGAGCTTCGGAGAGTGCTTTGGAGCGCAATCCGATACATGCTAGCAGTACTTCAGCGATGGTCTGAGCTGGGTGGTCTTGTAGAGTAGCAATAATTGGAGAATGCAATATCCTAGAGCGGAATAGAGCCTCAGCTTCTAGGATGCCGACCTAGCAAAGTCGGCGTCAATCGTACGATGACATGTTATTGTCTACAAATGTCAAGCAACGTAAATAGTGCGAGAACTTTTTATATACACAGAGGTCTCTAAAACTATTCGCCAATGAACTGCTTGAAAAGTGCGTGCATGGCTCTCGATTATTACAGATTTCTCTCCGTGCTACACTTTTGTTTCCAACATACATATATTTCACGTGTCCTAAGTAACGGTTTTAGAAAAAGTTCAAGGATCCATTAAATTACCACTTAGAACCTTTCTTTATCAGTGAAGTAAATGCTGGAAATGTCGCCAAAACCCATACACTAATACAGGCTATCCTCAAACTGTTCTCGAACATCGGGTATTACTTCACGAAACATCTTATTCGTTCACTCAGGTCTTCAAGTATATCAGGTGCTTGCTGAATCAGCAAGGTAATACCCATTCCCATTCAAAAAAATTGGAGACGATACCCCATCTTATGGAGTTGAATGGCTTGCGATGGTTTTTGATATGATACCGGAAATTAACACCGGAAATCCATCAGAATGTTCAAGAATACTTTGGACAGCCTATATTGCTTGGCAAGTAACATTTCCAGCACCTACTTGACTAATATTGAAAGATTTTAAGTATAAATACAAGCAATTTTTGCATTTTTCTAAAACTGTATTGTTTTCGAAACGCCACATTTTCTAAATAAATAGAACGATTTTCAAAAATAAAGCTACAATGTCTAGGCGATTTAGAGCTCTCTGTATTATGATACACTACTTGCTTTTCCCCGCAAGATGGAGTTTTTGATACATAAATTCGCATTACTCTGTATTACTTGTCCCTCATTCCCATCCGGAAAAATTGGTATATCACACCCCTCCTCCGGGGCTTGAAGGGTTTGCAGTGGTTTTTGGCCGACAACTTAACGGGGAGCAGTTATGCCCTGCAGTAGATTTTTATGAGCCCACCCTGTATGTGCCAAATTATCAAGAATGTTCCGCTTACAGGATGTTGTGATACCATTAAATACTAAAATATGAAATAAGTACAAATATATTGGATACACATGTTGATATTAGCGATCCCAAGGCTCACTGGCATCACCCAAGTACGGATGTATTTATAAGCATACTAATTTCAGAACAAATGGGCATACTAACGAGTGGCATCCAAGCTTTAATTTAGATTCTGTTTCCAATTATGCGTGAATTATGGTGGAAAACGCTTAGCTGTTTAGATGCTATATATATTTTTCATGTTTGTTGTATCCGCTGTTACAAATGTTTGAGAAAGCTTTCATGGGCCGTAACTGACACAGAATTTTTTGAACATAATGATTAGTGTAACAGCATTATTTGTTTCGTCTACAAGAAAGTATTGTTATTTCCTAAATTAACTTATGAAAGTGGAATTTATAAAAAAGGGGCTCCTAACTTGGTGGGGTCATCTAAAGAGAATGAACAATACAAGAGCAGTTAAGCAAGCGTAGCAGGCTGTACCAGAGAAAAAACGCAAGAGACGAAGCCTCTATGCATCAGACCTGCTATAGACATGCATGTTTCGTCTTTAGCCTAGACTCGTCAGATAGCCTGACGGTCTAGCTGTAGAGAGCAATCGGATGGTATATACGTAACCCAGTCAAGGGTGTGCTAGCAACATCAACTCATCTCCAAGTGTCGCCCTCTAAAGGACGCTCATTGGCAACTTACAAAGTCAAAGGTCCTAACACCTGGACCACTTTCAAGGGGCAACAGATGTCCCTTACGATATCTGTCAGCAAGGGTGAACTGATTTACAGCGAAATCCCTTGTTCTTGGTAAACACTATTTACGATGTACCGTTATCTCGGCTCATTCACATCAGAAGCTGACAACTAATATTAAGTGTATGCTCTCCACTACGTATCAGACCTGCTATACGACGAGTCTAGTAGTGTTGATTGCTTTTACACCAATCTTCAAGTTGCTTGACTGTTTCTTATAGTGATGTGCCGATCTCGTAACTTTTCTTTGATCTTAGGGAATGAGAAGAAGTCACACGGAGCTAGGTCCGGAGAATAAAATGGGTGAGTCAACAGTTTGACACCCTGTTCAGCAAAAAAATGGAGTGTTCTAGCGGCGCTGTGGGCGAGTGCGTTATCATGGTGGCTTTGAATACCCCGGAGAACAGTCTTTGGATGCCTCTTGCATAGTTCTTGGAAGACTACAGGAACACATTTGGTTATATACAATTCAGAAGTAACATTCCTTTAATTTTCCGAAGCTACTGTTGCGATGTATCCACTTTTAGAAAATAAAGATGCGACCATTTTCTTTTCAACACTCTTGGAACGACAAATTTTCATTGGAGGCTGCTCACTTTCAAAACACCAAACTAACAACTGCTGTTTAGTTTCGGGATCATAACAATATAACCATATTCCGTCTCCGGTTACGATATTGGAATTCTTTTTACTGTGCCCATTATCAAATGTTTCAAGCATAAACTTAGCCCAATCAACTCTTGTTGCTTTTTGCTCACTGGTAAAAAAATGTGGCACCCATCTGGAACACCGTTTCCTTAGGCGCGGGTTATCATGGATGATTGTTCGGACCGCTGCCGATCCAATCCCTAAAGAAGCCTCAATCTCGGTAATATATGTCGATATTTTTTACCAAATTTTGGACAGCTTCTACAGTTTCCAGAATAACAGCAGTGGGCGGTAGACCTGTGCGAGGTTCATCATCGATTGAGACCCGGTTCCTTTTAAACTCAGCAAACCAATTAAAAACTGTAGCACTAGAAGGAGCAGAGTTCCCAAAGCAACTCACTAAACTTTCGTGACATTCCGCTTGTTTTTAGTCCCTTTTTGTAGTCATACAAAATCATGGCTCGAAAATCGCAACTACCCGGTTCCATTTTCACGTTAAAATTCGGCCAACACTTCGAGACCGTGGCAAGGCAACTACTGATCGAATCAAACGCTGCCTTTGCGTGTAAGCACTTACAACTTTAGACAAAATAGCTGCGTGCTCAAACTTGTATAGATTAGGAGTATCTAAAGACTTTCAGCGTGACCCTCGTAAGGCCAGTCCGAGACTGGGTTTATCACCCTGTATATGTGAGGGTTGTCCTTCCGGTCACGCTGAGCTGGTATAAATTTTAATCTGACTCCGGTGCCGCGTTTCAACCGATCCACCATTAAGCCGCCGCTATCACAGCATACCATTTTCCGGTTAATATCTACATTGCGCCACCGTCGCTAATAAATAAATAATTATGATATAAAATTGAAAGCGGAAATTGCGAATTTACCGACCGTTTATGCGGTAAATTCAGATATAAAATCGCTAAATGGTCTACCAACTACCGTTTTTGTTCAAATTCGGCTCTTTGGATTTTATGCACGCTCACCTAGTTTCCAGGATGGTTTTATGTGATAGAAGCGTATTGATATTACAGTGAAGCAGATTGGCACTACTATATAGCTTTAAATTTGAAATCCGAAAAAGGAAACGTGGTTGTTCATTGTATTTTTCGCTGGTTGCTTATTGAAACCACATACGTACAAATACATCTTTACCAACATTTCGGCTACCTCGGCCGCCTTTATCAAAGTGCAAAACAGCATAAGAAAATTGATTTTGAAAATATAATGTCATATATTTTCCAGGATGAAAAATGTTGTTCCCAACAAGACCTTGATATTAACTATTATAAAAAGCTAGATTACAGATAATGCATTTGCATTGTTGATAAATGCAAAAAAGGAAGTGATGCACTACCACACAAAGACCATAAAGCTTCCTGAAACGTCCGCTAGCGGTATTGCGCTAGGTCCGGTTAAACACAGTCAATATAGTTTTCGTTGAACACAACTCCACCTTTATCATTCTTAGCAACAATCCAGTTATCCTTATCTATCATTTCAATAATTTAAAGTATATGTAAAAATTTAATTCACAAGCCGGTGGGGATGATGGCTTTTGCGGTGACAATCGTTTCCGATAATCAAACCAGCGATTTTTAAAAGCGCCACGCTACCCTCAAGCGCTCACGTCCGCTAGGTCCATTAAACACAGTTATTGTTTTGCAGCATGCGCTGGAAAGTTAGTATTTGACATAGGGTTGGCATGTTTAAAACGCGTATCTCAAACTTATTAAAAAGTTTGCGGCGACACGTGTTGATCGAATACGAAATGTATAATTAAACTGTAAAGAAATCGAACAAGGAACATAACTGTAGTAGAAACTTCAAAATGACAGATAATATGACAAATAGTGATGGCTGTATCATGCTGTTAGAAACCGTCCAACGTAGCTAGCGGTTTTGCGCTAGGTCCCATTGAACACAGCCATTGTAATTAATGCAATTGTCCAACTATATCAAAAGCACCCTATTACATCCTATGTATTCAATTATAATAACTTATAATCTAAAACCATCCTTCAGAAACGCAGATAATTGACCGAACTGAAATCAGGACGTATAGAAATTCTTTTCGAGGCCCGGAATTCAATAAATTTCCGAAAAACTCTGTTTCTGCAATCAATGATCAAATTATTCGAAATATTTGCCTTGCATATTTTTGTACAAGCAGAATTCTCCCTGAAAACCTTTGGTCTGAAAAGCCAGTCAAATTTGTGATTTCCATTAAAAGAATATTTTAACACTTACCAAGGCAATAATTGGCACAATTATGCAAACACCGAGTTGGCACGCCAAAAGAGAAAGTAGATTTGGAATATGAATATTTCAGCATAAAATTTGAGCTACAGAATTTTCTTAGATTAAAACCCGGTAATTAGTGGCAGGACAAGACGCTGCCTTTCCAGTATTCCTCCTTGTCACCACACGAGCGCACGGAGATTATTTCACGAGGCGTGGAATACTGAAATTTCTTTCAGATTTAGCTGTCTTTGGGAAGTTTGATTCATTGGAAGTATCTGATCTATTCTTCCGATTTCATCAATTTATTATATATTATTATTTTTGTTTTGCACTGGCTGTAGGCACGTACCCAGAGGGGGAGGGGCGAGAGACCCCTGTCCCCCCAAAATTTCAGGAAATTTAATCATTTAGGTAAAGCATTGCTATATATTGAAACGCTCATCAAGTGAACTCTGTGTCCCTACGTATTAACAATTATCAAAGCTATCACTTGTTAAACTGCGGGCCCTCCCCTTCCCGATAGGAAATCCTAGGTACGGGTCGACTGGCTGCTCTCATGTGAATGTAAGTTCTCTTACTTGGTGAAACTCTTACATTATGTAGATGTAACTGCGTAAACTGAACACAAATTTCCACAAATCATTGGATTCATGAAAAAATCCTTACCTATTTGAAGCTAATGCACCAGGATATGCAAAAGCAATATCTATATTAAATGCAATTAGCTTTCCGCCTCACAACTCAATTAAACAAGGCCCCTTGTGCCATACTAATAAGTTATATAAATTACACCTGATTTCAGAGAGATCCAGATCCTGTACACTTTTAAGACATCTGTCAAATATTTGTCTTTTTACTTTGATTATTAATGGGTATAATTTTAAGTGCAAGCTTCAACTATTACATGAGCCATTATTTATCATAAAAGCACCAACAGGAAGACGCACCGACAGAGCGACAGACTGAATCCAGCACTGTACATAAATATGAGCAAAATGATCTTTCTCTCATATATAAACCTGACTTTCATTGTGAGATTCATTATCCTAAAGTGAAATATCGCACATAGATCAAAAGGTGACACGCCAATGAGTATTCTTTAATGAACAGACTGAGCTTGCGGGAGTGGAATTGAACTACAAAGGAACAATTAACAAAGAAGTAATATCTGCTAAAGGAACCGCAGCTTTCTGAAACTTCCACAATGTCCGTGTTTTTATGTTTCAACTTTTAATATAGACCACGGTTTTGGTCTTTTTTGAGAAAAGGCTGAGTAATTGAACTTTGTGGAGTTATTTTATGGAGCTCCCAGGTTGAACAGGTTAAAGATTGGATAATGGCTCAAAAAGTGTTTACCTAGAAATATTATACTGCAAGTTTTCACTAGACTCAATCCTAAAAAGTCAAAAAAAGTCAATTCCAACTATAATATCATGTAATAACATTCTATGAGCAAGCATTTCGTACTGTCAGTCAAATAGCTTATAGATCACTCCAATAAAGTTGAAAAACCTGTCGCACACCACAAGCGCTGTGAGAGAATAAATGCTTATTCACATTGACTGTAAAACGCTGCTAACTATAACTATCAAATGAATAAAATTGCCTGAAACCTGTGTGCGATCAATTATACAAGTCGAAATGGAGTTGTGTTCAGGGCTGCTACATTGAAAATAAAATTAGCTATGATGACATTCTGAAAGAATATGGCAAAGAAGATGTCTCTAAATGTGTATGCTGCTCGATGTGGCAAGTTTGAGATGCATTTATTCCTTCTATCCAACCCCTAAAAAATATTTTTATTCACGTCAATATAGTCAGAAATCCATAAAAGATGTAGGGGTGAACTTCGTTATACGACGTTTCCGAGGCCCCTATTCATCTTTGGAAGGAATTTTGGTGAGTTCAAAAATTGGAATGTGAGGAGTGGGGAGGAAAAACATTGTTTTTAGGAAATGTGCTAATCATTTATAAAATTTGACCCAGGTTGTATGACGGACTTTTTGAGATATTGATCCAATGGCAGTAGAGTAATACTGAAGCCCATATCCATATAACAACGCGCCATTCCTAGTCTACCGTTCAAGTGATACTGATGGAAGATTGCATTAGAAATCTATAAATATGATATAGAGAGACGCTCCCGACTTGTGACGTTGTCACGTTTACTTTAACACTCTAGTTTTTCCTGTTTCTGTTCACAGGTGCTAACAGTACAATTTGCTGCATTCATCCTGAATAAGTATAATAAAAAATACAATTGAGTTCTAATCTTAAAAAAATAGCATCAAGTAGGTGGACTCTGTAGTGCAGGTATAGTGATATCAGTTACTTAATATTCTCGTCGCATTTTAGCATTGTTAATCTAGTTGAAGTAAGTTTCGGAAATATTGAAAAATAAGAATCTTGATTTTTTCAAATCATGGAAGATCTATTAGTAGTATTTAGTTATTGAAATTTAAAAGATCAACAGCTCCAAACTTTGATCAATTACTTATTTACAAAGTGACACCATTATACAGGAAGTACAGCGTCAACCTACTTGACGCCATATTTCACTGACATATTTTTGCCCCTTTTTTCATTGGTTTTTTATAGATAAGGTCTATCAAACGCAGAAAATAATTCATGCCTTTCTTACAATTAATACTTACAGCTCGTCCAAAAAATATCATAGTGACGTGTATTCCTATTATGAAATGATACATGGCCTATAATCACAATACGAGTATATTCTGATATCTAGCTTACCGCTATATTAGCAGTACTTCCATTTATCCACTTATTCCAGGACTCTCTTCATAAAGTCCCTTTACCGTATTGATCAACTTTTGTATGCTCACCTTGTATAAGTTTATATGTACTCTGCGAAGGATCTCATCTTCTCCATGTCACTGGCGAAAAGAACGACAAGACAAAATAGGATCAAGCTGGATAAAAAGAATCCTGTCTTCAAACACCCCAAGTTAAACGTCAGTGACGTGTATCTAATCCGAAAAAGAAGTATTCCCGAGCTGCAGCGCTTGTTCGTGACGTTTTTATTGAAAATAATTTTTCAATCGTTTCTGTCGCAAGGAAGTCAGCAAGGGAAATGCAAGATTTCATAAAAAATCGACTGTCATTTTCAATTTGTCTTCGATGATCATATTTTCGCTGGAAAAACAATTATTTAAAAATGATACTATAGTTACAAGACGACAACTCACAGCTTTGCTTAATCAGTGATTTCTTCCCAAGGAACCCATAATAGGATTTGAGAATGAGCTATAATAAGGCACAAAGCGGATTTATCCTGGAACGATATACTCAGTCTCGAAGAGCATGTTTTTATAGTGCTTTTCGATTTTGAACGAGTGGGGGTGTTATGCATTCTGTTTTAATAAGTATGGTATTTAAGCACAGAAATCAGGAGAGCACAGAACAACAGTGACGTCAGTGATAATGCCTTTTGATGAATACATACAGTTCAAGATTGTCAGACAGTAATGAACTTCATGATTGTTTAGGCTGACCTGATCGAAAGATTTGACAGGTCCGAAAATAAAGTACATTCCGGATTAAATTATTGGGAAAAAGACAAAACATCATGCAGACAGAATCAAGCTTTCGAAAAAATATTAGGTGAAGAAACAATTACTTGGGCTTGAAGATTAAAATTAATCTTACTACTACTATTCTTAAATACATATACAACAAACAAACTATACTGTATCTCTCCTCTCATCACGTGGCCCAGATATAGCAATTTTCGTTAATTTTTGGTGTTCAACATCTCTTTCTTTTTCCAAATTATCTCAAGTAATCAAGTATTCGATATTCTATCTGTCCATTTAATCTATAAAATTCTTCTATACGCACGCATTTCAAATGCCTCCACTAATGCTACTAATCTCCTGCTTCTATTCCATAAAGGTGCACTGAGAACACATACCATTTTAGCATCCTGACCTAAGATCTTACCCACAAAGTACCTTCCTCATTTTATTAAATATATTTCTAACTTGGCCAACTCATAAACGAGTTTATTCTGTATATTACTTTTTCTTCTTTTTTTTCTCCTTCTCAGAAATATAAATCCAAAGAATTCGTAGCTGGTATTGATTTCTATTAACGTCACATGGAATTCTGTACCAGTCACCATCATCTTCCACATCTAAATATCCTTGTACAAATCATACCATCATGATAATAAAATCTGTCTGATACTTTTTTACTGACTTAGTTTGATTCCAAAGTGGAATATTGTTGTCAGTTTGAGAATTTATAATGATACATGGTAGCAAGCACGTAGCCAGAAAATTGATTAGGGGGTGGTTCAGAATTTTGAAATAAAGATAAAGCATTTTCTGCTTATATAAATAAAAAACGGTTTTGTTTGGTATTGCTCTGTATTTAATGTGAGTACAAATGTAGATTGGAAAGACCTCGCAAAGTATATAAGATATGTGCATAGTTTTTCTGCAAAAAAATCATGATATTCCTAGCTACATGCCTACATGGTAGGTATGTCAACCCTGCTGCTCAAACCGCGTAACTTACTTTCCTGAATCATTATATTCTGAAGGCACCACCCCCAGTGTGCTTTCCTTTGTCTTGCAAAAACTAACCAAAACAGCCTGTCAAACGGATCTGCCAGGAAGAATAAACACAAAGGTCTCTTTGTTTTCGCGCCCATTTTTTTCCATCGTCCTGCTAGTCGCAGCGCAGCATCGCAATCGAATTTCGCTCTGAATGGTTCGCTGATTTGAAAGCAGAAGGTTTCCGGCAATCCGCTCATCCCTCCTTTTCATATTCAAATCAGATGTTTACGGCGACAGAGTCACAGGAATTGTCTTAAAACACGATCGGATCTGCCGGTAAAAGCAGGACCGAGGCTCCGAAGGATACATAAAGATGACGTTGTCCTTTCAGGAATTTCAGAGTGTATTCCAAATACAACTCATGTTGCGAATTATGTGTAGGATTTCATTGAACCTTTCTATATCTATTCACATTGTCCTTAAAATGCTGTAGATCATAACCACACCGATTTTCTCCAAAAGATCAACTTTTGGAAGAAGCTGATTTGAGACGTTGTAAGCCTGACACCAGGTCAGGCTTCATGATGCCCCCGTTGGCCTCCTTGAGTATTTGTTATACTTGATGTTATTATGCGAGACAGATCGGTCGAACATATGCCATGATAAATTCAATAGAATAGAGACAGTTCAGCGAACCTCCTCCAATGTTCTACACTGTGGAGGTTTTTCTTAAGATCGGACACATTAAACAACAATCTATTAGACGTATTGCTTGTTTCTGGATTGTATCCAGGAGCTTTAGGTGCTATTTAGAAGCTCATTCCCACACATGCAAGAAGTACTCCAGCGATGGTCGGATCTAGATATTTCATAGTAGCAGTAGCTGTTTCAGATAATACACTTTCTTGGGGGGTGGAAGAGAACTCTCCCCCAGTTTCTGGACTACCAACCTAGCTAGGCCGGCAACATGGTCTTGCCCTGTTATGTCTTGATGGAAGATGATTGAAGATTGTGTCCCTCGATTTCCACGGCTGGTAGACTAGCCTGCAACTTCTTTGACAGCGTTGTAGTATGAATCTTCTGCGCATTAAACTGAACTCCTCGAAGTAAGGTCTGTCGGGATGGGAGTGGTTTTCCCAGTTCGATGCAGAAAAACAGTGTGCCGTCATCTGCAAAGCTATATATGAGAAGTTTGATTTCGGACTTCCATTGTCTATAAAATTTTAAGTATCACGACGTTTCGATTGATGTGCTATCTTCAATCGTCTTCAGGTGAACTGGCGAACACGTTCCTTTCATGCCTATTTATACCCCGTCCGGTGACGTGTCGTTGTGCGCGGTCTGTTCTGATTGGCTTCCGATGCGCGGTATTCCGGTCTGCTGACGTGGCTGTTTGTCGGTCATTGTTTGTTGTCTGGTCCAGTTGTAGTCTATTGATCTTTTTTATGAGTGGCTGCCAGATTGGTTTAATGTCTCCGCTGGGTTTGCTGTACACTTTGCTGTTGTTGGTGATGAATGCCGCCTCCTTGAATTTCCTTCGATACCAATGCGGTTCCTTGGCAATAACCTTAGCGTCGTCCCAAGCTATTTTATGGTGCTCCGTCCATGCGTGGTCAGCTATTCCAGATTTTCCTGTCTCTGCTCGATGGGTGTTGAGACGATGTTCTTTGATTCTTACTTCCAGTGGCCTTTTTGTTTCTCCGACATAGATTTTACCACATTGACATGGTATCTGGTAGATGCAGTCCTTTGTCTCTTGAGATTCATTCCTGGGCTTAGTTTTTGTTAGGATACTTCTGAGGGTGGCAGTCCTAGAGAATCTCGTTTGGATCTTGTATCGCTGACCTATTCTTTTGATTCCATCTGATGTTCCTTTGACGTAAGGCAGAATGAGTAAATGCTGCGATTCTTCGTGTTTACGCATGTGGCATGCCACCACACGCTATCGAAAGCCTCCGACTCCAGACTCTCCATGTAACTCAATCGCTCTGCTCTACATGTAGGTAACATAGACCAGAAAATCAGCCGTGAAACATTGCTTATGTCAGAAGCTACGGAGCTGCATGTTCGAGCAGCATCGTGATAGATCACAAATGGGGAGAGGATTTTCCGATATATTGCGTGTATTTTTTTGTAGTTGCTCGAAATTGCATAAGAACCTATTAGCATAGTCATTTCTTGTTTTTTTTATATTCCTCATAGCTGATATCTGTTCGACTAACCAAGATCATATAGATTCAATATATATCTACAGATAGACTGCAATTACGCAATTACTACAGATGCCATAATTTTCATTTGTAACCGGTTAAAAGTTCATAATATTAGGAAAGGATCTTTATATGTGGTAATGGATGTATGTGCTCCAGATTTATTCACCATCAACGCCAATATCCATAGAGATCTGTCCTTACAGCAACGTTCTTTTTGCTGTACATCAACAAAATGTTGGAAATGACATCCAATCCAATTCACAGCTTCGCAATTTCCTGCATGAAACAAGCAGATCGGAACATCACTGGAGTATCGCTAACATGTGTGGGAGTGGGCTTAGGAGCACTCCCTAAATCTTCTGGACAGAATAAAAAAACGATCAATACATCTAGTGCGCTGGACCTCACAAAGAACCTAAGGACCATCACCGTCTGGAACTAGAGGGGCTTAATGGTAGCATCATCTACAGGTCGAACTTTCAGCGACCCAAACGAACCTCAAAAGTCATCTTTTGGAGAATCGCCTTTGTGGTCAATGTAAATAGACATTCATTGCAGCGCTTCTGGAACATGTTAGGCTTTCTGCCTTTGCAATAGGGTATATATATAAACATATTTTCCTCTGTTCATGTCTCACATGACTATTAAATAAACACTACCAATGATTTTTATCAGGCTGAAATCCAATTACAGTGAATACAGCAAAATAATTGGATTCACTACTATTTTTTACATGAATGAACACATTTATATGCAATATGTATCCGTCCCACAAAACAGATTCTTTGTGGTGTATTTATTCAGGATTTGCCATGATGCCATATAGCCCAGCGATATCATAGCTTAACTAGAGCCCAGTCACGGTCATAATCCTATTAACTGTTATGAACGCTAAATCCTTTGAATAATTGTGAGGGAATTCATTTACATTTAAATTACCGACAATAACAAAAATACACCCCACCTATTTTACGTTTTTCCAATCGAGATTAATTTTAAATGAGAGTAGAGTCTCCAACCGAGGGGTTTGAATCGTTTCGTTCCACAATAAATATAAAGTACTGAGATTGCGGAGTTATTTCATGAATAATAAATGCCTAATAAGCTGATGTCTGGCAGTCTTAGCTGTGGTGTGGTTAATTTTTCTTAAAAGGTATTAAAATTGTATTAATATAGTCAACAGCCCCTTTGTAGAAGGTAAAGTACGCACTTTTATAAAGTTCATATATTTATATGTATGATGAGCGTCGTAGTTTAATCATTATACAAAGCTATATTTACGTGATAATAGATTGCATGTGTTCAGTTCGCTCTGAATAATATAGGACCCAAACCATTTGTCTTAAACTCACCTCAAGCACAATCATGAACATCACGAATGTCACTTTATACCTGGCACATTTGGTATGATTTATAATTTTTTATCGCTGCCACCTATTTATCATGCTACGCCGTTGCGACTCCAAGTCTAACATATTAATAAATTTCTCTACATCTTGAGTTAATTTAGATTGCTCGAATCCAGCTATAATTATTTGTTTTATTTTAATCCGTTCATGATTTATTCGAACACATATGATGGAATAAATCATTTTAATTTATGTAATAAACAGGGTTGTTACTTTGGGATTCCAAATAACAGATTTGTTATCGTAAGAATTTACAAATTCATTTTTAAAAACGCCTTCAGAACAAGAATTTTGGTCATTCATTTCACTTCTCCATCTCCAGGTCGTTGACTAAAAGCTTAATATGACTATGAATGGACACTTTGGATGCCTTGACAGCCTTTGTCAGTACAAAATGACAAAATTAATGTCTGTTCAATACACGAGTATCGTCAATAAAACCACAAGTTTCAGAAGCTGAATTTTGGGATTCCGCCATAATCAAGATTTTCAAGAAATGAAGCTAGCTCAAAATTAAAAAATATATAGTGTGATATTTGGAAAATAGTTTTATAAGATACCTTTACAAGCTGTAATGATACCGCTTAGAAAATATTGTCAGGAGCAATGATCAGAATCTCACAAATTTCTTCATAGACGCTTTTCTACATTTTTGCGAGTCTGTATTCGGGCGAGATTATTCCTTATTAATATTGGGTAATACGAATTTCTCACGTCTGATCAGCCATTGTAATGCTCACCATTGATGTATTGTAAACAATTCTGATTTTATTAATGATTCATATTTTGTCCAAGTTTATATGAAATTGCAACGTGAAGAAAATCCCTCGGGGTGTTTTAAACAGTGATTACCGTGAATACAAGGGAACATTCCTGATCCAAATTCAAGTAGGAAAGTTAATATAAACATGTGTCCTAGAAATAATAGTTATTGACGAAATTCTTTTTTTTATTAAGCAGCAAAAAAATCGAAACTTTTCGTCTCGTGATATCTTTTCATACCTTATCTATTTTTCGAGGAAAATAAAAACCAATTCATTTAATGTCGATCATTTAATTTTAACAATTTTTTGACATGTGGCATGTGTTTTCTCCAAAAATTAAGTGAGGTAAGAAGATATTTCCAGAGTAAAGAAACTTGTGTTTTCACCAGCTTAATCCGAAAAAATTAATAAACGTCCAGTGGCGTCTTTTCGTGAGACTACCCCGCCACTAAGACTCATAATTATCTTCTAGTTAGTGCTAACTTGGAATTTCATTACGATGAACAAACACTGATAAATTAAGTAATACCCTGTATATGCGAAGACCATATGGTATCACAAATTTCGTCAAAATTGGTAAAACAGTTACTGAGACTAGATCGACAGACGGGCCGATGAAAAAGAGTGAAGTAACGTACACTGTAGTAATGTTAAAAATATTTTCCAAACTCTGCCTATCTATCGGTTTGAATGTCAGTTCCGTTAATGTCACCGTGTAATATCAGTGACCGCTTCTGATTTGAGCTGTATCATAAGCTTACATGGAAAATTAAAAACCTCACTAATCTATATAAAACATCAACGACAAACGTTCAAAGAAGGAGACAAAGCGATTTTATAAGTTGGCTCAATAAATGTCTAAGTTTAACCATATCAGGATATCGCTTATCACTATGAACAGGAATGCGAGGAAGATACTGAGTCGATCTACCTGACTGCACTTTTGAAGTAATCTGTAGTTAGTGCTACCGAGCAAAGAGATTCACTGCATAGCTACCGATCTCCCCTGTTGCTACCGCCGTGACTATCCGCTTTTATTTTTATTCATTCTCATGATTTATGTAGGCACATGAAACCTTGCATGATATACTCCGGCACTGCTATATTAGGATATAAAAACCACTGCTCCTGGTTTATAATTTCTAGGCCTTATTTATTAGGTTGTAATCTATTCTGGTTGACCGTTTACATGACTCGAAACCGTAATTTATTTAAACCGGTAGATCGGCATGACGTTTCGAAAAATATGTTACATTTAAAATACCTAAATGTGTCCGGTTATCTTACATGGTAAATAAAATGGAAATATATAGGGTCATTCTTTAATATTGCGACAACCTTCAAGTGCGGGTTCTTCAAATGAAAATAATAACATATGTTCCAAGTTTCGCTACAAGTGGTTCTAACAACTTGGACGGCCTATTTATGGCAATGCATGGCCTTGTACGATGAGAGATGTGAACAAATATGAAGTGATTCAAAGCCTTGTTCTTCAGAAACACTTTTGTGATGCACCGTTTTAGGCATAATTCCAGGAGCTAACGTTTAATGAACGTTTTGGAGACCCCTAATCAGTTTCCAAATCAAATTGGGTGTCTAACATTAGGAGTTAGGGTTTATTGTTGTTTTGACTCCGGTAATCCTAGACAGATCATTGTTCAATTTGCCTTCAGAATATAAAAACAATGCATTAGTTTTCAATAACGGTGAACTCAGTAAATATACAAATGTTCTCTTCATAGTTTCGAGCTCTAATTTCTAGTTTCATACTCCTTACTGATGAACCGGAAAATATAAATCGATTTTTTTAATAATGCACGTAGCAACCTTTGAAAATTGTGCAATGTTTCCTATTCCAAGATCTACCCCATTTAATAAAAGCTATTTTCTTGATTTGATCTGTAACGAATGATACAGAAACTATAACGATTGAATTGTGTACTGTAATAAAAAGTAATGAAGGGTAGAGGCTCTACCATTTACATCATACAGAAACCATCAAGCTACTCAATTTTCACTTAATGTGGTCATATGAATTGTCTATAATAGGCAAAAAATATAATAGATCGCTTTCAAGAATCATTTTTACAAAATTACGTTTATTTATTATTTGTGCAAATTGCTGCTTCACTTTTGTTTGAATTATGATGCAAACTGCTCAGTATCGTCCTTTCTATCACTTTCTCTCTCTTTCTCTCTCTCTATGATGGGATAATAAATAAAGAAAGTATCAATATTCTCACTATTTGCTCTTAATATCTACAGCAATGAGCTCAAAAGAACCAGCATCAAAGCACCAGTGCAGATTGAACGGTATGTGATTGCTTAGAGTGATTGTTTTGCTGGTTTACAGTGTATGTTTGTTGATAAGCTTTCTATCTTTTTATCTACTTTTCCATTACATTTCACTGAAAGATTAACTTGTTTTCAGGTCATCCTGTAATAGTGTATTATTCACACCTAAAATATTGGAGCGAACCTCCATGGAAAGCGTATTTTGTTTGTCTGATTATTACAATTCCTATGAATTGTTTATCTGTAATCTCCATCCTGGATATTGCAGAGGAGGGTAACTGGAAGAAAATGCGGATATATACTGCCTATACTGTGCTGGTACTGATTGTGAGTAATGACGAATATAATTCCTGAAAGACTTTGTTTTCCATAGATTTTTTTTATATAGTAATTAATTTATTCCGAACAGGTGTACCTCAATTACAGGAAGTTTATTGATAAGTAAATGTATGTAAATAATCATAAATATGCTGAAAATCGAACATGCTTGGTTAGTTATTACAGCTTTGTATCTTTCTAATAATAATGAATTAAAGGAATAACTGAACAAATCGCAATTATCACATACTGTCATAAAAGATGTGCACATTCTATAAATAGGCGTTTTTTGTGTGCATCCTAAGTTACAATAGAGACAAGATGATGCCAACTTCCTATTCTAGGTAACTGAGTAATATAGAACAATCTATGTTTAATGTACTAATTTATATAGAAAAGTCGAAGCAAAAAGGTTGCGTCTTGATAACCACGAATGCAAAATGTAAGAAGTAAAACCTTGGTTTGGGACACATAAAAGCAGAAAACTATATCTTTTTTGTGTGTTACCAGAACCTATTGTGTAATATGTCGTTGAAAATTCAATTCCTGGATTCTAGTCTGGATTACATTTAGAAAAACTGTGAGATATTAGCTGACTTCTGCTGAACTGAGAGGTGACCCAAGGGCTGCTTTCAAAAGGCAGGCTGAAAAAGCGCAGAATTATAATGCCTAAACTTTAGATTCAATAACAGAAATGCGCTATTTGATTGCTTATGTTGAACCAACAGTATATTGTTATTTGTATTTTTTTTATTCATTATAAGTTGAAATTTTGTAAAGATTAATTCAGACTTCATTTGCGAGCCAACCAGAATATTTAATGGCATTTTTCAATTACCTGGGTATAATGGAATCGGTGGAATAGGTTTTGTTCTGGAAATAAAGAAAAAGTTTATATTTGTTCCCGTTATAATTAGTGCAGAATTATCAGTTTTTTTCTTGCTAATGCGCAAAATGGAAACAATACACAAATTCGCATAGAAATCCTAAATGAATATGTATCCCATGACGTAATTCGAAGAACACACCTACTGCTTGCCGGACAGACACTCTACCAATTGGGCTAATCAAGCACGTCTCACAATCAATCTGCGTAGATATTTTAGGTAAGAGCTAAGAGCTAAGAGCTTCCAAAATGCGCGCCTTATTCGCATCTAGAGACACAGAACTAGAATTGATGGGTCATGCTGTCAATCTGCAAGAGTATACACAAATTTCCATTGTAAGCGGACGGTACGTGGTTTAAATCCTGCCATAACTAAATCTTCTTTCCCATTTCTAACGCGTATTTATGGACATGAAGAGATACTTTCGAAATATAATTTATCCTTAAACCTCTTTTTATTTTGCAGAGAGGAATTGCGTGGTTTGACTATGTCGTTCTCATTAAGGATAACATGAAATGTTATGAAAATTTAATATCAGCTTTACGTAATAATCGCGTAAATACAGGCAAATATATTAAACGAGTTACGTTTGATATCCGCAAGAATATATTAATTACAGTTTACTCGATTCTGGTCTTAATTTTAATTATCATGATAAGGTAAGTTATGATTTCAACACTCTAAGCTACATCTAATTTTATGAACGGTACTTAAAGTGATATCTATAAAAATAAAAGCATCGCCTGTATAAACGCATTAATTCAGTGAATATCTCGTGCTTAAAGTTAGACTATCCTCCATTTAATTTATCCTTCATTATGACTGTGCAGCAGTGGCAATCAGCTACAACCGGAAGACACAACCAATTACTGAACCGAAACCAGTCGATAAGATGTACTAGTGCATAAGAAATCAAATCAAGTACATTTTCTTGCCTTTATCACCTAGTACATAAACAAAAAGTATATCTCAATATCAATAAGTTCTATCGATATTAAGTGTATGCTCTCCACTATGCATCAGATCTGCTATAGACATGCATGTTTCGTCTTTAGCCTAAACTCGTCAGTATAGCCTGGCGGTCTAACTGTAGAAAGCAATCGGGTGGTATATACGTGACCCAGTCAAGGGTGTGATAGCAACATCAACACATCTAAGTGTAGCCTTCTATGGGGACGCCTATTGATATGTTACGAAGCCAAAGGTCCTAACACCTGGAATGCCTTGAAGCGGCAATAGATGTCTCTTATGATATCAGTTCAGCCTTGTTGACAGATGGCTTCATAAGATGTTAATGGGCGTCCCCGTAGAAGGCGACACTTGGATGAGTTGATTGTGTCAATATAATTTCTGGCATAGTACAGATAGATCTCTTGTTATTAGACCTCATATTTCTCAGTGTTATCTAAAACCCCATAAGCAAGATACAGAAGAGTAACGAACTCAACAGGTTTCCGGAATAACATACTATTGACCTGAATTATGATTTGAAAAAAGGTTTACAGCTCAGGCCTCTACACATCGTGCTGCTCTTCCGTTTCCTATTGATTGCTTCTACCATCGTAATGTAAGCAATCAGTGAGTCCAGAACAGAAGAACTGAGCCATGGATGGCTGCATTCTGCAACATTACCAATGTGGTCTGACCAAAGCCTGCATGCTGACTGTTCTTGAGACTTGGTCCCTTTCTCCTTTCCCTTTGGGAGCCAAAAACATAATGTCGTCTTTTCCTGGTTAGTTGTTGAATAAGATTATATCGGGATTATTGGCTAGCACAAAATTAAGCGTGGAAAATAAGAAGAAACGGACTTAATATCCTCTGAAACGTAGGGCAGCACAATGTTACATCTGTACATTAGGAGTAGGGCTTGGTGCTTTATCATCAGCTACAACCGGAAGACACAACCAATTACTGAACCGAAACCAGTCGATAAGATGTACTAGTGCATAAGAAATCAAATCAAGTACATTTTCTTGCCTTTATCACCTAGTACATAAACAAAAAGTATATCTCAATATCAATAAGTTCTATCGATATTAAGTGTATGCTCTCCACTATGCATCAGATCTGCTATAGACATGCATGTTTCGTCTTTAGCCTAAACTCGTCAGTATAGCCTGGCGGTCTAACTGTAGAAAGCAATCGGGTGGTATATACGTGACCCAGTCAAGGGTGTGATAGCAACATCAACACATCTAAGTGTAGCCTTCTATGGGGACGCCTATTGATATGTTACGAAGCCAAAGGTCCTAACACCTGGAATGCCTTGAAGCGGCAACAGATGTCTCTTATGATGTCAGTTCAGCCTTGTTGACAGATGGCTTCATAAGATGTTGGGCGTCCTTGTAGAAGGCGACACTTGGTTGAGTTGATTGTGTCGATATAATTTCGAAAATTCTGTCATAGTAACTTTCATTGTCCAGAGGCGTAAAGTTTTCGTCCATTTACATAAAACAGATACATCTCTTGTTATTAGACCTCATATTTCTCAGCGTTATCTAAAACCCCATAAGCAAGATACAGAAGAGTTAACGAGCTCCTTTTAAATGTTAAATGTACTTTTGCCATAAATTTTTTTTCTATCCTCACATTACGCTGCAGAATAAACAATTGGACATATTTTTTATAGACTAATCTACTTGGAAACAGAATATGAGTATAATTACGCTTTGAGGTACCTTAAGGAAAACTTTGGACAGTATGCTGTGTACTGGATTGTATCCTATCTTATTTTCGACTTCATGCAGATAACGTACAATGTGTATATAAATATAAACTGTGCATGGTTAATTCATGGAATCTTTGTTCAGTTTATGCATATTATAGAAACCATTGAAGGTATACGCGAACCTTTTCCTCCAAAAATATACCGGAACTATGTTACTGATTGCTTGAGTTATGCTGCATATCAACATGCTGAAATTCTAAGGTATGTCCACTTTTAATATGCATATGCACCATTATCGAGCTATGAGTTTCTAAATTCATTCTAGATTCAAATAAGTAATCAAATAGAATTAAAATAAAAACCTTATCCTTGAACGTACTGTTTCTTTTTTCTCACGAATGAAGCTTTCACAGTTTAATGTGGTTGTTTTTGGGCTGCATGTCAACCACTCTGAACATCAATATTGAATTTTTGCTCTATTTATGTACGCATACTTCATATATCTATTGTTTAGTTTGTTCCGCCAGAGCTGATATCAGTTCGGAAGTGTTGCATCATTCCAACAAATGTAGCATTAGTTGTGAAACAATTCTTATACCGTTCCTTCAGAATCAGAAATAGTTTGGAACTGATGATGACTGCACCCTTATTTCCTGCATGTTCCGGGCAAACCACTATCATCCCAAGATACCGAATTTGGGCGAGGACAGCAGGTTGTTCAGATCAATGAAGACATTGACAGAATTGTTGAAAGGGGATATACAAACCGATTTCAGTTTAATGCGCAGAAGACTTGGGCAACAACCCTAACAAAGAAGTCGCATTTTAGTTTACCAGCCGTGGAGAGAGAGACCCAATAATTAAATCATCTTACACCAAGCTTCTGGGAATGAACATCGACAATAACATGTCATCGCACGATCCAGAAGCGAGCAATACGTCATGTGGATGCGATTGACCTAACAACGACCCCAGTCTGGGAAATCGAAGAAATACTAGAGGAGCTCATTGGACGCATCCTCACCAGTTCGAGCTTACAACGACTCGAACAAGCCTGATTCAAAAGTCGTTCTTTTGGAGAACCTCGGTGTTTTAAGGTCAATGTGAATAGACTCAAGCAGTGCTTATGAACCGCGACTATCTGCCTTTGCATGAGGTTATCTATTAAAGAAATCTAGGGCAGTGAAATCAATTCTTGGTTATGAATTGGAACTGAAAGAAACGATAGTTGCGAATGCGAAGAGAGGCAATGTGATATCAAAACAAAGATATTTCAGTTGGTTAATTCAGGTTAGGTCGTTTCTCGGTCAAACCGTTCCCATCAAAATATTCAAAGTGCAGTATTTTCCGTAGAATCCTGTATAATTGAATTGAGTGATTTTGAGTTGGAGAATGGGCAATGACTATTTAGCGTTGTAGATATAGAACTTTGGGTTGTAGTTGTAGTTTATAATAAAATTGCTTGGGCTATGTCTATTGGTATGGCTTTTAGAATACATACAGGACATGCAAAAACTTTGGAATTGTATATTGAATTATCACCATGCATATGGATATGATAAATTTGAAATGTTTCAGATCAGGGCACCAAATTAATGGATTATTCGAAAAGAGCATGGTGACTATCTCGATTTATGCAGTTGCTTCAATGACTATCTGCGTCTATTTAATTTTTTCTGTAAGTTATATTCCACTCTATACTCAATCTTATATACCTCATGATTCAAAACCGATTTATTTATTTTCAAGGCAGAACATGGACAATTTCATTTCTTACTGGTTTTTCTAATGTGGATGTCATCATGTTTATTATTTTGCCTTTTTGGACAGAAGTTCGTCGATTCTGTAAGTACATAAATCTTGAGATTTCATACCGGCATTTTTTTGCCAAAATTAGCACATTTTAAAAGATTATGACGATAAGTATCAACAAGTTAATTTGCGAGAGTGAAACACTTTCTAGAAAACGTTCTTCACTGTAATAGTTATCCTAAAGAATTTGTCGGATCACAATTACAAATTTAAAAGGATATTCTGAGACTTTAAAACGCCTTGAAGGATATTTAACATCAAAACAGTTTTAAAGACAACTACACTAAAATCCTCCCTTTTCCACACAGCCGTCAAATCAAAATATAGATACAAAAAATTCATTATGTAAAATAAACTTTGTGTATTTTAAGCATGCCAAGAGTCGAATCAAATAACACAAATGTTAATATCGAGTCGTACAAGCAGGGGAGCAACGCCAAAATCAGCACTCACTGAAAGTGTTTGAGAAATGGGACAATAAAAATTCTAACAGAAAGGACACAACCTTTAAAAAGTTATATTATTATTGATTTACCACCTCCTCAATATACTTTGCACCAGATTGGCTTAAAATGGTCTACGTTTTCCAAACCTATAGATGAAACAGGTTTTGTTACATTTATTCTTCGATGCCAAATGGGGGGATTTTCCTCTAAAGTTCTGATTCAAAAAAAAGATTGCTTTTCTGAAAACGGCCATTAATTTGAAATATATTTTTTCTTATTTTGTACTTGGAAATTGAATCTGCTGAGAAAGTAGAAACGCCAGTAAATTTATTTTTTCAATCATATGCATTTGAAAGTAGCAGCTGATTAACGAACCTATAATATCACTCACAGCACGCAACCTTGTCACCATCTACTTTTTTTATCTCAACTAACGTTTTTAGTCATATCTCATATTACTTTAATTTTTGAACTTTCCTTTCCCGTTTTTATTTACCCTAAACACTTCCAAAATATCATTTTCTTTTTATAATAAGTAGCTTTTTAGAATAATGTTAATTGTTTCAGTCAACTGAATTTTACAATTTTCTCTGTAAGTTACCCTGGTACACTTGGGATGAAAAGAACAAAAAGATTTATCTGATTATTCTCATGAACTGCAAAAAAGACATGGCCATCACCTGTTACGGAGTTAATAAACTGGACCATGTTTATATCAAGTTTGTAAGTGATAACTTATAACATCCATATACATCACAGCAAATCATCCTTGATGGCTTCTACAGTTATATTTTCTTAAACAAAATTATAAAAGAAAAGGTGTCAACACAGGGTGAGAGAAAAGATCAGCTAAAGAGTTTAACTGAAAAGTTATTTTTGGGACTGCCATTGTCTATATAATCTTTAAGTGTCACCACGATGAAGATAGTAAATCAATCGATACATGGTTGCAAGTCCAAAATACAACTTTTGAAAGATCTACTTTGTCTACATGTATTTGAAATTGACCCTGATAGTTTTCTTGGGCTAAGCAGTCTTGCTTTATAGTCAGGCGAACTAAAGACGATTGAGGAAAGTAAATCACACGGAACGTCGTGACACTAAAAAATGATATATATAGACGTAGGAAGTCTCAGCTCTTCATGCCTTCACCAATGCATAGTTGATTTAATGGCACGTTTGATCACAATCAAATCCCAAGTCAAACTATTGAGAGAGAGATTGCTATTGATAGTTTTCTTGGAGATAGCAGTCTTGCTTTACATTTAGGGTATTCGAAATATGGAGCACTGTTTTCTGTGTAAATCTTAATCCAATGATATATTCTTGGCATGTTCCTTGTATGCTTGAAAATAGTACTGATTTATCATTTTATTCCCCTATTTAATAGCACGGACGCCACATATCTACTGATCTAAATATAATTTGAGATAATCTGATATAGTCAAGAAGAAATCTGAAACATCTACCTCATTTCAGCTCTCCAAGGCTATTTATAGCCTTGCTTGCGTTGGATCCAAATTGAAGTAAATATAAAAATATTAGAATCATCTACTGTTGAATCTTACAGCGCTGGACTCTGAGCAGAGAAGTAAATTACCATGGAGTTGGATTTAGCAACAACATGGTGATGATTCCATCAGATAACAACAGTAGTGTGAATATTTCTTTGTGCAAACAAATTTCTACACACAAATATTTAATCTATATCACCAGATTAGTAATAAGGATTAAAAGCTTTCAAAGGTGGACGACGATTACATTTCTTTATATTAATATGTGTGATCGATGGTCAAAAAGATAGTTCCAGAAGCTGAGAGGCCAGCAGGATTGGGAACAACTTTTATATTACACACTACAGAGCATTATCTAAAAAAACTATTGATAAATAACGCGGTGGAAACACTGTTAGTTATTGTATTGAAATTGTCGATAGGAAAGTCTAATATATGTGAGAGTTTTCATACTATTTTTTTTCACCATTCATCTAGTCAATGTTATTCTTGATTAAGTTATATTATCTAATGTCATCCCGTACTACTATCTTATGTAGATTGTAGATGCTCTGATTTAGCGAGATTTTGTCACCAAGTTATGCTATTTTAACACAATGAAACATAAATAAAACTTTGGGAAGCAATTTACTCGTTTCGCCAAGTTTAATAGCATTGTCAAAGGGTCAAATCAATTATTTATAGCGGCTATCAAGATTACACTGCCTAACATGGCACTAGCATGCACATTTTTCAAAAGACAACCTCACACAATGACATAAAGCATGTCGAGATCCAGAAGCGCTATGAGATGATGCTGATCCTAAAACACCGTAAATTATAATTATCGGGAAATATGCTCTCAGGCACCTCATTCCACGAAGATGAGGTTTTCCGGAAGAAATACTTTTCGAGGTATTGCAAATTGGACGTAGTATAATGTTCGATGTACTCAGTGTCGTAGCTAGGGCAGGGTAACCGAAAGCCCTGGCGCAGGCCTCATGAGGCACAATATCGTACACTGATCCAGGACAGCTTGGTCAAACATTTTCCATGGTAGAATCTATAGAATAGAGACAGATCAGCTAACCTTCTTCAATGTATAAAACTGGAATATTAGCAACAGGAACAAAATAACTAGGTTGCTTGGAACTATATATTAGGCATCTCTTATTGAGAATTAATTTAACATTCTGATGATGCTTATAAATAGTGTAAACTGCTTCTCAATTCTACCAACTTTAATTTGTGTATATTATATAATTATGTGAGTTGAAATTGAGATGCCAAATCTACCGTATCATCAGCAAAAATTGATCTGAATATGGCCACATACGAATTGACAGAGCGAAATGTGTTATGGCATAATTTTTGAAACGTGAACTAATTTAAAAGTTTTTTGCTGTTACATAATTTTTTTCCTTGTAGTAGTGCTGCACATCAGATCCGGATCCTTTTCCAATCCGGATCAGATCCAGATCGACTCCAAAATTTTCAATTTGCATATTCCGGATCCGGATCAATCCGGATATAATATTTGCATCTGAGATCTGGCATCTTTATTGACCAATTTCTTAGTTATAAGTGAATATGAATTACTATGTGAACCTGTACATCTGTTTAAAACTACTGATACTGAAGAAATACGTTCCAGACTCCTACGAGTGTAGAAAATGCAAATTTAACAATTCATGACCTAGGTTTAAAGCACTGCCTAGAAATATAAAAAATATTACAATTGAATCCCTGGAACAGACATTAGAAAGATTTGACAATCCGCTAGAAAAAGGAAATACATAAAGCCACACTGTATTGGAATTCCTATTCCAGAAGCCGTCAGGCACTAAGGAGTTTAATAAAGTTGAAATATTTATTCATAGCAATATCTCGACAAAAATAGATGTCCACTAAAATGATGGAAAGAAAATGAAAAAAATATCCAAAATTATCAAACCCAGCAAGAAAAGTCATCTGTATTCCTGCAATCTCCACACCTTCTGAAAAAGTGTTTTCAACAACAGGAAATATTATTCGAGCAAAAAGGAGTTGCCTTCATCGGAGACCGTAGACTTATTGATATTTTTATATGAAAATAAGAATGTTGTTTCTACGTCATTCGTCAGATTCGGATCCAAATTCCGGATCCAGTTAATGTATTCAAATCCCGATGCGGATCAATACAGTTCCGGTTCTACTTTGTAAGGCTCCCCGATCCGTCAAAACCTCAGATCCGAACATCACTAGCTTGTAGCGGTGGCTAATAAGTTAATACAAGGCTATTAAGAGCTTTATGCAAATTATAAATCTCTTGATGGCTATCGGCTTGAAGAAGACCAAATGTATGATCGTCTTTCAACTTTGTATCCATTGCTTTAAAATAAGTGTACATTAAACTAATAAAAATTGAAATCCGCTTTAATTAAGACATGCAGAGTGATAAAGCGCAAGATTGGCAAAAATATTTAGAATACTCTGAACCACTCAAGGATGTCTGTATTAAATACGGTCGTTAAGTTGATAGTTGCAGGTTACTTTATACCGGGTGCTGCAGGGAAATATCAGTTCTCATAGAATACCGAGACAAAGTCTCTGTTAACGTAATCTGAGATGCTAGTCGTTCATGTAAACTGTGAATGCACTTGCTTGATGAAACGATCCTTGCTGTAATGACAGTTTATTATGTCAACATCATGTGCTTGTACAATTGTAGTAACTATTTTCTGGACCGTGAGCGAACCTCCAGCAATCCATAGACGTATAACATCTTAGATATATGGAAAAGCTGTACTATCTTCATTTCAGCTCTATTTTCCAATAAATATATGGGGTCTCAATCAGATAAGGGGTGTACTTTGAAGTCTTATATTGGGAAATCAAGCTAGTAGCAAAAAGTAAATGGGCATGTGTGGTTAAATCATTATTTTTTCTTTTTGTGATTGCGCCGCCCCTTTCAAAATGGCGATTGTAGCTTTGGAAACTGAAACATGCAAGATTCTTATAGATAAGCGGCCAAACCATCTCCTGAGGTTCTTCAGCCATGAATTCAAGCTTCTTCCTGCTGATTTTTACCCTGTGCCTTACCCTCTATTACGAGCTGAAGCAACTCGTATCTTTCTCCTTTCAATACGTGACTCAAGTGTATATCTCGATGGTGTTTAGCAGTTCTTTTCCGTTTTTTCATGGATTGGAGTACCACTTTTACTGGTACACAATATCCATAAATTTCACGAGAGGATATCATTTTCGACACCGGCAAACAGACCGACAGGCAAATTGACCGGCAGACTGATAGGCAAACTGATAGACAAACTGACAGACAGACCGATGAGTATCCAATGTTTGTATAAATAAAAGAATGAATAAATCAATAAGCAGCCTTTATTCGATGAATCATCTGACGATGGTGTGGAATGCGCCATGGATAAATTAAAAACTGGAAACCACTACAACATATTCACAAAAATAACATGTGCATTAAAATATACATTAAAAAAATGTCCATATTTTATAAGAATTCGAATATAAACAATACGACGTCACATATGTAGACGACCACCTTGTATGATCCGCGTATGATCAACAACATAATCTGAATCATCAACGCAGGTAATTAGTTGGGCTTTCTCTGAATATACATACATAAAATGGATTATGAGTCTTTTCTGAAATGATAATACCCATATTTCCTTCGCCGTTGCGATTTAATTGCGTTAAACCTTGGAGCAATGTAAATCAATATTTAAGTCGGTTTGACAATAATTAAGTTGTATGGCTGCAATCTGATGGATATTGGCTTGTCATAAACATGAATGAGATTCCCATAGACTTACAACAAACAATGTCAGACATTTATCAAAGAAAGGTTTCCAATAGCAGGTATTGCACGTCCACTATCGTATACAGGAAATACTCGTATACTCTGTTGGCGATAAATCTTGTGAAATGAACTGAATTCAAAACTTAGAAGCCTTATTTTTAACTTTTTAATCTAACTTGCAGCTTCTGAAGTACCTGGCCAAAAATAATATCATCAACTATCGCCAATATCGTTTTCGCGAGCATGGATCCACTGGATAACTTCGTATGTGGCGCAGAGTAGTTGAGATTCATGGAGAGCCTGGAGTCGCCGCGTTCGATATAAAGAAAGCTTTCAATAGGGTCTAGCATTAGAGACTTCTAAGCAAGCTTGCTGCCTGTGAGATCGCTCCTTATTTGTGGTGGTGGGTGAATATCCTTCCGATGTTTTTACCTCAATGCGGGTATTCCTCAAGGATCTGTCCGATTTACAACGTTCTACTAGCTGTACATCAATGAACTGTTGGAAATATCATCTCATCATATCTACAGCTTCGCAGATGACAGCACTTATTTTCCGCATGAGGACATTAAGAGAATTTTGAAATGAGGATCAACAAATGGAGTTGGTTTACCGCACAGGAGACTCAGACAACAACTGTAACAGAGAAATCGTGTATGCTGATCTGTCAGACGTGGAGATGAAGGGACGTCCAATACTTGAATCTTCTATCAAGCTTCTGAAAATTAACATCAACAATAACATGTAATGGCGCGATAATGTTACTGGCCTTGCTATATCGGCGTCGGCATGAAGCTGGGGGTTCTCTTCCGCTCCAGGTATAATGTTTGAAACACTGCATCAACTCATGATTCAATATAATAATATTATGGAAAGCACATTTGATTACGGCGTACTAAACTAATGAGTCACGAACCTTTGGACATGAAAATAGTGATCCAAGCGCGGATACGCGACAAAAAAAAACGCACCATACAGTCGGAAATAAATATCAAAGCAAATCCGAGGCTACGGTTGAAGTCGTCGCATCTGACAGTCCGAAAATAGTTATTCCGAGGCTCAGACTTATCAAATGCCACCCAGAAGAAATTAATCAGCGTCCATGAAGCACCACGCACGAACGTGTTTTCCGTGTACATCACGCTAAGTTTAGCGAGCAAACGAGGGTGACGGCGCAGTAAAGGCGGTGGCGGTGACATCGTCATCGCGACGCCGACGACGACGCTGAGGCCCACAGATGACAGCGACGACGGCCACACGCATAGATTATACAACAGGCTGGCAGACGCATTTGTTATCGTCAAAACTTTACATTCACCTTGCTTGTCGGGTTTCCGACCAGAGCTTCGCGCTACTTGCAATAGAGAATCAAACAACGTTTGCTATGAACCACGATAAACCGGTATGCCGATGGGCAATTGACGATGTCGATCTTGTTCCGCATGACGTCACAGGAGATACAATCATGAGCTACCAATAAAATTATGTATTCCCCGGAGAGCGGTCTTGGGTTTGCCTCGACGCCTTCCATCACAGGCTATCCTCACTCGTTCTATCGTAGCGTAGATGCATGGCTAGAACGAATCTGTGCAGGCAAATCAGCATACCGATGTATCTGTATCCTACTGTTAACGAATAGTATTGTAGATACTCTTACTTGATGAAAATCTTCGATCATACAGATTTAATTATGTTATTTGAATACAAGGTTTTTTTGATGCAAGGTTTGTCAAGTCAAAATATGTTTTTGTGTGACTTTTATTTGTGGAATCTTTGTTCTGCCGTACCATAAATTCGCCAATTGCCTCCACTACAACTAATTTATACTTCACACCAATCTAGTTTATCAACTTCATTCTTCAAGCGTCCAAATAAATCTTTGGGTAGATGGAAAAATTGTGTAATTGACACACAGTTTCACAAATTACACAATCTTTCTATCTCCATGATAGAAGAGTTTCACCAAGTAAGGGCATCTACAATCTACAAAATCTTTAGTCTTTTTGTCAGACGGGTAAACCTACAGTTTTGAATCCCAAACCCTCAAACTCTGTTAAGATCCTTACGTATATTTGGGACCAAAAGCTATTGATATATTATTTGTTTTTACTCTTCCAACTTTTTATTTAATCGATAACCTCACGGAAAGGCAGCTAGGGCTTCATAAACGTATATAGCATACATGTCTATTAACATTGACTTTAAAACGCTATAGACTGTAACCATCGGGGAACACCCCGATAGCCCATGTAGCCCATTCCACAGTGCTGAGGTTCTCCAAAAAAAAACGGCTTTTTGAAGAGGCGAGACGTTGGAAGCTCGACCTGGTGAGGATGCGCCCTGGGAGTTCCTCTTGTATTTGCTGCACTGGCGACTATTTCAGTTATAATGGAAAGTAGTTGAGTTGGGAAGTGTATTCTTGAAGCTATGCTTACTAATTAGTTTTTCTACAATGTTCGAATCATACCCATCAACCGTAGCCACTTGTTTCATGATTTTCTTCTCTTTTTGTAACCTTTCTCGACTTCAAGGAAATTTGACTACTCGGATTACCAGAGTATTACAACTATCCATTTTGTGTTGAAGACAGTGATTAAAGTCTCCTGTTATGTAGCACTAACACTAATAAATATCTTTCCTATATACTTCAAATTCCAAACGGTTTTCAGTGTATCGTATAACCAAAACATCCAAAAATAGCAACTGTCCATTGTTTTACGGACTAACTAGTTTTAAATGCCTACAGAGAGCAACAATTGCTCGGGACATGCCATTCTTTAATCTCCTTCTTCTCTTTGATCTATGAGATGAGGCCTCCAAGAAATGATCGTGTATGTATCTACGTTGTGAATTGTAGCATTGTGTCACCACGGCAGAAATAGTGAGGAAATCCAGTCTGATGATTCAGCATTCACAGCTGTGTGAAGACATGAAGAGACTGTAGAGTTACAAAGACGCTACGGCAGCAACACGGAATGCTAGAGACTCAGGTTCGAGATCCATTGGTATCAAACTTTCTGAAAGATATTTTTCACTCCAATTTGTGTCTTTTCTTGAGATCACTTCTTACTGGTGATGATCGAATTACCAACGCGTAATACTTGCTTCCTGTTTGGCTAGAGGACGTTAGAATACGTGAACCTTAAGTAAACGCCAGGTTCATTGTACTAAAGAGCAGGTATTCTCATCATCGCGAGAATGGGGAAAGCAATCTTGAGTTAAACCTTGATGAGTTTTCAGTCGCTCTGTCGTCGTGGCACGTTTCACGGAAACCAATCTTTGTATTTTAAGCAGTGCACCAAAATGAAAAGAGGTTCTCTCCGACTTCCACTCAGTTACGATAGCAGTATAGGCAAACTAAGTACTGAGCGCTCAATTAATAAAGCGAACGGCGAATTCTGCCACTCTCATTTCGAAGTCTCATTAAGGATTGTCTTAGCGTAAATTCGGGCCAACATTGGAACGATCGGAGATTGTAATGCAGCCCCTCGCTTTGGAAAATGAAAACCAGGCACATGATGAAGGGTTGATGGTCTACCAAACACGTTCATTTTCATCCCTGTAACAGAAGTGAACAATCTCTACCCACGATTCGTAAACTATATACACTCTCAATTGAAACGTTTGATCATTTTGGTTGAAAAATCGTCTCACAGCTGCAAAGGTTGTTCTGGCAGAGCGTAAAAAATCCAACACTATTTTTTGTGCAATGGACAGTCAACTTATAAAGAACATGGGACAAATCAATTTTCTAACATTTTTTGTAACCGTTGTTTTTGCGCTAGTCGATTTAATGAATAAAAAAAGATACGGTTTACAATAAAATCGGCTTGATCATCATGAGTGAAAACAGTAAGTTTTCTTCCCGCAAAATAAACTACAATATCTACACCCTATTAAAGGACGGTATGTACGCTAATGTATAGAGGGAACTGCCATCAAATCATATATTCATTATGACTGCCATTTTCAAAATATCTAGCAGCAGATGTTCCACTATGCAAACTTAGTTTGGTAGAAATTATGGGTAATTAGCATCAAATATGGATTTTGATTGGACGAGGAGGACAGTTTAAACTTAACTCGTGTTTCATCACTCCTCGTTAATCATTCCTTGTACTTTGGAAACAAACAAGTTAGTAAAATAGTTTTTTCAACGGATCATCTTTTTATCTGATCTGCACATTACTACAAAAATATGAATTTTCTACACCTGAATGAGACGAACTCCAGAAATCAGCTTTTGATCATTTAATGGAATCTGAACAATTTTTTAAACCTAAAGTGGTAAGCAATGTTATGCCGGTTCGGAACATAGTTACGTCCAAAACATGTCACTTTCGATATACTCATAATATTATTAATATACTCTGATACAAGTGTAGTATTAGGATTGATTTCTTTCGGTTGATTGAAAATTCCAATGACTTAATAATATTCCCTTGTTTTACCTAGCAGGCAGTTAGAATACTTGAATAAATGTCCTTAAGGACATTTGTAGATGATAGTTTAGGTTTGCAACGAACTCCAACCTTAACATCAACACATAATCTAATCTAACCACTAAAATATTAGGTCAAATTGCAGATACTAATACACAAAACTATATGATTCCTTTGTTGGGTAGGTTTACTGGAGACACGGCAGATAAAAGGACTAGCACTGCTTAGAAAGTTGAGCTCCTTCAAGATGAAACATTTGATAAGCCCAAATATTACCTAAAATTCGAGGAACATAGAAACAAAGGTTACCTGCTCTGATATTTTTTTGTATTTTGCTAGTTGCCGCGCTACTACCAAACAACCAAAGATTTCCAAAAATGAATTAATTCACTGATGTGGCATGATACTTTCCCATTGAAATTAAAACGATAGACGTTTAAATTACTGACACAATTCCAACAGCTAGACTAACGAAAAGTTTCTTACTGTAGATATCAAAGGAAAAGAAATTCATTATCCGAAATTCAATCTCAGAACTTCCTCTGCTCATGCGTGTGAGGGAAAGAGATTACATCACAGACAAGAATAGTCATTAAGGCCATAATGAGATACTACATCGCATAAACATAATGAAAAATACCCATCATACTCGAGTTTTATGTTTTACGCTGTTAACACCGCTAGTCACCTAATTGTAGTATCTCATATTTTTCAAGTGAACCATACTGTTACCAAAAATATAAATAAACCTATTATTTGTCAACCTACATTGAACATGATACCGCACTAAGCGAATAAATGGAACATGGGAGTCTATATGCATAAAGTACATACACACGTTTGATGCACTTACTGTCGTCATATAAATAAACGTGATCTCAAAATAACAAACAAGAATGTATGATACTTGCAGTCATCATAGGCGTTGAAGAGTACTCGAAATGACATCGTAAACAAGAAGAGTTTCTGCTACTATTTGAATGGTTTATTAGCGTGACTGATCTAAATGTGTAACCACCATTGATAGATTTATAATCGTAGGTCGAGTTTGCTGTTTATTGTAAATACTTAGATTATATATTTTTTATTTATTTTTTACAAATTTGATAGTCGTGTTTTTTATTGTTCGGCTATTTCAGTCTCTGTCACTGGGTTCCTTTTTTCATTGCTTCCTAAATGTCGTTAAAGCTTCTGGTCCTACTTCTCTCCCTTCTTTGTACATACCCATACCATCTAGGGCCTTTTGTTTCTATTGTATCAAGTATATTAATTTGTCGGAATGTCCATTATCTATCTTTTTCAGTATCTTTAGCCGCGATTCTCAAAAAATTGCGTTACATATTCAACGTACAGTTTTATCATTTCACTGAATACTTTTAGAGCTGATTATCTAACTTAATTAAGTTTTGAAAATATCGGAAATTATGTATATTTTTGAAAGCTTGAAAAGTTTAACATTTTTTTTAATTATACGACACAGCTTTTAAATTTTTTTTTTAGTTTCAACTATCAACAGTTATAAATACCAATTCAAATCCTTTTTCCTGAACAATACGTAAGAATACAGTGTCAAACTACAATTCTAAAATTTGATAAAATTTCAACGTAATTCCAAATATATCCAAAAAGCACAACCCCTCGAGTGAAAACACATATGATTGATTATTTATGGGATATTCCTCTAACCATTTCATAAAACAAACTTGTCCAGCACTGCGACATATTGAATGGTCTACAATGTTTGCTTTTTTATGACTAGCTCTCCTGCGCTATCTCGAAAATCTCAATCAGGATGATGATGATTATTACGAATCAGTCTGAATCTAGTGTATGCATACAACCCGCACTTCGGCGGAGAGAAATTCCTCTGGCTCTACCTTCGGCTAATTCATTGCGCTCGATAAATGTTCTTAATTCCGGCCCCAAGTGCATATTACAGTGTCACATTGAATATTTATGAATTATGGTCAAATAACAGCATGCTATTAACCAACGCGATGCAAAAATGATGCACTGTATATTACGACTCGCTCTGCGGTAGATTTGAACAGACGGCGCATCGACTGCATCGTTCATATTGTGATCATGTTAACTTTTGAGAGAACACAAGGTTTCACAAAAATGAAACGCGTTTTCATATAATCTGTCACCGACACACTGTCAAAGTTAACATTTTATCATGATATGCTAGGATCGTCAAATCTAGCATTCTATTATCCTAACTAGCTGTTTTTCTGTTGTTTGAAACTTGTAGACAAGGTGGATTTATCAAAAGTTTGATTTCGAACTTCCATTGTCTATAAAATTTTGAGTATCACGACGTTTCGATTGATGTGCTATCTTCAATCGTCTTCAGGTGAACTGGCGAACACGTTCCTTCCATGCCTATTTATACCCCGTCCGGTGACGTGTCGTTGTGCGCGGACTGTTCTGATTGGTTCCCGATGCGCGGTATCCCGGTCTGCTGACGCGGCTGTTTGTCGGTCATTGTTTGTTGTCTGGTCCAGTCGTAGTCTGTTCATCTTCTTTATGAGTGGCTGCCAGATTGGTTTAATGTCTACGCTGGCTTTGCTGTTGTTGGTGATGAAAGCCGCCTCCTTGAATTTCCTTCGATACCAATGCGGCTCCTTTGCAATAACCTTAGCGTCGTCCCAAGCTATTTCATGGTGCTCCGTCGATGCGTGGTCAGCTATTCCAGATTTTCCTGTCATCACCAACAACAGCAAAGTGTACAGCAAAGCCAGCGTAGACATTGAACCAATCTGGCAGCCACTCATAAAGAAGATGAACAGACTACGACTGGACCAGACAACAAACAATGACCGACAAACAGCCACGTCAGCAGACCGGGATACCGCGCATCGGGAACTAATCAGAACAGTCCGCGCACAACGACACGTCACCGGACGGGGTATAAATAGGCATGGAAGGAACGTGTTCGCCAGTTCACCTGAAGACGATTGAAGATAGCACATCAATCGAAACGTCGTGATACTCAAAATTTTATAGACAATGGAAGTCCGAAATCAAACTTTTGAGCTGTTTTTCTATTAAACTCCTTTATCTTTTGCGAGTTTTAGGGGAAATATATTTTAGCAATAACGGTTTGAGTGCTTCATAATCTTAGAAGCTCTTATTTGGTGAAACTCGTCCATCATGTAGCGTTTCGATTTATATTTAAATCATCGTCGGACTGTCAGATTTGACTGCTAACAAGTCTACACAGATTACTTGCAAACTAACTAACTAGATCCTATCATGGATACAAAACTAGAGCTCTCAAATCTAGCATACTATTTATTCTGTCTAGCTATTCTTCTATTAAATTATTTTTTCTTTTCCTGTGTCTGTCGTAGGAGAAATATTGTTTCGTCGATTATATTTACAGTAGTGTTAAAATAAACCTCTACAAAACCTTAACCATCGCCGTCAAAATGTCCTTAAGATATTTCATGTGATAAGCTATTTTATTACTTAAGATATTTCAGGAGTAAGTTAACCTAGAGTAAAAATAGATGTAAAATTATAGTAGTGTATCGATAAAAATTGAGTTTAAAAGATCAGTCTGTTCATTTACTACAATGAAATCAGGGTTTCGCAGATATTTTTGAATCTCTAATATTCCATAAAGTTTAAATCATATATTTTATTACAAATATGAAGTAAACTCATTGTATTATGGTTGCCAACTTTATGATTAGAATCTAGTAAGTGTTTGGAAAAATTTGATCTTTATGGATGGTGGCTTTTTGAAGGCACTTATATGTTCTCTGTACCTTGTTGTTCTGGCTGTTTGACATATATTAACAACATTACAGAAGGCACATGAAATTCTATAAACACCTGAGTTACACATACTTGATTCTTTCTCCTTTGCATTTATTAAATATGATCGTAAGTTAGGTGCTGACCTATTAGCTCTACCTATTTGATTATCATACACCGTTTGTATTGTTTTCGATATCTTATTGCTAATGTTTCCAAAATAAGTTATTGTGGTGTATTGTTTTGTTTTTTGTTGTGAGTTATGCGGATATATTTAGAAAGATAGCTAGACAGGATAGATAGTATGTATGCTAGATTTGACAGCTCTAGTTTTATATCCATGATAGGACTAGTTGGTTAGTTGGTAAGTAATCTGGGTAGCCTTGTTAGCAGTCAAATCTGACAGTCCGACGATGATTTAAATATAAATCGAAACGCGTCACTAAAAGAAAAATAGTTTTATTTGTCAAACTGTGTGTAAATTACACAACTTTTTAATACCCGTTAGAAGCATACAATAGCAAACAAGGGCTACCTTTTGAATTAATCGCGACTGCAATACTTTCCCGCACATTGTAGTGGCAAGTAAAAACGATTTTAACTAGAAATCAGATTGAAAAACCAATATGGCCAAATATATTCTTTTTAATGAGTCTGAACGTTCTATTTGTTCAGGTATACTTTAAAGAGTATGTAATTTCTCAAAATACTGATATTGATTCATATATTTTAGGAGATACGCATCTGAGCCCATATAGGTAGAGATGATTTATTTTGAAATCTTTGCAATTGTGGTAAAATAAGGGAAGGACAGAAAAAATGTCCAAATTCTTTTAGGTTTTCTGATTATTTTTTAATGCAATAAAACGTTTTTTTGACGTACAGAATTTTGAAGAAAATGACAGGTTTATACACATCTAAACTAAAACAGTACGTAGTCAATCTACTGGACATGATAATACTATTTTGTGTTTCTATTTATTTAAGGGATATATTATAGACTATAGAAAAATATGAACCTTCCTTCTCATTCTAGTTCTAAGTCAAAAAATTGTTCAAGAGTTCAAAAATTCATAAGATCCCTATGTGAACATCGATATTAAACAGTGAAATATAATATTATATATGTTCGCAATAAAATCGGGGGAGCCACCCGAAAAGTTCAAATAAGATTTTTATCGCCATCAGTTTATTTAGGTACAGCAGTACAAAAAATCCCGGTAAAAGGAGGATACAACCAGAAATTTAACGACTAATAAAATTTATGTCGCGTATAAAGGGTTTATGACTAGCAATACGAAGATGCTTATCTGATTACATTTTTATACTATTTATAATATTAATCAGGCAATTAAAGTGCAGGAAATTCTTAAAAAATTGCCTGAAGTACCTACTTGGGTAGATTTTACAGCATGATCGACCTTGAAGGCATGACTGATATGTTGTAATTTACTACTTACTATCCTCTTTGATCCATGATATTGCAAAGTGATTTAAAGAAAAGTGTTTCGATTCTCATATCTCCAAACTTATCCATGCTGTTCAACGTGGCTCAGTATTATTTTTAATCACCAAAAGAGAACTTGAGAGGCAAAAGCACACAAATTACATTATATCTGACATAGGAGGAAGAGAAAGTTCAATTAGTTTGATTGATGTACAAATGCAATATTTCACAGTTTTCGAAATATTTAGATCCTTAACAATTTTATTCCAAAATGATTGGGTATTTTAGAATAATATGAAGTTGAGGTTTAGCAGTTGGAATGAATCTTTTCGAAAAAAGTATAAATTTGACCTGCCAACAGATGCTTGTTTCGTCTATAGCCTAGACTCGTCCGTTTAGCCCAACAAGCTGACATAGGAGACCCTAACCTAGGTAAAGGTGTGATACTAACATTTATCTCCAAATGTCGTGTAAAGTGGCGCGTCTCGGCATCTTTACGCTATTAAGCAGAGTTGAAGCTGTTAATACCTTCATCATTCATGGTAATACTAAGCTACGTTAGCTTCCTACAGTTAAATATAATCAGTTACCAAGGCATACTGATTTTCTCAATATGTACGAAATCACACCACATATCCCCAGATACCGGGAAACCCAATACATGCGTGTCATGCCACGATTATGTTTCTGGCCTCGCGAGTTTGGCGTATCCAGAAGCTGGATACGCCAAACTTGCGCTCCAGGAAAGTATATTTTGCGAAACATCTACTGCTACTTACAAGGCTATGCATGGCTCAGATCAGACTATCGCACTGCTCGCATGTCTGAGAATGCACCCCAAAGCACCCTTTGAAGCTCCTGGACACAATCCAGAAGCGAGCAATACGTCTAGTGGATGCTCCTTACCTTCACAGTCGGAAATTTCGGGTGGCTGATCTACCTTTATTCTATGGATATTCTCCTGACAGGATAAAAACTTCAAAAGTCGCCAATACAGCAACTACTAGAGGAGCTCATCGGCTCTCCGAGCCTGTTCCAAAAGTCGTTCTTTTGGAGAACCTCGGCGTTGTGGAATGAGCTACCGGCGACTCTGTTTCCCGATGGTTACAATCTAAAACGTTTCAAGGTCGATGTGAATAGACATTTATCCTCGCGCAGTGCTTATGAAGCGCGAAAGGCTATATGCGTGAAACTCACAGATTTAGGTAAACCCAGTAATCATAGATTTGCTATTTATAAATCAATGATGCCTAGAGAATTGAATCTTAGATTTGTGTTTATTCTAAATTTTAAAGCAGAACGCGTCACGAAGCTAGGACTATCACTCGAGAAACCAGGCTTCTTTTGGAGAAAATCCGAACTCTGGGGAAAATGTTGAATGCCCCCTTCCCCCTCCTCCCGAGGACCTGAGGAGCAGAAAACAATGAGGATCTTGCAAAAAACTAAATGGCACATAACAGTGGGAAAAGTTAAAACTTTTGTTAATACCTCCCTTTCCTGGGCCAATTCAATGCACGCCCCCCCCCTCTTTTCGGACCCGAGTAGAACAGTGTAGGAATTACACAATTTTATGACGTTTACCCCAGTAATCCTAGAAAATCTATTTATATTCATCTCAACAAAATGCGCAATCTAGCTTTATGTTAATGCAAGTGAAATGCGTTAATGGAATGTCTTGGCTATGAAGCTTTCTCAGAGATTACACATGAGAAACTTGACTTACTGATTCTGTTTTGTCACATTACCACTGGTAACATGGAAGAATCAAACATTTAGGTTCCAGATATAAACCTTCATGTTAGATAAATAGTGCATCAAGTCCAAGATTATGGAGACTGTGATTAAGATCAGTGATCGCCAATACGGCCTTCTCGGTATAGATCCACGAGAGATCTTCTGGTCCCCGTTACCCAAATGGAGCTCCATGGAGTGTATTGAGTCCTTCCGCTCAGTATGTCCAAAACTTTCGATAGAGTTTGGCATGAGTGACTGCTATCAACGGTTCTAAGCCAAGGGTTGGGCAGTTTTTCCATTATTCTCTTTATTGATGTTAGTGGATGGACTCTGATGTATTTACCACCACCACGGGCTGTCCTCAGGGACTTGTTCTTTCTCCAGCTTCGCACTGAAGATCCAGTTAACAACCTTGACAAAAAAGCACATGCTGGTCTGGTCATCTTCCATCAGCGTTCCAAGGTCAATTTCAATAGATATGTATCATCTCGCTACTCTTGTGGAGCTCGCCTGCTTTTCCGAGGGGTTGTCTATAAAAAAAATCGTAAGGTGGACGTAAAAATAAGCGACAGAAATCTGCTTGCTTTTCTTGGATCAATCATGAGAGGCAGTTCGTCTCGTCAACCACGAAGGGTAGTGTTTTCTCATGTTTATAACGAGTTCGGATGATAATTTAAAGATTACGTTTCCGCGCGGTCCATTAGCATTAATCATTAATTAATACTGGTTGCGTGATCGAGAGGCGCCCCTTAATAAACTACTGGTCTCATCGCATCCAGTTTGGAACCCCGCTACGCATATGTCTGTACCTACATGTAATACTTCGCCCCGTCGGTCTGTCTGTATAGATATTTATTAACATATTCAATCAAAAGCTTCTCGGTATTCATGCAATCCAAAGCTTGATAGATATGGCTTCCTGTCTTCTCCACCTGAGATGTTTCATTAAATCCCACTTATTTGGCCTAAACACATCATTACAGCTCTTTTGATCTTCCAACACAACCGCTTTGAATTTTTATCGAGAAAATGTGCTTAGCCTGTAATCTGTATAGCACATGACAAAAATCAACTCCAATATAAATGCTGGTACACTGTTGAGTTGCATCAATTTACCAACATGGACTAGCAGAACAGCGTCTGATTTCCTTAACAGCGTGGTTGTCTGAGTCTTCTGTCCGTTGAACCGGGGTCCATTCTTAGATCTACATTCAACACTTTTTTGCGATATCTTCGTTGATCTGGATAGCATACTCCTGCAGCCAATATAAGATCTCTAGGTGAGGGTTTGCACAACATGTAATAACATGATCATGTTGCTAGCCTCGCTGGTCGGCATCCCAGAGACTGGGGGTTCTCTTCCACTCCAGGAAATTATATTCTCCAAAACAGCTACTGCATGAATGTACTCCAAAGCACCCTCTGAAGCTTTTAGATGCAATCCAGAACTAAGAGTCGCAAGTCTAGCAAACACGAGAGAAGCTCAGCGGACGCATCCTCACCAGGTCAGCTTACATCGCCTCGGGCAAGTCTCTTCCAGAGGTCGTTCTTTTGGAGGACCTTGGCTTTGTGGAAAGAGCTACCGTCGACTTTGTTCATCGATGGTTACAATCAGCATTTTAAGGCCAATGTAAACAGACTTTTATTCTCTCGCAGCGCTTATGAAGCGCGATAGGCTATCTGCCTTCTCGTTATCTATAAAACAAGAGTTTGTTGTTGTACAGAAGAAAGAACATTGCAGACAGTAAAAATCCTTGGCGTTCATGATAAATACATCGGAAGCATATTCATTCACACCACCAATATATGAATCACTCTGTAAACTAGCCTCTTTCTGCAACTCCATCTACACCTATGCCCTTTACAATCGTTTCTCTCCAAGCGGGAGCGAGGCAGCCTTATCAAACGAATGCAGGCTTACCCTACTGATAATAATAACGGCAGTTCCACGATGTCGTTTGCGAGCATTGTGTGTATATATTTTTGCTACTGCTCAGCCATTTGTTACGATTTTCTTATTTCCGTTGGGGGATTGGTGGCTTTACGAATTCTTATATAAATTATGATGGAGCGATTTAGCCATTTGGGATCATCATAGTCAAAAGTGATTTTGTAGGGAATCACGATTAAGATCTCAGACGTGCCAGGTTCGATAGTTATTTTACAGATCCACATATAAGTCCTCAAATATTATTGAGCAAGTGAGCATTATTCCGGAAGAAATATATTTTTTAGTTGGAAAGGATAAATATAATGCTAAATTTGAGAGCTCTAACTTTTTGTACATAATAGGATCTAGTTGGCCAGTTATCAAGTATCCTGGATCGAAACGTGTCACTGTAAGAAATATAGTTTTAGTTGTTAAATACACAATTATTTTATCTGCATGATGGAAAAGTTTCACCATGTAAGAGCATTTAAATCTAACATTTATTAAGATGTCTCATGTTTTAAGAGATCTTATTCGTCAAGCTGTTTCGTCCTTTTTAATGCATTCCATGACTCAAAATATTGCAGAAATAAATTATAGGCTATACTGACGAGTCTGTTCAAAAGACGTCTATAGCAGACCTGATACATAGTGTTGAACATACACTCATTATTTGCGTTATTCAACTATATTCTGTAAACAAACAAACCTCGCACAGAACTTGATTGGATGTTGTAATCACTTGAAAGTGACATCATTTGTCGATCAGTATAAATGCATCATGCTGAATCGCATCCGTAAGTGCAACCGGAATTCTTGTCCTGTCTTTTTCTATGCCAACGGAAAAAGTAGTCCTAACGGAGACCGTCTCTGCATCCATGTCCCTGTCCGGTCAAAGACCCACATTTGCACTCACCTTAATTGTACCAGGTGTTTAACGATTTGTGGACATTTCCACGGAACTGCCCCCGAGCACTAAATGGCTGGCAGTTTTTGTCTTATTGTTCGCTGTGTCATATAAATTTCCTTTTTGTTTTACTATTAACATCGTGCTGTTTAAGGTAATGTGAAGAAGCTAAAGGTGACGTGAAAGCATCTGCAGTTATGCGAGATTTTTTTACCGAAGTGAAGAGTGAAGAGCTGCCTCTGTTAAAAGACACAAAAAGGGAATAGTTGAATTCTATAGAAATACGAACCACTTGTTTAAGATTAGTTCAAGGGTATTCAGATTACATAAAACTTGTAAATTAATATTTTTAATCAGTTGAGAGCGATTAAAGATATTTTTGAGAACAAATTAGAATTGATGAAAGACGCCTAGTAACTTTCAGACCTGACACTCGTTGACCTTTCAAGAATCACTTTTGATAGCTGAACTTCACAAAGTATATATAGCCTATTTTTCGCCCCTCTGTTAGATACAGAGGGGAGCAGTTACTACTGATCCGTTTCTGATGTTTTCGTATCATATTTATTGCATCAATACAATATATTCTGCCGTGTTTTACTCTGGCATCCCCAAGCCTTGTTAAACTTGGCCATCTGTCCACTTGTCTACTCACCAAATCAGAATATTTACCTCTGCAAGAAATAACTCATATTTTGAACTATTATGTAACAAGCTGATCAGGATGTTAATATTTCACCACTTCCGTTTCACAACTATTGCCACCAATTACAATACTGTTATTAAGGACCAGACGAGATGTCAATGTACAATGATGATTGTAATTATTGGTAGAAAAATTATATGAAATTTGCAAAACTCGCTTTTCATATTTCTGAAGATCTTTGAATCAAGTGTTTTTTCAATAAGAAAATGTCTATAAAAGGGGATATACAAATTGAGTTCAGTTTTAATCGCCAAATACTACTACTTAACAACTACCCTGGCAATGAACTTGCACTATGTTCTGCCAGACGTGGAGATTGAGAAGCACCCATAGTCAGCTTCCATTGAACTTCTGGGGGTTAACTTCAACGATAACATGTCCTGGCATGAGCATTTTCCCAGCTTTGTTAGGTCAGCTGCTGTCTGACTCAATCCAAAAAAAAAAATAGTTGATATGCCTGATGTTACGAATAACGTCCATAGTCTAGACATTTAATCATTTCATCGCGCTTCTAGAGCACTTTAAGACGTTATGCCTCTATAAGAGCTATTTTTTGTATTGTCTTTCGCAGTCCTGTGGGATGTATTTTGAATCGTAACTTGTTGACTAGGGGCACGATATGTTTGTTAAAAATGGTAGTTTCAAATCTCACATATATTCAATGTATAGTTGTCTATGAGCCAACCCAATTGAGGATTGAGTAAATTCCTGTGTAGCATAAGCGTAGTTTAGAATATGAAATTGAAATCTGCTCCCCCCGCTGCATTTTTATTATACCTATGTATTTTCCTTTATTTTTAATCAAAATGTTCAGCCAAACTTCTTACTACAAGATTGTATTGTATCTTTCAATGATAAAAGGATTGAATTGAATCAAATGACTCTTTATTTTTGGAGTACTAACATGAAACGATGAAAAGTGCTGAATGACGTGAATTATAACATTGGAAATCGATTGACAGAAAAGTATTTAGCAATATATTGCAACACCTAAAACGAAACCGACAAGCGAGAATCAGCATTGCCCGAGATAAGTAAGACAACAATCCAAGTAAAGAGCAGGCCTGTCCTTGTAACGAACTCAACATTTCTCTTTTTTCGGCCAAACATCCTCTCCTCCTGGGTGGCACTTTTAATTCGATATTGGAAAAGCAATTCGAGCCTCTTAAGGTACTGATTGATGACTTTTAGTAGCATTTTTTCACTTTTATTGCAGGAAGGTTTCGCGTGAATCAATGTCGTTGTTGCACTGCTAAAAACGGGAGAGGATGCATCAGAAAATGTATTCTTAGAACAGTTGTGATGGTGAACAGTCCTGTTTTTTTATTCAACGGTGACACCTGTACTTTTTTGAGATTCAAGAAAGATGACGTGAATGCCGGTCTCATGGCCACCTACGAACTTTAGGCCAGTTGCAACAGGGCCGGGTATTAATTATGTTATGAATATTGGTAGTACACACTAAGAAATTATTAAGTTTGTCTCCAGAATACCGGAGTTATGCAAAATAGCTACGCGAAGAAGCCAAGATAAAGGGTGTCTACCAAAGGCCGTGAAACAATAGATCTTAGAGAATTTTTTATTTGCCTCGCCTGCAGTGCAACGTTGCCGTTTTGCAAAGGCGAACTTAATTTTTTCACAATGTGTACATAAAAGAAAACTTCAAGCTGGTTGACTCATTATTTGAAAATTTGATGTGAAAACATGTTTTCGAAAATCGGTGCAGTGGCCACTAAAAAAACCACAAAAAATTGGAACAAATAGGCTGATGCTGCACTTTCTAAGCAATGGAAATAGTGAAATCCGTTGGAAATGAGTGACATGGCTTTTCGTGATGTATATGCCATGAAATATCAAAAAAAATATCGAATTTGATTTTTCTGCGATTACAATACAGCCAATTGGTGTGAGCAGTGAAATAAGATATACAGGACAGCACTATCTGAGGAGAAAGGAATATCTTAGAAAATAGTGGGAAAATGGGTAGAAGCGTACTATCAAATACAGTCTTATCAATAAAAGTAACTCACAATTTAAAAGCATATGATGACAATATTTTGTATGTTACACCCGAAACATTAGTAAGATCTTTTCTACAAGTCCAATCGAACACTGTATTTTATTGGATATTTATGTAAATTCTTTTAAAAGTATAAAATGGATGGTCTAACTCTCTAGTATATATCTGACTGAATCACTGCCGTTATCATTATCTATTATGCATTGTATATTTCAATCACTACAGGTAAGCAGTTTCGATTTTTGTATATTAACCTCTCAAGAAGCCATTCACAAGTACGAGTACTATGTGAAAATAAATGTTCATTCACATTGACCATAAAATGCTGTGAACTGTAACTGTCGAGGAATAAACTATCCAACAGCTCATGTCCACAACACTGAGCTTCTCCAAAAGAATGACTTTGGAAGAGGCTCATTCAAGGTGTTAGCAATTCGACTTGGTGGGGATGAACCTTTCAGTCCCTTCTAGTGTACCATTTTACTGATCGTTCTTGGTGTTATTGTGTGAGACATCTCTGTCGAGCATTTGCCATAATAGTATCTATAAAATCGTAACATATCAGCCAATTTTCTGCGATGTTACAGACTGTGAAGATCCTTTGTAATGTCAAGCGTGTTCACTAGACGTATTTCTTTGGAGCGCATCCTCACACATGTAATCAGTATTCCAAAGATATTCTAATCTGAGTATTGAAGAGTAGTAGTAGCTTTTCCAGTAAAAATAATTTTCTGGAAAGAAGGAGTACTTTCAACATCCAATTGAATCTTAACTATTATTTTTGCAGTTGAACTAATAACACAGTGATGTACCTACATTTCACAGACATATAATATGTATACGTCTACGAACACTTAGGGTCTTGAGTCAGCTTTACCTAACTTGACTACAGCAAGACATCGTCCATAAAATCTCTGAAGCTTCAAATCCGATTCCAGGAGAAAAGTGCGGAAAACTACGTAATCCCACCTCGTGAGACTTTTAGAACTCCTAATACCGCACAGTTAGAAATTCTCGAAAAGTTTTCTGCTAATCCAACGGAAGACAACACGCCCGTTTTCCCAATGACGGCCTGTAGAAAGTTTAATTGATAGTTTACGTTTTATACTGCAAAACCCAGCAGAAATTAGTGCGTGTTGTGTGACTTACACTGGAATTCAAAGGTAGATTACGCATTCTCATTAAATCTGTTTATTTGAAATTTAGTGCTGGAAAACTAGTCCCTGATCTAAACTGTTGTGAGATTTAGTATTTAGAGGTTATTGTTTTCTGAGAAGCGGAATTATTTATAGTCACAAAGAGCTGCAATTTCATTCGTTCATCATTTACAACTAAGTGGGATCTTTTTATCTCAACAAGCAAAAGGGGATTACTTCGCATTCAATAGCATTGCTTGGGAAACAGGAGGTAAATTGAATTGAACATAACCATTCCAGAATCTATAAAAACAATTCATAAAATGAATGGATTTGATCATATAGTGAGTATTATATGTAACCATCGAGAATAAAACTCCCTAACAAACCATTCTACAAAGCTCATACTCTAAAACACGACTTTTGGAAAAGTCTTGTTCGAAGTGTTGAAGGTGCGACCGGGTTAGTGACGACTCTTGGTTTTGTTATGCGAGACAGCTGGGTCGAACGTTTACTATGGTAGAATCTATAGAACAATAACAAATCAACCTGCAATCCAATTTCCCTTCCCGTAAGCCCCAATAAGGTAAAAATAACCAATCTGTATACAATTTACCCGAGATTCAAGCATCGGCTGAAATTCCGGACCTTCTATATACAACTTTCAAGATTTCTAATACTGAAAAGAACCCGTCCGTATTGTAGAATAGAAGTATTCCGAACAGACTAACTGGGATCTCTGCCGGACAATCCGAAACTTCTAATAAAATCTCGACAATAAATCGTAGCGAATCCAAGAAATAACAAAACACAAAAAAATCCCATCAATATCTCTGCAGCAAAAGGAAATATTCTCCTCTAAACTCTTTTTGCCGTGTCCCAGAAATGGGATGAGATTACGGTTCCGATAAATCAAAAGGAACTGATGAATTGCACGAAATGGCTCCTATGATTAAAGTAATAAGGGAAACGGGCATTTCTTCACGGTGAATCTCGGAAAAGGATAGATCCGGTAAAAAATGCTATATATAATTCATAAGGAATAAAAGCGAAGAGCTTGCTTTGAGAAAGGACGTCTCTCGCTGGACATTGGACAACCAACAATTCGGAAAGAATTTAATGTTCTGTATAATCGCAGAGGTATGCGGAAAATCTCATATTTTGCTCGCTACAAAGAGAATTGTTACATGTGGATTTGAAGATGATACAGATTCATAATGAAACGAAACTAATTTTTATCTTGATCAACATTTAATTTCCATTGACAGATTCAATGGGTATTTTTGTAGTGATGCATTTCTTATAGATAACTTATCACAAAGGCAGAAAGACTATCGCGCCTCAGAAGCGCTGTGATGAGATAAATGTCTATTCACATCGACCTTGAAATACTATGAACTGCAAACTAATTTTAAGCAATAGGACATACAGCTGAGGCATTCTGCAATAAAATGTTCAGACAAACAGATTGTTTGAACATGAGCATACATTCCACACACATCCAAAATACCCTCTAGTACGTACGTCGTGCCGACAGTATGTTAGCGTATTCGGCATCGAAACGCATCTGAAAATTGTATCGAGCAAATGGAAATGTATGACCAAAGAACCAGTCGGTGCCAGTCAGAGTAACAAACGCAATTATTTACGTTTTAGTGTATTTTTTCAAAGTAGATTTTAACTCAGTCGGTTATACTTTTTCTTTAATTATATTTTCTGGCTTTTAGCCAATTTACAACTCCTCAAATCCGTAGTTGTCACCGCTAAGACTAATTCTGCAATTTTCAAGGTAGATCATTTTGGAGTCTTTTTTATATTTATTTTATTAACTTTATAGTGTAGTTTCCAATGGTAGATTTTGCGATGTCGGTTTTTCTTGCTGAAATGTTCATATTACATTACGAATTTTCGCTGCCTGCTTTCCAATATCATCTGATGATGAAGCCAGAAGGTAGGCAGTTCGTTGGTACCATTCTCTTCAGAAGCATTTATTTAAATTTGCTTCATGGTAGTCGCTTATTTGAACCTGTTTCTTTTTCGAAGTTGGTTCAATACCAATTCCACCCTTTTAATGTTATGAATCTCCTCAATATATCTATACTATTGCACACCCTATAGGTTTGTGTAGTTTGATTCTAATACAAATAAAATACACCCGTACAGGAGTACACGTTTACACTCTGTTGATTTATTTCTTCGCACAGTTCTATCAAAGCAAATAAAACATCATTAGGTAGGTTCCGGCATAGCACGAACAACTTCGACGGGGAAAATACTTTTCTTGGGAGTTCTGCCACAACTTGAGAAAATGAAGTTTAACACAGACAGAAAGTTCCCAAATACGCACACAGGCGCTACGTGATAGCTACTCACGAAAACTAGCTTCCTTGGACGTGCATTTCCCTACAATTTAATTTCGATGAGAAAATCCACTTTTGTGTATGTGGGAAGTTTGGCTCTTGCTCTTATATTATCTTCGAAAGCTATTTTCACCCACTTTGAAACGTCTGATTTATTTCAAATTTTGCTCATCTATCAAGGATCGATACAGTACAATAAGTTCCTCAATATTTTTTTTTATAAAGCAATACCTTTAAAGGTGATTACAAATGACATTTAATATTTCTTCTTAACGCACTTTTATTAGTTTGATCTGTATTTGAAGAGATACAATTTTTGTAATATAACGATACGGGGCTCATCCGAGGCCACGTGAATGGAGAGAATACCATTCAGACCCTTTCATTAAGAGTACATAAATTCAGCAATGAATAAATGATAAACTAAAAAGTAAAAAATAATTCTTAATATAAGAATAAAATTATTAACTTAAAATTAATGTCTCTGTGATTTCTTTCTATTTCTATTTCAAAATTAAGAGTTAATGTAAAAATATTGTACAAACCACCCCACGCTTTTATCACAATGACATCAATTTTTTCGTTAATCATTTTATTCTTATATTAATAATTAAGTTTTGCTTTTTAGATAGATTAATTATAAAAGCGTGATTTTTAGTTTTTCAACTTACAATTCATTTATCGTATGGCATGCACTATGTTTGATTGAAAGAAACAGAAAAAATATAGACTTAAGCCAAATACAAACAATACATATAGATTAGAACAAAATAAAAAAATCTAATCAAATCCGGATATTTGATATTTCTATCCAATTTATTGCTTCCGATGTAGGTATCAGCACAGATCAATTCCTGAGCTGCGCAGCTAAAAAGTTAAAGACCAAAACTATTATTAGTATCGTTTTCAAGAGGTAGCAATCTAGGGTTGATAAATTGTCACCTGTCATTAGGCTGGGGTTTAATAATTTATCATGGAGTGTCACAAGGAAGGGAGGTCGGAAGAAATTCGCATTACAAGGTTTATGAACGGTCTCTAATAAAACGGTATCGTGTACTATAACCACCAAATAATCCTCCAGTTAGAGAATCGTCAGCCTGCCCTCGTATTAAAGCTGCAGAACGCTCTATGCAAATCCGTTTCTCATCCCGTATAATGGCTGCCTTTCCTTTGGCCCCAGCCCGTCTTAGTAACTTCAACAACTTTGATCTTGCCTCGCGCAACGTTTCCCTTTGATTAATTTACCTTGGTCCTACAGTCTCCAGCGTTTCCCATGATAATTTCGGCTGTAGTAGTAGTAGTAGTATCTCTACTGCTGCAGTTCAGATCGTCATTACACAGTACAAAGTTATCGAGATAATAACCTACACTTTTGGAAGCTAAAAGCTATCTACAACTACTCGTTTACCCGATATTAGTAAAGTGAAAGTAGATTCTTTGATTCTTAATTTTATAATTTGGAATGCATCAAAAATCTATTATGTTTACAAGTCAGATGCATCGTGAAATTTAACTCAGATCGCAGGAAACAATGCATGAAAATGTTTTCATACGAGTTTGAGAAGCATGGTGTAGGGCCAACATCTATGTCTGACATGTAATAATGATTATCAGTTTCATATATGATATAGCATCTTTCACTGACAAGAAAACACAATATTTAGAATCCAAAATGTTCCACAGGTAACATTGTTTTCCATTCATTGAAGTGAAAAGTTCTTGATCTTTAGCTTCAAGCTTCTATACTATAGGTTGCCTCTCCAAAATATCTACGACCTTCTTGACCTGTGTGGTTCAGAATAGTGTCCTTTTTTAATATTCACATCTACATTGACTATGCTATTATATAATTCACACCGTACAAAAATTATGAATAATTCTGACAAGACGATTTGCAGACTTATTTCTTGCTCTCCCAGGAAAAGTCTTAGCTTGGGTAGCAAGACAGCTTCCAAGTTTTAACACTCTCTCTACATATTAAAAATCCGCCTTTGGATCAAAGGGAAACTTTATAAAAGCACAGGGCTTCACTGCTGAAAGCTGTTGAATTTTTTGGTCGACAATTTTTGTTAGCACCCCAAAATTACTGGGGTGTATGGTTAAAATTTACCAAAATATTTTGTGCTCTTAGTCCATCATAAAAACAAGGAGATGTCTAGTCTAGTTCTTCTTTATTATATTCTTAGGTATAAAAAAAATGAAAATAAGCACATATATGACACATTGTTCCTATGGTATAAATTTTGGAAAAATAGAGATGAAATTATAGAACAACAAAAAATAATACAATTAATTTAAATTTGAAATATCAACAGATCCAAAATGCGACCCAGATTATTATTTCCAACAAATTCACCATTTGTGTGAAATACAGTGGCAACCTACTTGACGCGATATTTAACTATTAATTGAAAACTAACAACATCCTTCCAATTTACCCTGTAGCACAACAAACTTAGATTGGCGAAGTGTACACAGATCCTGAGTTAATCCATCCTTGATTTCGATCATTTTTACCTACAACAATAACCATAAATACATAATTCAACAGCTGGCGAAATCCAGAATGAGTGATCTCGTCATTGTCAACTACAATAAAAAAACAAATTTATCCGCTGAAACTGCCGGTGAATTGAATTCGCCCGGTACGTGCAACCGGCTAAATTGTTAATCGGTGACCGTGTAATTAATCAAATGCAAAACAAATTGGATTGCCAAGTCTCTCGGTTTCGCTCCGATATAAAATATAATTAAATTCCGCATCTCTCGTCGAAAAAAGCGTACCTGAATTCATTACCATCCCAACTATTCTCCATTTCGCACGCTGGCTTGTACGACGAGAGCATTAACGAGCTGAATAGTGCTGGTCGAAATATGGCGAATATGCTCAAGTTTCTTTTTTAAACAAGAAAAATGGAAAGGGTGAGAACCGATGGTTCCAAAACAAGCGATTTAACAGATTGCGTTTTTTCCCATTCCAATAATAATCATAGCAAAAAATCGCTGCTTCTACTAGCAGAATTTTCTATATATAGCGCTGGAATATTGCTAAGAAATGCAATAAAAACCTAAATTCTCTACAATTGCTGACAGAAAACGCGCATTAGCATTGCTATATAACATTGTAGAAGATCCCGTAAGTCGAATTACCTAGTGGTAGATATTATAAGAATCCATAAAAAACTTCGTCACAGGAATAAAGAGGTTCGGTCAGTTTGGATTAAAGGACATACTGGAATCGTAAAAACAAAATTTGGGATCACATTGGCAGGTAAGCATTGAGGAATGGCTTGTCACCAAGTTCCCGCATCAGACATAAACACTTTAATTAGAAAAAGACAGAAACAAGAATGGCACAAACTCTACGTAAATTATCCATCGAAATGGTACTATAAACGACTAGAAAAGGAAATAAGAACAAAAACCTAGTTCCAAGCTGAACCAAATCGACATTTGTTTAAAACACTTTGCCGATTGAGAAGCGGACATGGACTTAATCCAGAACACAGACATAAAATAGTTGGAACACTGTAACATTGCCTTATGGAATGCCAAATAAGAAAGGGCGATAACAGAAATGTATCATGAATTGGCTGAATATATCACTTTACCTACTCATTTACATCTTCTTCTAAGCAGCCTGAAGCCTGTATATAAGACTATTTATAAGTATTGTGATAATATAAGATTACTAGTCCAATACCAAGTCTTATTTGTATATGAAAATTCCACAGAACTTGTACAATTATGCCAAAAGGAAGAAATATGCGCAAAAAAAGAAAACACTATCCAAAACACATACCATAAACATAAGTTATACAAAAAAAGCACAAAAAATAACAAAAAAGCAAAAACCATGAATGAAATTGGTCATACGAAAACATAGCCTTAGATATCACACTAACTTCCTAATCATTGTAACAATCTGGGTGTGTATATTCCATATTATTTTATATATTTCCTTTTAATTATTAGGCATATGTTTATTCACTATAAAAGGATTGGCCAGTCGGTGTCAGACCAGTGCCATTAGACAAACAAAAACAAAAAATTCTCGAATTTTAGCATTTGCGTATCACCCCTAGTCCTCTCATAAATGATAACATTGAGAGTTACTGTTACATTAATCCTGCAGCTCAGCCTACCGCGAGAGAATGCATAAAATCACCTAGAATAAATTACTGATGCACTTATCGTGAGGCTAACATAGGTCAGAAATGAAGGTAGCCATAACACTTGAATGAATTCTCACGCGGAATATAAAACATACAATAAAATTTCAACAAAATTGTCATCAAAATACTCATCTAGGGAGCATAATGGAATCTTTACAAATATTTCCAGCCTTTAGAAATGGCTTTGATGGAAGAAGGTAGCCTATTGTAAAATTCAATTGTCCAGGAACTTGGAACATCCTGACATCTTCACAACCTAAGATACTCAGGGTTAAGCACGAACTTGTTGCTGGTATTGTATGGATGAATTTACACACTGCTTTGGACTTTCATTGTTTCACAACGTTTCGATTGATGTGGTACCCTCAATCATCACTGCCAGTTGGATATCGGGCGGAGTGACGACGGGGAGAAAGTAGAAAGCAGTATCAGAACAAACGGTCGATACTTTCACCAGTTTCACCTGAAGACGATTGAGGATACCACATCAGTCGAAACGTTGCGAAACACGGGTCTGAAACAGTGTGATTGAATAATCCAAATTGTCCATAAATTTCAATGATGAATTTGTTGATACAGCTCATACAGTGACAGGTTGTATTTTACATGCAACAAATTTTCCAAAATATACATGTGACGGAAAGCCAAAATTTTAACTGTGCTGACATACGGTCACAGTACCCGTATATGGTGGGAATGGGGTACTAAAAAATGAGTCACTCGGGGTGCATTTTTTGAAACAGGATTTCTCAGGTTGGACAGCAACAAGTGACGTGTGCTTGATTTTCTAGCTGTTTCATGAATGTGTGCATCCAGTATTGATTCTGATTCAAGATGTACTCCAAGAAACCTGGTAGTACCACCACCAAACACTTCAGGAAATTCTTCGTTCCGCATCCCCACACATGAGAACAGTATTCCAAAGGTGGTCTAATCTGAGCGTTGTACAGAAACAGCAGGACGTGGTATTGTTAATGTTAACCCCCGGAAACTCGTTAGAAGTTGACTCAAATCTTGGGTGTCCCTCCATCTTCACGGCTGGTAGACCACTGGTGTAATTTCCTTGTCAATGTAATTGACTTGTATATTACCATTTACAATGACTTAAGAAATGAAAATATACCATCAAAGGTGGAAAATCATAATGATAATAATAATCGACTTTATTAATACTCACAGAGTACATAAGTGGGCGAAGTTTAGCATTGTTGCTATTCCTCCCACAAAATATATTCAACAGCTGGCGAGCTACATAGGTACAGCTTATTTCTTTTCCTTCATCCTATTTCTCTTAATTATATGACTTATCTATAGTAATAAGAGAACAATAACGTCAAGAATCCATCACTGATAACATCTTCAAAGGGACATCATTCTATCCTCTTAATCCATTAAGCCGGTAGTACATTAGCTTCTCCCATCTAGATAACGCCATGATGTCTTTGGAACGTAACAAACTAACAGATAGGAACAGAGGCGTATCTAGAGGCACCTTGGCTATAGACGAGAAATGAACCGAAATACATCAAAGAATTCTTATTTCTATATGAGAATCAGTTGTGAAGGCCAACAAATATAAAAAGCATTCAAAGATAACCTGTCTACAACATGGTTTTAAAAAATGTTTCTAAAGTAAATGCTTTATCGGTTCATAATTTTTTTTTTGTTGACTGACTATTCAAATACCACCAACAAGTTCTGACTGCTGTTTTCTAGTTAGAAAAGGAGTCGCAAAGTATTTACTAACTATTTTCCAAATAGAATGGAACTTTCTTCAAAATAGGTTTTGTGTAACTAGGTTGTATCATTTTCGATGCCAAGAATGTCACTTCAGAATCGCCTCACCATATGGTGCATTAAAAAAATATATTTTCAGAAATGTTCAAATTCGTCAACCAACAAGCAATCAAAGAGGAATTATGTACACACTAAGCTTTATTTCATCAAAAATTGTACATGTTTTGCATATATCATTTAAAAAAGGTTTTTTCAAAAAAATTCCGAATTTCAAATTACAAACTGGCATTTAGAAGCTCGGAAATAACCGTGGTCGGAAATATTAACTGGCCCAAACACTAGCGCTGCACCTCAAGATGTCTGCTTAGCTCAGTTGGCTAAAGGATCTGACCGGCAAGCAGAAGGCGTATTGAATCCCAGATTAGACTGGTTTGTTAAGTGGGACTGATCAGGTTAATCTAAGATGTAAAACCGAGTTCAGAACTTCTGCGTTTCAGTAAAAAATATTTTGTAGCATTAACCCTGCTGAAATATAAGCATTTCTGGTCATCCTGGTCTCGGTCACAACTTTCCAACTGGAGAGTGACTTCAGCCTACGCCGCTGGGTAGACGCGGCGCCCTAAAACTTCGTCTCAGTTATCGTCGCCGTGATACACCATCTCTTTCAGACGTCTCTCGGAATTAACAATAGATACCATCTCCACTGAACTATTTATTCGTTAATTGAATTGAATATGGTTACAAACTAATTACGAAAACGTTAATTACAGTTTGCGACTAAATTTCAAGTTGGATCAGTCCTCTTCATGATGCTTCGCTGGGACTTCGCCTCATATGTCGTGACAATATGGTTTCAAGGTTTTTGTGTATTATTAGGAATCCTCACAACAAATTATGTACAGTCTTGGTTCCCAGAAAACTCATATATATTACGCTTATTACATAAAACGTACATCAATAATATTTAGAAATACGGGAATATTTGATAGCGGATTCCGTAAAGAAATGCCATGTAATAATGAATTGAATCTCTTTATAATTTTAAGCAACAAATTGAAGCTGTGTATCCTTCATCAATGTCGAGCTTGTAGTTCAGATGAAAACAATTATGATGCGCTGTCTTTGTGTGATGTTACGTTGAACAAAGTCATATTTATTTGGATCCAAATAAAACAAAATATACCGCAGAAACGCGGGACACGATTGGCTTTTTCGCAACTAAGTATTTGGATCACAGTTTCTAATTAGATATAATACATTTTCTGGGTATTCCATGATATCTACATCACAAAATTCACTCCTTTACTCGCTCTTAGTCAACTTTTTTAGTGGATCTTTGTGTTGGACTACTTGTCATTGCGCAATCTCAGTAACCAATATATTTATCTTTATAAAATTCTAGGAGCAATATGATGTGAGCCTGCAATAGTTAGTATTGATAAGGATATTGCATATTTTCATTTTATTATAAATTACAAATAGTTTTAATGCATATGTTCACGTTATGGATTGAGGAAGTCTCACTATAGATCTGTTCATATCTAGATATTAGATTTTTTATGTATATCAGGGAGTGTATTGAAAAAAAATATAACTAGGATCAGTTAAAGCATTTACTCCGTAAAAAATCTACATTATAAAGTACAACTTACACTTTATATATACAAACATCACTAAGCGTCTTTTACACTCAACTTCAGACTATCCAAAGCCTTCTGAACACTCCCAATGCATTCATTCAAGGACGCATTTGACTTGCTGCTACTTTTATCCTTATCACTGTAATCTTTCAGCCTCAATCCGGTCACATTCTTTTTGTTGACATTTGTTACCTTGCGCAGAGAATACAAACGTTCAAACACATTCTTTATATTATGAACGTTGGTTTCGTTTGTTTGTTCTACGGTTTCTTCATCTTCCCCATCTGACTTCTTTTTCTTTGCCAAACTTCCACAGGATGTGTTCAGCTTCGGAGCTGTTTCTTTATTCTGGGTTTCTGTTTTGACTTGACATGCAGTACAGTGCTTGTGATGTCGTTTTTTGTTTTCGTTTGCATTGTTGAAAACACTGCCTGTACTTTCGTTGCAAGATGCCCCTGGTTTCTTGTTCCGTGGTCGGCGATGCAGTAAAGGTTTTCTCTCCAGGTTACCTTTTCTTGCACCAAACTGGAACGGTTCTTCTTTTCCAGTTGGAGTGCTCCCTATACCTGCTCTAGATATGAGGTCTTCAGCAACTAACCTCGCTTGACTTTCGGTTAGGCCTGGACGAGTTCTTCTCACGAGATCAAACGTGAAAGCGCGCATCTCTTCCATGCTTTCTTCGGAATGTTTGTTTGCAAAGTAAAACATCTGGCTGCAACTAGTTTCACCCTTCAAATGAAATCTCTATGCACATGGTCAGGTGGTTAGAGTATTTATGCAAAATTTCATTAATTGTTTTATAAATCGTATTTAAATTGCAAGGAATGAGATTATGCCTAGACATGACTACCTGTCTAGGTAATAATTGAAGAAAGTCACGTATTCCCTACAGAACCGTACTTCCTATTTCTGCATCCAACTGCGCATGGATCATCATATCCCGAAATATCCTAAATTAAGTGGAAATCACTATTCCAATGAATAATTCACAGAAAATCTAAAACACCAACCAAAATTTAGTGGGGATGTTCATTTTAGAAGATATGACGAGTGCTTTTTATGATAAAAAAGTTATAAGATAAATAAAATACAAGGTTGAGGAAAATACTTTTTAAGGTGTGGATACCTTTACTCTCTACATATGTCTAAAGGATCATCTCTATGAAGCCTCTCCAGAAAGGTTTGCAAACGGCCATTAGTTTTTTTATGAAATATATATAAGTCTAACATATGTAACATAGCTGATATGCCATAAAATAACAAAAACAGTTTCTGATCCCCAACTGCTCAATACAAACCTGAACGTATCACAACGTACCTGACTCGTTTACGTGCTAGAAAATAATCATAAAATGTACATTAGACCCTCTCCGAGTTGAGGTCCTGTTCTGCGAAATATTACTTCAGTATTCATTATAGAATATGAAACAGAAACTATTATAAAACTTTAAGACTTAGTTATCATTTTAGTCTAACAAGTTGTTTTACCTTACTTTGCAGTAACTTGTAGTTTCAAATTAAAGATAATAGCTATGTCACGGGGTTCCGTTGAAAGTTTAGCACGAAGTGCAGTTAATTTCGACAATTTCTTATGTAGTCTGGCCTCGTTAGAGGAAATGAATTATCGTCATAGAAACTGATTCAAAATCTAGCTTAAAATGCTCTGAAAATTCTAAGGTGGGTGAGACAATTTAACTTAACTCAAAACCAGATATCATTGAAGAAATAATTTTATTAACGTTTTTGTTATCTCAGCAGAATTTTTTTTTCTATTATCAATTTACATGGATATCAAACTAGGGAAAGCAAATCACTTAGATTAATTGGGCAGTATCTAACAATGTCTATAAGATGTGTAGAAGAAACAAAATGTAAGAATGCTCTCAAAAGCTTCGTAATTAATAGTGCGTTTACACTGTACAGGGGCTTCTTGATAGTTGCAAATGTTCATGTATAAGCAGAACGTTCATTTTTGTTTATTATTTTTCATATTGTTTTTTCTATATTTTAGTATTTCATTTTTTCAGTTCAATCCTAACATATCCAATGTCTGTATAGATCATCTAGATTAATGAATGAATTTGAATTTTAGGTTTATTAAAATATTGTAGAATAGCTTCCAATGCTACTCGCCTCGCTACATTGCAATAAAACTGGATTTGTGGATTAATAATACCTACATCATAGTTTTGATAAACATTCAAAAACGTCGCTATATCTGACCAAATTTTAGACATTTTTGCACAAAATTAGAGGATCGACCAAAATAGAGTCTCTCTACTTCCGTCGCATGTACTGACTCCACCAACAGACCAAGCCGACAGAAGATTTAGGTATTATTTCGGTATTCAATTCACTTTAGATTCAATAATCGACCCAAATCGTTCAGCTCAAATCTACCCGTGAAAACACGTTTCAAGGCAAGAAGGTAGGCGGTTCGAAGTGAAAGATGAATGACGCGAATGAGAATGAGCCTTACTAGATGCCTCAGACCAACTGGTCACAGCAGTGCGGAAGCCTTGCAGCGTCTGTAGGGAATTCTGGAGTCGCGAGTTCGAGTCCCGTTCACACCAAGAAATTTTCTGGAATTCTCTCACGTAAATATAGTGTTACCTAATCTGTCTTCACACAGTTACGGCTGCTGACTCATCAGCCTACCGAATGAATATATTCGGGAATCCGATTTGCTGCGTCGTAAACAAGGCAGCACGTATGGAGCACATTAAACCGCATATCCTATTATGTTATGCAAATTTGTAATTATGAACACCGAAGAAACATTCTCAATTTCATAGGTGTTCGCTCTTGTGCAATGCAAAGCAACTATAGCTACCGGTAGGTGTACACACATATATAATATGTTTATGTATTTTCTGGCTACTGAATCACAAACGTGGCAGCGATTCCTTCGAGAACAAAAATTTATTAACTAAAAAGTTAGCTCCAACGTCATAATTTCCTCCGTTCTCAGCCGTTTAATATCAGTTTGTTCACTATATGTACTCCATAGTTATGAAAGATTCAGAATAACTGCTCCTTCAAAAAAACGTTGAAGAGAAATTAAAAGAACAGATTGATTATTAACATCAACTCATCTCCAAGTGTCGCCCTTACGAAGTTAAAGCTTCTAACACCTGGACTGCCTTGAAGCGGCAGATGTCCCCATAGAGGGCGACACTTAGAGATGAGTTCATGTTGCTGTCACGCTCTTGACAGGGTTACGTATATACAGTTAGACCAGACTGTACTGACGAGTCTAGGCTAAAGACGAAACATGCATGTCTGTAGTAGATCTGATACATCGTGGAGAGCATACACTTAAAACTTTTATTACTTTGACCAGTATCTACAGAGACAATATCTTTGAAATATAACGTTACGGGACTCATCCGAGACCTCGCAAATTGAGAAAATGCCCTATAGACCCGTTAATTGAGATTCCTTGAAGAGCAAGTCTAATTCCATCAGCTACGTAATTGCTACTCAAAATATCAAAGTAGAAGGATGAATAAATCATAATTACAAAAACTAAATAACACGCTTTCATAGTTAATCTAACTAGAAAATAAAACATAATTATTCTTAATATAAAAATAAAACGATTTACAAGAAAACGAATGTCATTGTGATGAAAGCTTTCCAATTCTTCTCTATATTAGGTTTTCAATATAATACTACAACCGTTTAAAATATAAAATGCTTATGATTCTGTGCATAGTCCTCTTTCAAAAGCCCCCAGAGGAGCTTGAGAGAAGATGAGCTGCAGCAAAACTTCATCATCTTCAATCGTCTAATGATATCCGGTCCATTTCGCTTGGACAAAGTTGGTCGGTTTCGCCGCTGGAATTTTTCCGCAGCAATACAAAAGTGGCAGCGGAATTCCAAAAAACGAACAGTCGCTCCCTGTAAATCCGCTACAAACTTTTCCAATATTAACGGTTCATTAAATCTAAAAGTTCTCGGCAAAACTAAGAAAACAGGGTAAAAGCTACATTTTAACACATCTAACTTGATAGATACGTTTGCTGTTTTAAAACAGCAGGAAAACTTATGAAATGCCGGAGCTTTGCGAAACTATACGGAAGTGCAGAAATCTCGTTCGCTGGCAATTTAAAGCGGAGCGCTAAAGAAGATCAAGTATATGAGTAGAATAACAATGAAAGTTCAATCATTAGCCAGCAATTTATTGTTCGGTAACCTACTGCATTCTATTCCAGAAAACAGGTGGTTGAGGTTAGGTCAGATAAAGTCAAATAAAAACGTTTCGGCCTAACTAGACCATCTTCAGTGCAGTCAGTGAAAGAGATATCCACCTCTTTTTTTGACCTCACCCCAACCAACTGTTTTCTGGAATAACGAAATCATTATTGAAGGTGCGAGAAACAATGTCGAATATTAGACTTCAAAAATTAATATGCTTTCTTACTCCTTTTTTATGGAGCAAGATGGAGGAAGTTAATCAATGGGGTTAAATAGGATGTCTCGAATCGTCGCATTTGATATATAAAAAGTTTCCTATAGGGTGTGGCATGAGAAACTGCTGCTTCTTACGGGCTGCCAAGGGATCTACGCCAATGCTTGTATGGTTTTTTAAGGGCCCGCTCTTTATTTGTAGTGATGGATAGATATTCTGCCGATGTACTTATCATACACGCAGGATATGTTCTTTTCTCAACGGTCATCTCGCTGTCCATCAAATAACTGTTGTAAAGAATATGTAATCCTACAACAGGACATTCTCTGTTGTGGGAAAAAATATAACAAAGAAGACACAAAAGCGTTTTATGAAGTCATGGTCCAAAGTGCCACTTTATATGGCTCAGAAGTTTGTGACGTATCCAACGTTTACAAAAAGAAATTGATGGAGATATGGATTTTATCAAGATAAGCTGGAAATGGTCAAGATTTGACAGAGTCAGGACTGGCATCATACGGACAGAAACATCAAGAGAATTTCAAATGATAGGAGGCCCAAGAAAATATTAAAAAGGACACCAGTGGAAATGATAAGGAGAGGACAATCACTAAGAGCCGTAGAGATGACGTAAGAGAAGCAATGACTTCATAGAAGCTTGCTTTGAGAGAGAAAAAAATTGAAGTTGGTGAGTAACCTTGCTTAAACAATAGGATTTTTTATATCCAACAATAGTTTTCCGTCAATTGCTTCAAATGTATTCCATTTTTCTTATGTGTCTGCAATTTCCGACATTTCTCCCAAATTGCACGCAGCTTTTCATTTCTGGTGGAATTGCAGCAAATGGCTTCCTGATGATCTTACAAGATAGATGTTTCATCCAATCACAAGAAAACGTGCACGAAATTCACACCTAACAATAGCTGCAGTCTCTGTCATCGTTAAAACTGGATGCGTCAGTGAAAGTAAGTCGACGTTTCGGATCACATCTGTACTTCAAATAATATTTCAAAATATGGTGAAAGTGTAAACTTCAACGTTCCGGTGCTCGGTCACAACTTGCCTGCTAATCAAACATGATAAAATACGTTTAAGGGACAATTATTTACTTATTCAGATTAAAGACGGTCTTACTTGGTGAAATTATTCCGGCATTTATATAAAACTTTGTAATTGAAACACAAAGTTTCACAAATAAGACGCTGTTTTTGTGACTTCGCAGATGCTGCTAAATAAACATACGTTTACGTCACAATTATTCATTTATTTAGATTATAGATCTTACTTGCTGAAATTCTTCCATCATTTAAATAAAATTGTATAATTTAAACACAAAGTTTCACCAATAAAACGCTGTTTTGATGAAGGGTTTCGATTTAATATTCCAATTGATCTTTCGACGCTCTCAGTATGATTCGAATATAAGATCCAAACAGGTCATTAAAACATAGTTTTATTCGTGGGACTTTGTGGGGAAAAACCTGGCTTACTGCAGAATTCGAAACACACACCTTCTAATTGCTTCCCGAAAACATGTTTTCTCAATTTCTTTGCTCGTCGTTCGTATATCGAGGTGCATCCTAGTATTGGTTTGGTAAATATCTTAGACTGCGCTTACTAACAAACCTTTCCATATATAATAATATTTTTAAATTACAAAATCAATAATCTATGAATCACCCACTTCCAGATTCAATGTATGATAACTGCGAATGTTCTAAAAGAATGAGCACCAAAGAGTTAGACCGAAAATTATTGTACAAACATTCCTATGTTCAACTGGGACTTGTATAATTACTGCAAATTTCATTAACAAATAATTTAAATTCAACGGACCAGTCAGGCCCCAGGGTTTACCTGTGTAAACAGAAATTACCTTTTCGGATTAACCACTGTATTTGTCTAGGTAAATTTCTGGTAAAAATTTAATTAGAAGCTCTATCCAGTGGAATATTCAAATACTAGGAAAATCAATTTGCAACTGCCACAGTTTATTTGCACTTTATTTACAACATTCAGGGAAGGGAGTAATTTGATCACAAAAGTTTGTTCGAGATAATATTATGTTTAGCAAGTTTTTTAATAGGTATACGAGTTGTCTGTAGCAGTTAATGTCGTCGTGTTATCTCAGTAACCGATGTTGTATAGATTTTTATGTACATTTGTAACTAGGTATCATGTAGGCTTGTATAATGTAATACTGTTTTATTTTTTGAATTCAGTATATAGACCATGAAGGGTATCGAGTCATCGCGCTCGATATATAGTAAGCTTTCGATAGGGTGTGGCGTGAGAGAGTTCTGATTAAGCTTGCTGACTATGGACTGCCACCAGGTTTGTGCCTGCCAATGGCTGGATAGCTTTCTCAGGGATTCCTCCTTATTTGTGATTGAGGATAGATATGCTTCCGATGTATGTAACTTCAATGCGGTTCTTCCTCAGGAATGTGTCCTTTCTCCAACGCTCTTTGTGCTGTATATCAACGAATAACATCTATGCACATAACATCACCCTTATTTACTTCATGATGGAAACGGGCAAACCACTATCATATCGAGACACCTTACTTTGGCAAAGGCAGCATATTGTTCAGATTAATTAGGAGATTGAGAAATTTGTTCAGTTTAATAGGCTAAATACTCGGACAGTAACCTTCACTAAGAAGTCGCATGCTGGTGTGCCAGCCGTGGAGATGAAGGGAAACCCAATACTTGAATCATCTCTATCAAGCTTCTGGGAACTAACATCAATAATAACATGTCATGGCTGGATCATGTTGCTGGCTAGTTCGCCGTCCCAGACGCTCTTAGGCTGTAGGAAATTGTATTCTCCGGTACAGTTATTGCTACTCTATAAGGCTCAGGTCAGACCATCGCTGAAGTACTGCGCTCCGAAGCACTCCCTAAATCTTCTGGACGCAATCCAGAAACGAACAATATGTCTAGCGGATGTGCCTGACCTTACAAAGTAACCCCCCCAACGTATAAAACATCGAAGGATGGTTTATCTGTCTCTATTCTATAGATATTATCATGACCAATGTTCGACGGAGCTGTCTTACATATTACACCAAGAGTCGCCAGTACAGCAAACACTAGAGGAGCCCAACGGCCAGGTTGACTTACGACACCTCGAACAAGCCTCTCCCAAAAGTCGTTTCTGTAGAACGTCAGCTTTTGGAAAAGCTACTGGAGAGTTTGTTCCCCAATGATTACAATCTACAGCAATTTTATGGTCAAAGTGGATAGAAATTTATCCTCTCGCATCCCTTATGAAGCTCGATTGGCTTTCTGCCTTTGCGTGAGGCTATCCATAAAAAAGGGGATAGGATCATCTGTTGGAGCAAAGCTTTTAATACTCTTTATTCAAGCATACTTCCTACATTGTGTTGTTGTTTTGATTTGCTAAAAATACATAAGGTGAAATATTTTTCCTATTTCATGGTGATGTATCACATTTGGGAACATCCACGTTCTCTTTAGCTTTCAAGCTTGAACGGTATAAAATTGAATACGACGTGCTGGAAGACTACAACACGTGACTCATACGTAAACCAAATTATTTCCTATTTTGACAACCTGCTGGCTGTTTCCAAAAGCACGAAGCGACTGAATTTCCAAGTGAAGAACGCAGTTTCCATCGCGAAAGTGCCATATGTGCGTTCGCTTCGACGTCAAAAGTAAAGTTTCCATCGGTATCCCGGCGTATTTTTTTAAGTAAATGGTTTCCGGAGCCGCGCCAGGCCTTCTGGACGGGCGGGGCATGGCATCCGCTTTCACATATCCAGCACGTCTGCGGACATCTGTCACTCGCAAACTGTGTTCGCCCACCCGTGCCACCGGGGTTTATCCATTTTAATGAATCCAATTTTCCCTGCAGGATGGAAGTTACTCTCCAGTTTTTAGAATCGAAAACGTACGGGAAGATTGAGAAAATTTAAATTTCAGGTTCTCTAATACCGAGTGAATAACACATATGAGAATAAATAAACAAGCCTTTATATCATATAAATTGTGTAATGACGTTATAAGTTAATAGTAAAAGTTGTCAAGGAAAAGTTTATTTTATTCTTTTTAGCGCATTTAAATGCAAGCTTGTTTTTTAAAAAAGTGTTTCACTTTTAATTTATTATTCACTTTTTAGTCATCGCTGGACAGGTGATCGGTTGATGATATCTGCTTCAAAAATAGTTACATAGATACAAACATACACTGAGAATATGAGAATCTTAGCACAAAACAAAAAGTAACTAACCTTTAAGAATACTATATCATCAACTGAAGCATTTCATAATCTTGGCGCAAATAGTTCAATACCATTATACATTTTTTTATTCTTCGAGGAAGAATCTAAGAGTATTGGTATAAGCATTCAATAATTTGGATGAGCTGTTACCAAAGCCACTATTCGTAGTTCCAAACTGTACTATGTGCCTTCTCTCTTACCTTTCTCTGTGTTATATATTATAGTATGTTTCCCAATTCAAATTTGAATGGTATTGTACAAATATACATAGAAAAATGTACCTGCACTTAGGCCAGGAAATATACGTCCACCATTGAGATGGAGTCTATTTACAAAACAGTCGTTGCAATTTTCAAAGGTTACCGGTGCTGTATGCCGGTACGCTTGTACCTAACACCTGCCTTTTTATAAAAGTGATGATTACAGCCCTGCGACCTACCCCCCTTGCATACCTCTCTTACAGAACACTACCATCACACTGTCATACCCTAGAGTCTCACAATGACATGAAAATCTTGTTTGGATTTTGTGATGCTGTTCTAATCTTGTGATTGCATATGATACTTTTAGAAGTATGATAGAATAAGTATTTGTCGTAGTCTTTCCCTGTTTTTCTTTTGGAGGTATTTTCCGGTATTGCTGTTTCCACTAGTTCCTTTGGATATGCATTTTTTGACAGATCTCCTTTAACGCGTTGCAGCTCTTCCTGTTGTACCGATTGAGTGTTACAAATACTCTAGCTCCATCGAATATACTGGAATCATTTAGGAAAGATGATGTCTCCAGCTCTATTTTGAAATATCAATGTCAAGTTGAAGCTACCTACATAAAGGGGAACCCTGTCCATGCAAAAGAATTTAAGTGGAAAGTAGGGACAATATTGCGAAAGGTAAGTCCGTAACACAACTTTTTGTCTACCATGTTGAAACAACTTTGGATCCAAAGACCCCGGAACCACAACCTCTCTCAGTTAGCGAGCGCCATCTTTCAACAAGATTGGCCCTCCTTTATCACTGACCTGCTCTTTGGGTCCCAGACATTTCTTATTGAACATTCTATCGTAAATTTGCTTAGTTGAGAGAAATTACATCATTTCTCGGCGAGACGGTAAATAAATTTTTATCGTATTTAATTGTCCTCCTTCCTCAAAATGTTCACTAAGGCGTGAAATTAACTGTGATTCCCCGGCATCTATTCGTAAGTAAGCATTTGGTATTTCTTAGCAGTGACATGCTGCCACTCGGCTCGCTGAAATTAGGATGCTGGAAAATGAAGGAGGAGGGCAGGTGTGAAATAGGCATTACTTACAGCTCGGTGGGTTTCATTCTTCATTTTTGTGTGAACTGAAATGAGCATTAGGGGGACTAGCTGGGTGTAAATAAGTGAGAATCTTGGTGAAGTATCGTGAAGCAGATTATTCTGCTGCCTCGTGAGAAACTCTCATGGTAAATAATAAATCTAATCAAGTATTCCGACTTCAACATTATTCGCGATTATAATACTTCTCCATCTAGTGACACTGCTTGAACAAAATTTCAATTAAGATGAACATGTGCAATTTACATACAAGCTTTCACAAATAAAAGTTTAGAAATTAAGATTTGAGTCGAATTTTGAAGCTGTTGGTCTTTTGAATTTCAATAAAAATATACTGGAGCTGGTGAAAAATAATTTAAAAAAATCCCAAAATTTTTCTAAAAATTTTCAAGATTTCAAAAACTAACTTCAACTGGATAAATAGTCCTTGTACCGCTAAGAATATCTAGTAAACTGACAACCTTCTTGACGCTGTTTTTTCATGGCTAAATATCTTTTTTTATCACTATTTAATATTGTTATACAGGTAGAATGCAGTAAAGTGCAGTATTAAGAGAATTTGAATCAGAAACATAAGAAACTATAGTGTTACTGTCAACATGTCAACCTGACAAAATCCGGGAGCATCTATCTATATTATATTTATAGACTTCTGATCCAACCATTCATCAGTATCACTTCAATGATACGTCGGATGGTCTGGATTAATATCTCAAAAACTACGAAGTATTATCGGAGCAAATTTTATAGATGACGTCATCTACCAATACTTATTTCCTTGAAATCTCTCCCTGACCACACCCCACCCTAGCTTAGGCGTTTTTCTGTTTTGTTTTCTGACGATGACCTCATCGCGACAGAGACGATTTTCCAGAAATATAAATATTATTCATCGTTGTCACAGTAATATTTTCAAAATTTCATCAAATTCCACAAGGTGCTTTCCAAGTTATGGAGGAATACAGACAAACAGACAAGACGAACAGACCGACGAAAATGAGTGACATCAAGAAAACACAATATATCGAATTCAAAACTTTTCGCAATATTACAATACTCATGTTGCGTCAAAAACGTTTTAACCCTGTTTTAAAAACATTTTGAAATTTTTAGACAACGTAGATGGTACAAATGTTGTGTTACGGACTTCCATTGTCTGCCTAATCGTAAGATTAGGACAGCAGTACAAAATTCAAACAAGTTTTTCTAGGAGTATTAAACTCCGATGTATCTTCCTTCCTCAAAAAATTCTTTGAGGATTAGGCCACAGTTGTAATTTCTGGCCAACAATGCTCCTAATTAATTTCCATCATATGATGACACTAATCTTAATGAGATCAAATCTAATTGCTTGTCATTGATAGCATGAAGATGCAACTGTCAAACTGACGCATTACTCAATGGCTGTGTGAACGGGACCTAGCGGAGGAGGCCCAAACATGAACAACATAAAAATAAGAACATTTTTTTAATCACTATTTTTCGGTATACTTTTGCAAAATAATTGAAAGAAGTGTGCAAGTAAATCACCGCGGCTGCAATAGTTTCCACATCCATCCTCATCAACGCAGAATAAGCAGCGCCAAAATATTAACTGTGTTTCATTTTTTGGTTTTTAATCCATTGTTCCAACCGGTTGGCCGAACGTATACAAGGCTTAAAAGAAAAATGCAAAAACTAAACTTGGATCGAACAAAGTTTAACACGAACGTGATACGTAATTATCACCAAACAGCCACATCAGTAGAAAACTAGGTCACTCAACAGGAACGTCGTCCGGACCAATCAGAACTAGCCACACAAACAACACGAAGCGGACTATAATCGCTAATACAACTGAGGGCGGTTGAACATAGTAAAACAACCAAAACTTAGTGAAACTCAAAATTATATAGACAATGCATATCCTAAACACCAAATTTGAAATCAAACATACTACAACAACATTGATTTAGGACGCTCTGTACAGCCAATGACAGAGTGTGTGACGAGAAAACATAAAGAGTGAACATCCGCATCCCTTGCCACCAGATAGGAACCCTCGACCCCACTGTCTTAGGAAATCCGAATTAATATTTAACTTCGGGAATAAGAAAATATACGGCGGTGGCAGTCCGTGTGAACGGTGTTCCGATCATGATCGGAATAAGAATCAACCCTACTGGGGCGGGATTATAAAGGGGTCTGTCTTAGGATGTTTTTCTGCTGAAAGAATGGAACATCTGACAGAAACGAACGTGGTTCCTAACGAATATTCCCACTTTTCTTGTGTTGAAGATGTACAGCAATGTATGATACGAGGGCTGTCCTATCTATGTTAGGTTCAGCTTTGTCACTCAGAGTTACTCAACACATTCTCCGGTCAATCAGGTATTATTTTATCGCGTTTGTTGAGTGACTCCACTTGCGTTCGACTAGAAGGAGTGGAGTAAATATAGCTCACCCCTGTCAATTGTCAAAGTTGTCATTTTTGTGGAATTGTTGGTTTCAGAGTTTTTGCTGATGATCTGTGAATTTCTGTTTGTAAGTGCTACTTGGGATTCCCAAAATATTGAAACTAATAATAGAAATAAAATTATAAAAAAATAAAATTACTTCCTTTTCTAGTTCTGTTCGTGGATACCTTATGCCTATAGAATTTGCAATACTGTGTACTATCCCCAACAGATCCTCAAATGTATCTGGCGTCATACAAAAATGTTGTTTCAATTATCTATCAACAAAATTGGGTAGAGTCATCTCTGTAGTGTTCCATTTTTTGTAAGATAATTTGCGCTTCCACATCATCGACTTCAAAATGAATTTCTTTTACTTTTAGAATTGTCAGAAATATTTGAATAACTATTAATAATATTCAATGTTGAAAATAAAGATTAATTTGTATTACTAGCAGACCCACAGGTACTATGAGCTAGCAGATTTATATGCTAATGTATTAGTTTAGAAAAAGTATAAATCACCTGTTTCTGTTTGCTGTTTGAGTTTTTGATTATGAACCCGAATGCGCCGACCATTGTTAGGATCACTCCATGGTCCCGTGACAGAATTCTGTTCTGACTCTACTCCAGCTCTGTGTTGAATAGCCGAACTCAACACTAGTTCACTAATATGCGATATTTTTGCAAAAAATTTTCTCTGACACAAAATAGTTGTTTAGTGACAGTTGTCAAATAATATACCAAATTGTAAGTTACATAATTTTTATCAATGTCAATATACTTGACGCCATTTTTGCTACTGAAATGCATCAAATATCTTAATAATAAAAATAATAGGATAAAGAGTACTTACTTTCTTATCAACTGGGTTGCCTCCCAGAATATGGCAGCAAGAGTTTTCTTTTATAGAACTTTAAAATCAAATTGTTGGCTTCATTAAGTTTTTGCCTCCAATAGACGCAAGACGTTGGCTGTGTTTAACGAGACCTAGCGCGAAACCGTTAGCGCAGAATGCGCTCACAGGCGCTAGCTATCACCCTTGGACAGCTTTCAACTGCATAATGCAGTCACCGCCCTTTGTCATGTTTTGTGTCACTTTCACGTTTCCTGTATGGTCGGGTTATCGTGACATACCATGAATAGGTTTCCGCTAACCAAAACAGCGCTTTTAAAATCGCTGACTAAGCTGGCTGGCGCTTCCTGCTAACTTGTCGTTCACTGAATATTTAAGCGAAAGCGACGATAGACGCTTATGTCTGCTAGGTCCCGTCAAACACAGCCATTGAGTAATGCGTCAGTTTAATAGTCGCGTCTTCGTGCTACCAATGACAAACAAATAGATGAGTTTCCCTTTATTTATGATTGGTGTCATCAAGTGATGGAAATTAACAAGGAGCATTCTCGGCCTGAAATTACAAGTGTGGCTTAATCCTCAAAGAATCTTTTGAGGAGGTCAATCAATGCATGGTGGCAAGTTGTGATCCTTAGCTATCGTAAAACGTGGTGAACTTTTCTTAAAGCTCTAGCTCGAATTCCAAAAACGACGGTTACAGAAAAAATATTGATCTCATTCGGACTATGATTAAAGACACATTACCGCCAGAAACCTTCATGCAACTTTGAAGATTCGTGTGAGAGCAATTAACACTATTTTGCTAAGAAGAAATCTGCTTCTATCCGCTTCCTCCACGGCCCTCGATTTTACTTTTCATAATTAGCTGAAAAATTCGTCATCGCTCTCGTCTAAGAATATGCCCTAAGTATGATATCTTTCTTATCTTAATAGTTTCAAATAATTCACAAACTGCATTTGCTCCATTCAGCACTTCCTGGTTTATGTACATAGCTATCCAGAGTATTTGGAGCATTAATCTATGCAACCTCATCTTGAAAGCTTCTACGCGATTTTTTGTATCAGCCTTTGCGGTCCAAGTCTCTGCTACATATAAAAGCACAGCCAGTAAACTTCAAATATTTAAAATCCTTTTCACCATATACCTCTTCTTCTTTAAACCTATCGCAACTGAAATTCCTCCAATTTTCGATTCTTCTCACTGCTTTACTTGCCTTCTTCAATACTGAGTTCGCCATTAAAAGGCCTTTGAAAGACTCGAAATTCTTTATGTCCTTTTGTATTTTACAGACGCCATTACTAAACGATTTCGAATTACCTTTAGAAAAAGGGATGGCAGGGAGAGAGAACTAACGTCATGGACGTGTCCAGAATTCTACATCGCTATGAGAGGTACACTCGCCTTCAGATAAATGCATTTCCTTGGCAAAGAAAACGCAAAATGTAGACGACGATAGCGTCTTCGAAATAAACCAACATCTCAGTTCACTTGACAATTTATGGTGTAAAAGGTGTTTCAGAAAGTTACATCATAATACGGAATTATAACTTATAGGGTAACTGTACCAAATATTTCATACACAATTCTTGTTTTTTACGTGAGGAGATGAATATTTTGTTATAAATCGAGCTTTATATTGTCTGTCATTTAAATTCCTCATACTTTTGAATAAATATATCTAGTAATGATTTATTCAGTGGTTGAGTAATCCTTATTTGAAATGAGAAATAAATTAAAAGTGAACAAAACTTTTCAAAAAACAATCTTCCATTTAAATGCACTGAGAAGAATAAAGTACTTTTCCTTTAAAACTTTCACTATAAGCATTCATATCATATGATTTGTGTAATGTATAAGTTGATAGTAAAAGTTTTAAAGGAAAAGCTTTTTTATTCCTTTTAGCGCATTTGAATAAAAGCTTGCTTTTAAAAAAAAAATTTACGTTTAATTTGTTTTTTACACTGTAGTTATCGCTGTACAGGTCTGCATAAACCCCAGTACACCAAAATTTCAGACGGATAGGTACAACAAAGTTTATAATCACCATCTTTTTTACTCTCATTCGTATTCTCAGCAAGTCGTTTAATTTGATACCCATATTGTATGTAGGAGTGTATAAAAAATAATTAATCCGCCATCTTGGGTATTCCGCCATATTGAATGAGCTAACCATACATTGTCAACCTAACTATACGTGTACACAGTTACATACATACATACATACAGTGAAATTTAAACAAAAGCTTGTAAAAAGATACTTCACCTAACTCGTTACTGCTTATTCAAATGCTCGATATGTTTGACCTGTGTATCATCATAAAAAGCACCAGAATTGAAATGCAATATAATGTAATATGGCGTCAAGTAGGTTGATTCTGTACTGGCAATTATATCACTTTGGAAATAATAGATTTGAATCGGATTTTGGAGCTGTTGATCTTTTGAATTTCAAAAAAAAGTTGGTGACTTATATGTGGAAAAATCTCCTAGATCAGAGAGATATTTAGTAAACTAGTATCACTGTACGTGAAATACCATGTGAACCTACCCGTGTCAATTTTTTTGAAGGCTAAATATAATTTTTATCATTATTTAGCTAGAATGTAGCAATTTGTAATATTAGCAGTTATTAAAACAGAACCAGTACAAACTAGAGTATTAGAGTAAATGTGGCACCCTGACAAAAGCTGAGAGAGTACCTATCTATATTATATTTATAGACATCTGATCCAACCAATCATCAGTATCACTTCAACGGTAGAGCGGATGTATCGCGCGTTATTGTATAAATATAATATTTATAGATTTTCAATGCGACCGTTTGCAATATCGCTTAAAGAGAAGACTAAGAATGTTAACCAATATATCGTTATATAAGTACATACGTCAATATTGCATCACCAACCACCACCAAACCACAACATTTTAGCCCACAAAATTTATTTAGAAAATGATAAAGGATCGCGGTATCGTCCAAGAACGAAGCTTGAGCACATTTTGTTTTTTCTTTTTTTGATGATAACTGTGGTGCTACAGAACTGACTTTCGAAAACTACAAAGTTTTGTCATCCTTGTCACAATTATAACCTAATGTCAAATTTTTATCAAAACCTGAAAAGCATTTTACAAGTTATATAGAGCTCAAAGATCAACGGAAGGAGTGCAGACAGACGGACAGCATCGATGGAAATGAGTGACATGTTTTTTCGTGATCCCCCATTGCACCAAAGAACTTTCATCTGAACGTTTTCATGAGAAAGCTCACCACCCGGTATATCTCTTGAAACAACAAGAAACCACAATATCTACGAATTCGAAATGTTTCGCGATCACACTACTTCCGCGGCAGTTGGTATGGAAAGTGATATGAATAAATATTGAGTGAGACTTTGTAGAGCGTCAAGGATTAGAAATTCGTTTATGGTACCAGATTTGATAATTTTCCATATTTTTCTGACTCCACTTCAAGGCTAGTATGAGAGCCCTTATAAGACTCGGTTGTTTGTTACATATTTTCGACCACGCTTCTCATAACAATACATAGACAGCTCACAATTCTAGATAATAGAAATCAGTGTGTATTCATAAACTCATTGCCAAACAACAATTCACGATCACTGACCATACTTCCGTCATTGGGCACGATGAAAAAAGGGACATTTTGTTCGGATCACATCCGCAATTTATATCATTCTGACCTACCGTGGCGTCGGCTACCATCACAGTGTATTATTGCGTCGCAAATCATCAATCTCATAGATTATTTGATGTGTGGGTAAAGCAGTTCATGGTAAATGGCAGACTTACGAAAAACCCTTTCATCTAGTAATGTGAGTATAACAATGCATTTATTCACAAAAAACATTCATTTAATATTTTTAAAAGTACTCTCCTCCACAGTCAATTCGTTTTTGTATCCGATTCATTTTTGAAAGCATTCACCGCTTCCTTGGCCGATTAAATGTAAACCACAAGGTTTATCCTTTAAGGGAGAATTTCTCATTATTTCTATATCTTGGGCACTTAAATACTTCATGTAGATTGTAGATGCTCTTACTTGGTGAAACTCTTCCATCATGCTGATGAAAGGATTGTGTATTTAACACACAGTTTCACAAATAAAACTCTGTTTCTTCCAGTGACGCGTTTCGATTTATATTTAAATCATCTTCGGACTGCCAGAATTAACTTTTAACAAACGCTACCCAGATAACTTGCAAACTAGCCAACTAGATCCTGCCATGGATGTAAAACTAGAGCTCTCAAATCTAGAATAGTATTTATCCCGCAGATAAAAATATTTTGTAATTAATATAAAAAATAGGTTCCTACAATGACTCATAAATGTCCACTCACAACTACTTCGATTAATTTTTCCATGTCATCCAATAACCCAATGATACTTTTCAGGACTGTTTATCAGAAGCCATTGTAGATGTGGCGTTCAAGAAAATTAAGAGAAAGGCAGTAGGATTTTATATGTGGAAAATTGAGGTACATACTTCCATTATGTACACAATATTTTTATTTATTAAAAAATACCTCATTTACTAATATTGTAACTTTCCATCAAAATTCACATGAACTCTATGCAATTTTTTGTATGCTTATCACGAGTAGATTGTCCAGAAATTTTCTGGAAACCTGAAATGACAACTGTGATTTTGGAAAAACGTTTACCGACTTTATAATGTGAAAATGAATCTACGTTAAAAAAATGAAAGGTATAATGATTTTTTTTCGCAATACGGCGTATACAGTGCTGACAGAATTTCCTTTAGCATGTAGAATCAATGTGTAAGAAAATGACAGAAGATGAAATCCACATGTTAGAGTGTGTGCGCGTATCTCTCAACGTGTGGCGACACTGCCCTTTTGCAGGCTGGCGTTATAGTCTAGTAAAATTAGTATTTCAAATTATCCACATTTCTACGAAAGATGTACTCAACAAATTCTGGGCATTATTAAGATCTTCCACTATACAGCTTTTCATGATCAGGTGGAACGTTATGCTATACCTAGTAGTTTTACGCAAACCCAATACATAATACATAAGTATATAAGATGAATGCGTAGCAACACAATAAGCTACAAAGTCAACATACTTCTATTGCATGTATTTCTTTGTCACTTTGACATTTTATTATAACTGTCATCCCTAAACATTGCTATTTTTCATCATATATATGAAATAAAACATTCTTAGAATGACTATTTGATTTATGATTGCAGCGTTGCCACGCATCCTAACATTTGTATTCCAACTTCTGTCTTTTCCTTACACATTGATTCAACATGCCAGTCAAGTATGAAAGTGAGAATGAAGAAAAAATGTAGACGTTTGATAATATTATTATAGTGACACTCAAAAGAACTGTGGGCTCAAATGTGACCTTGATTTTTACGTAAGAAGGGTTCAGGTATACGTAAAAATGATTATGTTGATAAATGTTTATAACCTGTGACTTGAAATACTTATTATAATCAAAATTTGACTTCTCTCTCAAAATACAAGGTATTGAACTTGAACTACAAGAAATCATCTTGCATGTCATTTGTAGGGTATGAATGTCATTGCACTGCCTAAAGAAGAATATGGAACTTTCATAAACACGGAATGTTATATAATCTATGCAGCTTGTCAGTATGGGCAGTCCTGTACTATTGACACCGTTGTAAGTATTCATTGGAATAACTGCTTTATATAAAGTTTATGAGATAAGTTTTTCGATAATTATGAATTTCCATAACTTTTTCTATCCTAAACATGAACAGAAAAGTATTCCACATAAATGAGAATTAGAGATGATAAGAATTTTATTGCTTCCTGAATGTATCTTACCTCAAAAGTCTAGTTCGTTTATGAATTTATTGGGCCTTAGACTCACTACCTGATTTCTGTAACAATAGGCACTCTACCGAAGTAACTCTGTTGGTAGTGTCTGTTCAGCAAGCATGATAAAGACAAAACGTTTACCTTTGGAAATCAATTTAGTAAGAGACAGCCAAAGAATCAAAAAATAATAATATGTATATATATATTCGGCGTCTTCTCCACCAGGCTAGTTTCATATTATCCATTTGTATAATAAGAAAAAAATAATATTAATGACTATATATTTGTCGTGTTATTCAAGGAGCGAGAAACTAAAGATACAAGTTTGGAATATCATGTCCATTTCTGGCTAGGTTCCGAAACAACACCAGATAAATCTGGAGTTGCTGCTTACAAGACAGTAGAGTTGGACAACTTTATTGGGGGCTATGCTATACAGCATCGTGAGGCAGAAACCAATGAAAGTTCCAGATTTTTGAGCTATTATAGGAAAGGTATAAAGTAAGTAGGTTAACACCACATGAGAGGTAATAAATGTAGAAACAATATTTAAAAACAACGTGCATATAGCACCTATAGACCTATACCTATAGTAGATAAAAACTGTCTAAACTATAATTCAAACACCTTTTACAGCATATTCACCTTTTTAGGATACTTAGGGATGCATCAAAGAGAACATTCCCGAAACTTTATAAAATAATGAAAAGGAAAACATCAATATTAATGGAATTATCTGGAATCAGATGGGACCACTTTAGTAGTACTGAAGTTTTCATGCTGAGAACATCAAAAATTATATATATTTGGATTGGTAGAAACGCAAACGAAACTGAAAAGATACATGCTGTAACAGTGAGTAGTAAAAACGTATACAATATGTTCTAGTTCCTCACAATATGTCGTCATGTTCCAGATAGCGCTTGAAATGAAGAAAGATAGTTCAGATGACATAGTTTTTGTGGACGATGGGTATGAGAAAACATTGCCAAATAATTTAAGAGATAGGTTCAATCATCACTTGTCGCTCAGCAAACGTATCATTCTACCAGATTCGATGGAGGAAAATGATACACCGGCCAAACATGTATTGAAGCTGTATAAATGTGCCGAAAATAATGAAAAATACAGGGTTATAGAGTTGAAAAACGGACCATTCCAACAAAAAGACCTGAACTCCGGTGTAAGTACAATATATATTATATGAGAAAATTCGTTTCATTAATATTTTCAAGAAATTACTATATTATGGACCTGTTTTTGTAAGTTCTAATCAAGCTCATTGCCTATCGTCTATTGATGTTGGCGATCACATAGACCCATTGTACTTTGTTCGCTGCCGTTCTAAATAGTTCTGTTAATGTTCAGCCGGTCAATTTTCTGAGATTTGCCAGCCAGGAAATGTGTCTACGTCCAGATTCTCTCTTGCTGTTGCTTTTGCCTCGTAAGATCAACTACAGCAATTGCGTGTTGCGCATGATATGTCCAAAGTTTGCCGGTTTTTTGCGATTTAATTGTGTTTAGGATATCCCTGTATTTACTCAGTCTTTCTAGTATAGCGTCATTGGTGATGTGGTGCACGTATGACATTCACGTTTAGCACCACATTTCGTATGGTTTCAATCACTTACAGGCTTTTTCGGTGAAGCTCCAACTTTCTGCATAAAAGCACAAATTGACATAGTATCGAAAAGCTCTGATTCGTCTGATTCATCGATGTTTAACGAGAGATTACAGAGGATTTTTCGAAGACGGCTGAAGGACGTTCCTTGCTTTTCCAATAGGAGTTGTAAAAATCATATTTGTTTACAAAAAACGACCAGTAATTGGACAGAAATTATTGTAATCACGCGACATTTCGAATTCAAGATACTCGTATTGTTTTTTTATTGTTGATGTTGGATGACTTATACATCCCGTAAAACCATGTCACTCATTTGGCAGCAGAGTAATTCGGATCTATATAACACCGCCCAATATATGAACATCATATTATACAGTACAAATGACACTGAGTCACTAAGGTCTGAAAAACCCTGTAATGAGATAAATATACGTAGGCGCGCCTGACTTTTATCATGTTGCCACGTTGCTTGTTTTATGTCGAAGCATCGAACATTATTCAGCGTTTCCAGACGTTTAATGATTATTTTTTTGGTGAGATGTACGACAGCTCGATAATAGCTGTACAATAATTTTATAAGGAGGCTGATTTGTTCTGCTTCTGCTTCACCAGCTTTTACTACAGATTACTGAATTCCTACAGAATATCTATCTCGAATAGTGAGAAATGTTCTATTAAAGTCTCTCAAATAATGATTTTAAGTAAGTTAAGTTGACTCGGAAACGTGAAGTTGTAACACTGCTTGAACTGAGTTTTGTAAATATTCGGATTCATGTAAATTTTCAAAAACCTAAAAATTCATTTGAATTTATGAGAATTGTTTTTCATTATATTTTAAATTCAATTCTCAACAGTCCTCATTAGTTTATTCCAAAATCTGATTCAAGTTATTAATTCTGAACTGAACGTTTTTGATTTGCATAACCAATTTTATTTTGTAAATGAAAGTTTATATTGATTTGGTGTGCATAAAACATAATATCTTGCCTATTAGGTACGATATGAAAAGAAAGCTTTTCCCAGTATCCAGAATTTCATCAATTCATCATATTGAAGCCTTTGACTGCAAAAATCTCCAATTAGACTCTCCAGCAGCCTGCTAAAATATATTTTTTCCTGTATTCTACCAATGTACTTCATAATTCATTAGTATTTTATACTTAATTGATTCTAGAAAGTATTCATAATTGATGACAGTATTTCAAGTGGCGTATGGGTGTGGGTTGGACAACATGCGAATGATAAAGAGCGAACTGAGGCGCTTCGGAATGCCAGGGGGTTCATCAAAAAGAAGAAATATGAATCAAAAACAAGAGTTACGAGGGTGGTTGACGGACATGAACCATCTGAATTCAAGGTTCTGTTCAGTACCTGGAAGGATGAACACAAAGGTATTACCTGAATCTTATTGGCTATTGGTATATAAGATAATAAAAATGCACAAGGGCAAGGAATTATGTTCTTCATCCTAAGCAGTTCATTTCGATGAACTGTTTCAAAATCAATGGTACATATCAGTTTATTTGAATCGTATTTTGAAACCGTTGATTCACTTGAAGTAACTATTGGAAATATTAGCAATTATGTAAAACTTTTCAAAATATAGGGATTAAAGTTTTATGATCTATTCACAATACTTTTTTGACTAAATTCCACAGTTCCAATATATATACCCATTAATATATATTAACTATAAACATCTTTGGCTACTCTGGATCATGCCCAATGTTATGGAGACTGTCGTTAATGTACAGCTTCTAAAATACCCAACAAAAACAAAATCACCAATGATCAATGTGGCTTTCACACGCTAGATCTACGGGAGATCTTTTGGTCTACGTCTTTTATACGTCGAGCAGATATATCAAAAGCTTTCGAATGGGTTTGGAATGGGAGACTTCTGCCAGTCTATAGGCTGCCACCGGGTCATAATAACGCCACCCCCGTGCACAGCAAACATCATTAGAATGCCCCAATGAGCGCATCAGATTGAGCGTCCAACGTCTCAAACGGGCCTCTTCCAAAAGTCGTTCTTTTGGCGAATCTCGGCATTGTGGAATGAGCTACCAGGGAGTTTGTTCCCCAATGATTAAAATCTACAGCGTTTTAACGTAATCTCTCGCAGCGCTTCTGGAATGTGCGATTGGTTTTTTGACTTTTGCGAGAGGTTATCTATAAAAAAATGCCATATGGAATATTGGAATATTGTTAACTGCAAGTACAGGTTTCATAGATTCATGGCATGCAAGATCCCCTGATCTTAACACATCGAATCACTGGTTATTATTTGAAAAATTTCATGTTATGATCAGGACTCTATTACTGCAATTCAATGGTAATTGCTGAATAATGCTGTTTAAAATCTGGACGAACGGTTGGTGGTCGCACAGCAGCAGAATGGATGATATATTTAACATTTGCGTTAACCACTGCTGGAAATTTAAGAAATTGAATTTCTTTCACATCTTGTTGTTAATTTAATTCATTAAAAACACGTAAACATCTGTAATATATGCTGAACTTCCTACGAATCATGATTTTTACCGGAAACTAGATCTTGTATTTGATTGAGAAAATAGTCCATCTGTTTTAGCGAAACAATTATTTTTTACGTTCATGCTTGGAAGCCTAATTACTAACATTTTTCTACAGTTGTGAAACCAGTAACACTGTTATACGACTTTGATGCCGCAACAATGGAAGAACGTCCATCGCTGGCAGCTGATACCCAACTGATAGACGATGGAAGTGGCAGTCTGTCGATATGGCGCATAGGTAGAAAGAACATCATGAAAATTCCGGAAGAGAGACACAGGTTCTTCTTCTCTGAAGATTGTTATATCGCTCTATATACCTACCAAATCTCTGATGAGAAGCAAAGACATCTGCTGTATTATTGGCTGGTGAGTGTTTCTTTTGTCAAGGAACAGTTAATCCTATTTTATCAATAATACCGAGAAACAGAATAAAGAGAGTAGCATATTTTAGAAATAATTTTTTATGGATAACTTCTCAGGCAGAAAGCTTATCGAACTCCAGAGGCGTTCTAGGAGCCTTGTTCAAGGTATTGGATGCTTGACCTGATGCTCCGTTGAACATTTGCCATGATACAATCTATTGAATAGTGACAAATCAGCCAGCTTTTTTCGATGGCTGCGGTGGTTCTTTGTAATGTTCGGCGCGTCCATTATACCTATTATATTTTCTGGATTAAGTCCTGAAGTGTCGGGTAGTACCTCGAAGTACATGCCCAGACATGCGAACATATTCCAAAGGTACTGAACTGAGCCTTTTAGAGTAGTAGTAGCTGATCCGTTTACTACAATTTTCTGGAGCGGAAGAAAATCCCCACATCCTTAGTTGCCAACCTAGCAAGGCCACCAACATTATCCTGCCAGGATATGTTATTATTTTTGTTAATTCGCAGGTAATCCGAGTGTTGGGATTTCCTCCATCTCCATAACTGGCCGAACAGCGTGTAATTTCATTAATGTAACTTTTTAAAGCTTGTCCTGTTTGTCTCAGGCTGAAGTTACATTCATTACTGACCGCTAGTTAAAAATACATACTACGAAAAACAAAATAATTGTTGTCTGTCTTCTGCACGTTTCAGAATATTGATAGATGAGGATTGTATAAATGTATATATGTGCCGAGTTAGTCGACTATTAACTTCAGTATGTTGTTCAGAGAGAGAAGCTATTATTGTAGACTGGCAAGGGACTACGGGTCACCTTGCGAATGAGATTCTCAAAGTTTTTCAATGATTCAGACGCATTGTAATGGAGCATAAAATCGACAAATTCACATTCACAGGGCAGCCATGCTTCGCAAGATGAAATTGATCTCACGCTTCTAAGAATAAATACGATGGACGAAGAATTAGGAAGAATTGGGTTTCAAGCCCGGTTGATCCAAGGAAACGAAACACCCCACTTCCTTCAATTGTTCAAAGGAAGATTAGTTATTTTTAGAGGAAAAGGCAGTGACTATGATGGTGAGCATGCATATTTACAGCCTTGTCCCAGATATGATGAATTGAAATTCCAATGTCATGACGAGTATCGTAAAGCGACCCAGTGGAACTAAAAATCTAAATTTTCAGATTCTGGGAAAAATAAAAAGTGTCCTTCATACTATTTGCTACAAGCAATCGGATCGGCGACATACAATAGTAAAGCTGTACAGGTTGTCGAAAAAACATCCTCTTTAAACTCCAATTATTGTTTCATCCTGAAGAGAGGAAAAAAATCTTACATTTGGTGCGGTTCCCATTCCACAGGTGATCAAAGAGAGATGGCAAAAGGTTTTCCTGGGAAAAGTTTTGACTTGATACTTGAAGGTAAGTATCATCTTCTCTATATTCTCCATGTCATCAGATGCTTAAAATGAAACGCGTGACAAAAGCCACTTCGATTTCTGACACCTAGCAAATTTTTATCTAAAGGATGACATCCACGCTTTGTATCGCTTTAGTTTATGAAATCTAATTTCTAGGCAAAGAAAACAATGAATTTTTCAATTTATTGGGTGGAAAAATGGCCTACCACACAAAAACTATACAGAAAAATTATAACCCAAAACCCGCTAGGCTTATCTACCTATTAAACTGGAAACATATGAAAGGTAAAGCGGTCATTTCAACAATATACCAGTGCCATCTCAATACTGATAATTACTACTTATAGCAGAAGAACTCGTACTGTTTGAGCAGCAGGATCTGTTACCAGAGCATGTGATGTTGCTTGATATAGACCATTGTTTGTATATTTGGATTGGAAATTTCAGTTGTGAAGAAGAAAAAGCATCTAGATTCAAAAATGCAATCGAGTATCTCCAATCCGGTAAGTTATTATGTATACATACAATGAATTAAGTAGTCTTCGTTCAATCGCGTGTGGTTTTTAGTCGTTTTTAAACATACAATAAATGCCTTTTAATGTTAAGTGTATGCTCTCCACTATGCATCAGACCTGGTATAGACATGCATGTTTCGTCTTTAGCCTAGACTCGTCAGTATAGCCTGGCGGTCTAACTGTAGAGAAAAATCGGGTGGAATATACGTAACCCAGTCAAGGATGTGATAGCAAAATCAACTCATCTCCAAGTGTCACCCTCTATGGGGACTCCTATTGGCAACTTACGAAGTCAAAGGTCCTAACACCTGTTGCCGCCTCAAGGCAGTGCAGGTGTTAGCAGCTTTGACTTCGTAAGTTGCCAATGAGCGTCCCCATAGAGGGCGACACTTGGAGTTGAGTTTATGTCTTTTAATGTAGTTATTAAATTAGAAATTTGATCTATCACATGGCGTCAGTTATGGGTTACTCAACGTGATGTCATACAGAAGCCCACAGCAAGGCATTCTTGGGCAAGGTTGCAAGAGAAAAAAATGATGCTCAGATACGAAGTGTTAAAATCGTAAGTTCATCAAAAAAAAATCAAGCAATTAATGTTTCTCATTTTCTAGATCCATCCAAGAGGGATATGAATATTGGCGTGATACATATCAAACAAGATCAGGAGCCACCAACGTTCACAGGTCTTTTCCCAAGTTGGAACAAAGACTTCTGGAAGGTATTCATCAAATTATTGTTAATATGATGTTGTAAGTAAGTAGTTATTAATGGGATTTCTTGGCTGCAAAAAAGTTTCTGTCTACACTGTTCCAAGGCACACAAAATAAAATTATTTTTGCAACAAACATAGCCAACCTGTTTGATCTGTCAAATGTAATAATAGATACTTAGATGTTCATGGATGACCTATCTCAAATGCAGAAATCCTGCCTCGCTCTAGATGCGCTGTGAGAGTATAATTATCTATTTTTCAACCTAGATCTTGTTTTGTAACTACTGTAACAGTTCTGAGCATTGGAAGTTCGACCTGGTGAGAATTAGTCTTCTGGGCATTTGGTAGTTCTACTCGAAAGCTTCACGAGACTTTTCAAAATTGGTGATTTTATCCTCTGATCTCCAATTCACCTGCATAGACATGAATACCTGCGTGCAGAGTACTGTGTATCGAATCCATTGTGATAGAAAGGAATAATGTCTGGTAGAAAGAATGTTGACGCCAAGACAGAACCCTGTGAGACGTAGCATTAGATGTTATGGAAAGAAGTAGCTATAAAAATAAAAAGTATCAAATATGTTCTTTCATTTCCAGACATATAAAACATTTTCGGTAATGAGGGAAGAAATAGAAAAAGTACCTACAAAGCCCCATAGCGGTGGCAAACCTGAGCTCAGTAGATTTGACCAATTTGATAAGTATCCCGTTAATATTCTAAAGAAACCTAACGATGAACTACCAGCGAAAGTCAGTCCTTTGAATAAAGAGGTGAGGCTCATTTTTTATGTAAGTCTCTTCCAGGATATGTCTTACGAACTCTTTTCACAGGTGCACCTGACGCACGATGATTTTTTGACGTTGTTCAAGATGCCATATACGGAATTTGCGAAACTGCCACACTGGAAACAAAAGGAAATCAAAAGGACGATAGGACTATTCTGAGTGATGCATTGTCACGGAGAGTTGCGATGTTTTTTTTTGTGAATAATAGGAGTATATCTCAAATAAGTATATTCTGTCAAAATACCGAAAAACGTACAAATTTCATCATAGAAAATAGTTCTAGTAAAACATTTTTAAAAGGAAAACTGCAATATTGTAAATTGATTATTATAATTTTCATAAAAGCATGTGTTCCTTCATTCACAATACACCATATTTTAATTTTACTAGTTTGCTAGATCTGAGCATTACATTCCGTATTTGTAGGCCCATCGAGAGAAGCTTAACGGCAAAAGAAAATCTGGCCCCTCGAAGCCCTGAAGTCCAAAAAAGCCTCTTTCAAACACACAACTGCCCTCATCCCTTCTCAATCTAAAACACAGACCCGGGGAGAATCACCCTTGTTTTGTCGGACCTGCGTATCTGCTGAAGAAATTTATCGTGTCTCTTCATTTGGCGCCTCATAACTATTTTTTTTATTACGTCAGTCCTCGATAATGCAATCTTGTAGCTTGGCATTTTTAGGAAAGGTTTATCGCGAATCACTACTTATATATTTTGAAAAGAACCCTCACAGATCGTAGTCCTTAGATATGTTGAACTTTTGTATGTACCGATATTCTCAAGGGCACGAACTTCAAAAATCCATACACCACTTCACTCGAAAGCATATGCGCCATATATCGGACGAAAAGTTAATTACCAGGTCATGTAGCCATGAGTTTTTCCGGATTCTTCTACTCTGTCATTACCTTCATTAATAATTATTAGTTACTAATTTTACCTGGGATTGATATGATGAGAAGTATATTTTACTTTCTCCATTCTATCTAGCATTTTTCTATCTCAGGTGCTGCACTCAATTTTGGTATTATTTCCTTCAACTTGTTTCGATTTGTCAGTTCGATTTTCAGGATTTGAGTTCCTCAAAACCGACTTGCCTCAAATGTGTCTTTTTGACATTTCTACCGGTATATACCGGTAATGTATTTGATCGATATTGGGAGAATGCGCAAAACTACTAGAATGTGAGGGGACGGGACTCGAGCCTATGTCTCCAAAATTCCTTACTATCGGCATAGTCGCAAGCCACCGCAACGCTGACCAAGCGCTCAGACCAGTAATTATTTGGTCATTGAATCGAGCATATGTATCTACGCTGTGCATAGCTAATCGCATCATACCGAAGCTTTGAAGAGGAAAAGTTGTTATAGCAGAAAGTAGAGTATACGTCCAGATATACAGGGAGTGAGTCGGTAGAAACGGAACAAACTCCACTCCAACAGTAAATTATTCTACACGTGAAGGTAATGCAAAAAACAAATGTTATTGGACTTTTATTTGTTTTTAAGTTATAGCATAATGAAAAATAGAAACAATTTCAAACATCAAAGTGTCAGTTATATTGCTATTATAATAAATTTTAAAAAATACTGCCATTCATCACTAAACATTTTCTGTTTCTACGTAAAGCAATTGCTCCAATTGCTCTCCTAATAGTCATGTCTTCATGTATTCCTAACGCATCCAGATAGTTCTCAGTCCCTTTATAAACTTCTTTTTTTAGCCCACCTCATACACAATAATCCAGTGCTAATTATCTAATATTACTAAAAATCGAGCATGAGATACTAGACAACTGATTATGTTCAATTATTTTATAACTTAAAAACAAATAAAAATTTACAAGATATGGGTTTGTTGCATTATTTCCACGTGTACAAGTGAAGAATCATCCATTCCTCAACTCACCCTCTATAACACATTATGCCAGGAGAGATAAAAATACTCTCTAGATTGTTTTTAGCTACTCAATATGCTGTTATGTTCTTTAAGCAGTGCAGGACTTTTATCGACGACTGAAGTTATTCAGTTTCACATAATCAAAATTACATCTAATATTCTTTTATCTGAAAGCTGGAACTAAAAAACATGTTAAACACAAACATTGAACAATGTGGGAGTGCCGCGCAAAAGAATCAAAGCCGTTGCTGTAAAATGTATAGGATTATAAAAACACCTTGTCAGCTTGTAGGGTTCTATTCAAAGAGTACCTCTTAATATATATACAAATAAGCTTCCAATAGGGTTTATTGTGTATTTTAAAAAATAAAAAATAACATTAAAAATAGTACATAAGCATAAAATGGATCTTAAAAAGCAAAATACCTTTACAGAGCTCTTTACACTTTACAGCCTACAAAAAAGGGTTACATTCTACTTTGGAAAAAATGCTGTTGTTAATATATTTTCAACATATCTTTTGTCAAAACAACGGTCCTACTATACAAATAAAACTCAGGATATTTGGTGCCTTAATACAAACTAAATATTGAATAGTTTCGATACAATCTTGTAATATTATCACAGATTATACCATTATACGGGGATAACAGTATGGAGAGACAGTTGTGGTGCACTACAGGAAGACAATTTGATAAACATTGTATTGAAGAAACATACATGGCAAGAGCTTGTTTTATAAAGTATAGTTACCGGGAAATAATTCTTGTATCATGTAACAAATTATCCGATGCTCAACTTAGAGAATAAACTACAAAAGTACAACAAAAATATGATTATTAATAATGTCTGTGTGTAAACAGTCTAAAGTATTGTATACATCCTAGGACTGTTATACATGGATTTCTGTAAATACCGAATAGTTTCATGTTTTGCGTATATATATTAAACGCAACCCATCTCAAGCAAGGAAATATTTTACTGGACAATTTTGTTTCCCAACTCGTATGTTTGACAGCTTTGCGAAAAATTATGTTAATGCTCATGCAGCTTTGCAAATGCGTTTCCTTGGAACTGATTTCAGCAGTACTTCTCTAAGTAATTAGTAAAAGAAAATATTACGCATATATCAGAACACTTATGGGATTCGATAATAAGAAAGCAAACAACAAAACAAAAAAGCATGGACTATATAGTTTTGGAACCACCAAATTATCATTTATGTATGTTTGACATGTCAACAAAATCTCATATTTAGTAATCTTGCTAACAGCCAACAATTTAAAATCCTTATTCAGAGCTATATGTAGACCATGTTTAAAACAAAGTTGACATTTATCTAGAGGAAGAGTCCTTGAGAACGATGGTATGCTCCAAATCTGTTGGGATACATCCAAACATAGGGTGTGGGGTAGCTATAAGTCGCACGTGGAACATGGCTGTTGCAAAATTTCACATTCGACGACAGTAGCCATCCAAACTTTATCTTTGATCGTCCTTATGAAAATTATTTTTTTAAAGGCAAACATCGCAATTTACAGTTTAGATTGTCTTGGTGTGTATCGATATATCAAACATGTTCTTATTGTTCATCGAGAATATCTCTTAGTGTATGCTATAGCTATAACAACAAAATGTTTCATATATAGTCTATATGTATTTTGTTGACTTTCCCAGAATGCACCACAACCTGGATGATAGGATGTTTAGGCTACCTTAATTGTCATTTGTTGCTCATTGAACTGTTAGCGGGAAGGGTTGCGGAACGTTGTTGGGCATTCAAATATGGCTTCAGGTTAGAACGGGTGGATTCCCTGGTGAGAAAAGAAAATTAGTATGATGTTATGCCTTATGGATTATGTATAGATGATAAATATGTATATAAGAGGTATGGTACAAAAATTCCTGATTTGATATAGTATGTGATGTGTGTCATGAAATGTGTGGAACAAGTGATATTAGATAGAAATTAATGTTAGTTTCATCGAATCCAAGATTTTTTCTGAAATAATCTCATTAAAAAATAAAACAATAAGAAAAACTGTGAATGCATGCAATAAATTATTAGTATTCATTTTTGAAACTTGAATTTAAAAATGTATGAAAGAAATCGGCTGGAATATGTTCTTATTATATGAAAACATGATAGTATTTTGCATGAAAATGTATATGTATGCTTCACTATGTCCATTCATCTCACATTGACATACTTCCTATTTTAAGGTGAAAAGCACTTTAGGTCAAAAAAAAAATTGATAAAATGAGAAATTCTGACTAGAAACGGGTATAACCGAATAAATCAATGGGTTTGGAGATATATGCATACTTGAAGAAAGCAAAATATACGACAAGTGAGGATTTCACAGGGCAACAAGCAAATTATTTCTCATGAGTCGGTAGTACTCTCTTATGCAAAAAATTATAGTTTAATTTTGTAAGTTTTTGATGTAGAAAACCCAAGGTTGAAAATAAAATAGTAAATCAATTGGTGTATCAATTTATTACTTTCATAAACAATAAGATCCAGTACAATTTCGGAAAAGTAAGTATTACAATAAATTGCTATAACACATGATGATTTCATTTCTGCCCGTTTCATCACAGCAGGTTTGGTGATCTACTATATCATGATAAAGAATATGTTCTGTGAGGCATTAGTGTGAGCTTATAATTAAATATTATATATGTTTTTGAATGCACTCCCCCTATTTGGCCATAATCTCTTAAACTATTGTTATGATTTACACAAAAAAATGCTCAAAACGTTTTCTGTGGAATCCTATCTGTTGAACCAGCACAAAATACAAGAGGCATAAATTATTGAAAGTAATGAACATTAATTTTAGGCATATTAGGACTGGTCGATCGTGAAGAATAAACATATAAAGAACCATCTGCTAAACCCCTGAACAGGGCTGATTGCTAAACACTTAAGGAAAGAAAAAACAACTCTCCTCTTTTGGAATTTAATGAAAAATAATTTGAGACCTGTAAACCCTTTTAGCTGATGACACATCACCCAAAAAAACGCGAAAAATCAGTTTTTATATTGTTACTCCTATGTTTTAGTACAAAACACAATACAAATAACAATACTCAACCAAACAATTAGTAGCTCGCTCTAGCTACTTATACTTTGACAAAAGCTACTATCTTATTGTTTTGTGGTAGACAGAACTAAGGTAAGCAGCCACAAAACTGAAAATAAAGCACTGCAATACAAACAAAAAAGCAATGAAACAACTACTGGAATGTAAGTGGTTTATTCGTGAACGACAGCGAACAATAGATTCAATATAATTACAGAAAGTAAAAATGAAGCACCTAGCAAGTAACTACGATAGCACAAAGAGAGCAACAGCAACAGTTCGACTCACCTTGGCGAAATCTTGGCATTAGAATCTATGGCATTAGTGTTGTTGGCTTTGAAACCGCACTTTTGGATCTTCTTACTAAGCCGGCTCACCCACTGCTTCTGCTCCTCGGGCGACGTGGCTAGCAGCAGTAGCTCTTTGGCATACGACGGGTCGTAGTGTAGTTTACACGGCGGCACAGTGTCTTCTTTACGATCCAGATGGTCCTTGTGGACTTTTATCCTACATCCTGCAATTGAAATTACACATTTATATAAGGATAATGTTATTGTTCCCGGCGTAGATATACGCTACTATGGCTTTTGCATCTCCTACAACAAAGCTGTAATTAAGGCACTAAAAGCTTATAAGGTAACGTCAGGGCTAGTCCACTTACTCTGATTGTACCAGATTTTAGAGTCGTCTTAAGGGAGCTTTATTGAAAAAATATTTACAGAACAACAACAAAGACACCTGAAAGTTCAAGGTGGCCTTGAGAAACTACTATTTGACACTTAATGAATCTATTACCGATAAATTTGTTGCAGCAAAATAACAAAGAATTGTCTTGAGGTTCGAACAACTTTTCTAGTTGGTGAGTAATATTCTCTAGTAATAAAAATTTGTTGATTTTCATAAACACTGATAATGGTTAATTGATATATGGTTTTCAATAGCATCTGCAGTGCATTCGCGAAAAACTTTATTACTTTAAAAAAGACAAAACAAAATTACACAATAGGATAAACGATTTACTATAGTCGTGCTTGTTAGAAGACATTGAAAGTTAGTAAACACTCACTTCTACACTCGAGCCCCGGAGGGGGTCTGAACATGTGCCACAGGGGTTTAGGACACACCTCGCACGTGGTGGGCATATGGTAGGAGATGTTGAGGAACTCGTGCCCTTTGTGCACGACGCACGCCGGTTTGTCTTCCCCCTGGAACCGCTGACCGCCGATGTCGGCCGCCACCACGGCATTGGACTCGTCCGCCTTCCTGGCTTCTCCTTCGCCAGCATACAACAATTGGAAGATGCGCGGAATGTCCTTCGAGTCGGCGCGAATCACGTCGCCTTGGGTCACCGAACGGACGTGGAACACTTTGCTGGAAACAGAAACGGAACAAATTAAAACTAGGATTTTTTTCAATGAATGTGTGTTAGAGTGACAAAATGTTAAGTAATTGTTGATGACTATCGTCAATAAACTGTTAAATAGCATATCTGATATCGATAATTTATTAATCTTATCATAATGTTGCAAATTTTGACACATTCCATACATATATTAATAATTTTCATGCATATTTCTGTTATATATAATCCTGTCTCCAAGTATGACTATAGCGGATCCAATATCGCTTTTCCTGTTCGATTGTCATCAAGCAGATAGAGGAAGGCATCCTTACCTTAGATCTAACACAATCACAGGATCCGAATTCTGTTTGTCGCTGTCTGAATTATAGAAGATTATTTTCCTGCTGGAAACAACGACGTACTGCCGCTTCCAACCGTGCCGCCTAATGTGTTTTGATGGTATCGAGAGCCACCCTTCAAACACGTAGTCCGGTTCGTCCCCTTCGTTGTCAGCCGAACTGAGGGAGGCAGTCTCGCTATTCAACGCGTTCAGCTTTAGGTTTAACTGCTCCAGGTCGGCGTCCTTGCTATCCAGCTCCATTTGCAGACGCTGTTTGGCCGCAATCTCCTCATTCAGTTGGATCTAACATGAGCAACATATATATCCAAATCAGTCTGAATAAATTTCAATTCAAAAACTTTATGAAATATCTCAACTGCAATCAACTGTTCTTGGTAGGTATTAAAATATATCGAAACATGTTATAAATGTAATACATGTTACCATAAGAATTACAAGAGGTTTACTGAAACAGCTCATAAATAGTGGATCTTCCAGATAATTTTCTACTTTTTGATCCAATGAATAATTATATTTATTTATATTTAACAAAATAGTTTTTCATTACTAATTCTAATCAACAAGGATGTCGTTTACTTATATCTGACGTTTCACAATGCATATATTTCTTTTGATTACTGGAGTACTGCTTGCAGGTGTGGGAATACGCTCTGTAGCACTCCCGAAGGATACAAGTCAGAAACGAGCAATATGTCTAGTGAATGAGCCGGACCTGACTAAGGACCTTCACAGTCTAGAACATCGAAAAAGGGTGGCAGTACAGCAAACACTAGAGGAGCATACAACGCCTCGAACAGCCCTCTTCCATAATGTGTTGTGGTATAAGCTACCAGGGAGTTTGTTGCTTCACATTTATTTCTAAATAAGCATGAACCACCTACCAACTTATATAATTTATAACTTTCGCGACGTATCACGTGTTAAATATATATGCAAGATATAAGTAAATGAATACTCACACTCAAATCTTGTATGTTCTTCTGATAATTGGCTATCATCTGGTTATACTTGTCTTTCTCCAAACTCAACTCTTGCTGCAGTTTCTTCAAATCTTTTTCCTTTCGCCTGAGATCGGCATTAGTCACTTTCGATTTACCTTTGATGGAATCCCTCAAATCTTTTCTATTCATGATCTCATGCAACTTGTTCACAGCAGTTTGCTTGAGCAGAGATTCAGTTTTTAGTTTAGCGATTAATTTTTCTATTTCTTCGTTGTTGCCAGCCTTCCTGCTAAGCTCTTCTTGCAACTATAAGAAGTTTTAATTAGTATTTGTTATATATTCTCAGAGAACCGTACATATTACGAAAATACAAATGCTTTATCACAACAGAACTTTATAATTGCATGTCAAACAAAACAAAAATTAGGAGGAAATGTAAATGAATATGTTTGAATAAAGTAAGAAAAAAAACATAATTTCAGAGATCAATAATAATCTCTCATCCTCTCAAACAATACAGGTGTGTTAAACATCAACTTACTTGCTTAATTTGCCTACTGTATTCCTCTACCTCCTTTTGCAACTGTTCATTAATCTTTTTATATTCTTGTTCCCTGTCTTTGAACGTACTCAAAGCTACTTCCTTGGTATTCATTTCATTGCGATGTTTTGACAGCAGATCCTTCAACTCTAGTTCCTTCATAGTCTTCTCTTTCTCCAGCTCTGCAACTGTTTCCTCTGCGATTGACCGTGCCAAAGCTTCAGAATCTGCTCTTGCTAGTGCTAGCTGACACTGATGTTTCAAGGAAGTCCTATGAATTGAAATTAAATTTTAGTTTGGCAAACTATCCAGAAGTAAACCTTTATTGCTTCTAGAGAATAGTAATAATAATGATAGAGAAGACCATTTTCCGAATTTATGCCAAATGATTTGAATCAGTCCCAGTAACAATTCTGTTGTTTAGAGCTCATAGTAAAAAGATATTGATTTCTAAAAATAAGTTTGCATCATATAGGCCTACCTACAATAAGTGCATTTTTACCATGTTGATTCTATCTGACGTAACCCAATTCTAGTCAGAAAAAAAATGTTTTACTATTGATAATCTGCTCACCTTTCTTCCTCAAACTCCTTATTAATACGATTTTTCTCGTCTATTTCCTCCTTTAGTTCGCTAGTTTGAGTTTTATACAAAGTTGAGAAGTATTGTTCAGTCTCCAATGATTCTTGCAACTCTTTCATTTGAAGTTGATCTCTCTGCCATATATTCTTCACTTTCAGTAGTTCTTCTTCCAAGGTACGTTTGATTTCCTGCAATATCGACATTTCAAACTAGATGCAAAATTTGTATTACTAAAATATGAATGCATATCGGGTAGTATATTCCAAACTTGATCCATAGGAATTAATTAGCGTCTTATAAAGCTCTGTTGAACATATTTGCATGAATATATCAAATACTTTAATATAATAGTATTCTGGTTCGAGTGAAATTAGAACTCTTATATTTGATTACACATGATATCCCCAAACAGCTGAAATGGTTCCAATCTAATCCCACTCTTGGTGTCCCAAGAATTTATGCAAACATAAAAAGCAATTGATGTTTTGTGCAAATCGACGCAATATAAAGTTTTGTCCTAACCTGTAGATGGTTAAGTTCCAACAGGAGTTGAGCTTCTTTTGCCTTGACTTTGGTTAACTCTGCAGTTTGTTGGCCCATTTCTGATTGCAATATAGTCTTCTTTTGTTGTTCCTGCTCGATCTGACTGTGTAGAGCTTTTACTTTTTCTACTTCCTGCCTGTACTCGCCTTCTAGCTTCTGTAAACGTTGTTGGATCTGCCTGTAGTCTACAGATAGCATCGAGATCTGTCTTTCCTTCTCTTGAGAGTTGAGGTCTGCCTTCTGCCTGGCGCTTTTTTCTTCGTTCAGCTTCGTTTGCAATGCTGGAAATATTCACTTATTCATGTTTCGGAAACATGTCAAAAATAAACTGTGATATCAAGATTGCGATTTTCCTGAAATTCACAAATAAAATGAATCGACTGTGAACCATTCTTGGAACATTATATGTTGACGACCTTGTGGGTGAAATACATCAATATTCTGATCAACTAGGATAATATAGTCATAATAAGCAAAAACAACTGTCAGCATGTATAATTGGAGGATCGCCAACAGTCACCACTCAAAAGCGATATCCTTAATCGTTTGTCTTACAAGACCCCAAAGGTATGTAAGTGGAGTTTCCAAAACACACCATGACAAAATTCAGATACTTGTTTACGAGTATGAAAATGTATATGTGGTTCACATTAACTTAGCTACTCAAAAACCACTGAATGAAATCAAAGCATAGCTAAAATCCAATTGCAAGATACTAATATTCCCTTAGTTCATGCATGATGGTACAAACATTATACAAAACATTTAAAATAGTGCATCAACCTGATAGTGAGGTAGAAATATGAATCAATAAATTCAATCGCCATGAGCACAATATAATAAATGACTCTTAACTATGATACTACAGCTACAGATAATGGAAGTTGTGTAATATGCGGAGAACATACATAAAGTTAAATTACAAAACGAGAAATCAACAATGAAGAATGTTGTGCAGTAAAAATGTGTTCATAATCTACCTTTACCTTTGATTATCCGATCCATAAGTTCTGCAGGAAAATTGAGAACAGATAAGTTACTTTTTTAGATGAAAAATTCAAAAATCCAATAACTCCAGTTCACACTACATTATTCTCAGGCAGTAAATTGAAGAATTGCATATGTAATCCTAACCCACCTTTAACCACCTCCATGTTTGCTTCCTCCTTGTTCATCACCCTACTCCTTTCAGTTTCTTCGTGTGCCTTAACTTCCTGCTGGTACCTATTCTTCACTGCTTTCAGCTCCAAATCCAAGCCAGCACATTCTTTTTCTAAAAACGATACTTTCTCCAGCAACTGGGTATTATCTCCCGACGTTTTCATTTCCTTTTGTCGTAACCTAAAAATAGACGTTACCATTAAACCAATTCCACCATTCTATAATTTAAAACAATTATATCTAAATTATCCTTCAATCTAATATGCTGTAATAGCTTCAAGAAGCTGGGCAAGAATATTTACCTCTCCATTTCGGAATTCATCGACTGTAACTTATTTTCCAATACTATCTGCTGATCCGACGCCTGAGACCTGGAGTTCTTTTCATGAGTTAACTGTTCTTGGAGAGATGCTACTTCAGCCTGCAACGTGTCTCTTTGAGATTGGAGAGATTGCAGCATAGTCTGATATTCAGCAATCTGAAACATTGAAATTATGATGAACTTAAAAATCATCTTGCTGGTCGTTTGACGGAACACCATGTATAAAAAACAGTGACGTTTCGACCCTTATAGAAATACAATTATAATTCATATTTTTCATGTTATTTTATAATAATAATAATGTCATTAAAGGTGAATTGTGAAGCACATCATAACAAAACTTGTTACTCATGTATCGACTACAATCACTCTAGGGTGAATCCAGTGCCTTTCCAGTATTTGAATTAATCCAAGATCCTTTATCGTCTACTACTCATGTTTTATCATTTGTCCTATAACACCTATTCTACCTAATCTCTGTTTTTTAGCATCACATCTGTTTTATTTCAACTAATATAAATTGTAATGTTAACCGATACACCTCATACAAAATCACGAACTAACGAAACTTATCCACAGCAGCTCTATTTACAACAAACTAAAAACTACCTCCACATTTACCTTCAATTCTGAGTTGGATTTCGCGATCGTCAAATCGTTTGTTTGTTTCCGGAGCCTTTGGCAATTCTCAGCCTCGATCTTCAGTTTATCCTGCATCTCATTCACTTGCTTCTCCAACAAATGAATCCTGTCATTATGTTGTTGATTGTTGTTCATCTCTCTCGTTCTTTTACTCTGTTCTTCCTCAAATCGCTTTTTAAGATCGGACAGATATTGTTCTGTGTTTTTTCTTAGATCGCTTTCATATTCTGCCTTTCTCTGAGCCTCTTTGTAGTTGTGCCTCAAAATGGTGAGGTCTTTCTCATATTTACTTACTTCTTCCCTAATATCACTTTCCCTACAATAAAACACTCAATCGCTTACTAGACAATATACAGCATACAATAAAAGCATAGATAGGATACCATAAGTTTAACAAACCTGATTATAAAAAGGATATACTTGGAATAATTTTGATATGACTTACTATAGTTTGTCAAGATACAATCTAATAAAACCTGAAACCTTGAACTCACTTTTGTTATCTCTTTCTCTGAGTATTTTATTATTGAGACTGTTTAAAATATTTTGCTTTGAAATACATTGTATAACAGATACCATTAAAAACAATCCCAAAAAAGTACCTTTGAGCTATTGCTTCTATTTGAGCTAATAACTGCATCTGTTTAGACTCTAAAACTTCTACGTTGACTTTTTCCTTTTCTAATAGCATTTCCAGCTTGGTAACTTGAGCATTGGTATATTTGTTATCTGTCATGTCACATGACATACTATCTACGGACTCCTTAGATAAAAGTTGATAATCGGAATTATATGTAAAACCTGAAACAGAATGGGTGAGTAGTGAGACGTTTTGGAGAATGCTTTGAAATAAAAACCTTCAGTCAAGTAGAGCTGGCCTGAAAAATATTGCGAAGCGTTTCTTTTAGCACTTTTTAAAATGAAAGGCTCTAAATTTATATAAAATTATAATAGAGATATTTCCAACGTAATCCAGAAATTATCGACTTCAGGCTTATCGGTAAAATAAGAAATGCATCCGAATTTAAAATTTTTATTTGCACAGATGTTTTTTCGATTGCAGCTAAATAGTTTATAATTCCCTATATGCAATTATAGAAGATTCATGTTTAACTTAGAATCTGACAGCAATGCCTATATTTATAATTCGTCAATATGATGTTCTCACCAATAAACGGTAAATGATTGCCTACAAACGTATTTGGAACGGGGAAGACTTCTTCAGGTGTTTCGTCCTTCTCATAGTCATCAAAATTACTAGTGTCGTCATCTCCAGTCAGTTCCGGTACGACAGGTGGTGCCATATCACGCAAGTTATCGAATGTCCAACCCTCATCATTCACAAAAAATGGATGGCTTTTTATCTCACCGACACTATTCCTGCCTAAACGTTTCGATCTAGGAATAAAGATGGCATGTATTGAAAAAATCGTGTTTAATGCAAATATTTGTTATAGGCCATGATCGAACCTGACATAACACTCTTCTATTAGCAAAGAAGTTTCAAGCATTCAATATGAACAGATTATACAAACAAAATATGGCGTACCTATCACATAACAATCCTTTGATGAATGATTTTGATTCATTAGATATTTCTACTTCTTCTGGAAATGTAAGATTACTTTCATGGTACATAATCTTATTGTAAGTTCCTAGTAAACTGTCTGCATAAAACGGAGTTTCACCCACAAGCATTTCATATAAAAAAATACCTACTGACCACCAATCGCATTCCCTACCATATATTCCTGGAAAATAAATGATCATATTGGAAATTCGACTAGCCACAAATTTAGTAATTGAAAAGTTCGTCAACAGTATCAAAAAGATATCTTTTCTATATTGATTACACTCACTTGCTTATACTTTAATCTGAAATATAGCTTCAACTTATAGAAATAGAAATAATCAAAATATCATTGGCCTAACACAGATGGGATAACAATTTAATTGTTTTTATAGCATTTCTATCAATTTAGAATCATTTGGAAGCTATAAAAGTAACTAAAGTTTCACAGATAAAAATGGAACAAGATGAAATTCGCACAGTTATTGAATAATTTGCAGATTAATGTTTTATTTCTGAAGGAAATAAAATCTGATCTAAACAGCAAATTAAGTCATCTACTTCATATACCAAAGTTAAAACTTTGTTTGCGGAATCACTGTTTACAATTGTTTTATTTTCTGATCTATGCAAAACACTTTTCAATATATCCTCGCATTAAGAAATTAACAATCTGTTCTAAATGCAACGAATGGAATTACAAACTACCTTTCTTGAAAATCAGCTGCGTTTAGTTCTAATATATTAAGAGATAATGAAAAAATGATGAACTGCAACCATGTGACAGTCAGCCATTTCTAAGCTTTCTAACTGCGAATTCATAATATTTAGGATACATTATTATTATCGTTCATACCCTGTCCGTGACTTTGTAGCACCTCAGGCGAAATGTAGTCAGGGGTACCGACTACATTGTTGGATCTGACGAGTCCATCTTCATCCATCCTCATACAGGTACCAAAATCAGCTAGTTTCAAATGTCCGTACTTGTCAAGCAACATATTGTCAGGCTTTACATCTCTATGCACAAAACCCATAGAGTGTATCACATCTAATGCCAATACGATTTCCATTGTGTAAAACTTCGCCCAAGTTTCTGCAATAAAAACCAATTACCATGAATTGGAATCATAATATATCTTCTACAATTAAAGTGTCAAATAGAATGTAAGATGTAATGCAAATGCATTAAAATTAGTTCAGTCTTGCTAAGCTATGGCAAGCTTAAGAAGGTTACATACAAACTAGTTATCACAGAATGAATATAATATTGAACATAAATTCCTAAATCCATCATTTTAGTTAAAATATGTCAATATGTCCCTCTCTCTTCCGTTTCCTCACTTTGGCTGTATTTCTCATTCAATCTGCATATTTTACTCACCAGGAATATCATAATCAGACATCAAGTTGACTATATCTCCTCCAGGCATGTAATCCATTACCATATATAAATGTTTAGAATCTTGGAAGGCAAAATGTAGCTGGACGATCCATTCAGACTTAGCATGTGCCATGATATACCTCTCTTCCCAGAAGAAAGCAGAGTCTGACCGTTTGATCAGATCTGCTTTGCTCAGACGCTTCATGGCGTACACCTGTACATTTCGATGAAAAATATATACTAAATTTTTAAATATATATTTTAAAACCTTGGAATTTATTCGCAAGGTTTATGCGCATATGTAACATTCGATATGCGTCTGCACTGCCAGACGTTTTACTAATACTCATGCGATCGATTTAGCGACGATAAATCGTGTACACCATTTGAGTTAACTTGCATATACTCACATTAATTATCTATAAAGGTAATCTAAGTATAAATGCATTTTTGGGTCTGCAAACAGAAATGCTTTCCATACTCAATTTAAGTGAACGATATCAGATTATAAACAGAATATCCCCATTGCATTCTTACGAATGTTACTGAAAAAATTGACTAATTCACCAATTGTATTCAAAAAAAACAATATTCTATTACTACAAGTATCTAATAAAATATCTAATTTTGACAATGACCTATGCAAAATGAAAAGTACAATTGAAACTATTATGATGACTAGTGAGTAGAATTATATTGCAAATACAATGAATTATAAAATAAATTCTCATTCCATTTTATATAAGCTTTCTACTCTATGTGCACCTTCATTTGCTCTGAAACTAACCTGCCTTGTATACTTGTGACGCACCAGCTGGACTTTGCCGAAGGCACCTCTCCCAATCACTTTGATGTGTTCAAAATCATCAGTGTTCATGCGAAGATTAATTATATCACTGGCAAAGTCGTCATCTGAAATCATAACGAAATCTCTAATTGTTGGCATCTCTTTGTACCCTTAGTTGAAGACAGCATTCTGTCTACAATATCATAAATTGGAGTCACAAAGCCATTAAGACAGATCAAAATATTTTGCTGAAGGCTACTTTTTTAAGCAGGAATCAACTTTGCATAGTTACTGGCCACCTATCAGCACAATGTGGTCTGAAGTAGCACCAAAGCAAACTATATGATGGAGACATCAAATGTAGACAATGTGGAAAAAGAACAAAGTCAAAAGTCAAAGTCCTCTGTGAGTGTGAAACACTGTATTAACAAGAGGTAGCTTAATACCAGCAGCCAAACTGTACATGCAAGTGCAGGGTCCAAACCGTTAAAAGTGAGTGTTGGAAAGACATCTAAAAATAGATATACAGGGTTTTAGTTAACGATAGGTCATAATTTCGAGGGCTCAGTCCTGAGACTAAATCAAGTAGAGAAGTTCAAAAAACATGTGTCCTTAAAAAGTCTGCTTTTCAGGATAAAGGGTGTCAAAGTTATAAAAGAATGCTACTTCATTAATATCTCAAAGATCCTTGTGCTGATTTAGTTGAAATCTGGCAGTGCAGGTCATTGCAATAAGATGGTGAATTAGCATTGGACACTAGAAGACAATTATGAGTTTGAGTAGCTTATTAGTTTTTCGATGAAAAAAACACTTCATACCATGTCGACGATATTGAACCTATGTTTCAGTTTATACTAAATCGCATGCGAAATCGACATCTGTATAACAGCTTTAAGACTTTTGACCCATAAAATATAGCAACACTCAGTCTACTAAGACAGGTATTTCTGTACTTAATTGATATTAACATCATAATTTGTGATAAATTATATCACAACTTGACCATTTGTGTAAATAACTTGTGTTTGTAATAGTTCAAGTATTATCAGGAAATGTCTTAATTTGAATTGTAAACCTGAGCGTCAATAAATTCGAGTATATCTGGAATTTTAATGGTATTATGACGTACAGTCATTCACACATTGTAAAATTATAACCAAAAGAATTTGTTTTCAACTATTTTTATGAGTATGTTTTGACGCAGTTGCTTATAGATTATGTGTTAATCTGATTACACATACAAATTTGATGAGAACTGATATTGCTGAAACACAAAAATGTAAGTAGCAGATGGGATATGCTACAGGAAATAATGTTTAAAGATAAAATTGAAATAATGAAACAGAAGAAGTATGGCTGTTTTGATTATTATTTTGGAGGGCTTATAGATAACAGAAGAAGATAAAATATCAAAATATGATATAAAGACACATATACGATGTCAATCCATAAAAATGGTGGTACCTTGGTAATTTGATTGATTTATAAAGTTGAAACTCGAAAAGCTTCAATTCCTGGACCCAGATCAACTTTTCAGCAACATTTTTATACAAAATATACACCTGTAGGCCAACATTTTCTGGTATTTATAAATCAAATAATGTGTAATAAATTATGGCTCCATATACAAGCATGATATCATGACGATAACCTGACAAATCATGATTCGAATAATTATCCATTCATAAATAAATTGACATTGAAGAAATCTACTTATATTGTTATATCTATAGCTATAACTTAGAGCTAATATAACTTCAGAGATACAGCATGAGGCATGGAAGCCTAGTTGTTATGTTTGATGAGTGAAATCACAGTTTAAATTTCACTTTGAATGGTCCAAACAATAATGTGGCATGTGCCATTTGCTATAATGGAAGACAAATTATTCTTAAGAAGGCCATCTCTAATAAAGTAAGACTAGTTATTCTCCATTACTTGTCAAATTTGATGGAAGATGATTTTGTTTCAATTTAAAAAAAAAAAAATTTACAAAGAGAAAATTCAAGCAGTATATTATATATCTAAAAATTACCAAGATCTGTCATGTAATTTTAAAATAATTTTTTAAAATATAACCATTTACAGAGTTTATATTATTGCTTCAAATAAGCTTTGAGAATCAATGAATCATGTATTTCTATCAGTTTTTATTATATTTGCTACCATTCCATTTATAAGGATAATTCTCTTTTGTTACCAAAGGTTTTATAAATCTTGTATTGAAAAATCATGTTTATAAAATCAAGGTATCATGTATTGGCGGTAGAGTGATCTGTCAAGATCACAGTACTTAGGTCCTATTGGGATGCTTGTTTTTCAGAACTGGGTGTTCAGCCACACCATAGTGTAAAGGAAGATGGTGAAATGCAGAGCATCCCTTACACTGGCCACAAAAGGTCAGAGCTCCCCCAGAATGGATTCTTGAATTGATTGGACAGCTGGGCAGAGTCTGGTTGTAATGCCAGTATCACATTAATGAACAGCATCTTCATAGTACGACCAAATCTCACTTTGCTATTGCCAGGGGAGATGGCTTATTTTAGTACAAATCTCTTCTTAACATGAAAATTTTAACAATAATATAAAAGTATGTCATTATAAAAAAAGTGATGTTTTCATCAGATATACAAAGTATGTATAACCATATGTTCTCTACAATTGAATCAAACATTCCTTTCAATATCAGTACTAACACATGCCTATAATCCCATCTGTTCAAGAGATTCAAAAGTTATAAACACCTAAGATTTGAAATTTATCATATTATTATGATGGTTGTTTCATCACAAAAAGAGTTGATATATTTTACATAATCAAACAATGGGTATTACTTTGAGACAAATATAATACATTATTCCACACACACAAAAATATAAGTAACCTAATTTGTAATTCCTTATTCAGAATATCTACCATTATACCTGCTGTTATGAAAAGTAGCAATTTAGCTTTTAACTCATTTGAATATAAAGTTATAGGTGTCAAATTTGAATGATCAGTATAAAAGACCACCTGCTTCATTTTTTGAGATATGACATTTAACATTTTGAAAGAAAAGCAATTGATTCTCAGAAAACCCATCAGTTTGCAAAACAAAATAATTAATTTATAAAGTGGATATACATAAATTTACCCAAGTTAACATGCTGATACTTACGTCTATTTAAGTACACTTCAATATTTTTCAGTTTCTTTATTGCAGGATAGTCACAGTCTGTATATAAGGCCTGTACCGTATCCAGAAGGGAATCAATATTGCCTTTTCCTCTAGAATCTTGGATCTTATCTTCTAGAAGGCGAAGCCTCCTCCTACGATCGTCGTCCTGTATTGTATTCATATCTAAATAAGTTACCTGAAAAAGATTGTGCTTAGCTTCTGAGTATGTTAACAAATCATATTTCATGAAAATCGTGAATATGTCTGTGTTCTTGAGAAATTTCGTTATTGTGAATAATACAAACAGGAAATGCAAAAAATTTAGTTATAAGATAATAATATACATTCCCGAAAAAAATCTTTAAAAGTCAACCTCAACCACTCAGTACTAGAATCCATAATTCATGCTCCTCACCTTAACATTACAAAATATAACAACATAAAATGTATGCTTATCTTACAAAAAGCAGTATTAGTGATCAATATTTAGCGTATAAATAGCATTAAATTAAAACTAATTCACTTGAAAAGAAATCATATTTGTTTAATATCTAAGCAGCCATTTTAATATTCTTTTCTTATTCTTCTATCATTTTCACTTATCTGTTACGTCAGCTGTCAAAGTCAAAACTGACAACTGGTTCAAGCCTAAGCACAGAAAAGAGAGTCAAGCATCTAACCTCAAAGTTTCTCTTCTTCTCCTTGTGGGATGTGCTTGTGGGTGTGGCTTATACCTTTTACAGAGATTACAGCTACATCTACATGAATTGAATTTTTCGCATTGTACCCATTGTACGATGGACGAAATGCATGAAACATAAACAGGACTGTACTAATAAATGTCTAAGGTAGGAGATACATATTAAAAACCGAAGTATTAATGATAATAATTGGCATAGTGCCACTGCAGATTCCGAATACTGCAAAAATGTTATAAATCAAAAGTATTAGATATTCAGATTAATGCTTCTTATTTTACCTAACCTTGCAGATCTCTCAAAAGTTGTGATTTTGTCTCCATATTTGAAATTTCATTGTTCAATTTTTCTTATTTAGTATCACAGAAGCCGGTGATACTTTCCCCCTCCGCAAAAAGGAACCTAATGACTCGTTACGCTTTTCAATGGACGTATTCAAATTCAGCGTCGTCAAAAGCATATAGGTAGGTACCCAGTTTCGTTCGCTTGTAGCCCGTAAAAGCTACAACTCGATTTTTTGTCCAGATTTCACAACCATACACCCTCTGTCTTAGATTTAAATTGATGCTATCACTGCGAAAGAGAGATTTCATTTTGATGAAGGTTGAACGAGCCAGCTCAATTCTATGTCTGATTTCTTTATCAGGGTCCAATTATGGGGCAAAACTTCTCTTTTCTTAGTCTAATAGAAAATATGCCGCTGAATACGATGTGTTAGATTTGCTCTACGATGTCCTGTTCTCAGGGAAAAATATTTTTTCTGGATAGTTTCAAATCTAGGCGATGCTAGAAAAACAACACCCTTTTGGGGTAATTCGCGGACACTGATCCAAATCCGGCCTCCGTTTCCGGACTGTACTTAAAAGAGAGGGCCCAAGGAGAATTTTAATGCTTTACCACATCCAAATGACACTCGACTCGTTGGGCTTTTTAATGAACGTATTCGGATCCAGTCCTTCAAATACATAAGTCTCCGGACACCGCGCGAAGAGTGTTTCCCTTATACTGTCGATTTTTATTTCATTTCGATATCCCAATTATGTTTTATCATATCCGATAGAAAATTTTCCGCTGTATCCAATGCTATTCTCAGAATACAAATTATCCGGGGTGTATACTTTTTTATTATTGTATGTATTTAAATTGGGTAAAAGATCACAGTGGCTCATTAACCTTTTCATCGGTGAATTCCCGCCAGTAAATAATAATTTGGTTCACTATTTCTTTGTCATGTAGCTGGGTGGTATAAACTTTGTCGGGAATGTATTTATATAGGTATATTCTAACTAAAACACCATTAAGTACAAAAAATTATTTAATTTTGTTGCCTTTCACTCTTATTTTCACTAAGCAGATATAAAGGACTTCAAGCAGTCTTGATAGCATCTGAAATTATTTACAATGAAATGCCACGCCACAGTTATTGTTCATAGAATTTTTGTGTTGAATGTTTTATATTTCCTTATAGTACAAACAAGCGTAATACTTCTCTTTCACAAGCACAATCGGGATATCATTATGCAACAATGCTTTCACGTAATACTTCCATTTAAGTTTATTATACTATAGTTCTATAACTATGAGAAAATAAATACAACTTATTCGAGAAGATACAAAAACACAGATCTTAAACAGTACAACCTGTATAAAAAATAATATTAAATCAAGGTAAGTTTCTCACAAATAATATTTTTAACTAGTATCCAATCTAAATATGGCAGAAGTGAAAAATTGGTTACTGGAAAAAATATGTTTTTTCAACTTTTATAAACGTGCGTATTACATTTGCTGTGTTATGTTTTATTGCAGAATAGTTGTAAATTAATATACACAAAATACAGATACCTATACATATCTAGGTACGAAAGACCCAAATCTGATTATCAGCATTTAAGACTTTGACCTCACAAATTGTTTCTCATTCCATCTGAAAATAAGTCCTGCTACAAACCAGACAACGACAAAAGTCATAATAATTAATTATTGATAGTAACATAAGTATGGCAACATTTTATTTCAACATAGAGACATATTGAGACCCTCTAAATATGTGACTCCTTGGAGAAAACACAATTATTTGCTTTTTCACAGCGTGACTTTGGTTATGGTAGTTAATCCTGTGAAAGTAATCTTATAGGTAAGACAAAAAGACAAATATGTTTTGGTATGGCCCATAACACGACACTACCCAACGTGACGAAATGCATTGAGCACTACAGTAGAGGGACAACTAGCGATGACCGAGAAGTCTTGAAGATTATGCCAAATCTTGGAAGAATCACATACTTCAGGCAATATAAAATCTATATATCCAGCAAGCTTAAGAAAGGGTATAGAAGCTTTTCCCTAACTGAAAGAACAATCAACTTTCTAAGATATTTCATTCGAATGAAAATGCGCTGACAGTCATTTAGTTAGATTTTGTAATGCAAATGCCTCAAATACAATATAACAATTTGTGAGGACATAATCATTCAATACTATTAACCAGTGGCGTCTATCTAATGATTAATTGCACCCCCTCGAGTTTTCAAACAAAACAAACCAAGTGACGGCTTTTGTGGAAGTTAAAAATAAATGGAGGTATTATTACGTATAATAACTCATAAAGCCTTTTTAACGTCCGAAGTAGAAGACCAGACTTCTTAGCGGAAATGAAAAGGAGGCATATCAAATACTCTCACCATGTCATTATCGTGTGGAAAATAATGTATAAAGGACTTCCCCAAATTTAATAAAAAAATATAATGTTTCCAATTTCCCCAAAAGAAACTGTGGATTGAACAGTGTTTCGATGGAATTCGCAAAATATAATAAATATTGGGTAAGCATTTCTTTATTGTACGTACTAATTTTGAAAATATACACTCTATGTGAACCATTCCGAGCCGCCACTGGATTACACGCATACGTAACAGTTTCTTTGAAATGATGAACATTTTCTGTAGCTTCTATATTTCACGTTAATTGAGTTTTCGGTAATGTACTCCAAATAATATATAAGTACTTCTAGTTCCACAACTTACAATTTATTTTCAATGCTTAGAAGCTTAGCAGTCTTTTAGTAATGAGTGTTTCTAGAGCACCAGCTATGATCCACGTAAGCTCCACAGTTAGATTAAAGTGTGTCCAACCCATGAAAATGGCATTTTAAATTTTGTATTGAAGCATATGTTTAAGGCGTTTTCAATATTTACTGCAGTTCGAAAATGTTAACCGCACAATTATAACATGAAAAAGTCTAAAGAACCTTGACTTGTAAATGATTTTCATAAGTTTTCCTTTATTCTAGACTAACGCCCTTTTTTACGATAGTGTGACACACTCCAACGGCATTTTTGTAGCGAGAGAAATGACAGTGCATCATTAAAGAATATGTGTAAATTACAATTAAATAACATAGATTCGATATATGTTCAAAATAGCCAGAACTCATTCTAATCACTGGAAATGGTTCTGTTGTTGCTAGTCATGGATTAAAATAGAAACGAATGGAGTAATAGAAATATAAAACGCAAAAATTACAAGTAATTTCAGGTATATTCATGAGGAACTAGTACCCGGGACTGAAAGTGTAATTACTTATTTGTATTCCAAGTCTATTTTTAAAAAACAAAAATTTCTAAGGAGTTGTTATCCTTGCTACTCATTCTTCAAGAATCAAATTTGGTATTTTCCATTAATGGAAAAACTTGTTAGAAAAATATAACTATTTTGAACAATAATCAAATACTTGAGTTGCAAATATTGCTATGTATAACATATATACACTGTTCTACAAATAATTGCTATGTGCCATGAAGTAACAGATATTTCACATTTACAGCCTAGCAAGTATATTACGTTAAAGTTATGGTCTATAATCATATAACTATATATGAAACGTGGTTCTTTTTGTGTGACACATATAGTTTCGATTGCATATGATTTTGATATGAGATAGCAATCGTGATATTCCTGGAACTTACACTTTTCTACATTCAGAAAATATATGGATCCTAGTCTAGAACATACTACATATTCAAATAAACCAGTACAGGGAAGTATAATCACCTTTTGACATAGGTAAATCACAAAAACATGGCAACAATTAGTAATAAAGGAAATGCGGAATTAAAAAGTACGAATTGGAGATAAGAATCAAATAAAATATTGGCGCGAAATGCCAATGATCTGATACTTGTAAATTTTCGTAACCTGCTATCCATTTTAGTTTCTATAAATTCAGGATTTACTACAGGAAAAGCTTTTGTGGTTAAGACAATTTGACGGAACTGATATAGTATCTCAAACATAGGTACTTTTAGAACCAGTGACAGGAATCGTATGATCATTATTTCATATGTCAATCACATGCAAACTAGTGAACAGTTCCTAATAATGAACAAAGAGGTGGAGTGCAACTATTAACAGAAATGCTGGGTTTTTATGTATGTATCCTAAATATTGAAGAAGCTCTAACTCTAATACTAACAGCATCAATTAAGAAAATATAGATACTTATTCATTTTAATATTGTTATGCCATCTAACTTCAATAAACTAAAATGTTAATACCATTCTTTATAAACTTACATTTGATAGCTCCGTCCCACTTCACCCTGCATAAATGATTGAGATTCATGTCTCTGAATTTCTACTCGCACACCACAGGACAAAAGATGAATAGTGCTATCAGACTTTTATAAGCATGTATGTGTCACAATTGCCGACAAATTTCACCTAACTATAATGAAATTGAATTAAATGACATCTAGACATAAAAGTATCAAATCTTAGACAAGCAATGAAGTTTTTGTTACTATTATTTAAAGCACGGATCGAACATTGAATAGTTGTTACTAGTTAGACGCGATATAAATTGAAGAGAACAAAGATTCACGTTATCTACTCAGCAAATGTAGGCATTTGAATTACACATATATTGACTACATGAATTGCTCAATGCTGTTATAAATATCCTCCTAGCAAGTTTATGACAAGTAGCCCCTTATTGATATTAAAGATATAGACGAGTAATATTGAAGATGAAAAGCTAGAAAGCATTTCAGTCTGTTCAATAGAGGCCATAAGAGAAAAGTTTATATACAAAAAAGCGATGGAATTTTGTTTCTCTATGAATTATCTCACACTGAAAAATAAATGCCGTTCCCAAAATATGGACGGAATTCACTGAAATAAATTAAAATACTAATTTAGGGGACTAATACTGCCAACTGTCCCTTTACTATTGTCTTATCGGATAATTTTTTTCATCACACATACAAAATGCATCAGTTATTCAGTCAATAGTATGATTAAACATTATATACTAATGGTAAGACAATTAAAAATTAATGTCTTGGAAGTTAATTGCTGAGAGCTTGAATCGTACAAAAATACCGTACGTACATAAAAAATATAAACAATACATTGATTTTGAAATTATTCCAAAATTAATCTAACGCAGAATAGTCATAGCAAAACAACCTTTACTCACTTTGACAATGAAGTGAATATTTGAGTGACTGTTGTGCTGATATCTTTCAATTATCATTCTAACTGCAAGTCATTTACAATATCCGCTTGTTAAAAGGATTTAGCTTCAACGTAACATCAAACTACTTATTTTTTGGGCGATTAAATCTGACAAATCCTTCATGAGAAAAATCGCCTAATCTGATATATCAATAAACCAACTTGGGTTGCATCTGAAGAGGGCTCGGAAATGAAAGGTTCTATAAAAATTTTCAACTTTTCACACTGTGACGTGTAAGTTCTCTCAAGCTTTGAGAAGGCTTTTTTGTTTTTTGCTCTTTAGGTTTCCAAGAGAGCCCTGATTTTCAGATTTCCACGGGCCCGAATTTTTTCTCGACGTCCCTGATTACAGCACTGTTCGTCCTTTCTCCGTTGCGTCGAGTATCAAAGACCGAATCGTAACTTAGAATTTAAGCGACTTATCCTACATTGCTGCCCGGCCAATCCCCTCAGTTAATGAAAGAGCCCCAGTTAGTGGACATATGGAGACGCCTCAGTAGATCCATGGTTGGCGAAACCGGCGAGAGGGGATTGTGATGTGATGGCAAGTTGGCGGTGTAGCTGTTGCTGAAATATCTACCAGTATGTGGAGACTGTAGATGTCTATGCTTAATCACCTCGCGCTCTACCGGGTTCATCGCATACCCCTGGATGAAGAAATACAGTTTAATTATTTATGCAAGGCTAAGGCCAAGTTATTATATTATATTAGAGATGGTATTAGTGTGGAACGAAGTTTCAGGACTTCGGCCAGACAGGATCTTTTTACACTCTTATATAACAACCTATGTTTAAAAAAACATATTTTTGAATGACTAAACGCTTTTCCTTAAGACTTTTCATAATTTTGACTTTTCATGACTTTCCAAATAATGGTAGTATTTATACTCAGATTTGCCAATTCCCGTCCTGTTTTAAGGAAAATAAATAAAAACAATTTATTCCGCCATATTTGATGGTAAATTCATTAAGTAAATACCTAATGGATCAATTTTGATTCATTCAGAAAAAATATATTTAATTTTCAACAAGAAAAAACTATCTGAAATTACTCAAATTTTATTTAAAACGCACTGTATATGCTTTTTTCGCAGGTAATATATAGTCATCTCAGTGAAAGTAGTCTTAAAGGGTCATGAAATTCTGCAGTAAATCCTCAAACCTATTCTAATTACATTAATTGAGAAAAAATCAGAAAATAGCATAATCGCTTTACCTGTAGAGTATTAATTTTATCTCAGGATTCTGTACTTCTACTTTTCCGTCCCCTAAGTGAACCAACAATAGACTTTAAAGCTGCCCCAATACCTGCACTGGGAGTAGTTGCAGTTGTGTTTGTGTTGCTGACCCCATGTGGATGTGCATCTAAGCACTTCTGATATCTTAGCTTAAATCAAAAAGAATTCAATTAACTAGAGTGTCATTCAAAGTTCTCGTGGATCTAGATTTTGTTGAAAGCTTTCTATTCATTCATCTGTAAGTCAAATTTTGAAGATCAACTCATCACAAGTGTCGCCCTCTATGCCCATTGGCAACTTACGAAGTCAAAGGTCCTAACACCGGAACTGCCTTGAAGCGGAAATAGATGTCCCCATAGAGGGCGACACTTGGAGATGAGTTGATGTTGCTATCACACCCTTGACTGGGTTGTGTATATACGATTGCTCTCTACAGTGTACAGTTAGACCACTAGGCTATACTGACGAGTCTAGGCTGAAGGCGAAACATGCTGGTATATAGCAGGTCTGATACATAATGGAGAGCATACACTTGATTTTTTAAGACTTAAATACAAAAAATTAAATACTATAAATTTTGAATATCAGAATGAATTCCAGGATCTCACCAAACTTCAATTTTAGGAAAGAGAGATCGAATTTGAAGATATTATGAACTTGTCGAAATCTCGCATGTTAAGTTTGTTTACTTCCTCCATGTATGGTCGTCATTTTGAACGAACAGTGGTCTAACGCGTTGCAATTGGTGTGGACGGTTCCTCCAAACGTTGACTTCAGAGCGTTCGATATACACAAAAACCTACTGAATTCTGCATCGAATTTCGGTATTGATGCGGCATGATATTGAAAGCGTATAACAATAATTACCTTACAAGCTGCTTCGATCGTTTTACATAAAGCTCCGGACGAAGGTTCGCAGTAAAATACGTGTGACATAAAGGTATCCTGTGCCGTATGTACTATGAACGCACAGTGCTTGATAACTTTGCCTATTCCCAAGAACGATAAGTATCTAACTCGGCATTCAGCTAACAGCCGGTCATCCTGAAATTAGAGAAAATAAAAATACTTGTCAGTCAAACTTTCATTCCTATAGGATTTTCCGAGCAATCACTTTCATGGTTTTCAAGAGTTACGTGATGAAGGGGTTCCTCAAGGATATATACCTGGGCGGGTTCTTTTTTCTTTGTACATACAAACGCAGACGAAAAATGCTAGGTTCACAAAGTAAGGAGTATGTATTAATGCAAAAAAGACTGCCAAGAAATGTACGCAGCTTGAGAATGATTTTTTATGAAAAACTTACTTTCCATGGCCACAGTTAATTCAAAAAATTTTTTATAGCTAATTATATATAAAACATAATAGTTCTAATTGAACCCTGAATGGATTGTTATAGTTTGAAATATAATCGTATTTTTCAATATTCTAGTCATTTTAAGGTGTAGTTCTAAGCTTCCTAGGTCCATCATTTTGTACCATCCATAATTTAAGTATTTCTCGAATTTACAATAATTTATCAAGAGAAATCAAATCACTTTTTTAGTGTAATTAGAAATTTTTTAGTATGAATTTCGACACTATCATCAAAGGTGGACGGCAGCGATGCAAGTCAAATTTATTTCAAGGTTGCAGTATTTATTTGGTAAACTTTGCTTCTATTAAGCTATATCGCAATATCAATTGGTGTAATTAACTCACAGCTGAATGATGTATGGAAATCATCGAAGGAGCAATGGCGACGTTGACTGGTTGCCACTCTTCCGGAGGTATGCTAGCCACCAATCTGTCGATAGATTCATTCAAAGCATCGATGCCCGTCGACGACGAAACTTCGGTACTTCCTAAGTACTGCGCCCGAAGAATTTTCTTTGGTTCTTCCATGGGGGTTGGGAAGGATTGCGCTGTAGACATTGTAAAAACTTTACGTCTAATTGTATTCAATATTTTTGTTGTGAGTTTTTTTTGTTAGTAGAATATCCCTGAGCAATCTAAGTATATCGAAAGTTACAGGAGTGTTGTGAGATTCAAATTTTCATTTATGCACAATGCAGAATGTTTTTGGAAATAATTGAAGTCGAGTATTAGTGTCACTTCTGGAACTTATTCTATAGTTATCTTGTTAATGCGTCTTTAGTTGTCCTGGCCGTCAATGGAAAGCAAATATGATTGAATCGGCTGCCTCGAAAGCCTTTATCAAATAAATTTTGCCGAAATATTAGTACAATTATTTTATTCGTTATATTTATATGATTATATGATTGCATTGTATCCGCACATGAGAACTGGCATGAGTACTAATGAGCTGCAGATGTAGGACAGCTCTGCCACATTTCGTAGTGACACCTTAAAGTAGTCTACTCACTCTATGGATTGAAATTCACGTTACTGATACTTGAGTTCGCGAAAAGTTTACTTATTCTTATATATATTATTTTGGTGAAAAAACGTGGAAAATGCAAAATTAAAAGCGTTTTATCTTGGTCAGCGGCTCAACTTAGAATTTAATTTACCAAAAAACTGTGCTGTTGCTCGATTCTCAATTTTGCAGACTTGTTCCTCTGGAAAGACACAGTCCAAAAATTCCTCCAGTCCTTAAAAATGGATAAATCGTAACTCATAAAAACCTTCTAATGTAATAAATATTTGAAAACGATTCTCAACACTTTGATAGTAATCATTTTATCTGCGTTGCCCTACGAATTTGAGTGCGTCTCATAAAATAGCTAAATTGGAGTGATGCATCTTCGTGTTTTCAGCTACGAGTCAGTCTCATGCAATTCTACGGAAAATTGGCTTCGGCTAAAAAATGTATATATACTTACACATAAAGATCTGGCTGGACCTCGCCTGCCTCCGGTGGTCCATCGGCAAGTTGTTCGGCCTACATGCTGTTGCGGGCGCCATGCCTCCGCCGCCGCCGCCACCGAACATCTTGCCCCCTCCACAGCCCGAGTCGCCCACCACCCTCACCAGATTCTGCTGGAGACTGCGCTCGATCATGATCTTCTTGCAGATGTCGCGCAACGTATTGGCGATCGTGCGGGCCGGCATGTCGCATCTGAACACGTGGCACATGTGCTTCCTGGTCGTGCGGTCGCGAGCCACGTACGCGAAGTCTCTATTAACGAAATCGAATATTCGAATGAAACACAGAAAGACAGTAGTTAAGACGAGAAGAGGTTAATGTTCTATGTACACATCTCTGAAGCTTCTGGACACAATCCAAAAACAGTCAGTTTGCCAGTACAGCAAACTCGCATCCTTAGCAGCTCAAACTTCCAACACCTCTTCCAAGTAATTCTTTTGGAGAACCTCGGCTTTGAAGAATGAGCTGTCGAGGACTTTGTTACCCGAGAGTTATAATCTATTTGCTTTAAGTACAATGTTGGGAGATATTTATCATCTCGCAGTGCTTCTGGAGAGCGATAGGCTTTCTGCTTTTCCAAGAGCTTATCCGTTAAAAAAATATTGCGAAAAAAATACATTCGTTTCCACAATCCCTGAAATATGCGTTACGGCAACGTCGCACTATAAGCAGAGTAGATAAAAGTTTAATATGATGGGTTTTTATGAGGTCAACACCCTTTATCTAATTTTTAATCACGTATATCTATGTCATTCAGTGCACAATCTAACATTGAATGTTGGCGTTTTCTGGTATGTATGTAATCACAACATAAGAAGAGTAGGGGACCAAGATATACACTTATCAGACGCGCATAAACGCAAAATACGCTAGCAGGCTGCTCGCGCTGTGCGCGTTCCAGAAATAAAATGAACTCTATACGTGCTATTCGAAAAAGGGAGTGGCCAGAGGAAGTGCTGGGTTTGCCAATCCGTACGTCTAAGAATATTATATCGGAATGCTACTGTTTTCTATACTCTCCCTATGTTCTACTATGATGTCATATACAAATATGTTCACTTTTACTCACCTTTCCCTAAACATCGAAGCAGCAAGAAAAATAAATTTCAGTTCAAATAAAGACTTCAAATTAATATGAATATTTATACTTTAAACTGTATTAAAAATACGAGCGTACGTAATTTTTTATATAACCCAGTTTTTATGTAGTCAAGACATTTTGACAAAATTTCCATAAATTAACTTTCTATTAAAATATAAAATATATCTGCTCTAGCAATGAATAAAACTGCTTAACTTACCGCCCATTATCCCTTCCTACACCCCAAACACGAATAGTATGGATTGGTTGAGTATTGAGAACAGTTAAATTCTCAGGATCAAACAGCTTCAATGATCCTTCATCTAAGTCCATGAACAAATCTTTGCCCTAAAATAAGATTCATTAACAACTGTGACATTTAGTGTAATATATGATTGTATAAACTACAGCTATTACTGATAAACAAACAAAAATAATGATACAAACAGACAAGGAGATAGATGCAACTGTCATCATTGTAATATGTCGTTGAGTATGATACTATTACCAACTAAAGAACCTTTAGATATTAAAATAACGATACTTACATCTCCCCACCTTCCAACAACATCCAAAATATCATTCTTCCCTAATGATAGATCTACAATACATTTATTTACAGCCTTGCTACTCCTTTCTGGAGTCAAATCTTCCTCTGAAATTTCCACCCAACCTAATGATCGCACTGCAAATCTGATTGGACGTTCCTTCTGATCTTGGTCAGCTTTCGAAGGAAAGCTCCTCCTCCTAAAATTACTATATGTGAGGATAAAATACTAAATGAGTTCATTTGTATGAAGCGAAGACGTACACATCAAGAATGGTGGAATATATTGTACTATATCCAAGTTCCGACATATTATCAATGGTTCTGATACCCTAGCCTAGTATTTACTTACTTCAAGGCTATTTCTTCTTTCCTCTTCCTATCGTCACTCTCAAGGTCCAGTGCTGAGCTCGTGGTACTCCTGGTCACAGAGAGGTTACTCTCAAATGAAGCGATGAAGTCACTCTCTTTCAACTCGCATTTTGAGTCCGATTTGGTTATGCTATCTTTCGTAACTAATGGCATTTCTCTTTGGATTGTTCCACTTTTTATATGCCAATAGTATGGACCATCTTCATCTATGGATTAGAATGATTTTAGATTAGATGGAATCAAAACAATCTGCCTTCGATGGAGAACACAGTGAAACGTGACTAAGCTATTACAACTCGAATACATATATGGAATTGATAACTTGAATTTTGGACTAAGAACTTTATCTAGCCTATTGAAATGTCTACGTACCTTCATGTTTCTCCCAACCGGGTGGAAGTTCGTTTTCACTGTTCCACTCTTTCTCTGGACTACATTTATCAAGATCAGCCGAGGATTTCTGTGGATACCTTTTAACTGGTATTGCATATAAATCGTTGGTGATATTTCCCACGAAATGTGGAATAGCGTTTCCATCTTCTTTGTCTGCTTGCTCACATAGACTGCAAGATGATCAAAATTACCAACTATTAACCAACACGCCGTCAAACAACACAGTAACACTATTACAGCAATTTTTCAATATATGATGAAGTGATAAATCAGTATCCCGGTAGGAATAAAACAACATGAAATCCAGTAAAAAGTTTTCTAATGTTTGAGCTTCAAAAGGCTAGTCTACACGATAAACTACTAATAGATTTTGCTCCATCAAAAAGTTCAATGAAATATGTAAGGAATTTGCGAATGATTTGACGTATATCTCAGGGCACTGTTACTGTTAGGAATATAAAAATAACTGATTATTCTTATAAATAATCATACCAAGTGACCAGTTCTTACAATGTATGTCTATTTTAAAATCAGCATTTTTCTAGCAAGTGATTTAATGTTACTAGAGTGTAAATAGTCAAAGGATATAAGAAGGAGTTTATATGTACATAAACTGAAAACCCCCCTTAAAACTGTATACTAGAAAAATCACAAATCAGCCCGATTGATGAAAATATATAGAAAACATTAATTTTTCTTTTAGTGGAAAACTATTGAATAATAAATTATATGCCCCTTTAAAAAATTTTGTCCATTCACTCTTCGTGATTTTGTATGTGTTATCAGATAAGGTAAGCGATATGATGTATCGTGTTTACCGGGTAGACAATCCTTAGGCTCAATTGTATGGTGGTCTTGTATTATATTGAAAATATATATTTTTTCATTTCACACTGTTGTTTGTTGTGCGACTGTATGGAAAAAACTGTGCTATTCCAAAAATACGATAATTTGTGACAAAGTGTCACGAAATAAAAAACTATGAAAACTAAGCAAAAACATCTATAGTTTTTTACATACTTTTCCCAAACAGTTGGTCTTTCTATCTTGTCCTTTTCAGACATGGTATTTCCGTTCCACTCATTACCCCTACAAAAAACAATATTCGTTGTTGACTTGGAACTTTGTTAATTCTAATCTACTACTTGATTCTTCAAGGATTTTACGTATTTTTTTTTTGTTTTCAACTTTATTCAATTATTTTACAAATTCCATCACGCGTGTTTTACGTCGAAAAAGTATAAAGATTGGTGTATCTGTGAATATCTTGACAGTATTTTTGCGACGTCCAAACGAAATTGCCAAAACATTATCAGGATACTTCATTACGAAATATCAGGAAACTTTGAGATTGTATTGAATGTAACAAAAATACATGCCATCTCGTGTCCCACACAGCTTTAATTTATGTGACATGAAATCTGTATGTAGGGTATTTATTACTCATTTATATATCAATACATTCCATATATGAGCTTTATTATGCACTGTAGTTTTGTGAAAATAATAAAATTTGTTAATTGAATTGGTAACAGTAAGAAGTTTGAATAAATACTGTTATCGACACATGCTGTTCAAAATTATTTATAAAATTTAATTGAAATATTCTAAAAGTACGTCAGCTTGGAAAGATATTCAGTGCATAGATGTGTACAAAAACTAAATAGATCCAATTGAAACAAGGTAGTGCATTTTTCCTTCATTTTCATATATTTTTATGACATAAATGTAGGTATATTGTGTACCTTCATCTGTCTGAAAATATATGTAGAGGTAATATTCTATGCAGTATTGGTAGTTAATGTCCACAACAACATATAAATAGAATCCGACAAACGCTCGAAAGGTTAAATAGAATGAGATATTCATTTGATTTACAGTAGCTTTGTTAAATGTAAATTGAATTAGTTACACGTGGTGTGATTTCAATATATCTGAGGTATATCTTGTGAACTGAAACGGTTTTCATTATGATCCACATCATAATGTGGTATATAACCTCTTGACTTGAATGGAAAAGTGAAACTTAATTTGTGACATTGACCGAAAAAAATAAGCCACCTGAATATACGCAATTAAACAACAACAAATGCAGACATTGAATGAATACAATATCAGGAATTGGGTTAATGAATTCATTGTTTTTCTGTATAGCTCCTATGAAAAACATAATTTCTCTTCTAATAGGATATATTGCGACAGATAAGGAGCAAATTAATAGTTTTTCAGTTTTTTAAATATACTCATATTCGAACCATCAATCCGACCAAAAGAAAAAATAATATAAATGCCGAAGAAGGTTTGAGGGCACTTTCTTTCAAATTCTTAGACAGGTCGGAACAGCAATAAAATTTGGTAATATTAAATTTTATTATGGTGATATTTGAAAGACCAGACTATATCAACATTCTTCATCAATAGGTATAATAAAAAAAATAGCAAGATTCTAATAATTTGTCATACATAAAACATTCCATAAATATTTGACATGAAGAAAATCCATAGAATGGTAGACATTATAACCAGAGCCAATGCAAGAATTCATAACGGAGCAAAAACATTGATACACAAATTAGAATGAGCAAAATCCAGATGTTGGACTCACGGGTCCCATCCGCACCAAAACACCGGGATCGAGATAAGTTAACCACTGCAATGTATGTATTTAATTTACTTTTCCTCTGTTTACATAGTTAGGGATGATAACTCATCCGACTAGTCTTCCGTAAAACTCCCTCCCAGAAAGCCTATTTAGGCAAAATAAAGGCGCAAACTGCAGTGTTCTACTATAGGGACATTATCGCCTACATAAACATATGAAGTTCATGAAGCTACCACAATTAAATCTTTCATTGTGAAAAAAATTAGGCGGAAATGGTCCAAAAACGCAATCTTATAAATAAAGGCGTCTAATTTTATATACACAACCCCCTAAAATCTAGTTATTGCCGATAAAGCTATGTAATGTTAATGTAATGTCATCTAACATTCACATGTACGAAGTTGAAGAAATACCACGAACCTTCTGTTATCGACAAAGTCCTGCGTGACAGGCCCGGAGTTTAAGTCGACCCCCATGGATCCGATGTCGAGAGTTGCATAAGTTTTCCTGCTGGCTGTACTCGAAACAGGAGCTTTCACTCCATGACCCATGTTGCAGATGTCATTCAATTCCTGGTAGATATCTTCGTAGATGTTTTGTTCGGTGTTTGAGTTGAGGGCATCGTCCAAACGATCGGTAGGGCCAAGCCGATAGTTCGGGTTTTCATAGCTTAAAAGACCATTTTCTGCAATTTCAAAAAAATATTTCTAATAACTGACACATGGACTCAAATTGAAGTATTGTCTTGTATTTATCATTCATTTTTAGTCCATATAGAGGAGGAACATTAGCGCGGAATACAAAAACAGAGAACAATAATTATAGGACAATGTCCTAATTGTGTACGATACTCCTTCACATCAAGTACACTACTACAATTACAACAGAAATTAACTGCATCAGTCAATCTTGGTCCATATCATTTATCACAATTTTATTTTGAAGCTACCGACTGAAATGTCATCCTAAAGGTTTACGGTCGCGATTATTTGAATTTTGTCACGAATGGAAAAGTTACTCCACTTAAAAGTATCTGATAATAGCCTACAACTAAACAAATTTCAAGCTAGATCCAGAACTACCTTCAATTTAACCAAAAAAACACCCCCTCTCTTCCAATTGCAGTATTTGTTATTTGCAGAAAGTAAACTTGACCGAGAAAGATGCCCTTGTGTTCGTGAGCTATAAGATACAGACAGAAAGATTGAATGACTCGACCAGTGAGTGATATGGTTATCGTAGACGTTTATTAAATCGTTTTTCGGCTGATGCTCAGAAGTTAAACGTTATAGAGAAAGATGCCCACGTCTTCATAGGCTGGCTAAGCTATGACCACTGGCATAGACAGATACAGACAGAAAGATTGAATGACTCGACAGGTGAGTGATATGGTTGTCGTATACTTTTATTAAATCGTTTTTCGGCGAATGCTCAGAAGGTAAACGTTACCGAGAAAGATGTCCACGTCTTCATAAGCTGGCTAAGCCATGACCGCTGCCATACAAAGATACAGCCAGAAAGATTGAATGACTCGACAACTAAGTGATATGGTTGTGGTATACTTTTATTAAACTGTTTTTCGGCTGATGCTCAGAAAGTAAACGTTACCGAGAAAGATGCCCTCGTCTTCATACGCTGGCTAAGCCATGACCGCTGCCATACAATGATACAGACAGAAAAATTGAATGACTCGACAAGTAAGTGATATGGTTGTGGTATACTTTTATTAAATCGTTTTTCGGCTAATGCTCAGAAAGTAAATTTTACCGAGAAACATGCCCTTGTCTTCGTGAGCTATAAGATACAGACAGAAAGATTGGATGACTCGACAAGTGAGTGATATGGTTGTTATATCCTTTTATCAAATCGTTTTTCGGCGAATGCTCAGAAAGTAAATTTTACCGAGTAAGATGCTCTTGTCTTCGTGAGCTATAAGATACAGACAGAAAGATTGAATGACTCGACCAGTGAGTGATATGGTTATCGTAGACGTTTATTAAATCGTTTTTCGGCTGATGCTCGGAAGTTAAACGTTATAGAGAAAGATGCCCACGTCTTCATAGGCTGGCTAAGCCATGACCACTGGCATAGACAGATACAGACAGAAAGATTGAATGACTCGACAGGTGAGTGATATGGTTGTCGTATACATTTATTAAATCGTTTTTCGGCGAATGCTCAGAAGGTAAACGTTACCGAGAAAGATATCCACGTCTTCATAAGCTGGCTAAGCCATGACTGCTGCCATACAAAGATACAGACAGAAAAATTGAATGACTCGACAACTAAGTGATATGGTTGTGGTATACTTTTATTAAACTGTTTTTCGGCTGATGCTCAGAAAGTAAACGTTACCGTGAAAGATGCCCTCGTCTTCATACGCTGGCTAAGCCATGACCGCTGCCATACAAAGATACAGACAGAAAAATTGAATGACTCGACAAGTAAGTGATATGGTTGTGGTATACTTTTATTAAATCGTTTTTCGGCTGATGCTCAGAAAGTAAATTTTACCGAGAAAGATGCCCTTGTCTTCGTGAGCTATAAGATACAGACAAAAAGATTGAATGACTCGACAAGTGAGTGATATGGTTGTCATATTCATTTATTAAATCGTTTTTCGGCGGATGCTCAGAAGGTATACGTTACCAAGAAAGATGCCCTCGTCTTCATAGGCTGGCTAAGGCATGACTGCTGGCATACAAAGATACAGACAGAAAAATTGAATGACTCGACAACTAAGTGATATGGTTGTGGTATACTTTTATTAAACTGTTTTTCGACTGATGCTCAGAAAGTAAACGTTACCGTGAAAGATGCCCTCGTCTTCATACGCTGGCTAAGCCATGACCGCTGCCATACAAAGATACAGACAGAAAAATTGAATGATTCGACAAGTAAGTGATATGGTTGTGGTATACTTTTATTAAATCGTTTTTCGGCTGATGCTCAGAAAGTAAATTTTACCGAGAAAGATGCCCTTGTCTTCGTGAGCTATAAGATACAGACAGAAAGATTGAATGACTCGACAAGTGAGTGATATGGTTGTCATATTCATTTATTAAATCGTTTTTCGGCGGATGCTCAGAAGGTATACGTTACCAAGAAAGATGCCCTCGTCTTCATAGGCTGGCTAAGCCATGACCGCTGCCATACAAAGATAGAGACAGAAAAATTGAATGACTCGACAAGTAAGTGATATGGTTGTGGTATACTTTTAGTAAATCGTTTTTCGGCTAATGCTCAGAAAGTAAATTTTATCGAGAAAGATGCCCTTGTCTTCATGAGCTATAAGATACAGACAGAAAGATTGAATGACTCGACAAGTGAGTGATATGGTTGTCATATCCTTTTATTAAATCGTTTTTCGGCGGATGCTCAGAAGGTAAACGTTACCAAGAAAGATGCCCTCGTCTTCATAGGCTGGCTAAGCCATGACCGCTGCCATACAAAGATAGAGACAGAAAAATTGAATGACTCGACAAGTAAGTGATATGGTTGTGGTATACTTTTATTAAATCGTTTTTGGGCTAATGCTCAGAAAGTAAATTTTATCGAGAAAGATGCCCTTGTCTTCATGAGCTATAAGATACAGACAGAAAGATTGAATGACTCGACAAGTGAGTGATATGGTTGTCATATCCTTTTATTAAATCGTTTTTCGGCGGATGCTCAGAAGGTAAACGTTACCAAGAAAGATGCCCTCGTCTTCATAGGCTGGCTAAGGCATGACTGCTGGCATACAAAGATACAGACAAAAAGATTGAATGACTAGACAAGTGAGTGATATGGTTGTCGTATAATTTTATTGAATAGTTTTTCAGCTAATGCTCAAGAAAGTAAACGTTACCGAGAAAGATGCCCTCGTCTTCATAGGCTGACTAAGCCATGACCGCTGCCATTAAAACATAAGACAGTAAGATTGACTCGACAGGTTATTGATATGGTTGTCGTATACTTTTATTAAATCGTTCTTCGACTGATACTCAGAAAGTAAACGTTACCGAGAAAGATGCCCTCGTCTTCGTGGGCTTGCTGAGCCGTGACTGCTGCCATACCACGGATCAGTGTGGTGAGTAATGCGCAGTAAGGGCTCCGGACATCCGATAAGAAGACGCTACTTAAGTGTAGACCTACAGGAGCTCTTTGCAGCTCTCCAAACAACATTCCCAAGACAGCCAATCGTTCCTACCTGGAAATAAAGAAAATATGGTAAATAATGCATTGTTTCTTTCTGCTCTGGATGCGAGTTTATTTTCGAAATTTTATAAAAATAGGAAATCTGAGAAATGTAATTTCGTAAACTCATCAAATGGTTCTCTCTCGTCCATCTTATATATTCTACTGTCAAAAAAAAAAAATTTACATCATCTCAAAAAACCAAACTAACCGATCAAAATCTTCCATAATTGATACTACAGTTGAATTACAGAATCAACTATTTCACGCCATTTTTAAGACGCTGAATAGCGTTTTCCTTTCAATTCATGATCGCTATTCAGTGAAAATGTAGCTATGCATAATAAAAGTCGCTAAACTAGAAACTGAACCCCGTTCGAAAAAAAATAAGTACGCCCTGTAAGACCGTATAACATAAAAAATAACCTAAAGGATTAAAATTTGTTAGAATCATTCGAAATGCATCAGGAATCTATTATGTTCATAAGTTAGATGTATCGTCGTAAATTCCACAGCTATTGAAAAGTCTGTAATTTTAGTGATTTGAACGCTAATACAACAATGATAATGTCTAATAAGTACGGAGTACTACCGGGGTTCACAATTATATAGATGATAAAAAGTATATTTTATCGACATCTAATTTTTTGGGATATCCCGCTTCACCCACCACTTATTGAGCCTCACAAAAAATGATGAGGGGCCTCAGACACGACTTAAACTTATTAAGCGTTTTCATATACTCTCTTCCTTTTATGACGATTACTCCGATGCCACCGATTTTCGAAAACTATAAAACTATTTCGTCCTTCAGGTAAATTAATTGTGTACTTAGCACACAGTTTTTCAAATGAACCTATTTTTCTTTCAGAGACGCGTTTCGATTTAGGTATATTCAAATCATTGTCGGACTGTCACATTTGACTGTCACAGTAGGAACCTATTAACAAAGTTTCATCCAAATCCGGAAGGCACCTTGCGAGTTATATAGAAGACAGACAAACAAGCCGAGGGAAATGGTCTTTCGTGATGTATATGCCATGAAACATTAGGGAAATACAATATATCGATTACGTAATTTTTCGTAATTACTGAATACGCCTATTGGCGTGGAAAGTAAAACCTTATTCATATTGAAAATCAAAATATTCGGGAAGCAGCTTGGTCACAACAACATATAAATACCGCTCAACTTTCTGCAATGTCAATCAGCTGACTCTTTACATAATTATTAATTAAACTTATAGTTTTAGTTGCTATGGCAAATGTGAACCTTTACAACATTGAAACACACCTTTCAAACACGGCCGATTTGCTCCCGGGAAGAAAAACCACAACAATTTCGTGAAAATCACACCCGTCTTATTCGGTTCAATATCAGAAATGTCCGCAATCTCTCGATACACTTTTCGTACGTGGTATTTTCTCAGAAAATCGCGTTTCAGTCGAGCACTTAGCAGCGTTCTCGCGACTCCCGATCGATGACTGACTACGTTCGTTTCATAGTTTTTCCCAGGAGCGCGGTTCGCCAATTTAATAGGCTCGTAGACCTTTATTGCTAGATGCAGTAGGACGGATCGATTCCCCAAATTCACGGAGCCACCAGATGAGACTACTATGTACATCTAGATTTTCGACTTAACAAGGCTCTATGCATGGGCCCAACATCGTTTTTAAAACCTCAAATTTACGGCTCATGGTGACGTACGATATAACTTTTCTTCCCAATAGTGAAAGAACAAAATGAAGCAATATTATTGAGCGGCAGTAGTTCACAATAGTAACTTAGAGTCAGTTTCATCAAAACCCAAATAGTACTTTCCGAGTTACACAGAGGGGTCAAGCATTGCCGGATAGAGTACAGACAGACTTTAAAAGTCCACTAAAATTTCACCGGCAGTAGTACCGATCGCAGTGATTCACGCCGCCCGGCGGAAGATGAGTAGGCGCCGCTGAGTCATCCTGGTTTATATGCAGTGTATCGATTTTGTTTATTATCCACAGCCATATTGGCTTGATTTCCACAATGGGTCTGCTGTAAACGTTGTTGTTGTTAGCACTAACTGCTGTCTTTACGAGCTTTCGGCCATACCAATGTGGCTATCTTGTGTATGACCCCAAGGAATTCCATGCATGATCCCAGGTTTCTCAATTTCATCCCTCTACGAGTTAATTGGATGTTTTTCAATTCTCACCGGCAGAGGTCTTTTTATCTCTCAGACATATATGCTGCCACACTAACGAGGCACCTGGTAGATTCAGTCCTTGCTTTCTTGTTCTTCATTCTTGGGCTTTGTTTTTACAAGAATAGTGCGCATAGTTGGATATCTTGTTTGTATTCCTTATCGTTGCTCTAGCTTTCTGATCGCATCGGAAATTCCCTCGACGTATGGTAAAATAAGCAAAGGCCGAGGCACCTCCTGATCCACTCTTCTGTTGGTAGTAGACTGCTGCAGAACCTCTTCGACTAGCCTTCTCGGATATCCATTTTTTCTACATCTAGCTCCCTCGATGCTTCGAAGCTCATCCTCCAGGCCCGATTCTGTATTGCAGATATTCCTCGCTCGATCTAAAAGTGTTCGAATACCCCCTTTTTCGTAGCTACCAAGTGACTTGAGGTACTGTCCTGTATGATTCGCTTTTCTGTGTACACTGTGGCCTGTATTTGAGAGTGGTTCGTGTTTACCAATACATCGAGAGAAGTAAGACTGTCGTCACATTCTTTTTTTTTGTGAATTTTATTGAAGATCTCATGTTGTTCAGGTGCTCGAAAAATGTTTTAAGTTGATCTACATACAAACGTTGTGAAATGCAAAACAAATTCAAGACAATGGTAGTCATAAACAGTGTTATCAAAATAATATAATGCTCGACTGTAATGTATGGAAAACTCATTCCTTAATTTGTCGCGCCAATGATCAGGCGTCCCAGAGTCTGGATTCGATTATTTTTTCCGGCCAGTCACGCGATATTCCACTTTTCGATTCAAAATACATTTATCGACGGAATCGTATGAAAAACCCATTAAAGCAGACCTATCAAGAAACTGACAGGAATGCAAAGTGGTGATTCATTTTATACGTGTACTGGGCGCTACATGTGATAAATAACCTTATTAACAGCCTTTCTCAAAATACAAAAATTTATTTTTTCGTCTTTTGTACTTGGATAAGAGCTGCCGAGGCAGCAGAAACGTTAGTAAAATTACTTATTCAATCGCGTATGGTTTCAATTAACAGCCAGTACAAGTATAAGATGAATCAGAGAGTCGAACACAGAATAAGACCAAAAGTCATATTGATCAGTGGTGTTTTCCTCGAGGTTTGAGGTTTTTTGGGGATAGGATAAATGGATAACCTTTCTTTTAGCTCTGAAAGTGGTTTACTTTACACGCCATTATATACAAAATACATTTATATTCAAAGATTTAAATTTGATTTTGTAGCTGTTGATCTTTTGTATTTCAATTGGCGGCCAACGAAAAATATAACTTATTCTTATTCCAGACCAACATTCATATAGGTTTCTTTTAAAATCTTGTAAAGATTAAAAATTATTATCACGTCAAGTACGAAACACCCAGCATATTATATATCATTCTGTAGCACCTGTCTCATATTATAGCATTTCAATTTTCCCTCATAAACACTCAAAATAATCCGATGGTTCATTGTACGCCAAAGCTATTGGAACCCTATTACCAGGGCAGAAACACTTAATCTCTCGTAATTTAAAAGAATCTCAAAATTAAAGGTTTTAGAAAGTTTTCATATTTTCCAATATTTTCAAAATGTACTTCAAGTAAATCGGCAGTTTCAGAATCCGATCACAACCTTCAATAAACTGATTCAACTGCACGTAAAATACAAATTCAGTTGAAATTCAGTAACCCGATCTAAAAGCGGTTAAAACAGAAATGTAATAAATCAGCCACTTTTATCAAAAAAAAATCAAACTACCACCTGAAAATACCAACTGTTAAGTAGACTAAGTTGGATATATTTCTTATATAATTCTCTCTGTCTGCAGCTGTCGCCAAACTCATGATTGTATTTTTATGGCAAATTTTAAAATAATCATAGGATTATTACCGGAGTCAAAAATGTATAGATGATAGAACGTCAGAAAAATTTTGAAACCTACCCCTCCCTCACCCCCACCACCAATTTTTGAACCTTTCAGAAAAAAATCTTCCAGGGTCCTCGGAAACATTCAAAAACTAATTTCATTACTTCGCCGTCACTGAACGGATTTTCAAATACTACAAGGCATTTTTTTCTTTGCCATAGTAGTAACCTAGTGTGCAAATTTCATCCAAATAGGGTGAAGATTTCCGTATTATTTTAACATTGTTCCGAAATTTGACACACTTGACCTGGCAACACTAGTAGATTTATACCTACATGAATGTTTTTTGTTTATCAACTATACCACATATCTATAGTACACTTCTTATTACTAATTTATCACAACAACTTCACAAAAAACAATGAAGAAACCAACGTACGTGATTGCACATAGTGGCTAGTTGTATCCTCCATCTTTGCAACTACCGACATAGGAAATAGAAGTGATGCTCTTGGAATATTTAAGAGGATGACACCACCAAACGGTCGATCTAAGGGTTTTTTCCTTTCTGAATGTATATATTTGGTTTATGATTCATTTTGAGAGTATAATAAATGTCATAAACCAAAAATGCTAAATGAATAATTTTAGAATTGCCACATTATAGCAACAGTTTTTATAAAGCTATTTGGAATGTCAGCGATTCAAAATACCCATATGATGCTGATGTTCTACAAATTCACAACTTTCATGTGATTAGATGAAATCTAGATTGCACTCACTATGAAAAAATGTTCTTAATGTTTTTTCTCGAATACAATAGAATGGAGTGGAAAATAAAACTATAACCGTATGAAGGCTGGTCAGTTATACAACCAAGAAAAAACACACAAAAAAGTTGGAATATGCCTGCTGTTCAATACTCACCAATCATGCAGATATTCCACATTGATCACTAACCGTAGGAACAATGAATGAAAAAGACAAAACGCAGTAAACGTTATTCGTAAATTATATGGAACTGAAGGATTGTGGATTCTCCGGGAGTAGCGGACAGAGCCCCGTACGCGCGTCGTAGAGAATTCGAGGAAATTCACCCTCCTGCCTCTGCCGCGCCTCGGCGAACTCCCTATTGATTTTCCCTAGGAGTCGCTGGAAAATCGGTCAGTGGCGGACGACCCGCGACGTACAGGGTGAGGGGAATATTTAGAACGGTGTCGCGACGCGCTGCCAGGGGCGCCGAAACTGAGGTGCAACTGGGATACATTTAGAACGAACTACGCAAAATGAAGCTATAGATTCACAGCACCAGTGTGCAGTGCAATGGGATGGTTGGGATTTTAGAACTGTCGATAATTGGAATTCAATTCAAAAAATGTTGAAAATATAATCTAAAAAATTCTTAAAGCATTCAGACTTCCAAAATTTTCTTCAAAAGGACCAGCAGCTCTAAAATCCGATCCGAATAAATTGATATAACCTCACGTGAAATACACAACTAACTTGACACCATTCTACAATTATATTTGTAATTCAAGCAAAAACGTGAGATCTCATCAGTAACATCTGAGATTATCTTCGAATTTCTGAGGTTAAATATTTTCAGACGGTAGAATGTCTTTCAGCGACGCAAAAAGTTGAGATATATAATCAGAGAGCCTCGGAAACGTCCAAAACAGTCGGAGTGTTTATAGCATAATCCTATAATTTCTACGTTTTTTGACGATAACTCAACCGCCACTGATCCGTTTATCGAAAACTACAAAGCTTTTTCGTCCTTGTCACAGTATTGACATAGTGACACAGTTTCATCGAAATCCGAAAAGTAATTTTCGAGTTATAGAAGGACCAAAGATTACCAGATATAGTACCGACAAACAGAAATTCATGTCATTCATTTCCGTGACATATTTCATGAAACATCAAGAAAAAACAATATCTCGAATTCAAAATGAAATAAAATTTAGATTATAGTGTAATTTTGCAAACATTCCTTTGAAAAAATTCGGGAAGCGAAAAATTATTTCAAACGACCCTAAGCTGAAAACAAAGCTCTTCCTGAAAGTGGTGTTAAGTAGATCGACTCAGTTCTTCGTAGGAATCCGTGTTTTTCAAATCGTAATCGTGTTTTTCTAATCGTAGGGATGGTTCATAATATATACTACATACTATGGTGACAAAGAAAGAGCTTTATAGTTTTTGAAAATTAAACTAGTGACGGCGGTGTAATAATCGAGAACCAATTAATCCTTGGACTATCTAAAATTTGGGAAGTACTGAATTTAGATATGAGCCACTTATAGTTAGAAATTCAGAGTAAATTTTTGTGGTGTTGTAGATCACACATTTCCCCCTTGAATACATTAGGTACCAAGGTAGTGTAGTGTAATGGCTCAAGGCAATGGCCCCACCACTAACCAGATTTTTTCAATTTTATCTTTGTAATTAGACAATAAAAAATATCCTAAGTTTCCTGTTAGTCTAGAAAACATCAATTAAACTTGCCATTCCTGGAAACACACCTAAGGTCCATGGAAAAGCAAATCAATTTATTTTTTATATAAACCATTATTGATGTTACTCGCTCAATTGCTATCATGCTTAGTTAATATTAAAGCTCATGTGTTTTCTCTACCAGATGTGCCCAGAGGCTGAGACATTTGTGCTTCTAATTTCCACATGCATAAAAAGGAGTGAGCAAAGAAACCAATGTAAGGTAATGAAGGTATTGAAATAATAGTCATGGACTTTCTTTATGCTGCTGTAAGAAAATTGAGCTTATCATGCATCTATAGATACATGCAATACTGCATTAGTACATTTCAAAATGGTAGCAAAATTAGCTATGTCTATTTTATTCACAACTTTCAAGTAATGCTTGGTTTTTTATAAAATAGAATCAATATACAGACATCATCCTCAGACCTTTTTTTATTTATCTCATTCAATCTTTTTACTATACAGTCATGAAAAGAATATTGATATTATATGCAACATATTCCACATGGGATGAAAGCAAACAACAATGTTTATCAATGAAAACATAAAAGAAGTTTTTTGAATCACGTTTATGTTGTGAATTTTGGAACAATAAATAAATGTTCTAAGATCTTAGACATCACTTGATAACTTCATCTATATAAATAGGTATAGACAGTCTCTATAACGCACAATGCCAATGTCCCAGGTCACACCACCCAGATAGGAAAGTAGGTATAAGCATTCAACATTAATGCTACATTCAATGCTACTTCCATGGGTCATAAAAAAAGATGTTCTGTTCATTGTGACCGCTTAAAATAATTATGTTCCATTGATGTTCCTTCAATATTTACTACAGAATTGGCATATCATATTTCCTAATTAAATCAAATCAAAATATAAATGCAGGTGCATTACCTTTTGTTGCCATGTCTCCGTATTTATATAAATCGAACTGGATAATCATTCAAAACTCTCATTAAATTTGATTTATATATTTGTTCTCTAGAAAATCGAGTTTGTTTTCAATTTTTTTTTCTAATACACCCACACTACAAAATGTCAAAGCCACAATAGGGTCAAAGGCACTCAAAGCCATGTTGCCAAATAGAACAAAATAGCTGTGAAAATTATACACCCCTCACAAAGACCACAAAACAGATAAAGACCAAATGTTTGACAGCAGACAGTATTCGCTTGTTTTGTGTCGCTCGCATGCGTCATTACGTCCTTACGAGACGTATTAAGGTGGCTCCACAGTCCACACGCTCGCTAAACGTAGTTAGAGTCTACAACCAGAAGCGTACGGGTTTGGGGTATATGAGTCTGCGCATATTCAATCAAGTTCGGAACGGTTCTGAACTTTTATTGGAATTAATTTATAGTTTTGGTCTGATGCCACGGGTTGCTATGACAACGGCAAAAGAATAAAGGGGGTGCTTTGTGCAAAAGAAAAAGAATTTAATATGTTTCATGGGTATCGTGGTTTCATGGTATGCGTATGCCAGATGTAGAATATAGAAAAGAAATAAGAAATCAGTCATCAGTCAGTTAAATAGTATTAAAAAATAAAAAGTGACTGTGAATATGTGAATTTTTCCGTTGGTCGAGTGATAAATGGGAATTGATTGATTTCACAGTAATAGTAAACTGGAAGGGCTGAAGACAGTACTCCAACTTTCATCAAAATACTAATTTCAATCATGGCTCAAGAAATAGTGAAAATGAAGCAGGGTATGTCGTATACAAAAAAAGAGAAAACAATTATTCTGAATGTGTTCAAATACTTCCAAAAAAAGTATCCTGATAGATGTGTAACAGAGAATGTGAAACAAACTTCTAGAGCAACAGGTTGTAGTGAAAAAAGTGTATTTCAATTCCGCAAAGAAGAGGCCAGTAAAGATGGATTCAAAAATCCTCCTAAGACAAGAGTGAGGAAAGGAACAAATATTAATAACAGGCTTATTAAGTATAATAATAATGCTAGACAGGCAATAAGAAATATAATATACAATTTAAAACAAAAAAACATCAATCCTAGTCTGAGCACACTACTAAAAAACATTAGAGCTAATGACCAGTTGCCATTACTATCACTAACAACACTAAGGCGTTTATTATGTGACATGGGTTTTCACTATGAAAAAGATAAAATTACTAACAAAATTGTGTTGGTTGAAACAATTGAAATGAGAAAAGAACCAGTACTGACAACTTTGCACGAGTCTATAACTCCAGATTTGAAACATTCAGATCTTGCACAACCAGTGGATTCTGCCTCAATCAAAAATACCAATAATATACAAGAATCATTCATATACCTGCCAAACCAGAGGCAAGGGTATAGTTGTCATCCATTCCAGCATGAAAATCCAATGAACCACTTACAAATGCTACCAAATCATTGTATAACATATCAAATGCCACCTCCTACAGTGCAACTACAACACGTACCACAGAACTATCTTTCCACATCAAGCAGGGTTATATAAATTCAAATACTTGAACAGATTGTTTTGCTGAAGTAGCTGTTTCAAACCATTAATAGCCTATTTATTTATGCAGGTAAAATATTCTGAAAAGCCTTCATAGTAGTTCAGCTATTTAGCTTATTTTTAATATATACTTTAAGATTAGACAGTCAGATTTTGCAACTTATATGTATTTCTTCATAGTGCTTGTATTTTTGAGTCAGCTCTCTGTGGATGAATCTTTTTGTAGGGTTGAACAACTTAATTCAATAATTTGAGCTTCATGGATAGTTTTTTCCCATGGCAGTTATTTGTGCTCATAATAAAACAACCAACAAAGGAACAACAGCTCAATCCAACTATATGAAATATGGAATTATAAGATAGGTATTATCTTAAACAATATTGAAATATTTTAAAATACTTTTTCATATAGATTGTTCATTTCATTAATATAGAGCTTGTATTAAATATGTTTTAATCATACCGAACTGGTAATCAGTATTTTGTATTGTTGAATACTGTGGTCATATTTTTACATCACCTGATGTACCTGTGATTTGATTTGAAGACTGATTATTGTAAAACACGTTTTTACCATTTATTTTTTAAATTCACATATGTACATTCCTAACACCTAATAAAGTATTTTTTTATACAGTAGCCTTAATGATCCTAATTATTTTCCTTTCAATATACCAACATTAAAATATATGACAATATTTAAATCATTTTTTAATAGCATGTTGACAATTGCTATAGAATACAGGTTTTCAGCTTACAACAAATTTAGATAAATATAATGCACACTCACTTTGAATGCATGCTCAGGAAAGGTGATGTTTCCATTACCATAATCAAATATTAGAAACAAAGCAATTATTTTCTCATTGTTATATCTTCAGTCTTATAATTTTTACCATGTAACAAAAATAGTTTAAAGAGTATACTGTAATATATTCCTCTAATTTAGAGTTTATGCAAAATATGAAATGTGTAATGAAAACTATTCTTTAAGATGTTTTCTGAGTTTCTTCTTTCTCTGAAAGATCTGCCTTTTTATTTTCTTTCAGTTTATCCTTACTTTTTGTACTACTTTGCTTATCATCTACACTTTCTGGTAACTTTGCTGCATTTTTGGTTTTTTCCTCAATCAACTCGTGTTCCTTTTTGACCATTTCCTTCAATTCATCCTAAAACAAATATATACAATCAGTTGTACACTGTTTGATAATGATTTGTCACAGAAAAAAGGCTTATCTCTAATTTAACTATTTTACAGGAGACACACTTAAGCACAATTGGTTTTCTATTATTCATTACATTATAGTTTTCTATAAGAATTTGCATTTAACTCAGTTCTACGACTGGATGAGCTCCTAACTCCAGATTAACATTTTTGGAGTTACACCCCTTTATAGTTGTTTTGTTTCGAACAGAACACTGACTAATTGAAAAAGTGAAATGCGATGATATTGAAAAAAGTTAATAGCCGCAGCATATATCAACAGTAACAAGCGGGAAAATTGAACTCAAAAAATGACAATGTCAGGCATTACAATTTCTAATTTTTCAATTATTTTTTGAAAAGTTTGGAATAAAAAAATGTATTTGTATTTGGTTATTTTATATATCGCTATTGGGGCACTTTTTAACGAAAAGTTAGATAAACTAAGTAATAAAAATGGCTTTGTTTTTTTAAATGATACGTTTGAATTAGGTGCAGACCCTCTGTGCAAAAACTATTCAATCATATGTACACGAGGTTTGTTTGTTCTCAAAGTGTACTCCAGACAGTTCTTATTCACTAAGGTCTATTGGAAGTAATGTGATTGATCAATAATTATCGTAATTTAAGCAAGAAATAAAAAAAATCTAATCTTAACCTATAATGTAGGCAATTTGCTGTTACGTTCATTAATTTCAAAAAAAATTCTATTGGTTGGTATCTGCGGCCAATACTTACTCCCCAGCCTAATTTGTCTGCTAACAATTGACATCCTGTATCACAATCTCCACACCAGAAAACGTCACGGGTGTTGTCTTTTGAATCAAAGTCCATTCCAGAAGACATACCAAGCAGTGCCATTATACCAGACTGGTGTCCTGCTTTCTCTCGGTTTATCAACAAACGAGGCACTTTAGAATCAACTCTGTGAACAAAATATGGTATCAAATATACTAACACTTCTTATTTTTCCTTCTAATACAATTTCTATAATACCTTGTTAATTGACACTGCTTGATATATTAATTACTATACTATTTCTAATGATATTGTGTTAGAGTTTTTGTACTTTATTAAAGGCCAATGCAGTAAAACCTTAGTAAAATTATTTTTCCAATCACCTAGGTTGCAATTAGCAGCCAGTACAAGATGAATCAGAGACAACCACATAGGCCTCAGGAGTTCCATTAATAATAGGTGAGCTTTCATTCATTTTCAATGAAAGATGCAGAAAATAAAGTGGAAAACATAATGATTAGATGTTATCACTTATCAGGACCTTAACTCATTGAAACTTGTATGTGTCTATGTCAGGATAAAAGAAAGATAAGGTATGAATCAGATTTTTTGTACATGTTTTAGCTCAAGAATTGTGGAGGGTAATGAGACGTTGTTTATCAACGAAAATTTAGCAAAAGTTACCAAAACGCGAAGTTATACATTGGGTAAAACTCCTGATGATAACCACTGTTAAACTTATGGATTGCATTCTTGCTGGATAGAAAATATTTTTTAAAGACTGTCCAAAGGCTGCAGAGAATGAAAATAAAAATTATAGCTACCTGTCAACAAGTGATGCAAAAGGCTGCACAACCAATGATGATCCCAAAACTATAAGGAGGTCACATTTTGGGAAGTCTTTATCTATGGACTTGTGGAACTTGTCTGGTAAATTTTCTCCAAAGAAAACTATGTCGGGCTTAACAACACCTGGGCATTTTTCACATACTGGAATTTCGTCTTTGAATATCCGTTCTGAAACAGCAAAAAATGCAGTTGATATAAAGTCTAAACAACCACTACACAGTTTCAACAGTCGCCAAACCACTTTATTTAACCCAACATGTGTTCTGTCAAGTATTTTAGCATCTCCAAAATCTTCTAAGTGTGTGTATATAGAAAACATACTTAGAATACTAGATTGAATGGGAAACATGCCCTGATCTGCAGGTTGAACAATATTACAAGACTATGCTTTCTATTTTTACTGTTCAATATTCTGAAATTTGATTGTAATGACTATATATATATATATATATATATATATATATATATATATATATATATATATATATATATATATAATAATCCTTTATTGCCAGCACAATCGAAACAAAAACGACATAGCAACGTCAAAAGAAAACAGAGTGATGTCGTGTCAATCGACATAAAATGAATTATTTTCCATAGTTCATTGATACAGTGTAGTAGTTTGAGTAAGAATAAGACACATTTACAATTCACACATCAAAAATTTAGAATGAAATCATATATGGTACATTTTAATAAAAGATGTTTTTAGACACATTTACAATTTACACGTTAAAATTTAAACTGAAATTATACAAACACTTTTCCAACAAATATGTGTTTGTGGCTTTCTTGAAGGAAGTAAAATTGGTTTCATTTTTTATTTCTGGTGGTAACATGTTATAGGCTCTTACAGCCATGTATATTGGGGTCCTTTCATAAAAAGTTGAGGCATGAAGCGGAATGCTTAGATCACACCTACCCCTAGTTGTGATTGTCATATTTTCAGCATAGTGATCAAAGTTGCAGCTAAAGAGATTCTGATGCTGTCTCACAAAAACAACAAGTGAGTAATAGTACAAGGAGGGCGCTGTAAGAAACCCTAATCTTGAGAAGTAATCCCTACATGATACTCGTGGATGAAGTCTGAGCATGCACCTAATGATGCGTTTCTGAGCTATGAAAACTGATAAGGCACCCTGGGAAGAGCCCCAAAACAGAATGCTGTAGGTCATAATAGATTGTACTGATGCAAAGTAGAATTTTTGTAGAGTGTTTAGAGAAATTTCATCACATAATCGTCGAATCAGTGTACATGCACTGTTTAATTTTGCAGTCACGATTTCTGTCTGACAGTCCCAGTTTAAAGATGAATCTATGTGAATCCCAAGAAGCTTGACACTTTCCACCTTAGGTATTGTGACATGATTGCTCCAAACCAAAAGTGATTTATCATGAGTTTGAGTTCTTTTGAAGGTAACCAGACTTGTCTTTCCTGTGTTTAGTTTCAAAGGATAGTTATAGCACCATCCCAGCATTGTTTCCACTGCATGTGTACAGACGTCAGAGAGACCAGACAAGCAGGAATCCGCAAGCATAACAGTTGTATTGTCTGCATACTGACAGATCATGCCAGCGATAAATCCCTCACAAAGTCTTTTCACATACACCAGAAACAATAAGGGACCCAGAATTGACATACAAACTATAATTTATGTAGATGGTTTGAATAGTGTGCTACTAATAATATGTTAATACATGTCAGGAAATACAAAAAAATTAAAACTTATAAATTGTCAGGATTAAACATTTATTTGTATCTCACAGAATTTTTAGAACAACTGTTTTCGAATCGTTATGACCCTTAATAATTATGGATTACGCAGAACTTGAATCAACAGAAATTATTAGAACTAAAATAAAGATATACGATTTTTGAAACTACTCAGACCTTTTTGACACCAACAGCGGATTAGCCAGTATGTTTTGAATCCACTTTCTACGAGAAATAATAATGACAATGGCAACAAATTCAAATGAATGGTCAAATAAAAAAATATAGGCTTATATCAAATTAACTCAAAAATATGCCCTTGCTTACAATTTGTAAATTGAAAGTGCTTTCCTTCAATAGCATCCAGTGCATTGTACATAATTGAAATTTGATTCATTTAGAAAGAAAGTCTGTTTTAAATTTCACTCTCACCTTTCATCCAATCTAATGTATATTTATGACGACAACTCAAGCAGTGACCAGTATAAAAAGTCCCATGAGCTTCCACAATTTTGTCTTCAGGGATGCCAGCCACTCTCTCCAGAGTATCTATGTTTTGGGTATAGTGTCTAAGGAGCATCCCTTTTTCTGCAAGCATTTTAATGAAATAGTGGCAGACTGTTGGTTTGAAAGTCCCTGGATATAGTTCTTTTGCCAGGACAAAAAATGGCTTTGGATTTTCATGGAAGAAATCCAACTCAAATATGGCCTGAGGGTGAGGTAAATTGTATTTTTGTAGATTGTCATATAGACCTGTTCCTGGTGAACGGAAGTCAGGTATACCAGCAGCTAAAAATATTGGAAAGAGAGATTGAATCAGAATTTTCTATGCACTAATAGGAATTTGAAGTTTCGCTGAAGTATTTTTTTTGTTTGCAAAGTTAATATTACTTTTCTGATTATTTATAAAAGTGGCAATTTCTTCAGTTTAGTCCACTTTATATTCCACATTAAGAGAGCGCCGACAGAGAGGCGACCTAATCCAGACACACAAAATCTTGTCAGGATACTATGGCGTTCAATTGCGCATCTACAAAACTGGAGGTGACATAGTGCTTCGGGGACACACTAAAAAACTATCAAAAGAAAGATGTGTGAAACTAGCCAGACGTAACTTCCTTAGTAACCGAGAGGTTTACGTGTGGAACGCCCTCTCCCAGGAGACAGTGGATGCCCCCTCAGTGAATGCATTTAAGAACAGACTGGACAAAGACCTTACTCGAGTTAATAGTGACTTTATCCACTACTGACTGAATTATCTTTGACTATTTTGCAATTGTGAATTGTGACTTTATAGTGAAAGTTTCATCAGACTTCACTACTGAGTTATCTTTAATTATTTTGTAATTGTGAATTGTGACTTTATAGTGACAGTTTCATCGGACTTTCCGCCTACTGTCTATTGATAATAATAATAATAATAATATATTTGAATTATGGCTCTTCATAAATATAAGTCTTAGCTTGGCAATAAACAGTTATAAATTATAGAGATGACCTATTTTATTGATTTATTATGGAGAGTTTGACTACTACTTACATGTAGAAATTCCAGCACCAGCCATAGTAATTATATTTTTGCAGTTATTTTTTTTTAAATGTTCAACAATACCATCTAAATTCACATGATCAAGTATCTGCAAAAATTCAAGCAATTTTTTTATGGAGTTGTGTATACGATGATAATACATGGTTAGGTTATAGGTTATGTCATCTAAGACTATTGTATTTACGTACCTTCTCCCTCTCTTCTGAGCTATCTTCATCATGAAAACTCAATTTTTCAGCTAAATACCTACGCAGTTGCTCCATACTGAAACTTATGCCAGGATTTTCTGTTGTGCTACTAGAGCTTGACGATGTTTCTGTATTATCTGTGGTAGATGGTTTCTCACCAGCTTTCTCTACAAATACCAGTTATATATAATAAATCGATTTATTTCCACTGTACTACCTTCACAATTTTGAGATGACATTATATTTAATTTGTAAAAATTAAGGTACAACTGACAGCTGATGGGGTCTGCAATCTGCAATTTCACAATACAACAACAAATATAACCAATAAAAATTTAACCACAATATTACTGCTCCCCCAAAGTTTCCGTCGTTTCCGAGAATTTCGTATATATATATGACATGGGACTATAAGTTCACGGAATAAAAACACTGTAAGAATGAAAATAAGGTATCTTCGTTCCAGAGACGTTAAGGCGACTTGAATTAGCAAATCGTTTTTTGGAACTCTTTACGAATAGACGTCAACGATTTGCGATATTATCTGGGAATTTTCCAGAAAATTGTGCCACAATGGCACATTTAAGAATAACGAACAAATTTCAAGATTAAAAAATGCTTTAACATATTCCAACCATTAATACACATTATGTTTCTTTTAAAATTAAAGTTTTATACATTTCAGGTTGAAAAACCATAGGAAAAATCATCTCGTATAAATTGTAACTATCTTTCTGTCACACAGTCTTTCTATCATCAACGATTAATGTGACTTCTCAAACTTATCCCGTGGTTGTCTTTCTTATTTTTTATATTTTCATTCTTTTCCGTGACGTTTCGGCTGTTTCGGTAACCTTTGTTCTTTTCTCATTTTTGCTCATTCTTCTCATTTCATGTGAGCGATAGATCCAAAGCGGGTTATAGGGCTATTTATAATCATCCACATCTAAACAAAACATTGACTAACAACAGTAACAATTAACGAGTAACTAGATTATTTATGGTTCAAAATCCATTATTCAGCCCCTATATCCAGAGGTCGAACTTAACCGAGAGGCTTTAACCTTTTCTCATAACAATATCCGCCATTGGTCAAGTCTATTACGTGTGAGAAATAACGCAGCACAATTTTTGCTGCACAAATTTAAAAAAGGCGCACAGGAGCAACCAAGCTCTCTGGTCCTGATTGTTGTGTCTCTGGTTGGAAACATTTGTACATTAAAGGTTATCTTTTTGACGCACTTTTGACAGCAATTTGAATTTGACTTGAGATGACGTTTGTCATTTTCATATGCAGCACACAAATAATATCCATAATAAATAGAAGCAGCAGTTCAACGTTCAAAAGCTTTTTCATCAGTTTCCGATGTGGTGTCGCAAGAAGAAGACGTAAACGATACTTTATCAACTATTCAAACTGATACATTAAAGTGGAGTTATTGAAAAATGAGTGAAGAAGCTTTGATTGATGTAATTCCAGATGAAGTGCTGGAGTATATCCTTTCTCTAATACCTCCTTATAAAGATTTACATCATTGTTTGCTCGTTTCCAAGAGATGGAGGCGGTGTGTCCTCAGTAAGTACATTACCTATTTCCTACGCATAATTCTAAATTTAGCCGCGCCTTTGTCATTTTGATAGAGCATTTACCTTGCATTTATAAAAATATCCCTGAATGGAACCTCCTACACAATAAATTTCATGTTTTCAGACGTAGTACGCACGAAACAAAGGAACCTATACAAAGCCATCAATGACTTTGACATCAAATGGGAGCGAAGCACTCCAAATCCCTCCTCAATAACAAAGAGATATTCACACACAGCTGTAGTACATGAGAATTCTATGTTTGTATTTGGAGGATGTACCTGTGCCATGACTACATTCAATGATTTGTGGCGTTTGGATTTGTCAACAAGGCAATGGGTACGTCCATTAGCTAAAGGGACTTATCCTTCACCTAAGGCCTGTAGTTCTCTAGTCAGATATAAAGACTCCTTAGGTAAGTATAATGATATTGTAGATCAGAAACATTTCACATGGTATGGTGTGCATACAGCCCTTAAGTTAATACTCATTCACTTCTGTAACAGTACAAAATAAGCAAAATGTGGGCACATAAATATCTACTTATCCACTTAGGTATGTCCAATCAGCAGATAAAAAAGATTTTTTATGTATTTACATCTTTTTGTTGAATTGAAGCTTCTTTTAAATTTTTCTTTAGATTGTTTAAAGTATTAATCCTTTGTAATTGTATATACAGTTCAAAACTGATTGATAATTTTTGGGTAAACTAGGACTTTTTCTCAATATTTATTTTCTTTCTACTTAGATTTGCTGTAAATTTGGCTTGTGATACGACTCTAATAGAAAATATCCTATAGTGTGTCAAGGTATTGGCTCAGCCAATAGCCATGTCCAATTCATTACTAGAAGTGTGATTTAAATTAAATCAAAGAAGTTTTTTAGATACTTTCATGAATAATAAAAGTCTCATCTTGGTGTCATCTACTACACCCTATTTATTATTTAGTATATACATATTAAAAATTAAGGAAAGATATTCCTGAAATGTTTCATTTATTCAACATTCTCCTCTTGTTAGATAGGTTTTAAATATGTAATTTTAAAAGTTGATAATGATACATCATAGTAAATAGTAATGTGAGGGTGCTCCACCCTGAATAAAAATTATGTTTTCAAATCTCTCATGCATATTGTATATTTGTGGAATAGTATAATTTTGTAACATCTGCAAATATTTTTAACAAGAAACAGTTACAGCATCCACATGCTATATATTCCCAAACTATGGTCCAATGATAAAATTAGCTGTGAAACCACACCATATGGTAACATATATAAAACCCAATTATCAAAGCAACTACAATGAATTTACTTTTTGCTATTAGGTTTATTTCTTAAAATCAAGTTTTTAGAGTATACCACCTGCTCAATGATCATCCTATATTTTTCAATGGATACATTTATTGATGTAATGTTAATAATATACAGAAGACTAAACACCTGAATTTTAACAAGATTTTTTTTGCTAAAAATAAATAGTGTATGTACATATGGAACTAAGTAAAAATATTTAATAGTGAGGCATCACTGAGATAGAAGATTATTAGCATAAATAAAAAATAATTCATCATGTTTTGGGAATTTTTTATCATTTATTCTGTGTTTGAAAAGTGAGATGAAGTACCATCCATTAAATGTCAGAATATTGATGGAATTATAATTGGAAGATAAGGTAAATACACATTAAACTTGCCTGATATGCTATTAATAAACTAATTTAAAAGTAACAAGTAGACATTATTGAAGCAAGGTCAAGTGTTCATTGTGCAATAACTGATCAATCACTAAAAACACATATGTTTAAGCAAAAAACTCCACTTACTTATTGGCTGCATTGGCAACCCTTTTCAAAGTGAAAAATTGGAATAAATCAAATTCAATAAACACCAGAATGGAATAAAATTATAACTGTTTATAGAAGAGTCTTCCCGAAATTGGCGTATACAAAAAGCTTCAACTAAGTATTGGTTGGTGGTATGGCTTTTGAACAAAATAACAAAGAACTTGTTATAATTGATTCAGTCTGGATATATATTGGAGGTTGAAAAACCAAATATGCCAACTTCCATATTAAAACTGGAATTGTCTTGATCTACGTTGAGAACTACTAACAATTTTTTTAAAATAATTATTACCATTGTTGCTGTTGGCAGTACTGTTTGGTGGTTGGGCGTACCCGCCGTCGTACCCCCTCTACCAGAGCTGGCACCTGTTCGACGAGCTGCACGTGTACGACGTAACGGAAAATCGATGGCGTTGCGTGGTGACTGCGCATGCCCCGCCCCCCACAGCTGGTCACTCCGCCTCCGTCGTCGGCGATTGGATGATCGTGGTGGGCGGACTGCAGAAGCCGGCCCAGGCGGTCCATACGGAACGCACCAACGACGTATGGAAGTTGCATATGCGGGACTGGACATGGCAGAAGCAGCCAGTCGAGGGTATGTGATTCTAAAGATAAACGCGGCTCTTATTGAATACTAGTGTCCCGTTTTATCACATTACAATGTTTCATTAGGGAAGTCCCCCATATAAAATAATTGTTACAGAAGCTGCTGTGTTCATCTGATATGTTATGTATATTGAATTTATCAGCAGTAATGGTATATTTCTCGATTTATATTTAGATGTAATGACCATTCTAGTTTTCTTGGCATTTACTTTCAATCTTTTTTTAGATAACTTAACGCCTTTACGTTTAATCTGTCTTTACAGATAGCCTATGGCGCTTTATAAGCGCTGCGAGAGAATAAATGTCTATTCACGTCGACCTTAAAACGCTGTAGATTGTAACCAACTGAAGTCCCCGCTAGCTCATTCCACAATGCCGATATTCTCCAAAAGAACGACTTTTGGAAGAGGCTTGTTCGAGGTAGCATATCCTAGGATCAGATCACCACTCATCCAGGAATGCAGCTCCGCCCTCCAACGCTCAGCCCAATTCAAGAACTTGACCCTCATGTGGGTCTCCGATCACAGCGGGGTGCTAGGTAATGAGAAAGCATACTGCCTGACGAGGATGGGAGCAAGGGGCACATGCATTGGCCCCGAACCCTTGCTGGGTATTAGCAGAGGCCAGGATAATAATGCCCTAGATGCTTGGGCGTGTAACGAACTCGCGAAAGCATGGTTGGAGAGAGATGACTGCAAGAAGTCGAAGAGGTTCATAGCAGGCCCCATCAAACGTATGGAGTTATGGCTATTGAACCGGAGGAGGGATGAACTCCATTTGTTGGTTAGGATCCTCACAGGTCACTGCAGATTGAACAGGCATCTGACACTCATAGGAGTGGTCAAAGACCCAATCTGTCAGAAGAGCTGGGAGGAGGACGAGACCTCGTTCCACTTCCTGGGTTAGCGTGCCGTATACAGCGGCCTTAGGACTGAGGTGTTCGGCACAGCAGAGTTTGACAGAGAATAGTGCTACAGTGGAATGGTTGAATATCATGATCTTTATTAAGAGGTCTGGAACGTCCGATACTAAAGAACTACCATGTCTGCCATAGTTCTAGTGATGGCCTTCGGGGTCAGCAGAAAGGGCCAAACGTGGCCTACTTGCCAGGCTTTGCCTCCACATTACTACTACTACTACTACTATTGTTGATGTTAATTCCCAGTAGGTTGATGGAAGATGATTGAAGTATTGGGTGTCCCTCCATCTCCACGACTGGCAGACCAGCATATACGACTTCTTTGTCATGGTTGTTGTCTGAGTCTTCTGCACGTTAAACTGAACTCCGTTTGTCTATGCCCATTCCAAAATAATTTCATCATTGATCCAAACAGCATGCTGCCCTCGACAAAATAAGGTCTCTTGGGATGGTAGTGGTTTGCCCAGCGAAGCTTTAGGTAGGATTAGATGTTATTTCCAACCAATCGTTGATGTACAACAAGAATATCTATTCAGTTTCAGAATCTCTTTGAGGTTATTCAATGAAATATTAATTTTCTCAACTGTGTGCGATGAAAGGTTAAACCGAATAGAAACCGTGGTATTATCGGCATCCTAGATTTTGAACTTCAGTACCATTTGGTGGTCAACGACTGCTTTGATTTTGATGTAATTTGAAGAGGAGGTAGATGCGGTTTCATACTAAGCAGACAAATCAGAAAAAAGTATCAGATTATAGTAGTTTGCAATTTGCGAGAAGTCAAAAAATATTATTCCGTACACTTTTTATCTGATTTTTTGAATTTTCAGATGGTCCAAAACCGAGTGTAAGATTCGGTCAGACTCAAGTGGTGCTTGATGAAGAGAACCTGTTGATATTGGGCGGATCGGGAGGTCCTACTTTACATTACTGTGATGCATGGCTACTGAATATGTCAGGAGACGTATGGAGGTGGAAAAAGGTTGATATAGAAGGAAAAAACCATGAACCAAGAAATATATGGAGCAATCCTGGATGCAAGGTAAGGATAAAATGAAAGATGACTATTTATCAATGTCAATGTCTAATTAAACATTTCAAGTTATATTATGTATTATCTGATTGATAGCTTCTAGAGTCTAGTTAACTGCCTTCATGATGTCATATTCACTACAATGCAAAAATATAAAGTTCAGTTTGCCCCCTCTTGAATTGATAAATATATGATTTTTTTACTCTCCAGGCATTAGTGGTCGAAGCTTAGAAGACACGCTTCAGTGTACACACAGTTAGAGAGCCTATCAAGCCCTAGAAGCGCTATCAGAAAATTATATTTCAAAACCAAGATATAAAATGTATTCTCTGAAAACTGAACTGATAGTGGTTAAGAGCACATTTCAGTAATCATCTTGAATCATATTCCATCAAGCTTCTGGGAATCAACATCAACAATAACATTTCATTGCACGAGCATGTTATCGGCCGCGCTAGGTCAGCATCCCAGAAGCTTGGGTTTCTCTTCGGCTCTATGTAACTTTATTTCCCAAAACAACTACTGCTACTTTAGAAAGTCCAGTTCCGACCATCGCTGGAGTACTGCTCGCCATGTGTGTGGATGCGCTCCAAATCACTTCCAGAAGCTTCTGGACACAATCCAGAAACGAGTAGTACTTGTCTAGTGGATGCACTTGACCTCACAAAGGACCTCCAAGGTCTAGAGCTTCGGAGAATAATGGCTGATCTGTCTCTAGTCTATAGATATTATCTTGGCAGATGTTCGACCGAGCTGTCTCGCATAATAATACCAAGAATCGCAGTACAGCAAAGACTAGAGGAGCTCAACGGGCGCATCCTCCGAACGAGCCTCTTCCAAAAGTAGTTCTTTTGGAGAATCTGAGCGTTATGGACCCGGGGCATTGTTCCTCAATGTTTACAATCTGCAGCGTAAATTTGAATAAACATTCATCCTCTCACAGCGCATATGAAGCGTGGTATAAAAAAATGGTGTTTCTCAACACTGAACATAAACCGATTAGCAATTACTCTCCGCAACCATAGACAATACAGAGTAATGAAAATTTCAGATAGGTGACAAGGTGATGGTGTTGAATCGCATTCGAAGCGGCGAAGGGGGTCGGCCCATAGCCTACTACCCGAAAACGACATGGGCGGAAGGAGGTGGTGGGGTAGGCGGAAGGCAGCCGGAGGATCGCAGGACGGCACGCATTGACATGGCGCAACGAAGACCTGACGTCGACGAGAACGTCAACGGGAGGCGGGGAACGTTGAGAAGGCGATGGGCGCCTCAACAGGCGGTGGAAGGCAGGAGTAGAAGTAGCGATGGAGTCAAGGTGAAATTTCAATGTCTACTAAGCTCGTTGAATTTTATTACCGAGACAAATAGATTATAGCGAAAGTTTTGAGATAGTTCATCCAATGGCCACGTTAGTAGACTGTCCTTATTTATACTGGCGACACTCCTATAATTTCAGCGTTCAGCCTCAATTTCGCTTTGACATTTTTTATTATTTATCGTATATATTGCTCTAGATGGATGACAGCATTGCCACATTTCGTATGTCACTCAAAATTTATCAACTTTTTCTTTGGATAGAAAAGACAGTGCTAGAAATCGACTCCGCACTTACGCGAATTGTTTACGCCCGTGTTTTTTATATGAAATTTATTCCAAACCAGAACAATTGAATGTTCACTAACTTGACAACCAAATGGTCTAGAAATCTGTTTATTCAGAAATTGATGAACACATTCAATTTTTTGACCTAGCATCTCCTCAAATAATTGGAACATGAAAATCACTTGAACTTACACATATTTCATGCTAAATAGATGTGTAAATCAGATAGTCAAATCTGTCATTTAAAATGTTTTCCAAAACCCTCTCCCATTGATTTTATCTAAATTCGAGACGTCTGACGGTTTTTTTTAGATCAAGGGCCTAAATTCCTCGGGAATGAACATGGCAGCATTTAACGGCCCTGATTTCTCTCGCCAACAAGAATCCGAGAAGATGCGCGAGAAACGTCTGGCCAGACTGCTTAAGGTCGAGGAGAACCTCACAAAAGGCGCTTACAAGAGAGAAAAAAAGACTCACTACCTTGGCATGTACCTGTTGGATATCTCGAACGCCCTGGGCGACAAGCCTGTGGTTACTTGGTTGCCACCCAACAATCTGAAGAACGGCCCCGAAGAAGCTATGTTGTACACCCTGGTCGAAGGAAACTCGGAGTTGATCATGTTCGGGGGTATCAAGAACGATACCGGATCATTGGAGTTCTCCGTTGATCTCAGCAGTCAGATTTCCAACACGTTGCATTTCATTACTGCTCCCAGCTACGTAATATAATTGAATTGGTGACTGCGCACTTGTTGATGTGATTTTTGGAGGCCAGATTATACAATGCAGTGTTTCCCAAAATGTGCGTCCACGGGGGGTTGAGATTTAGAGGGTCACCGCGAATTTCAAAAATAAGACAAAAACACCACTTTGTTAAATCATGTATTTTCATTTTAGTAAAATCATAAATAAGGTGGAGTAGACATAGACATGCAATCGCTAGTCAATTGTTTATTATTAAGTTTTTATTGTAATTGTTATCAGTCTGTTAGTAGTGCAGATTGAAATATAACTGATGAATTCAATTCTAATTTTTTATTTAGTTAAAAAGTGAAGTATAATTAAATCTGAAATACAGTCAGGTACTTGTGATTTAGTTACGCTATTTTGGTTTGAGTGATGATGAAACGGGGAGTCGCCAACGTTTGTTTTTGGGAAACGAGGTCGCGTTTTAGATAATTTTGGGAAACACTGATATAAGGTAATTTTCAATCAATACACAGATTATACTTTACACACCTTTTACGCAGTTAAGAAAATAGTTTTTATAAAGTCTGCATTCTAGTATGGAAGTACAGTATAAGCAGTATGAATTATTAAGATATTTGTCCTTGTATTTGAATAAGAATAGCATCACAGATATATGCTTATTTTTCGAAAATAATAGCATTACAGTTTTTTCAAATTCGCATCTAGGAGCACGGGAAAATCCCGGTCTACTTCGAAATTAAATTCACACTCTTGATTGCCGTAGTAATTGTGATGTTTGGTTTTGTTAGAAAAGAAAAACCAATCCAGAGGTTTTCATTCGCGATACATTGTTTTTTCCAAAATATGTAGACCAACAAATGAGTCGCCTAGTTCCAAAATCTTTTGAGTCCATCCTTATGAAAAGTACTTTGGTCTAATGTAGGATTTACAGAGTTTTGAAATATATATTTCATATTTTGAACGTTCTTTATGCTTCTCGCAAACAAATGGCACTATTAGTACGATTTGTTTGAAAATTGGATTAATTAATCAATTATCCAATCCGATTATATTGACTGTGTAAAGGGTGCCGTAGCAAAAATATTCTATATATGAAAAAAGAACTTATTTTTTGGCCGGGTGTTAAATTAATTTCAACATACATGGCTATGGCCTAACAGTGTGACAAAGAAGCGTCGTGGTGAGTGTATACTGATAGTCTGACTATCCTCTAAACAGTCTAAACCAAAACATTCAAGACTCATATTGTTTATCCAGCCAGTTAAATAACCATATAGATGGAAAACTCTTTAACGTTACGTATCTCACACAATCTCTTGAATCATATATAATAAATGTTCTAATCAATGAAATAAACAGAAAATATCACGATTTCCTCATTGTATGTTAATAGTTGTCCAGCCCTATAGTTTTAGAGTTTATAGCTATCGGTTGGTGAGTGCAATAATGGAAGGTGGGATTGATAGCGCTGATACTGGTATAAAGAAAATACTTTCTTTTACAATAAGATTTCAAAGAAAATTATTATTTGAGACACTTGCCTATCAGATAATGGCATGATATTCAAAGTAATATCAACACAAAACATTGTGATTTCATTAACTCAAGCTTCAGATTATTTAAAACAAAATCAGCAGTCGTATGATGAAAGCAATGTTTGCACAACGGTTTCGCTGGTTAGTTTTCTTTCTTTCCTTTGAATGTTCCATGTTATATTGCTGCCACATATTTACTAATTACATAGAATTTCTATGTTTTCTTTCCTATTGTTTTCCATGTAAAGTCAGCATATTTCGTTCAATTTTATTGATAAAGGAAGGAATGAATGATATCTCCTCCTTTTGTACCTTCAGTTCTTATAACCAAAATTATGTTTTATTTTTTTGAGAGAGAAACGCTGGCAAGATAAGATAAAATTGTGCACTTTCTAAACAGCGTTCCACAAATAATAGTCGTTCGTTTAGTGTCGCGTACCACTTTTACTCTTGAGAGCATCGTCAGACTGTCAAATTGACTGATTCACAATTCACCCGGACTCTAGTTCTATTATATTTTATTAAAATATATAAAATTTGTTAAAGGAATAAAATATCCTGAGGACATTATTCCAGTGAACTCTAGTCATGATGTGGCAGTTGGCTAGTTAACAAGTCACCTAGTTAATTTGATAGTCTGGCGATGCTTCTAAAATAAAAACGGAACTTGTCGTTGAAAATGGCCTTAATTTGTGGAACCTATTGTAGAAATTGCACAATTTCCTCTTGACTATGGTAGAGTTTCCCTAAGTAAGAGCATCAAAGTCTGCCGGATCTTTGATGATTTTTTGTAGTATAGCATCATTATCACTTGAGTTCTAAATTGCAGTTAAACTGTATGAATTGTTATAAGTTGTAATCATATTCAGTCTATACAATTCTCTTCCTGAAGTTAATATAAAAAGTATGGCATTATCTGGAAAGTATAGCTTAGGTGTAAAATAAAATATGTTTGGATGATTGTTATTTTATAGGATTTTTTTCTGTAAAATTATGTAGATATGATAAGTGATAAGAACAAAACGTTCATTATTCCCATTTAGTATTGCTTTGGATTATAGTGAAGATCCAGTTAATTGTATTTTTTTATTTTGGATAAAAAAATTGTTGCTATTTTCATTTAAAAATGATGTCCTCCAATAAAGAGTTTTTTTAATCACCTGCCTTGTTTTATTTACAAGATTGCTCTCGTTGGTCAATCCAGATGAAAGAAAGCTAGTTCTCTTCACGAAGAAAAGGAAGTTAGCGAACCTGATAAACCAAGACTCCTAAACGTAAGGTTGAGTTTCGCATCTGAGGTTAAATATCTTGGAGTTACCTTTGATGCCAATCTAAAGTGGAAACTCTATTCAGAACGGAGGATAAAAAACGCTAATTATCCTATGCACAGTGCTGTAAAATGATTAGCAAAGCTTGAGGCATGGTCGTCTGGACATATACCGACATAATTAGACCAATGGTGGCTTACGCAATGTCAATTCGGCGACTAAGTGTCAACAGGTCAATACATAGTTCCAGATAAATCAAATAGAGCGTGCCATGCGAACTAGACCAACAAGAGCAATGGAGGCAATGCTTCTAGAAATCTAGAAGAATTGGCTCTGGCAGCGATGGTATGCTTCAAATATGTCGGTATACAGCAAAATATAGGGTGTAAGATAGCTATGAGTCGTATGGGGAGAATGGCTGTTGCCAAATTGCTAATTCTAGCGGTTGACGTCGACAGTATCTTTCCAAAGTTTATTTTTGATCGTGCTTATAAAATTCTCAAAGCTTCTTAAGTTCATATCAATGAGTGTTTTTAATACCTACACAGACGGATCTAATAAAAATGATGGGACTGACTGTGGTATATACTCCACAAACCTCTGCATGAACAGTAAATTGCACATCGATAAACACAGAAATATTATGGAGAAGAATATTATCTGCATAGTGAGCATTACTGACTCACAAGTGTCACAAACTAACGACGAGGTTAGCACTGGTCACCAGGCATATTAGCAGCTGATCGACTGACAAAGAGTCCTGCTGAAACCAAAATACTTGTTCCTGAACCGCATTGTATTCTGTTCGTCAGTACTATAAAAACTCTACCAAAAGAAAATATCCACCCTGTTTTTGAATTTGTTGGATGACACCTTTGGCTGCCTAGTCTAGAAGTAGGGAAATTTAACCTGTCCGTTTCCAGCCAACAACTGCAGTTTTCTACTGGCATTGCAACATGACACTGTCAGCTGAACAATCGCCTCTCCAATATGAGTATTAGTGACACACTCATATGCAGGGGTTGTGAACGAGAAGAGGAGTCAGTTGCATCTGCAGTGCGATGGCCTATTATTCTATCAATTCGAGCATCCATTCTTGGGAAGCGCTGGCCCTCTATAGACAGTGTAAGGGATGCTCTACTGGGCCATGTCACCACTTTCACTCGCAGTTCAAAGTAGCTGAGCAGCCCTGGGGAGGACGTTAATTGTATTTTGTTCATATTAGAGAAGAAAACATTCGGTATTTAATTAGAAAGAAATGTATTTAGCCATTCTTCACTCCAATAAAGGTTTTTTTCATAAATTTTCACGTTTAATTTATGAGATTACTCTTCGTTTATGCTGGCTATATTACGCTCCATCCTAATATGCTGCTGTCAAAATGAGTACACCATACTCAATCCATATCTAGGACGATTTCCAACATAATCTGTGCTAATTTCGGTGCCATGTATAGTTCTTAATAATCGATGGGAAACCTTATTAGGGTATACGGTCTAACTAATGAAATAAACTCAAATCCTTTATTCTTGGCATAGTATGCAATATACTGTCCTAGGCAGAAAAATAGAATAGAATATAATAATGGCATATCATGGCCTTGTTTTGTTCATTGTAGCGATAAATTGTTGCGCCAATGGGTTTGGTGATTTGGAAAATATTAATGAGCCTATAGTGTCTCTTAGTAGCTCAGGTTTGGTAGAAAATTGTACTTTTAATCATAGATCACCTTGGAAGGACAAATCAGATATAATTGTTGACGATTGTGAAAAGCTGAAGGAATATTCCACTAAGTAAGTACCTTTAATTATTTGAAAATTCGATGTTTTTTATTTTTCTTATCTTGGAACTGAACATACCAGTGTCAAAGTGACGTCATATTCCTGTGTATTCATTTATTCAAATAATGTTTAAAGTGATTTTCCCGAAATGAGACAAACTTTCATTAATTCTTTATGATTTTGACTAATATCCATTTTCATAAATTCAAATTCAGAATGCATGCCACCTGTTATATTTGTCTTCCGGCAACAGGGTATATGTAGTAAAAAGATGGTCAAATAACACCTGTACCTGCTGGCACGGTACGATGTTTTGTGTAAAAAAATTCATAGCTGGTTTCACTAAAACTCGTAACTTTCAGAGCTTTTATTAGTTAGTCACATTATGGCTTAGTATTTGATGATTCGACGGTATGGTACCATTTGTTGATCCTTTTTGTCGCCATATTCGACACGTATTTGACGGCCCTCAATCTGAATTCGATCAATAAGAAGACCTGAGGTGCCCATATGCAGGTGGGGCAAGCGCTGAAATGTTCTCCCTGGCTCCTACGGTACCTCCTTGAGGCTCCTCACATCCGGCGCGGAAACAAAGGCCAGATTCATGATTAACACTCCAGAATTACCCAGGAAACGAGTTTTTGACCTTTTTGAAGGAAAATAAATTTTCGCTACCTACACCACCGCCCACCCCCCACGGTATTTAAATATTTTCAGAAAAACGATTACAGTCCGACAATCGGAAGGCAAATTGTCTCGCCTCGAGATAGGAATCGAGAGTTGGCGTTCGGAAATCGTAAAAAAACCAAAGGGGTATACCTTCGAAAACTGCCGACTTGGAAAATAAACAACATACCTATTTATTTGAGGTCCCTCAATCCGAATTGGATCATTAAAAAGATTTCGTGGGGTGCACATTTGCAGGCATGGCATGCGCTAAATTGATCTCCTCGGGCACCCTCATATCCAGCACAATTCGACTAGTATGACTCGTTTTTCAGAGGTTCTTGCGGATGTGGAGTAATTAAGGATGACCGAACATCAAAAGCCTGAGGGATGAAGTTATGTTGTCAGATTTTGAATAAAAAATGATCCTCAAAAAAAGTATACCTTCTCAGTTCTTTCGGTTAGCCGAGTTAAATTGATCTCTAAAATCAGAGACATTGGTTTACCTGGCGTTTATACGGACTGTTAAAACATGACTCTTGTATGAGGCCAAAGCGTAATCGATCCTTTTCGTTAGTCTCACAAAAAATCTTTAATTCCACGTAACCTCACACAAAGGGAGAGAGTCATACGCGCCAATGTCAATCGAAATGTTAAGGAATTGTAGAAGGCTGTAAACAATATTCTATTATATTTTCTAATACAGTAAATCTGTGGTCATCATGAAATCACAACTATATGAAGAAAATGGCACTCAAACGAAAAAAGGTGTCACACAACGATCAAACGCCGTAGAGTTACAGTTTTTGGATATTCCTAAAGGTGATGAGATGAGAATCACCGAACTTCATTTGGACGAGGAGCAACTGCCATTCGAGACGGTTTCAAATCTTATTAGTTTCCTAGAACCATCACAGTTTCCAATAGGTAAGTGTACCAAAATGACAGAAGCTTCTTTCACCTTGATCTTTGATAAAATAATGTTTCATTTTAGTACTGTTAGAATTCAGCGAAGCTTTTGATATCACTGGTAGGTAATACAACTTTGTAGTCAATGTTACAATCTTCCAGATTATGAATTGCGCGTGCCGAGTGGCAAATTAGGACATTGGTCTATTAGACAGAAGCAGAAGCCTTAAGATGTTCTTCGGAGAACACCTATAGGGTTGTAGTAGATGTTTCTGTTACTGCAGTTTTTTGGGGTGAAAGAAACACCCAGCATTTGCGACGCTGACCCAGGTCGACCTTATAGTCGTGCCAAGACACGTCATATTATTTTTATATTAACGCTCAGAGGCTTGATGGAAGATCACTCTAGGATTGGATGTCTCTCCATCTTCATGGATGGCAAAACAGCATGACATTTCATTGTCAGGGTAGTTATCTGAATCTTCTGTACGTTGAATTGCACTCTATTTGCAGACTCACATCCATCATTTTTTTATGTCTCCATTGATCTGAATAGCATGTTGCTGTCCTTGAGAGGCACAAATATTTGGGATACTGTATGTTAATTTCACAACTTTTAATCTGCATGATGGAAGAGTTTCACCAAGTAAGAGCTTCTACAATATACATGAAACATGTAACTATTTTTAATGCTTTGTGAATGATAAAATGAGTATGTACTATTTCTATTACCGATGCTAAAGGTTCCATGAAGATACTCCGAGTAATTATAAGTGAAAACTTACAAACAGATGTCATTTCAAAATTGAAACACTTCCAATGCCTCCAGGACCAGTTTAAATATATTCACAGTAATTGATCAAACTTTATGATGAGATGCTAATCGATATCTTACTGGCTTATGAAAAAAGATATAGCCCTTTCTATAGCTAGCCTCATGCAAAGGCAGAAAGCTTGTCGTGCTTCATGAGCGCTGCTAGAGGATAAATGTCTGTTCAAATTGACCTTAAAACGCTGTAAATTGTAACCATCAGGGAACTAACTCATTCCACAACGCCTAGGTTCTCCAAAAGAACGACTTTTGGAAAAGGCTTGTTCGAGGCGTTGTACGTTTGACCTGTTGCGCTTGTCTAGTGTTTGCTGTATTGTCGACTCTGGGTCTTATCTGTCATGATAGTATCCATAGAATATATCAGCCATCATTTTTCGCTGCCTCACGAACCTCTTTATGATGAGCAGACACGTCAAAATCAGGCATATACCCATCAGGGCGGATCCAAGCCCCCCCCCCCTGAATTGTTGAAAAATTCATTATTTGTATCTATCCACAGGGAAAAGATGAACAATATTATCACTTTGGAAACTGCGGGCTCCCTTCTGAAGAACAATCTGGGTACGGGCCTGGTCTAGATGAGGACCTTGTAGAGTATTAAACAGTTATTCTAGTTTCTTCCCTTATCAGATAGCATTATTAGCATTTTGCACCTTGAAACTAATCCATTATGCATTTTTTCAGACATTTTGCAACAAGGTTATACAAACTATACGTCTATCGGTCTTTTAGCTTTCAAGGTATGGCCACATCTTAAGAATGAAGACTTACATCTGACAGTTTCACAATTTACTAAGAATGGTTTTCTAGGTGTTAAAAATGGATATTGTGTTGATCTCATGGACTGTAGTATGGGCAGCACTATGTTTATCAATTCCGATCGTCCTAATGGCTAACTATTGTTGCACAACTGACACTAACGCAAGATTGGATGATAACTATTCCATCAATTCCGACATACGCCAAGATAAAACTAAGAGATGTTTGAAGATATTACTGCATTTGTTAGCTATTATGTACCTGTAAGTTAATTCATATACTTTCATGACATATTGGAGTCACACACGACTGACACATTCTTATTAACTCTGATTCTGGAATTTATGCGACTAAAACTACGTACGCAAAACGATGAGCTTATCCATGAAAAATTTATTACATAATATAGTGAATCATTGTCGGGATATCGCAATTGATAGCGCTGACGTATACTTTCAAAGATTCTATATTTTTTAGGATACCAACTGTAATTATAGTGGCAGCTAATGAACAATTGGCTAAGACATTGAATAATTTGCCAGAATCCATGGAACTAATGTATGGCGATGTATATACATTCATAAAAAATGCTCATATGCAAATATCTTTTGCGACAACTTCATCAACAGATATCGCTATCGAGGAAATTGACAAGGATCTTGAAGGTACTAAGGAAATATTTTAATAATAGTTGAGACATACTCAGTAAACTTAAATTCCAGCAAACAGGAAAAAATGCACTTTTTATCACGTTCTATCTGATAGGTGACATACATGTGATCATGATATTCAATAATAAAAGTAATAATCAACCGCGCAGGGTTATTAGCGGTGGTACAAGTATGTTATATACGATAATACTCGATCAGAACATGTTTCACGGTTAACGTTCAACACACTGGTGCCTAACTTCTCGTGAACAGATGTACATCGGTTAAGTTTGAGTGTCCGATACGGAGTCGAGAGATTATTACTACTTGGTCTCGTCTATTTTTCGGTAGTTCCAGTCTGGTACGGATATTCGGTTGGATTTCATATAGCTTACTGCTGTTGTTCCATAAGATTTGCCAGTTATTTAGCACATGTTCCTTAAGAAGAGGTTTGAGATCACAGTGGAGTGCTTGAGTAATCGTTAAAGCAGTGTCATCGATTACCGCTTTTGCAGTTCAAGAATCATTTTTTTTTTCGAATTAGTTTGAAGAATTGGAGCAGCTCACTCAATTATTAATCTTATTCAATTTATGAGTAATAAATTTCACTTTTTTGTTAGTAAAGAATGATTTATTCTATGTAGTGCAATAAAAATAGTTGCTCCTGATTGAGAAAATGTATATGATATCATATCTCAAACGGTAATAACCTCAGCAGTGCAAACGTCTGTCGCAAAACGCACCAAAACCTTTGACCCGTGTAAGCTATTGTTTGAGACTGAGTTTGTTGAACCACATATTATTTTAAATTTTAATCATTATTAGTTTCATTATTAAATTAATTAATAATCAATTTTACCGATATTTTTATAAAGAAAAAGCCGTTCGATACTTAGGAAATTCAAAATTATAATATAATTTATTATATATCTTTATAATTGCCAAGCGCATTTTTTTAATCATAACCGGAAGAATATGATCCACCTATTGTGCGTCTGAAGCTATAACATAATCTTAGGAGTTATAAGCCACAATGGACAGATATATTATCCGGTAGTGTTTGATGCTTGTAACTAAATAGTATACACCCACAAATGTGTATTAGAATTGTTAGGAGCATTCACCATTCTTTATAGTCCCGAACAATAAGATTTAACTTTTTAAAGTTGTTATTTGGATTTCCTCAAAACTTCATAGATCAAAACCACATATATCATCCAACAATTTGTCTACCTTACAAGATTAATGCGAGTAAAAGCAATAACATGTCCTCAAGTGGTATCTCTTGCCATCCAAAACTACTTCTCTCTAAGTTGCTTGACTTTCAGGGACTGTTTACCATCACTATATTAATGGTCTGACATTAATCTGTTCTATTTTTTTGTTTTCGATAATAATCCGAGCTTAATCTGGAGTATCATCAATATTAATAACTTTTTGAACATTAATGTTACTCATTTAACATGTAATTTCTCCATTTTCATATGATTTTAGCAATGAATGAACTTCTTGGTGTTCCATACCAGCAAGCGATATCTTCCGAAACTGGTATAGACACGGTACTGTTTAATTTGGAAGATCTCAAAATATGTAAGTTGACAGAATTATAACATGAAATGTACAAAAGATAGACAAATTTATAAAAAGTTCCGGGGCACACTGTTTATTTTCGTTTTCAGTATAGGCGGAATACTTAGATAAATGGTGAAAGTTTTCGAATAACAATTACCATGCGCTTCCTCCATTTTTCCAATTTTATTGAATGCGATATCATTTTAGATTACATATTTATAAATCTAGATTATTCAGTTATATATGAGAATATTTGCATACAATTCGGACACATTAATATCAAATGGATTACGGGCTGTGGCAAATTTTGCATTGTCCAGCGAAATACGAAAGTAATGAAATTAGACTGTATTTGAAATTTTGAAAATGGAGCTTTCAATAGAACAGGGACTTCCAAAACCAACTCTATCATCTTTCCTGTCTAATATCCTCGATGAAGAGAAAAAAGAAGACATTTTTCATCTATCCCATTTTTGTGGCTGCTTCCATAACCAATATAAAAGTGAAACACAAGATACTGAATTGAGAATTGAACACAGGACATAAATGTCGTTGAATTATAATTCGCAAACTTAAAGTGAGGAACAAATAAGGCATATTACATTTCGATTTCTATACTAAACGATAAACTGCGGGAGGAACAATATCTAATTTGTATGGGGCAGGCGAAAATTAGTTACTACAGACTGCAAACAGTACCAAGAGAAATCCACGAGGACCTTGAACTCAACCAAATTAAGGAAGCAGTAGGCAACCGTACTGGATGCAAGAAAGGATAACATAATTCTGAGATTTTTATTCAACAAGAACTTCGAGACTATAGTGAGAGATCGATGAGAACTTAGGAAACAAAACTTGAAAGGGGGTATAAACTGGTACACAGACGTGCCAAAATCCGAACTGGAAACAGGAGCGGGAATCTATGATATAGAGCACAACTCTAGATATAGCGTAACACTTGGAAAATACACATCTGTAGTTTAGACAGAGGTGTAATCCATAATGCACTATGCAAGGAAAACAATGAGGGAACGTATAAAAACAAAAGAATCGCCATATTTACTGCCATTCGGCGACACCCTGAGCGTTGGATTATACCAGTGACGTTTGCACTTGTTTGGAAATGTCAACAAGAGTGATATAACAGATGAGCTTTTCTTCTTCATTCATTGGCCCAGGACCAGTCTTGGGGGTCCCTAAGAACACAATAAGGAACTAAGTTAAGGAATGGGTGAGACTCCAGCAGAAGGAATACTAAAATTTGAGGACTGGATTCAGGCATGAAAAATAATTCATAAAGGACCATGCTCAAAAACTGGCCAGAGGAATAATTTATCTAAGCAGGGATAAGCTCCGTATAGTCACTGGATTTCTTACAGAGCACTGTGGCCTGAAGGAACACCTAAACAAACTAAGACCTTATAAAGAGGACATAACTCCATACTATAGAGAATAGAGTCAGCCTATCACGTCTTCTGTGAGTGATATGCACTATATCACAAGAGCAAATCGCCTAGGCCAGAACCAGTACTTCAATTTTAGTTTTTGAACGTTAGACAGACGAATTTGTTGAGACGCAAATATTTTTTCACAAGTTCTGTTGACGATGCTCTGTATTTCATATGCTTTTTGACATTTTTTCAAGGTAAATCATATAGAATATCGTAGTATAGATTCCATTTTAGAGATCTTGAAGAAATCGGAGAAAATATGACTATTCACGCTACATGGTCTTCAATTCTTTAATTATTATAAGAATTATCAAGAATTCATTCGAGCTATTCTATATATGACCTTTAATGATTTTTTCAGCTACAACCAAAATAAGCACAATAGTAGCCGACCTTATGGTCGACTGTGGTACAGCTAAGTTAGCAGGAGAAATACTACAACAACAGTTATCTGATATTTCTAGACAACTAACAGTGGCAAGGCAACAATGTGCTATCAAGGATAGAACGCTATGCTACACGCTACAGTATTCTGGTTACGATGTTACTTTTAATTTGGAAAATGTAAGCTAAATATTATGTGGCGCCAAACACAGCCCCTTCGAAAAGTGCCTACTTATTTTGAAAAACATATTTCACCAAAGTATGCTCGCCATTTTATATTTATATTCTGATTATCAATCATCAAAAAATGAATTCTGAAATAAATCAAAATTTCCGAAAATTCAGTTAGTAATTTTTCACGCCAATAGGCTGAGATCTGTTATTCCCGTAAGTTTTTTTAAATTTTTAGCAATTTATTGCGCATCCATAACCATAAATAATTTCAAACGAAAGATTCAACATCGTCTTCGCTTTGGACCCAAAAACTAGTTTAGTGGTGACGCCGTTGTGGTGGAAAACGATTGAGAAACATTTAAAAATAACTAGATAGGAGTTCAGGTTATATTGAACTTTATACAATACATTTTTAGTAATAAACTTCCAGATAACAAAAGAAGAAAAATTACGAGACTTGGAGAAAGTGGTTTCTAGAGAAGCATTCAACAATAGTCTAGATATACCACGAAAAATGTTTGAAAATCTCCCGAATCAGATTTTATGGCAGAGTTCTACATTTTCAGCAGGTATCGATCTAGTACCTAATTACATTGAGATGAAAATATATAAGGAAGTTACTATTGCTCAAAACGAATGTATATTCCAATGTTCTTCCCTAGTACAGCTCTGTGATATACAGTATACAAATATCTATGTAGTACCTATTCTTCATTTTTTCTTGATATATTTCCAGATTTGAAAGCCCTTTTGAGAAAGAAGAGAGCTGATGTATTCAACTCCATCACATCTCTAGATAACTTGAGGCGATCTGTGTCAGAATCTGTAAAATACAGTCAACAAAATATCACAGTTATTGTTGAAAAGCTATCAGGATGGAGCTTATTCATATGGTTAGCAATAGTAGGTGCGACTTAGTAGACATTTTATACTGCTTCTTTTAATTTAATATGAGACCCCAAGTATGCAATACACAGTAAGATAACTAACTGGACTAAGTTTGATAAAACCGGCCTACATTTTTTTTTCAAGATTAGTGAGGCGGATCGATATTGCTTCAAAGTTTGACAAATTTTAGGCTGCTTTATGTACCATCCCTTCGAAAGAGGACTGTCGTTAGGTAGCCAAAAATAGGCAGTGGCCAAAAATTGAAAAAAGTAGCTAAAAAGAAGACCCAGAAATTATAGAAATAGTAAGGATTGAAAAAGTATATTTTAATATAAAGGGGGCTCAAGGTGTGCATTTTGGACACGTTTGTTTCACTAGACAAGTTTTATTGAGTAATGTGACCGTGATCTTGTCAGGATATCCAAAGTGGATACTTTAATCTTTTTTATATTAAAAACTACAATGTATCTGTGTTTAGAATCGGTAATAATACGAATTCCGAATTTACTGTCCGTACAAGCAGACGTATTTTATTTGTGAAACTGAGTCTTACGTTCACAGTCTTTACACAAATCAATCTTAATAACGAAGAAAATATTTTGCTCCTGCACTAACTTCAGAAAAGCCGTCGTCAGTAATTCGCTACTACATTTTTAGGTATTTCAAGTCTGCTATGTCTGACATGGATTTTGCTATTATGTGGTGCTCCATGTACAGATAGTGGTCCTTCACCGAAAGAGGCATCAACCTTAACAGCGGCCCTTGTTTTGGCTACATTGGCTTCAGTTATCGTCTGGGGACAGGCTACTGTTGCCCTCTTAATCGGAACACATGGGCATGCATGGGTAAGATGTCATAGTATAACAATGGTCATCTCATTCTGTCATATTGGTATGGCTTAAAAATATCTTCGAGAGCTCATGAGCAGATTTGCTGCTTTCCGCCAATATTCGTAAAACTATTGTAATCGCAAAACATTGAAAATTTTGAATATTAGGTTATGTCATATGTCGCTTATTTCCATCGAGCTGTCCAGGCACGTTTTCAGGGTTAACCTATGGGAGGGGTAATGCTCTTTTTGAAATGGGAGAGGGTAGAGGATCACCGCGGGTGAAAATTGAAAATTTGTAAAATGTCAAGATCAAGATCAAGATTAAAGAAAAAAAAAAGAGATGTAAAAAAAATTCCAAGATTGTAGAAAACAACTTATAATTGATAGCGTGATCATGGAACAGAGCAGAAAAGAGCACAGAAATCTTCACACCTGTTACATAGACTATAAGAAAGCATTTACTACGTGGATATACGCTATCTGTGATGCAATTTAAAGGACTACTACTTAGAATAACATGAACTTGTACGTCAGACATCGAAAAGGAGTTCGAGATAAGCAAATGCAAAGTACTTCACATTAATGAAGGTCAATGGAGAAACCATCCCGAAGAGAAAGATATGGTAAAACGTTCCTCAAAATGGACCAAGACGAAACGTACAAGTATCTGGGCTTGTACCAAAACACAAAAAAAACCACACACAAATCAAAGAACAACGGAAAAACCCTACACTAATTCTAATCTTCTCTTGAAGATGTAAACGTAGTTAGTGAAATACGTCTCAGGTAGTATAACAGTGTGGTTTGGCGAGTGTACTGTTTGTGGTTGCCGTGCTAAATGATTCAGTATCACTTTCCCCCCTTTTCTGGTTAATTTATTAGTATTCTATTATCCAGAATAAGTTGCCTGGAATGATAAATGAAAATATGTAAAGGCTTGTATTGCTTACTAAGGTTCGATGCTTGTAATACGAACTGGATATGTATTTGTATGAAATCACTTTACAAACAGAATTATAAAATTAACATTTTTTAAGGTATGTCAACCGCTATTCGACCATCCACATTATACAGTTTTGAGCGGCTTGTTCGATGTTGATGGACTACTCTATAAGAACGGAGTATTTCATATGTTCAATGAAGATAGAAATGAGTCTTTGACAATAAGCAATGTTTTGAAGTAAGAAAAGATTCATTATAAGTATCATATCAATTTGTAGATTTTAACAGTACCACAGTATTATCTTGATTGCTTTCTTCACAGATTGTCAACACGACTAAGATATTACGACATTTAAGTTTGAATAGCTCTAGACCAGAAATGACGCTTCAGGATAACAAAAATGTTTTGATTTGATCTTAATCATGTTAGGTATACAGGTAGTCACGTGGACATATATAGGTACATTATATATTTTAGAAACTGCCAAAGAGATCAACCAGCCTATAAAATATTTAATTTGCACAATCAAATTAATATTGACAAACTTTTCAAAGTAGAAGGATGGAGAGCTTTAACAGACTTGCTGGTCAATTTTACGCTCACAAAAACAAGCTCCGAGATTCTGGGACCGTCGTTGAGGATAAATTTGCAGGTAAAACCAATTGCATAATTGATTTTTCCAAAGATAGGTGATATATTAGTATTCGCCAAACAGCATTATATACAGGGTGTATGAAGAACGTCCTCAAGCCAGGGCTATTTTTAAACTGACAACGGAGACAAGAGAGTTTCATTAAAAAGATACGGCGTGTTGAAATTCGAAAATAAAAAACAGTTTTTTTAATATCTTTAAAACCGTCAACTGGAATGAACTAAAATTTGGTTTGTGGATTAACCTAAGTATTTTCCACATTTAAAAGTCAGCTTAAAATTAACGTGCACCAAATAAAAATAGTACGCCACTGTTTTTTTCTGTGTGTTTTTCCTAGAATGCATTGTTTTCGTGAAAATAAAAACAAATTAGTGCGGCATCTTTTTTCTTGTAACTGATTAACAGTATTAATTTGTTCAGCATACGCTAGTTGTTTAAAAGCGCCTCACAAAAAGAAATCAAAGAGGTTTAAATCAGGAGACCTTGCAAGCCAATGTACGGGTCCGTTTATGTCAACCCATCGTTGTCTAAAATGATTATATAGCCATGCGGTAATGTCACGACGAACATGCGAAGGGCCACCGTCATGATAATACCACATTCGCGCCCTCGTTGCTAACGGAACATAATCTAACACATTTTCTATGTAATTCTCTAGAAAATCTGAGTATGACTTTGCATTTAAACGTTGTGGCAATACGTGCATAAACAGTAGGCCAATGAAAATGCCGATCCAGTAATTTCTAGAAAATCTCTGTTGAAACGAGTGGATTCTTATAGAACGGATTTTCTAACGACCAAATATGTTCATTAAAGAATTAAAGATTCCACTCCTCGTGAAAAGCGATTCATCTGACCACAAAACCAAATCAATAAAGTATGCATTTATATTATGCATTTGCAGTAACCACTCACAAAAATTTTGATGTTGCACTTCGTCGCCGGGTTGCAGATATTGCACTACTTTGGGAGCATGCAATCCGCCTAGTACTTATACTACGATTATCCAAGGCCAAATCAATCACTTCCAGTTCCTCTTAAATAGTATGCCGGACATCATGGCCTCTAACTCCGGAAAGTTGGGCAATTCTATTTTGACGAAGTCTTAGAAATGAACTTTTGGGGTATGTTGGCATCTGTTATGAAATCTACGTTGCTAATCCAGAGAAGCACAAAAATAATATTGGCGTACTCATCATTGCTAAATTCCATTTCGCAAGGAATCCACATACCCATATTTCAGTTCATTCCAGTTGACGGTTTTGAAGATATTATTCTTTATTTTTGTATTTCAACACCCCGTATTTTTTTAATGAAGCCCTCGAGGCAAAAATGTTACATGGAATCCACATACTAAATTTCAGTTCATTCCAGTTGACGGTCTTGAAGATATTAGTTTTTATTTTTGTATTTCAACACACCGTATTTTTTTAATGAAGCCCTCGAGGAAAAAATGTTACATGGAAGACCCCCTTGAAATACGTCCCTGTGTATGATGTTTCATTTTCAGTCACGTCTTGACTTGCATCGCCTTGCATATATGTATATAGTCATTTTAGCGGAAACCCAAGAGTTTCTTAGGCGAAAAATAAATTGTAATATGAAAATAGCCATCTGGAAATTTTATCCAGTGACAGATTCATACGAGGTCATATAAGAAATTTCTTATGTTGGGTAGAGCCTGTCGACAATGACTATAGCAAACTTGACAACCTACCGATTGCAAGCATCAGAACCTATTACGAAGAAAGATCTGGATACCTTCGCAGATCAGTTGAACACAGTTGCCCGTCAGATGGTAGATCCAGTCAGCTCCAGGAAAATGGACAACATAGCTTACTCTGTTCGACGCATAATAAATAATGAATTGCATCAATTGAAAAAAATCAAGTAGGTATCCTAATAGAAATGTCTTAACCACATGATGGAATGGAATGTCTTCCAATAACATGGACTAACCAGTCTATACATTCTGTAAGGCTGATCTTATGTATGTCTGTATAATTTAAAGCGCAATTGAAGATTCCTAATTTGAGTTCATATCAGTAGTGGATAGTGGCAAGTGTTGCAACACTTAATACGTCAGTGAAAGAGTCCGCTAAAAATGTTGAGGCTGTCATGCCCATTTCTTACCCAAAAGTCGATAAAATCGTTAAAAAAGTTGCGGGCTCTTCAGGCACTTTCAAAAACTTCCGCTAGGCATTAACGCGACGAGTTCAATTACGGCAGTCAGTCAAAAGTTTGAGCTTGATTACGGAGGACTTTCAAAATATTATAAGGTGCATTTTAGTACTTTAAACCTAAATTAATGACATTTACGAATGAAAGAATTCATCAAAAGACATATTTAGTTCTGAAAATATTTTCAAATGATTATTGAGAGGTCATTGACCAAATAACCCTATGGAGAAGTTGCCACTGATTTATACCGTCAGTAATTTTGCGCTGTTCAAGAATTTAAATTTGACATTATTACATTTTAGCGTCCTTGTACCAAAATTTTTCACATTCTATCTGTTCATTCCTATCATAATTAGGATTTTCCGGTAGGATGTAACATTTATGTTTCACTGCCCATCTAGGAGTGATGTGTTGTATAAGATAACCATGCTGGAAATCCTGTTGCCACCCCTAAATCGCCAAATCAATCAGGCACTGCGAGATTTGCAACGAATTCAGTCATATTTGGAAAATGAAGAATGTGAACTTGAAAAACAGGTAACAGCAAATTAAAGCAATACATTCGAAATTAATAAATGGGTTGCCCTTTTATCTCATACCTATACAGTGAAAGTATTTCAGTTTTCACATGATGTTCCTGTCACACGGTCAAATGTTAAGTGAAATATTTTGTATTGAAAGTAATTATTATTTTATATTGTTCATAATCTAACTCTCATCAAGTGATAAAGCTCAATATGGACCTATTCATCGGTCTTTACAGCTCGAGGCCTGGGACTCTTCGATTGAGGCATCCATATATTTTGATGGGTGGGTTTCGTATGTACCACCCAATTGCTTCTTACAGTTAGATTGCCAAGTTATACTGACGAAACATGCATGTCTATAGCAGGTCGTTTATATAGTGGAGGGCATAGCTTAAAAAATTAATATTCACTTTCAGAATCGAAAGCGCTATACAAATCGACTAGAAAACTATCTACAAGAGTTGTACACTTACGTCAATACGAAAGTAAGCAAAGAAATTGGAAAATGTCGATCCCTTTGGAAGGTATACCATTCCGCCCGCCTGTATTTTTGCAAATTTATTATAGACTCATGGGTAAGCATCCTTATATAACTAATATTTGATAATTTGAATTATATTTGTACAATTGTTTAGAACATGTTTAGAGATTTATGCTGGTTTATCACTACTCGTAAGTGAATTCTCTGTATGAATAGGTGTCATTAATGCAATTTTATCGAATAAATATTGTAGTATTGAGATCAAAAGTACCTCAAGAATCAGGCCACATAGTGATGTTTGCTATCTCTGTTTTTCAAATTAAATCAGCACTATTCATCACATTTATGTGAAATTCTTCATAATTTCAAAGACCACAAACGTGACATATTAAATTAGATTGATTGCTCTATTGAAGTCTGCGATATAACTGCGACTGAAACAGGCGTATTGTAATTCCACAACTACAATCGTAGCACTCCATACAGGAGTGATCCTTCAACTTCAACTCGTGGCTTCTCACATAGCCTTAAGATTTGTATTACCAAATATATGCAACAAGAGATGCACAGAAGTTTCCTCATGTTTGTTATAGAACCGTATAATCTACTAGGGATCTCACGGTATTTTAATAATTATACTTTAGTAGATCTTTCGCTTCATCCATGGTTGATTCTTCCACCACTTTAAGGATCCCCTACCTATTGTGTAACTTAGCTACCCCACAGAAGCGTTCTTGACCTATTAGGTTTTTAGACAGGCCTTCACGCGCGTTTTCGCCCGCCTTTATACCACTAAACCACAGAAACATTATGTCGACTGCCCAGTTCATTCTGAGTTTCGATGCAGTCCCATATTCATTTGAATGTATCCTATATGGAAGTAATTCAGCCTGGCTATCAGAACAGATCGCGTTCAGTAATTCTATTCCGCAGACCTGCATAGCAGTTACTTCTACTTGGAAGATTATGGTTATTCTATCTAGCCTCGACAAAATTTTGGTTTTCGAGATAATCTCGTAAATCCCAGCTCCTTTTACTTGTTCGGTCTTGAGCTATCTGATACCAAACAGCTTAAGATATAACTGTCTGTTTGCCTGACCAATGCTATCTATCTGGTATTTTAACTTAAAATGTTTAATTGAAGTAATTGTATACAAGTATTTTGTATTTTTTGAAGCCTATTTGCCTCATCTTATCTATCTTATTTATTGTTTTAGAACACAATTGCACTGTTCAGCTATTTCTCCATATTAATATGTGCTGTGATATGTCCAGTTGCCATTAAATTGTTGAAGATGTGCAAAATGGGGATTGATTATGTACCAGGTTCACTCAGGTGATTGCTTTTGAACATATTCATATGTATTTACTTAGCCAGCTCAAATTACCTTAGATTTAATAGCGGCACTGCCAAAGTTTACAAAATACATAAAAGTTGGGTCAACTTTCTTAAATTCTAGCGCCGAAATTTTCTAAAGCAAACCGCTCTCGACCAGACGTTATACGAGCTACCGATGACATCAAAAGTGGCTGCGCGACACAAGGTTAATCACAGAGTTACAGGATCTAACGATTATTCGTGAGATTACACGATTCTGTTTCCAATTTCACTATTTGACGTTTGAGCTGCACGTGAAATATAGAGTCAACTTACTTGACGCCATTATTTAAGACATCCTTATTTAGTTGAAATACAGAAATCTGTAGTAAAAACCGTTAAAACAAAACACAAATTATCAGACAAACAAAAGAAAGAGTATGAATAGTATACTAGATTTGAGAGCTCTAGTTTTGTATCCATGATAGGATCTAGTTAGCTAGTTGGCAAGTAATCTGGGTAGCCTTTGTTAAAAGTCAAATATGACAATCTGACGATGTTTTAAATATAAATCGAAACGCGTCACGGAAATAAACAGAGTTTTATTTGTGAAACTGTGTGCTAAATGCACATCACTTTTATCTGCATAATTGTATAGTGTTAAGTTTTTGTGATTCTATTTATTTTTGTTACGATACTAGGCAATTCTTATCACGATTTCTCACGATTTTTCTTTGTTGACTTTCACGATTACTACTGTATATCATCTGCCAAAGCAGGCCAGACAGATGCTAGGCAGCTTTGCTCATTGCAACTTTACCCTTAGTCCTCAGGCGAGCGCAGACGGAGGCAAATACCTATTTGATCGGCCAATGCACTAACTTGTATTTATTCTATGAACTTTGGTACTCCTGAAATACTCTCGCCTAAGCTGATTTGCTGATAGCTTTTACGGCGCGCTTAATGAAATCGGCGAATAATATATTTATTGGTCACATTTCCAAAATATGCCAGTTTTTGATTAATCAAGACTGATTCTATCTACTTGATGATTTCCAGTCCGAACATTTATTGAGCCTATTGATGCTAATGCTCATGTTTTTGATAACGGATGATCACTAAAATTAATCTTTAAATTGTATCCAAAGTTCTCAATAAACAAATAAACATATTGTAAGTGGTTCAGTATTTTTGCTATTTATAATCTGAATCGACTTGAACCATGTGATTGAAGAAATAAATCTACCAAAGTTTCGGTTGCCTCGGAGGCACAATTACTACTATTGCATGAAATGCTACAAAACAGATGATGAATTTGCATTGTTGATAGATCCGAAATTAGAGACATAATACCACATTAAAAATACAACGCGTGAGAGAAAAATAAACAAACAATAAGTAGTGCAATCAATAAATCTGAAGGTACCACAATATTCATTGGAAGCTAATTATCGGGTGCTATTTTTAGAGATTCTCAAAGAGGCTTGATCATGGATAATGGATTGAACTGGGCTACGCCACCTACATCATGGTAAGATTCTTCAAATTACTGCTTGATATATGTGACGCAGCATCGGCAATTCTGAAAGACCATTAATTAGTTAATCATCTCATTGGCTTATAGCTTTGATTCTGATGATCTGTTTTCTATAGTACCCCTGAGGAGAGACATAGCCCAACTACTGCATTGCATCAATTCGAACCGCATCCGTCTTCTCCAGTTTGGACTACCGAACCAGGTTCATCTAGGTGAGTTCACAAAATAAATGCGCGATTGATACGATGTGATAGATTTGAACGAAGAATTAATGTTTATTATTTGTTTGCCTAGGCAATTTCTATCTAGTGTTATTCCACCAACCCCACCATCTCCAAGGTAAGGAATTTCTCCTGTAGTTAGAAAAACTACTGATATAGAATATTTTCAGTCTTTGGATTTGTAACATGAAATCAAAAACTATGAAATAACGTCAAACAGCCTGATGCTGTATTCTTAGCTTAGTAGCATCTGCTTATAAATTCACAATAAAATCGTATTTTAGCGCTGTTGGTCTTTTAAAATTGAATTGAAAAAATATTTAGAAAATTGAAAAATTTATTTTACATTTATATAAGCAATCACGCTTATTTTTTCAAATTTATTCCCATTCAATAACCATAAATAAGATACGAGACTAATATTTATGAATATATGATTACTTGGTTCTCTCCTTAAGATGGAGTTTTTGATAAATAAATTCACATTTAGAAATCCGAAAAGAAGACTTGCAATGGGAATTTATGTAATATGAATATGTAGTATCTCTATAGTTGCTATGATTAGTTATTAGGTTGAATCTATTGTCTGTGACTGATGTTTACAGTTCCTGACGATTCTGCTATATCTCGTGAAATAGATAATTTTTTTTCAGCAAATTGCCAACGATATCAGCGGGTATAATGAAAGCCAAGTGAGTGGTATATGTTCGTAACTCATAGATTCCCTAATGCACAGATATATTAGAAGCCTGAAATCACTAAAACAATACTGTTTAACTTATCTTTGAGACTTGTAGACCACGCAGATGTTCCAAAAGTATGACTTTGAAATACGATTTTCTATATAATTTGTGTTTCGTAACGATCGTCAGAACGCAACATTCCGAGTAAAGAGATACCCTCAATCGTTTTCACGGGATGTGACCAGGTTAGACTTGCGATTTTTTGTCGCATGATAGTTTCGTCACAAAAATAAAGCGACAAACTTACCACAGTACGTATAGGCAACAGAAAGAAAGCAGCGACTAACAAGATGAAACCGGTCCTTTTTTCAGAAATGCGATTGTTCTAGATTCAAATGACACTTGCAATCCTTTAATCGCGCCTCTTGGTAGTTGCAACCAGTATAGTTTGTAATTTTGTTTTGTCTGTTAAAAATATCTGACGACGAGTTTCGAATCACACATGTCATGTACTCTGAAAGATCGATATTTGAGGTGGAAAATAACAACAAAAGAGGAAATACATATAGACAGTTGATACTCAGAAGTCAGTTGACGCTCGGTTGATTGTGACTAGGGTTCTACCAATTGATCTGCTGATGTTGGGAGGAAATAAATTCTATAGAAAGGGTAGAGAAGCTAGCGATCACAACAAACAGCTATTTATTAAATGGCAGAGAAGGTGGTTGACAAGTAGCCATAGTGTAGACTATTGATTCCGGATGTTTGACGATGGATGCACAAGAGAACAGTACGATTTGACTAATAAACTGCACAGTTCCTTACACATGACATGAGTGCTTTGAACCTTACTCAACACTTACAGAAAAGATAGTTAACGGTTGAAATCCAACTGATATTCAGGCATATCATGCTCAGAAAAACATATGAAGCAAGAAAAATAGACAAACAGGAGGATAGGCTTCTGTTTCTCAGGATTTGTCTGTCTTGGTAGAGTATGTGATGGAAGACCGGGTTTGTTTGATGAAGATACTGATTTTTTTTTAAATGTCGCACTTTGGACAGAAAAGAACGATAGAAGTAAAAAATATATATCCAGATTTTTTGACAAAAAACATACCTGAAGATCTCCAATTATCTTAATTTAATTAATTTGTTGCAAAAATAATTATATAGTTAATAGGGGTCCAAAACTATACGTTTGAAAGTCTGTTCTGTTTGTAATTATTGATATAACACACGATCAATGTTCGAACTACCAGTATTTTCACTTGTCATGACAATAACATCATGCAAAAACTGCGACTCATTTGGTGGAAATTAGAACAAAGCTTGCTACCTCATGGCCATTTCCTAGACGTCTCGCAAAATATTATTATCCTTGGTCATTCATTATATTGAGGATCTGTTGAAGCATCAATGGAATCGTGGGAAAATATTGCTCAATAAGTATTACTTCAATTTGTAGGGTCAAGAATCGAATTTTATTATACTTTCATCAATTTAGTACAAAGTAGACCCCCCCCCCCCCCCCCAGCCCCTTGAACATACAGAGCAAACAGCACCTTGACCATCAGGATTCAGCTAGAAGGTTAAAACTGATAAATGCCTTATTTTCGAAATGTTCCTCTTTTCACATAACATGTTGGATAAGTTTCATTTTCCGTGATTAGTTATTGCCATGATATATCCCTCGTGTAAAAACTAGCCTAGTATAAATGTTAACTCTTGCCCTAGTTGCTAGAATTTTTAATACCAGCCCGCCCTTGTGATGTCAGAAAATGTTTGCCATTCATAAATATATCAGGAGTTCGCAGTTGTAATATATTATATAACCTTGAAATTACCATGGATTGCTATTTCAAGGTATGCTGAGTGTATGAAGATAGATCATTAACGTCAAGCTACTGGAGTATACCAAGCTATCAAGATCAATGAAATAGAGTTAAGCTCAAGGCACAGCCGAATCAGCAAATACCCTGACAAGGAAATAACATGCTGTTCTGCCAGCCTTGGATATGGAGGAATGCCCAATAGTCGAATTATCTTCCATTTTAACGCAGTCAATTTTTTGATTTTGCTCATTCCAATATATATTATTATATTTAAACTCTCCTGCCAAGAAGCCGTATTCCTTACTGGAGATTGTCATTAACGAGTAGCTAGAAAATTCAGTTTTCTGGTTATTGACTCTTTGAATACCATCACAGCTCGATGTTCCAGTATAAATACCAAAATGTCCCAACTCGAAAGTTTCATAAACAAAAACATGCCAACTTGGAAAGATCTTGACCATCTAGATGAAACTTGTGACAACTGTTCACCGCTAATGTCGTTGCGATAATATTTGATGGTCAATCAGGAATATTCCTGTTGAGAATATATGCGTGATATTGAGGTCTGATGAATTTAGCTATTATTATCACTAATCATCTAATATAAGCGGAACAAGCTACCCAACACACAACAGTTAAAAATGAGTGTACTGGACTTCTTACGTTGGACTCATTTTTGGTCGATTATGATTTCGACAATAATGAGATTATCCTTGCAATGACGCCTGCAGAACCTAGTGCCATGACAACTGCCTGGGCAACAATATGCCCGAATGCAACGATTATAGCTATTGGCTCTAAGTTTACGACTGATAGGTCTCTCAGTATTATATTATTATCAATATTATGACGATCTACTGACATATACGAGTATATCAACTTGTAATGCGCATACATTTATGAAAATGTATGAACTGAACCAACACGTTGTTTCTGTTTAGCTTGGTCCATGTTGCGTCAACAGGTATACATGGAAGAGAGATGCAAGAGTACGGTAGTCCTTATTCAGGAGTTAGACTAGCAACTCTGAGCGGACATGAACATCATAGACTACGATTTTGAATCCATCCCAGCTTTTTGGTATGAACCATTTAACATGTTTGATAGCCCATAGTCCGCTGTTTCTGTCTCCTTCGTAGGTAATCTGTACATACTGTAGGAAATTTCATTTGAGTATTAGTAGTTAGGCCGTACTCTACAACTGTGGTAGATCCATAATACAAAAAACGCAATACAAAGACGTTTGAATACACAGGAATAGATTATATTATAATTATTGGATACAAATCAAGTACTTTATTCCTGATTTTAATGTTCTGTATGTTTTTAAATCAATAATTTACTGGACTCCCAATGTCTGGGGTATTCAATTAGCATTTTGAATTGCTCTTAATTCCCATGTAAAGTTTTCGCGGATTGGCTCATAAAATTTGTGGATTTTCAAATTATAGAGCATTGAAATTAAAAATGGGTTATTTAATTATCACCTAAATACCAATTCATTCTGAAATACTCAAAAACCACTTGTCTGCATAGTGCCTTATTCTTAGTGTTCTATTATTAGAAATTTACCCTTATCTGCTTAGGGGGACAAAAGACATGAAAAATAATTAATACAATAATAAATAATAACGTGGTACATTAATTTGTATATCGCTTATACCAAAAATGGCTTTATGGTGGATTTTCATTTAGGTTAGCTGTATATAGCATCTTCTTCATGAATTAATTTTAATCTGCACCTTTCAGAAAATTCTCCCGAGTCATCAAACCAAGGACTCCAAAAAGGTATGTTGAATATACGCTAATAAATCGAACTATAATCTAATACATTTTTACTCAACATAAACAAGGGCTTCTTGTTCCAAGTGACTATATGAATAAATATGTCTATTAAATTTTTAGTGGCGGTCCGCGTTCTATTTCATCGACGGACAGAAGCAAATAGCAAGATAATTTGTTTTAGAACTTGGTGCTATTAAAAGAAACTTGATTTGGTATAATTTGAACAACATTATTTGAATAATATTTATGACAGATAATTTTTAAAATTAATTCAAAACTTCTCAAAATAACGTACAGAAGTTATTAAAACAGGGATTATGGTTCGTAGGGTTGGTATTTTTCATTTTCGGGGTTGCATTTCCTTTTGTGAATCGTCGAACGTTTGGGTAATTTTCAAAAAATCCTGAGATTCCGCGTATCACAGTTTAAGAAACGTCAATTATATCCTCAAATCAGTGACGCGTTCTGCTTTGATTTTTAACAATACGTATTGGTAACTATGAATTTGTCTATCACTGGTAATATCAAATAACCCGAAAAAGCATTTCCTAGATAAATTTCACATAATTGATTTTTTATAAAATTTCCTGAGTTAATACTGTGCGACTAGGCCACAAATTTCCTTAATTCAATAGAAATTCAAGTGTCTGGCAGCACCGCGTCGAGTGTTCATGCAGCAGTCGCTATCTGTTGACAGCAGAAGTACTCGTTCGACTACATTTCTTTATTGTATAAGTGAATTATCACTCCTATTTTCAGATCAAAGATGAGCACATTTGCTTAAACTGTTCTCCGATGGATGGCAGAACTTATTCTGTGATGATACACGATCGATATGTTTTTATGTATTTTGACTCCAATACTCATATTAGCCAATCAAGGTGTGAAAGCTTATTCATCGACCACATTGGTCCCAAGGATCTCGCATAGCATTCCTTAGCAAACCAGCTCGAATTTAGTATAATTCAGTGGTTTTTGAATGGGAAAGATATGCGATATCCTTAGAATAATCCAAACAAAAAAACTTCAATTAAGCTTTTATTTATGGCCTGTAACCTGTAACTGGGAACAAAAGAATTACACACGAACACACTTTGGAAATGGGAAATGGGCCTACCAATGGAAAACCTTCGGATTTCATTTTCTGAGTCAAGGATATCAACAGTTTTTTTTTTAAACAAAAAATATTAGCACACGAACCTTTGCAAACCTGTTTTTGTTTTATTATTTTTCATAATAGGTAAATTACGACAATTTTCTTTGTAGATTTCGTTCAGTTAGCAAAACTTATTTTTCCTATTAACACCTCTCCTCTCAATCTAATATAGATTCTTGTTCTGCTCAGGTACAAAATTATTGTATAGTACAGTACCGAACTGTCAGAAAAATGATATGCTGTTTTTGAGCTAATTTATAGAGAACATTTTTTGTTATTCAAACATTGCCATTAATTTTGTGGAATTCCGATAATCTCATAATTTTGTTCTGGCACGAAAAGTGTGCAGACTGTTTTGTAAATCAAGCTTAGCGAATATTCTTTTTGAAGTTTGAAATTTTAGGTATGTGCCTTTGTGTCCTGTACCACCAGCTGGCATTACTACTTTATAGCTTCATTTTTTATGTATTAATTCACACTTAACTTAAATGACATGTAAATATTGACTGGCATATTTCCTCTTTTAAGGTATCAGAAAGATTCAATGAAACTTGTAGAACCGCTCACTTGGAAAATTGGGTATTTAATACATCACTGAATTGCCTTCAAATTAATAATAATATTTATTTTGCAGGTCAACTACTCCTAAAAGTTGGATTTAATTTTAATTATTATGAATATATCATATAATAATATGCTTTTATACAAATCCATATTTTACAAGTCGTCGTAGTGTATATCGTAGTGTTCTGATGTTATGAAACCATGAAAATATAGCTACTGTTGTAATATATATATATAAATATATATGGTATCTTAATTCATAATAAAATATTAATTGTATTATACAGATTTTCTAGAAGACTTCTTCCCAAGTGTCACACCTATATCTTCGTGAGTCATCGTTGCAGACAAAATATTTCTGAAAAAAATATCATAAATGATTTTAATTCCTAGACTTAAGATAGAAGAACTGTAGTCCAATTTTATATTTAACAGACATAACAAGAGGTTATTGAATTCTTGTGGAATGAGAGCATAATACAATCTTAAAAGTAATATACATCTTCCGTAATGGATGAGAAATATTGAAAAACATAGCTCGGAAGCTTAGCCTATTGTGAAATTCTTGTACTGTATAATTGGTTAATAGACTAAAAGAAACGTCGTTACCGCCTTAACTCGAAAACATATTTACCAGGCAACAAACCTATCTATAGAATATGGAAGTATGAACAGATTCTTTTCAAAAATGTAAAACATATCTTGTTCCTTTGGCAGATTACATTTTAATAAATTGTAAAATGCACTTAGGCCTTACTTTTCTAATTACTTTTCAACTAAGGCTTAATCTTCCAATATCAAGAAGTTTGGTTTAGCAAAAATGCAAGTATCTTGAACATGACCTTCTACATGCATGTAACAGTATGTTGATAATTATAGACAGAAAGGTAGCAAGGTAGACAATACTAGCAGAATCAGTGATTTTCAGTTTTAAATAAAATATAAGTATGACACAGACCACTCCACCACACTCAACGTCTAGGCTGAACTGCGGTGAGACGGTTACAGTGATGGAGTGATAACTGTGATGCCAGATCATCCATAAGAGGGAAAATGTTACCAAAGAAGTACAAGGAGACTAATCTGTTTCACTTGTTTCATGCTGCATAGTACTGCTTTTTGATTGAATAATAATCATAAATGGTTGTGAAATTGCATTTCAGCCACTGAAGAAATCGGGTCAAGCCGGTTGACATTTTGGTCAGATTTCAGCACTGTTGATCCAGTTAAAACATGTATTTAAAATAAAATATGAGGAATTACGGAAATGTTCTACGTAAAATTTTTTAAAATTGTAAAATTTTTTAAAATTGTCAAATTTTATTCCAAGCGATCAAACATTATAAAATTGGATTCAAACATGTATCAATATAAATTGATGTGATTGAGTGGGAAGTACATCGTTAATCTACGTGACCCCATTTTTCGCAGAGCAAAAAAAAGGTCTTTCGTATTTTCAGAAATTTTGTCTGATAAACGTATTTGTGATAGACATACGTCTTTCTTTTCGTAAATCAAGATTATATAGACTTCTTCGGCTTTGGACTCATGTCCCTCTTGATCCGCCACTATCAGAATAAAGATCACATTAGCTAGATTCAATACTAACCGGTATCATTTCTCGGCCACATAGGGGATATCCCTGTAAAGAAAAACGTTACAATTCATATAAACTCAGATAGTTGTGATTGTCATCCTGAGACCAATTATTGAAAACCGGCGAGTAAAATAACCAATATAAAATAGGCGTGGTTCTAATACTTGCCGAAAAACTGTATCATTCTAGGCTTGATAGAAAAGTTGCTCTCTATCTTTCAGGGAATTGCATATCATTGAATTGTTTGCAATTAATGGCAGTTTTTTTCTATGTGTCTGTTGATTTTTTCATCCAGTATTCTTTTACTATTCCTTTTCATTTAGTTAATCTCTTTACCACAGTCCCTCGCCGTAAAACAGATAAAAGTGGTTAAGCTAATCAGTGAAGTTGATTTTTATTATAGCAAATGTTGTGAAAAAATCTGTCTGATTGACTGGTAGCAGTGGCAACATTGTTATTCATTTTTTTCCTTTTTTATTGCTCAAGATTACAAGTTCACGATTGCGTTCGAATATGAAGAATCTATAAAACGATTTTCCTGTATGGAGCACTCCATTAAACTCAAAAATCGGCCTCCAAGAAATCACAAACCGCATTTCATCTTTGTGTGGATCTTAAGGTAGTTCTTCCACTGGCCACAAGCAGAACGCCGCACGAAGCGGCAACACTGCATTCCCTTTCTCTTTATATCTTTCTTGTTGTCTCACTCACACCTATACCCTTAGCGTTCATGCCAACACAGTCTCAATTTCGCTTTGAAAGTTGCTGTTTTGTTTCAGTATTGCACAATGTTTGAAATTGTGCAGTCCAGAAAAGTAAGACTGCAGAAAGATAAGTGTCCCTAATGATACTCCATTATCAACCATAAAAATTTTGTATATCGCCGCCTGCGGCTGAATCTACAGAGGAGGAACAGCGTTGCCACAATTCGTAATGACATCCAGAAGTGGTCTACTTTCTCTTGGGATAACGTTCAATTTTAGTGCGTATCTGTGATTCAATCCACTAGTTTAAATGGAGCAACCGGTAAATGCACCAAGAAAATCATTTAACCGTGGCCAGAGGCTCAAATTGGACGTTATTTTTCTGAAAAACTGAGCTGTAGATATATCTGGGATTTTGCAGCCTTGTTCCATATTCAATTTCTTGTTTTAATACAAAATTAGATGCAAATCGACGGAAAATGGGTTTCGTGGAAGAACAACCTTAAGACGCCGATTTTGGAGGATGTATTATACATAGAAGTTCCAAACGTACAATATACTTACGAAAGTATGCGATAGAAAACCACCACGTTCTTGTCTCAGAAATTCGTTTTCAAAGTTAGCTTTTGCTGCTGTTATTGCGGCTAGCACCACTATTATCACAACCTGAAATAGTTGAATTAAATTTCTATATAGTATCCCATCGTCTTGTGATCTGCTTTTGTCATGTACCAAATAATAGGCAAATCAGTTGATTGATGATTGGTAATGACAATGATGTCATGGACTCCATAATAGAAAATATTGAAAATTCCTTAAATTCAACCAAACCGAATGAATTTTTTTGAATCGATGGGGCGGTGACAATATTTTTTGTGTTCGATTTGTTTCTTAGAACATCGAATGAAGATAATAAGAGACTGATTTAATTGGAACATAAGACGTAATAAATTCTATTCTTGAACCAAAAATTAGAGAAAACAGGCAATTGAATTTTGTCAATGATAATAATGCCATGGGGTCCGTATTAGCAAACGCTAAAAAATTCTGAAATTTACTGTTGTCGTATATTAAAAAAAATAAGTGATTTATGTTTTTAGTATCGATTATTTTTTTGTACTGTCGATTTCAAGGCATTCAATGCCGAAAAATCGATTCCTCAAAATACAACCACTATTATTTACCCCAATGCCATACTCAAATACCAAAAACTGTAATATCTGCACAACATGGAGCATAAAATATACCAAGCTTAAGTAAAAAGCACGTTTAAGAAAATTTTCATGATTATTAACAAGCTGTATTTAAAAAATGAGATTTCTCTGAACCATGTGCCCATATGATTTTTTCTCAGAATCCTAGACCATACATTCACTAACCTCAATAGAGGAACATAATTAAGAACGGCATTAGGTAAGTTTTAGATCCCCATTTCCCCATCACAATTTTTCCGTACTTTCTTTCAATTACAATTAACTGAATATTAATAATATATATATATATATATATATATATATATATATATATATATATATATATATATATATAAACAACTACTCTGAATTAAATTGTATACTTACCTTCAATGAGATCATTGTTAGGTGATGTTCAACAAATCTATCAGTTGGGAGCTATCCGAGCATTATTCTGTCGATCACATATTTATACATATGTATTTATAGATTTTAGATATTAATATGATTATTGAAATCCCCATGATCCCTATTTCAGGCTACTTCCAAAAATATGAACATATTTATCAATATTTATTTGGATCATAATCTTTAGTTGCGCATTTCGCGTACCAGAAACTATGCAATTTTCTTACTTGTACTGTCTGCTAATTGAAAGCACATTTTAATGACGATATTACCTTACTTACGATTCGGCTGCCTGTATCTTTGTAGATCCCTTTATGTAAACAATGCTACAATTGACATCGTGGTGCCAAAGCGATTAAGATGAAACTAATTATGCAATACGGAATCTGCGTAGTCAACTAGCATAAAGCAAATGGATTTGTTCACATTTTTATTAGTAAAATGTATATCTTAAACATGTTTATCAAAGTTTCTCCATCTTTTCTTGCTATGGAAAGTGGAACTTGACGTGGTGGATACAATTACATCCGACCTTTATCACCTTCTCATGAGTGATTAGACACTGAGAATCAGATAGTTGTTTACCAAAAACGATCTTTTTTTCCAGAGTTTTGCAGCTGGAACCGTTGACCAAACATATATCCTGTAATAAATCATTCTCGTAAGTTGTGAAACAATAACGATAATTTTTAAAATGATTTAATAAATAGATTCATTCCAAAGATGAGCTTTTTTGTATTATTCATAAAGATCAACGAACAAACAATACTTTTCACTAAGGAGAAAGTGGATTAGTGAGTTGTCCGTTTGTTACTAGTTAGCTGTATACATATGATTAGACTTTAACCAATAGACAGAGATTTATTGATGTCAAATATTTATATTTTGCACATAATCGGGCGAAAAATTGCGCTTTCTATTGGCGACTTCACGAAGTCAAATGGTCCTAAAATCTAAAAACTACCTGATAGCAGCTATAGAGGACATTGTAATATATTTTTTGAAATTGGTTGAAAAAGCTCAAAAAAGATCAAATATTATTTTTTACTATATATATTTTTGAGGCTTTTTCAATCAATTTCAAAAAATATATCCCGTTTTTTCTTATCTTTTTGGTTACACCTGGACTTCTAAAGTGATCGCATGTAATTCTTTTCAAATGCGCGACGATGTAGGATCGAGTGGGATTGCGAAAGTGGAAATGAACGATAAGTTTACTACAAGTCACCAATATTAGTATCAAATAGTACCAAATAGCCGTATAATCATTTTGAAAATAATTTTTCATGCATGGAGAGTACCATTGCTCTAAAGGGACAATGAAAAAAAGTTTTTAGAGGCCAACACTTTATTAATTATATGCGAGTACAGAGAAACAATAATGCTTTGATCTTGATGAAAAGTACTTCTCAGACAATGGTAAGTGGAGGGATACATTTACAACCAGCTTTAACCACTTTTCTTTGCAAAGACCAACAGCTATCGTCTGTTCTCTTTTTTGCATAGTACAGGTATTTTTGCACATCAAGACACTGACTTTGATGAACTGGACAAACATCCTGGAAGAGAAGGAATGGTTCAGGTCATGATGTAGATTAATTGTTTTTTAACGGAATCAGAATAGAACCTATCATAGAAGATTGAGTTATTCATCGACGAAATTTGTTTAATAAAATGGTTAAATGAAAACTCTGAGAAGTCCAGTTCCAAGTTTATGGTCTACAAAACGAATATACTGAGGGTTTAACAGTAGTTCTATCATGTGTAATTAACTTTGTGGTGAAAATTTTGGAAACTATATTGGGAATAGACGCCTCTAAGGTATTTTCGTATCAGTGCTGCACATTTATACACTCGTGGAATAGAAAAAGATCTAGATCTGCAATTTGTGAGAGGTACTCTCTGAGTCTCTAAGCTCATATTAAGGTTTTGATATAGTTACTTACCAAGTTTTGAACGCTGCCTTCATTCAAATCACCATCATATGGAACACATTCGTATTCATTGTACTGCTTTGGATGAAATTCGTAACCATCTTCATAATGGGACTTTTGGATCTTCTTTACTCTGCATAATGTTTGACTTTTCTAGAAATAATACAACAAAATATGAAAGTCACATATATACGAGTAACTGAAACATGTATTCAATTAAATTGATTCAAAAATATTTATTCCAAATTTTTAATCCATACATCGGAATTTTGGTATGTCAAAAAATAGTTTGAACATTGTTTACCTGTTAAACTGGTTCTAAAACATATTAAAATAAAAGTCTAACTTTGTAAATTTTTCTATCTGCCAATAATTATAGGCGTATCTTGTTTCTTTATATAGTCTCTAAAAACGGAATAGTGTAAAACATTTTACTTATTGAGCATTTTTTTCTTTGCTTTTTTGTGAAAACTCTGAAACCCAATCCAATCGATGATGTTTAATAACCTTAGACATTGAACTATGTAGTTTCATATATCACGATGTCATTTCATAGAGCCTAACTGACTTGTCCTAACACCAAATTTTCTTCGATAAATCCTAGTTACTTTACTGGCCGATAATTTCTTCCTCTTTCCACTGGCAACATTCGCTACGTCTATCGAAACGACTTGACTTAGTCTCGACAATAATTGCGGAAAGTGACCCAATTTATTCAGTAAAGTTTGATGCCATCTAGTTTCGAATTACTCGTATCTACATCTGAGCACTTTGCTATTCGTCCTAATGGCATCTTTAATATGAGGTCACCTCATTTTTTAACCTTCAAAATCGTATATTTGAAAATATAAAACTTTTCTCGATTGAAATACTGCCAAATGGCGTGAGAAACTCACATTCTTATTAAACTGGTAGGTTAACTTTTATCTTCATATTTATAACACTTTCTGTTAAATAAATATATCCGTCAAATGACATGCAAAATGTGAATGTTTTAAAGAGAGTTATGTTTAATGTATTTTTTCCAAATAATGCGGCATTTTAAATTTATGACACAGAGTTATTTATTGGCTAATCCGTAAGATAGAGACACTATACCAAGTTGCATTTAGAATTTCGGGAAAGAATCTAGCCTACGGTAGGATTCAAACCACACAACCTCAGCTTGCCAATTGAGTTACGTGCACACGTCTCTCAAATCATCTCGTGTAACCATGTATCTGAACACTCCGTGGACCAGGTTTTTTTTGCTTGAATTTGTATAACTCCGTCTTGCAGATTGGCAAGTCAGTCACTAATTGTGACTACATGGGGGATACTATGATTATTCCTGTTCATGAAGCGTGTTAAGAGATCTTTAATGTTCCAAAAGCACACGGAGTCTTTAGATGCAAAAACGTGCGCGAACCGAGATTCGGATGAAAAATGCTGTTGAGGAAAGTGTACACTCGGACTGATTCAAAGATGTGCTTGCGTAGATCAATTGGTAGAGTGTCTGTGTGTCTGTGCGTGTTTCAAATACCAACATAGGCCAGATTTTTCTCCAAGATTTTAAATGCAAATTTGTATACAAGCTAGGTGTTTGGCGATACCCTATACCTTCTTGTATAGACATACCTTATCAGGTGGAGTGAATATATCGGAGTCAATCTCTTCGAATGAGTCCGAATACCATGAATCGCTCAAATTCATTGGATCTCCACGATTCGTGGAATATCCTGTTTGCTCTTTCTCATGTTCGTTTCTGTTGAAATCACTGGGTGGGAGTGGATGAAATGGTAGTCGAAACAGAGCTTCTGTCAATTGCAGTCTGGTTGAAGCAAGCATGCTGGCATAAAAGATCTGAAAAATTTAATTTTTGATAAATTACCACTACCACTGACAACATTGTTTCGATTTCAAGTTTTGGGGTATATGGATCTTATATACGTATGAAATAAAATTACTAAACCAGTAATAAAATGTATTCATACTGATGAAACAAAACAAGTTAATTAAGAGAAATCACATGAATTAAAACGGCGCCGGCGGTTGTTTTTGATCATATCACTGGATATATCAACAGATTGATTAATTTTGATCAATACAAGCATTCAAATACTTATAATAGAATGTATTACTTGAGTATCTGTATCAAGTTTTATTCTATCTGATTCATCATTTCAACTAGGTTTAGTCTGCTTGTGGCTGGTCTGGAGACTGATAGTGAAAATCGCAGCATCTGCATGTGGACAGTTTAGAGATCGTATGGAATTCGAGTTATTGTGTTTTATTCGTGATTCATTACATATCTATATCTATGTCACAAAAAACCATATCACGGATTTTTCTGGGCCTGTCTGTCTGCCGTCAGTCCGGTAATCCTGACCGCCTCGTTGATCCCTCTATAACTCGGAAATTACTTATTGGATTTCTGCAAGGATGAAAAAGCTATGTATTTTTCGGAAATTGGTTCATTGGCAGCGTAGATGTCGAAAAAGGTGTAATAAAAAACACTCAAACTTGGTTTTCGGGCATTACCCTGGCCGCTGATTATTTCAAAGTTTAGGGGGATGTGTTCTTAAAATACCTTATATTCTGGACGTCTGGATTTAGCGAGGCGCCATGACGGCCTACCTGAGAATGCCTGACGAGGGATTGTGAAATGCGTCAGCTCCGTTGGTGGGTGACGCCAGGTTTGAGGAGGTGGCAGGAAGCAACCTTCCATTTCCTTACTCAGGGTGGCAAGGGCCAACGATAAGAGAAGATAAGATAGAAGATTCTCACTCGCTCTTCCACTAGGGAAGAGTGGGCGAGAGGGAAGATGAGACTTCCGCCACACAGTATGGTATGCTATACCGACGGATCTCGTTCAAAAGAAATGGGATCCAGTGGTGCGGAAATGTGCCTGGCGTAGCGCTGGGAACCCACACGATAGTATTTGTCATCGTAATGGTGGCATGTAGTAGTGGTAGTAGTAGTGGGGAGGCAAAGCCTGGCAAGTAGGCCACCTTTGGCCCTTTTTGTCGACCGGTGGCATACTCAGCAGAAGTACAACATTGCACGGAGTATGACATCTATATATCTTGTAGTCGTTTCTGCAAAGATGTTTTTAACTATTTATTGTTTAATTAATTCTATATGTTAAATCATGTTCGATGTTAATAAATATATAATAATAATAATAAAAACGATTTATTATTATTATTATTATTATTATTATTATTATTATTATTATTATTATTATTATTATCATTATTATTATTATTATTATTATTATTATATGCTACGATAGTCAGGTGGCTTTGAGAATGGTAGCATCTCCAAGGATCAGATCATCACTGGTCCAGGAATGTAGCGCCACCCTCCAATGCTTAACCCAATCCAAGAACATGACCTCCCTGGTCACAGTGGGGTGCCAGGTAACGAGAAGGCAGATTGCTTGGCGAGGATGGGAGCAAGAAGTACATGCATTGGCTCCGAACCCTAGCTGGCTATTAGCCAGGTCAGTAATTCCTTAGATGATTGGGCATATAACGAACTGTCGAAATTATGGCTGGAGAGAGATGCCTGCAGACAGTCTAAGAGGTTCATTGCAGGACCCCAGGGAGTTACGGCTAATGAACACGAGGAGGGATTCACTCCACTTGTTGGACGGGATCCTCACAGGTCACTATAGATTGTACAGGCACCTGTCACTCATAGGAGTGGTCAAAGACCCAATCTGTCAGAAGTGATGGGAGGAGGACGAGACCTTGTTCCACTTCCTGGGAGAGTGTGCCGTATACAATAGCCTGAGGTGTTCGGCACAGCAAAGTTTGACAGGGAAGAGAGCTACTCGCGGAATGGTTGGACATCATGACCTTTACTAAAAGGTCTGGAAAGTTCGACACTACTTTTAGTAATGGTCCTGAGGAACGGCAAAAAATCCAAACGTGGCCTACTTGCCAGGCTTTGCCTGCATACATACGTTCTATGATCCAATAAATTTTGACCACGGTAATACTCCTACTTGTCAGACATGTATTTGAGATATTGATGCAGTGCCAGCAGAGCAACGTATCCATAGAACAAAGCACAATATATTCGTCCACATTAGGTGTCACCGAAACCAGGACTGGGGTCTGTGGACAGCTGAACTATTCTGTGCAGACTCTAATAATAAAATAATATTGAGGTTTCTCTCCGTTTTATTTCTTCATTATTATTCATGATCTTTACGTATTTAAGGTATATATTTGAATTTTAAAAAAGTAATTATATAGGTGATGTTAAGTGGTAGGGGAGGGGGCATGGGGTTTAGAACCTTATATGGTCTAAATTAGCAGAAACAGAGCGCGACTGTCATATTATTTTAAGAGAATTCTTCTATGACCGTTTCAAAACAATCAATATTTATTTTTGTACGATGCACGGCAGTACTACCACGATAAAAAATTATGGAAATTTTCAATAGCCAAAACATTATTAGAATTCTAGAATTCATTATATTTAGTTTTGTATTAAAATTTTGTTCCAAAATCGGATTCAAATTGTTGTTCCCAAACTGATGGCATTGCGTGCGAAGTACAGCGTCAAGCAACTTTACGCCATTTTTTTGATATTCATTACATCAAGCATTTTGTATCACTTTGAACTACATTTTGAATCCATGAAAATTTTCCTAAACAACGTCATATATTGTTTATTTCAATTACCAGACCATGCGCATCAGTAACGTCTGTTGTACATACTACGTATATTCCAGCACCTAAGTACGTATGTTCCAAGATATTAATTGGCTTTAATAGATAAATTGATGTAGTTACTGGACCCCCATAACCCGACGTGTTGCAGAGGCCAAGAAGAGGCGTGACATCATTGGCGTAGCATGTGGGCAATACTAGATGTGAAATTTTTTGTTCTTAGGCTATGGTTATAGTGGATGTATGCTCTGACAAACACGGCATGAACAGATAAAAAAATATGAAGGCAATCATTGTGGTTGTACGCTCGTCAAATTACGCACTGAATATTGATTTTTTGATGCGAACCCTTGCGATTTGTATCAAGCAATACTATGGATCTCGACAAACTATTCAGTTTAGCTTTTGAAAACTGACAGGCAGCAAAAACGCTATCATAATAAAAACGTGTATCGCCAGAAATGTGGAAAATCGCTAGAGTACGTATCTACTTAAATTTAGTTCTCTTGAGTAAAAATATTATATTGAAATTGAGCTTCGCCATCCAGGCTGTTATAACAGGTATTCATCATTACTTGATCTTGAATAATCTATTTACCTGTTCCGTTTCGATCATCAGGAGAATTTTCAATAAATGACTTTTTAGAAATTGGTACTTTTATGCTAAATTCTAATTGTCATCTATCTTTAAATATCTTTACAAAACTGGCTATATTCCTGTGAGCCCACAAATAGACGAAAATATCTGAATAATTTTTTCAAAGCATAATATGCAAGTCATAGTCCAGTTTTGTCGACCTTGTGAATTATATGGGATTCAGTATATTTTCCTCAGATTGTAGGCTAAATGCTGTGACAGTAGTAAGTAAACTATAGCCGCATCTTAGAACTCATCGCCTAGATCTCAAAATATACGTGCTTCAGAATAAATAAAATCTCAGTCGTCTAGCAGCGTTTAAGAATATCATCCTTTGAGCATCCGTACATATTAAATAAAATAATTTGGTGTAGGATGGAAAGAGAAAAAGAGGTAATAAAGAATATGTTATTGTCAAGCTTGAGTATATTTATGAATCAGTATTAAGAAAAAAATTTAAGATGAAGAAAATGCTATCGAATTGCGACAGAAATCGTAGAATAGTCAATGAAAATAAGTGATATAAGTGGACGACGCATGAGCCAGAAAAGTATATGATTTATCCATGTTAATTTTTTGCACTCATAGTAGTAGTAGTTGTCCATGAACGTGATGCTTGTTTTAATACTTTTTCTGAATCATTTGGTTTTCCGCCTCACAAAGTTCCTAGCGTGATTGTTTTAGTTTTCTTCAGAAACCTTGTCTTGTATCCTGTTCAATCTTTTGTTGGATATCCAGCTTCAAAATGTTATCACTAAACACTCTATGAACAATTAATAACGTAAACTTTTAACTGCTTTTTTCATCTGTAACTGTAACCCATTGCTTGCAAGAATTGCTTTGAAAACGCATATAATACCAGTATTATCATAGCGATGCACTGTTAGGAGCATCTCAGAAGGCAATTACAGTGAGGATTTAAGTAGTATCAGAACCCTTTTTTCATTATTATATTTTCTTAAATAAATCACAGTACATTGAAAAAATACCAATCGGGATACGAAAGCTTGAAACGCAGATCTTAGTCATTCCATATTTTAAGGCCGGAAGTTGGATGCAAATAAAATAATCAGATTAATCTGTAGCATTTACATATAAGTAGAGATTATTGTTCCGTATCGATCTGGACTTCAGTAATGCGATTTCTATGGAAGTACATGCTTTACACATATATATTTAGGGTTATTTGTGTGATTTATTAAAAAACGTGAGTACCCACCATATTCTTCCATTCAAAGCCATTCACGCAAATTGACCAGGCTTTTAGCATCTATTTGAATACATCCGTTAAAAATAACGTCATTTCAACAAACTTTTCTCGACAATGGCGTTTCTAATCACATATTTATATTCCAAATGTTAATCATATCTTAACACCGATATTCAAACAATTTGTTTGTGTCTCGCAAATGGAGAATGTTATAAAGCTTGTTAAAAACGCAAAAAAACATTTTAGCAATCGCTTAATGACACTAAAGACAATTTACAATATTTTACCGAATATAGTAGAAATCTGATGAACGAAAAGTTTCAGACTCATCTCCAAGCGTCGCGCATGGTGACTCTGCCCATTGGCAACTTACGAAGCCTAGGTACTAACACTTATAATGTGAAAGTTTCAGAATTTCATTTATTCAAAACGATGTGTATATTCGCACATTCGTCCACAAGCCAAAGGAAATCACTTAAATGTGTTTGAACCTATGAATCTATGGCTTCAGCACCAAATTCTGGAGGCACCCTTCCGCGCAAAAAAATTTTCTCAATTTTTCTCACTCAAATTTATGCCTGTAGAGGTCGCCAAAATAGAAGCAGAATAAATAACCCATCTTTGAAAAAAATAAATAAATTGAAATGCCGAATAACTTCCAAGAAATGTATATGAACTCATCTCCAAGTGTCGCCCTTTATGTGGACGTCCATTGGCAACTTACGATGACAAAGGTCCTAACACTTCGCTATACGTAACCCAGTCACACCCTTGACTGGGTTACGTATAGCTTTACCGCACAATTGCTCTCTACAGTTAGACCTCCAGGCTATACTGACAATTCTAGGCTAAAGACGAAACATGCATGACTATAGCAGGTTGATGCATAATGGAGATCATACACCTAAAAATGTATATGCTTTACAGTTGTTTGAAACATGTATCAAAAGTCCGCAGCTATTGAAAATAATTTTTGTGATTTCAAATTTCTGGAAAATAATGTGTGGGGAATACCACGTGGGTTGACATTTTATTGATTATAGAACCTATTCTCACCGACACCTAATTTTGAAACATTTTTATTATTAATTTCAGAATAAGTGACATGGCCTTTCGCCATGATGCATAAAAATAACAATATCTCAATTCAAAATTTTCCCGATTACAATTCATCCCCGCCCATTGTCGAGTATAAAATAATTTAGGCATGAATCTAGCCTGCATACGTGCAAGTATGCACTGAGTCAAACTATTTTTCATTTATCGGAAACAACGTGTAGCTCACTTTTAAGTGATTAATGCTGTTATCAGCAATGCAACATCATATATAAGTTTGGATGCTAAGAGGTTGGTGTGAAGCAATAATTTCTTGTAACGCCTATGCGGTGTAAAGCAAAAATGATGCCTCTGTCAATTCAAATCTAATCTTATTCACCGGCCAACGTCGTTTATACTTGGTAGTTTGTTTTTGTCTGCTTGACCAGGTAGCGTGCGTTTGTATCAACACAAACACAACAAGGCGATAACATTATTTTATTAGTCTCATTACGAATTAAAAGTATGTCTTGTCCGACCGATTTACCAAGACCGACCTCTATTCGAATTTGTGACGCGTTGCTGTGGACAATCACATGAAAACGTGGACGCGGTGGTTCTTTTTTGACTTTTCGCTAGGACATGACCATGTTGACATCAGAGGATACCAACAAAAACGGCGCAGACGTCGATCATAAAAAGTAAGTCCAGTTGTCAGTGGGATGTTTACAAACAAACATTGTAGACGGATAAACATGCTCGCGGTAGACATGTTTTGATCTGTAGACGCTAGATTTAGGAATACTTTTGGAAATAAATCTGATTTTTGAAAGATATATTTAACATTATTTTAGATAACGTCGATTCACTTTCTATCGAAAATACAAAGTTTTCTTCATATTTACTTGTACTGACATACTGACAATTATTTGAAATATCGTATAATAAATACATTATAGTTTATAAAACTGAAAAACACCCTCAAAAGTTTCATCAAAATCTAAAAAAATATAGAGGAGCGTTTGAAAATTCTGTTAAAAACTAAGAAATAATTTACATACAGACTAGGACGTCACTATTCTATTACTTTTATGAAAATATCTATAGAATAAGCTATGGCTATAGACATTAGGACTCTCACACTCCAGAAGCGCTGTGGTAGTATCTCTATTCACAATGCATTTAAAATTATGTAACCTCTAACTAGTTCTTCAAAAGAAATTACTTTTGTAATAAAGAGCTCGTTAGGTGTTCTTTATATTGCTGGTTCTCGATGCTGTTATCCGAGACACTTTTCTTCGATGTTGAAGACTGTTGAGATAGTTTGTGGCGTTGAGTACGTCCACTAGACGACTACTCTTTCAAAGAATGTCCAGAAGCTACAGGGAGTTCTCCACACCAAAGTGAGCAGTACTCCAATGATGGTCCGAGCTGAGCCTTGTTGAGCAAAAGTATTTCGTCTGGTAAACAGACTAGGTCTCTCGTGGATCAATTGATGATGTTCCTGTCCAAGTACTTCAAAATCTGCACGTTAATGGTAGTAATGGTAGTGTCCATGCCTTGTACATGATGCAGAGCAAGTCACAGATCTGTAGTTGTAGCCATGTGTTTCGGCAGTTTGTAACGGACTGTCCAGACGCTACGTTGTCTACAACATTTTGTCTGCACGGTTCTACACGTTACAGACAAAACATTGCGTGTCGATAGGAAAACTGTGCATATTTGGGAACTGCGCGGAAAGGTATAGTCGCAGCGACAACTGAGAGAGACATGGGCTCCATTTTTCGATGCATTTTATTTGCTAATTTATTGAGAATGACAGACCTTCAGCGAGTTTCTAACCGAGTTCATCGCGTTATATGATAGTTTCCCATATATTTGGCATATCAAATCAAATCATTGGTAAAAAAATTAAAAGAAATTCGTAACTTCTGCCAGCTGCTAAGAATCTTACTGTTGCTGTCAGCCTTCCATGTGGGGATATTGGTGTTATTTACGTTTATAATACGCCATTACACTAATTCCAATAAATGAGTATATGTGTTTATGTCAATTCTCAAATAGTTTCGCCAATCATCATTTCAACACGTAATTCACGCAATAGTCTAATGTGGAAAAGTCTTGCCGTCGTAAGAGCCACTTCCTCGACCACTTAGAACGGTGGGTTTTTTTAAGCGTTCCATTTATTTCTTTCTCTTTACAAAAATTGACCAGAGTAGTATTTCCTCCATGTCGACGTCACCAAAACTGCGTAAAAATGAATACAAGGCGCCAGGCTCTATTTTTGCAACGTTTCCATTCAGTTTTAAAACTGCACAGAAAAAACATTGTGGAAAATGTAGCGTCTGGACCGTCCTTAAGGAACAGATTGTACATGATCGATTCGATCTGGAAACGTAGTTTTTCCATCACCGTGCTGGAGCCTAACTTCTAGCTTTTCTGAGCTCAGGCTGATAATAGTGGAAGAGATACCTCCTTGGAAGTTACCGTAGTCATGGTATCGGGAACCTGTCCCAAGATATTAGCATCTTCTTTGAAGGTGGAGGCGATCAATTCATCATCTTACGTCAGTGGTGGTATAGCTGTAGTATTGACAACTAGCAAGTTCTGCTTAGCGTTGACTAGGGACCAAAATGATTTGGACGAGATAGTCTATTTTGAATTTTCTGATTGTGCTCCTCCTTGCTGTTAACCTTTTTTCCGTTTACAGTGGCTTCTAGCGTAGATGGCGCTGCGGTGATTTTCGGTGTTCGAATTTGTCCACCTTTCACAATATCATTAGTTTTCTACCTTTTTCTGTCGTCACTGTTCAGTTATATATGAGCAAGATTCTGTCAACATTGGGAGAAGTGTTGTAATCGCGAAAAATTTAGAATTTGAGATATTTTGTATTTTTGATGATTTATCACATATATAACCATTGGCAGCCTCATAACTTGAAATTTAATTTTTGTATTTTGATGAACTTTTGACACTAAATCACTACTCTGGCGAGCACAGAAAAACAGTTTTAGAAAACCAGTACAATGACGGCGGACTTCTCGTCAAAAAACGAAAAAAATTAAAACGTTTTTGGATGGACCCCCCATAATTTTTCCACAAGCTTTTTTGACTTCCCAATTACCCAACCACCAAGAATTTTAGAATTCGATTCCAATATTAATTTCTGCCCCAATATCGTTGCGTGGGGCGTACAGAATTAATCTACTTGCACAATACTACACAATATTTTCTCAACTCGTAGCACTTTGTAATAAAATTTTTACTTCATTTATTATAGAGTTATAGTTATTGAAAATTGATCCATAAATCTGGGAACGGAAGGATTATATTGTTTATAGGTTTAGCTTTGCTGCAATGGAAACCAAGGCAGTTTTTTATTTCTCATTTCTGCTAGAAAATCTGTACATCTGTATATTTTGGCGAAAGAACAACCAAACACATAAACATAACTTAGTTCATGCTAAATTTTCATTTATAATTAGTAATAGTTTCCTCTGAGAGATAGCGAATCAATCTATATTCATTATTGCACTAGAACATTCTCTGTAGATCACTTTCCTCAGATGCGTACTAACTAGGTTTCATGTAGTACAGACAGTCGCGATACATGAATTATCGTCAAGACCCAAATGAATATGACCTTACTGTACATTACCATATACAAGACCACAAGCCTATTTATAGTAAATTGATAATAAATATTTTCAACTACAACATACTATATTTAGATTGTATACTGCTTGTTTATGTCCAACTAGCGCAGATAAAATATGATGGCCAGATATACAAGAAGTCAAGATTAAGTGCGTGTTTCCTGTTAGACTTCACACTCTTCACAGAGAGATACATCAATCCTGAAATAAAATACGCACACCAATGAATGTGTGTTCGTTGAAAAATGGGGTCAATTCGGTTGGCGCTGTGCTTCCTATGCAGGGTATCAGCTCAGAAATTAGGATTTGAATCGAATTTTGGAAGATGTTTTGTAATTGATTCAAAAAAATAAAAAAATATTGGAGTCTTTTATAATTTAAAAAGGTGCCGAAAATGTCTTCTTTTTCAAGTGCCATATATAAGAATCGAAGGTTCGCAACCATGGCTATTTTTACTTTGGGAGTGGCCGATTTGAAATGTTGGTTCGAACTACATCCGAACCACTCAGAAACAAATTAGCCCCCTTCAAAAAAAAGGTTTAGTACGCCTAAAATGCTGTACAACTTTTTGAAATACATCGAAAATTAATCATGTCCCTAAGTCGAAGTGAGGAACGCAGATCACGAATCCCGCCTCTGTTTTCAGCTCGGTCCTAAAGAGGCCCCCTTGACGGGTCTTTCGGCGCTTACCTTCCTCAAAATGGGAGTTCGCTGATGAGTTAAGCTTTTCTAATGACCATAGTGTCCGCTGATGAAAGATTTGTGTCTCATTATAACAAGACTACGAAAAACTACGGATTTGAAAAATAAAAGACATAGGTACCTATAACGATATCTGTACGGCTACTGATACCGCACGGACGTGTTTACCTGAGTGGTTATAAAAAGTGCCCGTTAGCTCAGTGACAATATAAAAAGTGAGAAGATGGAACGACGGGTGTCGCGGTTTTAATAAAAAATAATTTAAAATTTAGAGAAATAACAATTTCCAACTTACATTCTGATCTACAAATCTGTGGAACAAATATATCATTGGCAAACAAAGAGCTGTCTTTAATTGTAGTTTACATACCACCAAATTTAAGATGACCTCATGATGAAATTAAAAAAGTATTTGAAATAAACAACCAAGCTATTATTATAGGGGGAGACTTCAACGCACATCACGATCTGTGGGGATCTTATAAAATAAACGCATGTTGAAGAGCTGTTGTAGAGTACTACTAAATAATGGCTCAGCAACCAAAATAAGCAGAAATCAGAATAAGTCGACAATCGACATAACAGTTTGTTCGCCTGAGATAGCTAATCAATTATCATGGGAAACGTATGATGACACACTAGGATCTGACCACTACCCCATCTTGTTGCAGTTAAATATAGAGGATACATAAAGGAATATTATCTCCAACCCAAGCAAAAAGTGAAATACGCAAAGAGCGGAATGGAACAAGTATACAGAAGTTGCGAGTAGATACTTCGCAGAACCACCACAGTTAGAAACAGTGTCTCAAAAATATGCTTTCCTTATAAACGGCATCAACGAATCTGCCCATACTGCGATACCTCAATATAAAACCCAACAAAGAAGGAAAAACCTCCACCACCATGGTGGGATTCGGAATGCAAAGCTGCCATCTTGAAACGAAAAGAAGCAATTAAAGCATATAAACAAGAAAGTACACTGAAAAATTATGTAACACGTAATAAAGAAAACGCCCGAACTAAAAAAATTTTAAAATAAAAGGCATCATTACAGTGGAAACAGTAACTTGAATAAAAGTACACCCAGTTGTGAAATATGGTCCCAGGCAAAAAAATGCAACGAATTTTCATAGACCATCAAAGGAGCGGCAACACTGGCTGGGAACAGAATTTTTTGGAAAAGATCACCCCACCTGCTACTTACCAGGATCACTCGGAATATTTCGGGAAACAATATCACGAAAATGATATTTTCGGACATCACATTAATGCAACTGAATTGGAATATGTTCTGAAAAATTCCAATAACTCGGCCTCAAGAAAAGACAATGTTACATATTATATGCTTTGGTATCTACCAGATAATGCAAAAAAAGTCTTGTTAGATATTTTCAACGAAGTGTGGATAAAAAATGCTGATATTCATGAATGGAGACAAATAATCGCTATTCCAATACCAAAACATGACAAAAACCCTGAAATTGCCGATTCATACAGGCCTATATCACTTCTTTCCTGTATATATAAAACTCTAGAAAGAATCATCAAACACAGACTGGAATGGTATCTTTATTCTAGAGATCTACTAAAACCATTGCAGTTCAGATTTATAAAAGGATATGGTACTATAGATACGGTTTTGTACCTAGTAACAGATATCCAAATTTCACTTTCTGAAAACGCATATTTGAGAGCCGCTTCCTTGGACGCTAAAGGTGCTTATGATTGAGAGAGAAATTAAACGGTATTGACATTCCAGCTAATACTGGCAATACACTTATAAAATTTTTCCTTGATAGAACTGTATTTGTAAGGTCCAAAGGTGGATTATTAATTGGACCCCGCAAAATCTCTGTGGGACTAGCGCCAGGCTCAGTGTTATCGCCTATACTGTTTAACATTTATACAAGGGACATTCATCTGAGTGTGAATTGTCACATTGTACAGTCTGCCGATTATTTTGCAGTATATGCGAAATGCAAAAAACAATAAGAGTGTATAGAAACGTTGTCAGCTGGTGTGTCAAACATTATTCATCAAATAGACTCCCTAGGATTCACATTGTCGACACACAAATCCACAGTAGTTGTTTTCACAAGGCATAACCTTCCGCCAAATAATAATGTGAATATCAATGGAACAACCTTCCCTGTCACCAGAGACAGCTTTTATGTTTTACCGCTCATAAATCCGATCCATCATCGATTATGGGGGCACGTTGTACGGATCCGCCAGTAATAATCTGCTGCGACGATTGGACACGCTACAAAACACCGCGTTACGACTCGGCTTAGGAGCAATGAGGTCCACTCCAATTGAGCCCTTAAGAGTAGAAAGTTTGGAACCACCTCTACAACTAAGGAGACAACTATTGGCGAAAAAACACATTTTGTAGTCAGAAACAAAGCAAGACCGTATACTAAAACATCAACTCTTTAAACATCTATGACTTTACAGATAAATATTGGCAAAAAAGACAATCCCCTCCCCGTTGTGATGCATTTAGGAAAACCAGAGCAGATATCGAAAACCTACATAAATCTGAAACCTCACAAACTACCTGCTGTCGGAGAAAAACGCCTCAAGGAAATATTGCCTCATTATTCAGGATACACAAATATATTCACTGATACATCCAAGAGTAGAGAAGGAACAGAAATAGGATGCAAGATGATTACCAGAATAATTATTTTATCAGACAGCTTGTCAGTCCTTCAGAGTATTTCTAATCCTATCGACATGGATAGCCTTTATAGTAATCAATATATTATGAAAATTAAACAGTACTTAAATAAGCTGGATGAGCAAAACTATAAGATAAAATTGATATGGGTGAAAGCTCATGTTGGCATCAAATATAATGAAATAGTTGATGAATTAGCCACAGACAGTATATTATTCGGAGAAAACCTTAAGCATAACCTTCCTATTGATGAATTCATAAATATGCAGAAAAAAACAATTAAAATTTGATTGGGCAGAAATATGGGAAAAATATAAAATAACACATTTGAATAGATATGTCCTAGTACAACCAGAAATCCCTAGGATCTTCTGGTTTAGTGCCTACAAGTATAGTAGGAAAAGTGTGACGACACTGATAAGGTTAAAATTTGGACAAGCTTGCTACCCGGTAGGTACACTTACATCGGATCAGCGTTGTGGACACGGAATTATGCACATATTGCAATGGTCGGAAATCTAGAACACATATGGCGTGAAGAATGTAACCCTGTCAAATACCTATATATCCTGTTCCTATCCTTGTGCGATAGCAAAAAAAAATCCATAGTTGACTGTTGTCTCAGCACCAATCATAAACATTTAGTGGCTGGCTAATGCTAAAAAAAAGGTACCTATATATTTCAGCGTCGGAATCCGAATTAGATCATTAAAAAGGCCTAAGACTCCGTGAAATGCCCATTTGCAGGAGGGGCAAGCGCTAGAATGTCCTCCCTGTATCCAGATTCGTGATCAGCGCCCCAGTATATGCAGGAAACCAGTAATTTCGGAGGTATGAAATCGTTTGATAAATATCGAAAACCATTTCTCCTCAACCCAATGATCAGTTTTTGGCTGCCATGGAAGACTTTATATCCATTATACCGACTCTTATTAACCTGAACGACAAAACTACTTATTCATTCGAGAAGGATATCGATGTTTTCGATATATAATAACTACTCTCTTTTGATTATGATGCATAGTACAGAGCATACACTTAATCTCACCCAAAACAATGAAAACTTTTGTAACTTTTGAACCATACGTTCGAAATAAACAAAGGTTTGATTGATCAGTTTGTATAAAATGCCATGATTATTTTGTGTGAATGATATTTTTCTCTTTGGCCCGTTCAATTAGTTGCAACCAAGTGCCGTGATTCATGTTCATGCGATTAGAAAATGACGGTATTTGCACGAGTATATCTGACTCAGATTTTGTATGTCGCGCGTATGTAGTAATATTATAAACGTCTTGCTTCTTATGTTCTGGATTGTTGGTTAATCAGTACTACTTGCTTTAATAAAAAGGACAATATAACTTAACAAGGTTATCACTTATCCTTTCAAGGTGTTTCACTAGAGTGATGGTTTTTTCCGGAGGCGGCTCTTTGATCAAAAATTGCATCAAGTGGAATTGAAATAAAGATTGGATCAAATTTTGGAACTCTTCATCTGCTGGAATTTAATTTTAAAAAATATTGAAACGACGGTGTCAATGAATTTGAATCTATTAAAGATCTTATATTTCTTGTCTATGATCTCTCAGGTATTTCGGGAGGTATACAGGGTAATTCAATGCATTCGTCGATTTATGATTTGAGCACCCTCAGCAATGCATCTCCTCCATAACAGGCAGACAGACTAACAGATGAAATGGCGGAAAGATACTGAACTGATTTTCGTGATGTAAAAATTCACAAAACCTCTTGAAAACCCATATTAACTTCATTTCGATCAATTCTGCAATCACAATACTTTATGCAATTGCATATTATGTACGATTATTGGACATTTTTGTAAAGAAATAATTCGTTTAATCGGATAACTAACGAAAACAACCGTTTATGAAATTATAGCAGACTCATTAATACATCAAGCCTGAAAAAGTTATATGTCATATTTTTTCAGCAGTGTCCGCAGAAGACGCACAGGAATATACAAGATGGACACTAGTGACAGCCTCATATTCCAAAACAACAGTTTCTTCGGTACATTTGCCATTGGTAAACGGTAAGTTATATACACAATTTTCTTTGTAACCCCAGTTTCACTGTGATACTACTCTGTTAAATGATACGAACCCTGCTTGAACTCGGGTTTCATATAATATTATAGTAAATCGAGTATTGCCAGTGCGGCGTCTGTTTGGCTGAAGGTACTCGATATTTTTTCAATTTGAGTTCAGCTTTCAGTGACCTGTAGCTCTTGGAGTCCGACAAATCTTGCGACATTCAATCCAGGCCATGGAAAAGTTCTGCATGACATGAAATTCTGGTGAAGAACTTGTAGATATGTTATTGTTATAGTTCTTGGAGTCAGACCTTTTGGAAAACATAGTTCAATCTTTAACAAACTGAGGCGGAAATGGATCATCCTGATTTAATTTGATTCTCTGTTGGTTGATAGTTTGATACGCTGACCCTCTTCAAAGTTATGATTCTTGAAAAAGGTTCCTTCGAGGTGTTGTAATTTCTACTTGGTGAGAATAAATAAGGGTTCCTTCTGGATGACTACCGCCCTATTGGAAAAGACCAGAGAACCATACAGATTTATCTTGTTTTCCTCAAAACCTCTCGCCAGGCTCAAGACAGAGATCAGTGATTATTCAGCAGCGATAAACATCCCTACCTTGTCAAGATAATAGTGCTCGATGAAGGCAATTTTTAAGGTGTGTGATGGTTGTGTGTAAAAGACCTTCCAGAATCTCTATGCTCACTGCCGTATCATCTCTCTACTTCCCCCTGTAAGCTCACTCGTTGTTGTTGTTTGAAGTCCTTTGGTCATTCAAACTCCCAGATGGAACAACGCTGCTCCTTTCATCTCAGTGGGCCTTGGAAGCTTTCAACCTGTGCGACAAAACTTCCAGACCTCAGTGAAGCAGATTGAGCTAGGACACGAATATATTACCATCTTCTCATCTACGATAAATGATCCCGCGGTTTTTGAGAGGTCGCTGCAAGGGCCGTGATGGCCTTCGCGCGCCCTGCAACCTTGCCCATGTTCATCTGCTCACCTAGCTGTATCGAGCCTGCGGAGGCTTTTTCTACGCCTGCTAATAGCTGCCCACAGTAACTCAGCCAACATTTTTGGAGGCAGCCGACGATATTGAGGGTAATAATAACAAAACAAATTTTAATCAATGATGAGTCTGAATATGTCGTCAAACCACAAAATAAGATATAAACCAGATACACAACAAAAACTGTTTTGAGATTCTTAAGGAAGCTTCAAACTTCAACTGTAACACATAGCATGTAAGGTCTCTTTGGGTAAGGTATCCATACTGTTAACTTAAGATGTGGATTGTAAATATGATCCTTAATACCGAAGATACCCCTGTGTAGGTTACCAACCTTGAGGTCAGATTAGCCCCTTGGTGTCGCTACATTAATTAATCTACTTGTTCTATTGGAAGAATTGAAAAAACCCTAACAAGGCTATTTGCTATATTTTTGATCTTTATGGTTGTACTCACCAACAGCCACACCATATTGATGAAGTTCGTGCTGTCTCTTGCTGACAGACCGATCAATTCGATCGACAAAAGCATACTTATATACCACCAAACTCCCACATTCCTATGAACTGTATGAACAGATTACTAATTCAACATGAAGAAAAATTCTGTACATATGCAGGTTTTTATATGCTTAACGAATCTGTTATTTGCACTGTTATCATATTGTTTGCATTTGTTTTGTTGTATTACAGGAACAAAATGAATATCCATGTAATATCTAATCCGAGCTAATACGATTATATTGTGTTATTCAGAAACAAGGATGTTCAAAAATCACTTAATTAGTTGTCCAGAAATGATCAAGTGTAATCAAGTAATTTTCTATTTTTCACTTGTTAACGGGAGTCATCGTCAAAAAAAAAAAAGAAAATACAAACGATCAGAACTTCTCCTAGAGATGGTTTTCACCATTTTACTTCCAAGACAAGCGGACAAACATATTATAATTATTGCAAAAGTTTGTCATTTCAAGCAAATACGTTATTATTTATATTAAGTTATCTACAATAATGACATAAAAAGAACTTAAAAAAATGAACTTCATTCTCATCTAAACGTATAACACCTGAATCAAGTTCTACCATTGACCATTTGTTTGTTAAGAAAAATCAAAGAAATAACCTTAAATACTCAATTTTTGTTCTAAAATCAGCACTTACTGATCATTACCCAATAATGTTGAATATAGAACTAATGCTCAACACACAGTCTACTAACAATTCTAACTTCAACAAATATGATACAAATACACAAATCATTGCTAGAACTAATTATGAAGTATTTGTTCACACAATAAAAAATCACAAATGGGACTACGTTTTAAAATTTTTTGATGTAGAGCATCCTACAAAATGATTTTTAGATACAGTAACTGAAATGCTAAATAATTCGAAAACTGTAACGCATAAGCGTAAAACCTAAAAAAAATAAACCGTGGATAAGCATACAGGTATCTTTTTTTGTCTTTTTCTTTGTCTTTTACTTTATCTTGATATGTGAAAAGGAAGAAATGAATATAGCAAAAACAGTAACTGCTTTAAAATATATGAAAGTCATTTACCTTGCACATACAGGTGGCATTTTATGTCCACCTAGGTGCATAAATACATAATGTAAGGAAACATTTATTAAGTTTAGGTTAATTAAATTATATAATTTATGAATGTCTAACAATTCAAGTTACTTGAATAAATAAATAAAAAAAAGAATTAATAAAATATTTTTCGAATTTTGATCACTCGTAGAAAGTAGTAGCGAATGCAGTCAAATGGATTGGCTCGGTAGTCATTGCACATTATTTAATAGATAAGATTTGATAGAGAAGTTTTTAAAACAATTAATGAAGAGTCAAGAGACAGAAATGATCAACAGGTAGAGATATAGAAAGCTAAAACAGCCCAATCATAAATAATACAGAGATTTTTTCATATGTGTGCACAATGTACGTGCAACACAGTGTCAAAATCAGAATGGTATTTTACTAATTATATGCAGGCCCAAGAAAACATATCTCGTATATTTGCTTATAACTATAAAAACAATTCGCAGAAAACAAATATGAAACGCTAACTTTGTAGGTATTAACTCGACCAAATTAAGCATACAATACGATAAAATGGAAGATATTAATTAACCGTACGCATGTACCATATGTCAGTTATCTAATGCAAATACCGAATACTTGCAGACTTCCATATAATTTCCCCTTCGGCTATGTAGTATTAATGTATCACATCCAATGAAAGATTTAATAAATATATGTGCTTAAACAATAAATTAAATTCATATTGCTTATAACTCTTTGCCAGTTTTTCTTGGAGGTTGAATATTTGATCTAAAGTAGGTATTATCATTCGAATTATGCTATTCTCGACTACGTTATAGAATCCCATTCTTGCACCCAAACAGATCTTTATTATCATGTAGATTTTAGATGCTCTTACATGGTGAAACTCCTCCATCATTCAGATAAAAAAATTTGCTTTAGAACATAAAGTTTCGCAGGTGTAAGTCAGATATTTACAAGATTATTTGATGTGCTGTCTGTAAAGCAGTTTCTACAGGGTGATTTACAAGTCGTGACCAAAAAATAAACATCATACACAGGGACGTATTTTAAGGGGGGGTCTTTTCTGTAACATTTTTCCTCGAGGGCTTTATTAAAAAAATCAACTGGAATGAATTAATATTTGTTATGTGGATTTACCTATGTATTGTCCACATGCAAAAGTCTTTACTTAAAAATAACGTACACCAATGGCGGAGATACAGGGGATTACTGGCATTATTATTCCAAATAAAAATAGTACGCCACTGTTTTTTTCTGAAACGCGCCATTTTTACGAATTCTACCTTCAATTTGCTACAAATATCCACTCTTGTGTTTTTTCCTAGAGTGCATTGTTTTCGAAAAAATAAAATTAGATAAGCAACACTTTATTTCAATAAATGTTCAAAAAGACCTTTTTTTATGAAGAAAAACGTATTTCCGAAAAATTTGTTGTGGCTTGAATTTGAAGAAACGCATTATTTATTATTTCTTGTAACTGATCAACAGTATTGACTTGTTCACCATACACTTGTTGTTTAAAAGCGCCCCACAAAAAGAAATCAAGGGGGTTCAAATCAGGAGAGAAGAGAGAGAGAAGTACGGGTCCGTTTTTAACAATTCATCGTTGTCTAAAATGATCATCTAACCATGCGGTTATGTCACGACGAACATGACGTGGGGTACTGTCGTGCTGATACCACATTCGTACTGCCGTTGCGGATCATCATCTAACACATTTTCCATGTAATTCTCTAGAAAAGCTAAGTATGAGTTTGCATTTAAACGTTGTGGCAATACATGCATAATAGTTGGCCATTGAACATGCCGCTCCAGACATTTCTAGAAAATCTCTGTTGAAACGAGTGGATTCTTATAGAACGGGGATTTTCTAAAGACCAGATACGTATGTTCATTATGATTTATGAGAATCAAAGGTTCCACTCCTTGTGGAAAGCGATTCATCTGACCACAAAACAAAATTAATGAAATCTGCATTTTGATTATGCATTTGAAGTAACCACTCACAAAAATTTCGCCGTTGCACTTTGTCGCCGGATTGCAGACATTGCACATTTTGTCGATGGTAAGGATGTAAAACTTCCCGATTTAAAATTCTCCACGCTCGACTTTGGGAACTGGACTGCAATCCGCCTAGTACTTGTACTAGGATCATCCAACGCCTAATTAATCACTTCCAGTTCCTCTTGAACAGTATGCCGGACCCCATGGCCTCAACTCCGGGAAGTTGGGCAATTTCATATTGCCGAAGTCTTCGAAATAAACGCGTACAAAACTTTTGGGTAGGTTGGCGTCTGTTAGCAAATCTACGTGGATACTCCCGAGAAGCCGCTAAAGCATTTCCATTTCACAACATTCAAAAATGGAAAAAAAAAGCTTTTGACTTTTACAAAAAAATTGGTAGTAGTAACGAAAACAACTGTATAACACATAACTTTGACAAACTATCTCTCAAGAAACGTCAAGTTGGTATCTTATTATATTTTGAAACTAATTGTATCTCGGCTCTTAATGAATGATCTAATTTGTATTATTTTTATTTAGTGTTAACGTAATCTAAAGGACATCGATGGATTTACTTTAGTGATAAGTATTAGTTTGTAAGAATTCAAAGGAAAATTAATGGTTGATCAGTTTGATCAGTTTTAATATGAAGGCATTATGCCCCCCTAAAACAAAAACAAAAAAAAAATTATTTGCACTCTAGGAAAAAACACAAAAGTAATTATTTGTAGCAAATTGCAGGTAGAATTCTAAAAATTGCGCGTTTAGAAAAAAAACAGTGGCGTACTATTGTTATTTGGAAAAATAATACCACTCATCCCCTGTATCTCCTTCACTGATGTACGTTAATTTTAAGTAAGGACTTTTGAATATGAAGAATACTCAGGTAAATCCACATACCAAATTTTAGTTCCTTCCTGTTGTCGGTTTTGAAGATATTAGAAAAATTGTTTTTTATTTTTGAGTTTCAATACCCCGTATTTTTTTAATTTATCTGGTCAATATAGACATGCTAGATCACAAATATTTACACCCAGCTGAAAAGTTGTAGAATTGTTCAATACACTATCATAAATGAAATCCAAAGAGTCCTCATCGATCCGATACCTGTAAAAAAAATTACACGGGGTCAAAGGTCACAAAAATGCGATATTCAGCAAAACAAAAGTTTTATCATAAAAATAATTCAGACATAAATTGTAGATCAGATAATTATCTATAAAAATTTTCCAAATACATTTTTTCCTAAGAGCCACCGTTTCTGAGATATAACTATTCAAAAACTTGGAAGAGTTGTAATCGTCAAGATATGCACACGATTCCACGCCACCTTTGAGATAGTGTACTTAGCGCGTTTTTTTAACGTGGTTCCCCGGTAGGCCTATTTCACGGATCTGTTGTGATTTTGTTTAATTTGAAACTATTGAATAATAAAAGATATTGGCAAGGTTTGAAATTAATAAAAGCGGTGTAAATTTTAAAAAATATATGGAAGTCTGACAAATAATTCTCTAATACTTCTGCTTCCTCTTCTTCTTGTTCTTCATGTTCCTCCGTGTTCTTCTTCTTCATCCTGTGTGCAAGTAAATTGCCTTAATAGTGATACATCGCATGTCTCCTCGTTGGTATCAAACGAATCCTCAACTATTGGTGATTCAGCATTGGAGCACGACCGGCCTAGACAATTTGTACAAGCTACAGAACAAAACAGTCCAACTTTTTTGCAACAACATTTAGCAGTACATCCCTTTTCACAGTTGCAAAAAAATGTGTTTAGCAGTTTTACCGGCGCAGGTGGGAGTAAAGTCTGAACTGGCTCTAATGTATTGTCGACCAGCTTCCAACCCCAGTCTTTTGGGTCTAGTTGATAACCAAGCCACACTTGAAGTTGGTAATATACCCATAAAAGATCTTGATTGTAATACGAGTAAGTCTACATCGTCACCGACAACAATAGTTGTATTTGTTAAATTGGTTTGCTCTATTACTGTTTCAATTATCATTACATCAGCATCATTATTAGCTTGTTTTATCAATATATTTTCTGCAGTAAACTTATCTTCCAACATTGAAATGAACCGAGATTTGTTGTGAGTATTTGCAATAAATTTCTGTTGACTAGTAGGAATTGTCATAGTTTGATCAAATAAAATATCAGAAGATGACTATGTTGCTGAAGTTCTACGACGTTGTTCTGCGGCTTTAATATTTCTCGTAAAATCATTATAGTCATCAAACAAGACAGTAACTCTGGGACCGAAATGTAAGTTACACTGATCGGTAGAATCATATTTTTACTCGTATTTTAGTGATTTATATACGTGGTGCACTATATATTCATATTATGACGATAACAACTCTTCCAACTTTTATCTTAGAAACGGTGCCTCTCAGGAAAAAAAGTTTCTGTTTCCGTTTTTGTGACCTTTGACCCCGTGTAATTTTTTTGCCAGGTATTAAGCACGGACTTCCTTTGATGATTCGCTTACTTAAAAAATGTTAACACCACAGAACGGAACGGGGAGGAAACATGCGCCTACTAACATTAATACACATAGGTAAAAAATCATAGTGACTTGCTAACGACCAAGAATTTGTTCGTCACAATATTAGTTCAAATTTTGAATGCACTATTATTCTCACTTAAAGCCTACAGGGAGCGAACCCAAATTAGGTGGCGCAAGAACTATTCTCAAAAAAGATGCCAAAATTAATTTAACTTTGTATTAACTTTATGTATCTATTATAAATTTTACACGTGACTATCAATACTATCCTATCACAATATCATATGACTGCTGTTTTGTTAAACTTTTGACAAGCAGTGCAATTGATTTCTTTAGAACTTGGTTGCAACTTTTGCCCACTTAGTTTGATACCGATTAAACCACCATCTATGAAAGCTCATTTCAACTATTACAAACCAGGCAAAATGACATGATACATTTCAAATTTCATCGATTCATATAACTAGATAGATAAATAAATTTTATCTTAGAAAAGATAAACAACTAATATAATTCTATATAACGCAAGAAACAAAAATATTGCATCGTTTTTTAGAAAAATTTCCGAGGATCTTTTGCCGCCTGGCACTCACGGCATCTTCAGGCAGAAATCCACATGTGAGCAGCTGTCACTTAGCGGTTACGCTCGAGCTGCCAAGCAGTCATTCGGTAACTTGCTGTCGAGAAAAATGGCTACCAGTAGCAGTCAGACATCGGTGCCTTGGCCGAATTCGAAAGATGATTACGAATTGGGAAAAGTTATCGGTAAGTAATGTTCGTCTCGATAATTTAAATGAATTTCTTCACAGTTTGATATATTTAACGTCGCCTATCATTGCGTATTTAAGGATGAATCCCTGATTTCACCGTGCATTTTAAGGTTATGTACTTTTTTGGTGTTTTCAATCCGGTGCAAGTTTTTCGTAATTATCGGGAGACAGAATACTAATTATGGTGAAATTTGAGTTTCCTTAGTGTAACGCACCTATTTAGGAATAAAACACATTCATGGCATGCCTATGCGTTCTTAATGTTAGAGGTAATTTGGTGGCTTTCAAATATGTGATCTGAAAAACCTAAATAGTTTGTTTATATCGTTAATTGATCGGATGCCAATGTATTCAATTTTATTGACCCTTTTTTAAGGAAGTTAATTGATTTCCATTTGTGTTTAATTCAGGCGTATCCGTTTCTTATTTGTGTTTATTGAAGGGTATTTTTTATGTGCTTTTTGATAGCACCAATGATTTATTATCTTATCAAGCCACTGTCTGATATATCGTTTATATCACTAATCTTTAGTCAGGCCTATCATTTAATTTTCAAATATGTGCAGATATTATCAAAAAACCTAGATTATGGCACCAATCAGTGAATCAGCCAAAACATAATCAAATTTTTCAATTATTCCTTGGGATTATAATCTTTTAAAGCCTTAAAGCATTTACAGAAAAAATCCTTGATAAACAAACATTTTTCTGTACACATAAGCTTACTCAAAAAATTGTCATGAGGAAGACTTTATGAACAATAAATTTATTAATTAGTAATGATGTAGCTGTAATTCATATTTTTATTTTAATGTTTTTTCTTAATTATTTTACTTTAAGTAATCTTTGACATAAATCATTTTCAGAAGGATTAGTAACATTTTGAAAAATGAACAGTATGCTTTGATTTTTCAAATTTATGAACTCTGATTTAAAATGTTTTAATAAATAATTATTAATCACATGTGGTGTTTACATAAATCAAGTGTATGCAATTTGATAGGATTCAATATTTATGATTAACAGATTAAATTCATGACACTTATTTTTTGCAATATTGTAACATACTACCAAGTAATAAATTTCAAAGAAACGTGTATTATTCATCCAAATTATTATTCGTTCATTATTAAAGGAAATAGATAATTCAATTTATATAGAAACATTTAATAAAACAATATATTAAAATTGCTTCAATGTGTAAAAAATATATCATACCACATTTCATTTCTTCATAGCATCTTTGAACTGCCTCAGTTCTAGTTTTGATTGAAGCATTGTATACAATCAGAAAACTGCATTTAATGATAATTTTTCTTCTCATTGATATCTGGTTATTTCCGGATTAATTCTAGAACTCTACATAATTGATTATATTCCTTTGTAGGTATGAAGGTCTATGAAATCACGAATAACAATATATTGTAATTATTTGATATTATTTTCAACGACAATGTTTTGCATCCTTGTGCATGGATTTTCCACACATCAGTATAGAAGTTTTTTTTTATTACTCAACTGACTGTCACCTGTTACATATCTCCATCCTTGCTAGGTTTTCTTCTAGCAAGGTTTAAGCCCTTAACCTGAGGTGTGATCGGTAAAAGTAAATTACATGTCTAAACTGCTTGTTCCTATACTGGGTAAAAGTATATATCTTCAATAATCCTGAAAAGCAGAAATTTCAAAATGACTCCACTCTAATGCGAGTGGACTAAGTCGTCAATATACGGGAAAGCGCAAAGTGAGATTAAACTATTATTGTGTTGTAACTCGTCCTTATATCGTCTTCTAATCAAACAGGTGTTGGTGCAACGGCTGTCGTACATGGGGCGTTCTGTAAACCACGTAATGAAAAATGTGCGATCAAGAGGATCAACTTGGAGAAATGGAACACCTCTATGGACGAGCTACTCAAAGAAATTCAAGCTATGAGCAGTTGTAACCATGAAAACGTCGTCACGTACTATACCAGTTTTGTAGTGAAGGAAGAACTGTGGCTAGTTTTGAAACTTTTAGAAGGTATGCTAGTTCATATATAGGGAAATTAAATGTATTAATTTTTATAATTTTTGAAAGTTATTGTCCATCTATGAACGTGTTTCCTACTCCTAACATCAGACAAAATATTTTAGAAAATTTTTTGATGGGCTTTGGCCCATAAAAGCCATGTTTTCTTCTTTTTGCTGCATGTTGATATATCACATGGTCAGTTAAAAGTTCTTTTGGCTCATCAATAGTAATTATTCATTCGAATATAATTAATTTGGCTTAGTATGCATAAATGGCATGTATAATATGCATTCTCACATGAATATAGGGATTTAAGTAATAAAACCTCAGAGCAATATAACTCACTTGAGTTTTTATCTATTTTTTTCATGGGACGCACTTTTCCGAATATGAATCTTATTGATTCATTGTGTGCAAAATAGAGAAAAAATGTTTAGAGAATTATCACCAAATCTTATTTCTTATTGATATTTGAGAACAATTTCAATGTATTTTTTATAATCTAACTTGAAAATTAATTTTTCTTAGGTGGGAGCTTGTTGGATATAATTAAACATAAGATGAGGATAACGAATTGTAAACATGGTGTATTTGATGAAGCGACGATAGCAACTGTTCTAAGAGAAGTACTAAAAGGGCTTGAGTACTTTCATAGTAATGGACAGATACACAGGTAATTGATAAAGTTAGTACTAGAAGCAAATGAAAGATTCAACTTATATATTTGATTTCAACATATAAAACATTACTTCAACTTACGTACTATATGAATACATATGTTCATATATGTAATATATATATATATATATATATATATATATAGTTAATCATTTTTAAGTTATTTATAATTCTGGAGGAAGGAGTAATTTTCTTTCTAATTGATAAAACCTTAAAATTCTATTTTACCTCATATCAATAATGAAAACCTGTCGGAAATTTTTTTTTGTCCGTAATCCCACAAGTGTATATTTATTCTAGTAAATAGGCATGATCAACCAGTATTCATTAATTTTTTCTCACGATTGCAGGGATATCAAAGCAGGGAACATATTATTAGGTGAGGATGGTACTGTCCAAATAGCTGATTTTGGAGTGTCTGCCTGGCTGGCTACAGGCAGAGATATCTCCAGAGAGAAAGTAAGACATACATTTGTTGGAACCCCCTGCTGGATGGCACCAGAGGTTATGGAACAGGTAAACATGTTTGCATAATATATAATTTACAAGGTTTTCAGTAACACACTATTTTTACATCAGATCATTAATAGTTTTAAAAAACTAATCAGTAACCGGAATACAAATATCTCTGGACATACCCTTAGTAATTGTTTAGAATGATGTAAGGAATAATTGATTATTAAAGTAATAATTGAGTTTCTGTATTCAAGGATCACGGCTATGACTTCAAAGCAGACATATGGTCTTTTGGCATCACAGCAATCGAAATGGCAACTGGTACTGCTCCATACCATAAATACCCGCCAATGAAGGTGCTCATGTTGACTCTACAGAACGATCCTCCAAATTTGGATACTGGTGCTGAGGAAAAGGATCAGTACAAGGTAGGGCTCTGATTATATATTGCGGTTAAAAAATAGTCACAGAATATCGAAAATAATCAAAAGTGCTCAAAATTATTAATGCGGGACGGCCATTAACATTGCTGCCTATGTCTGTAACGCCTCAAAGTGTCCTTCAAAAGTCTTATAGTTTGCTTTAAACGTATGAAATTCATGGAAAATAATTTTCTGCAAATCAGTCAACAGTCGATCAAATCTAACAGGTGGCCCAGGTCAAGAGATTTATAAACAATATATCAGGCGTCTACTACATCGATTTGTTCGAATCCACAAACGCCAATTTCTTTAAATCCTGAAAGGTAGATAAGAAATGTCTAAAAACGTATTTGTTAATTTCCCTATGTTTGTGCACGTTATATGCTAACGAAAGTAATAACTGCTTCGGACTTCCAAAGAATTCAAGTGTCAAAATGTTTGGAATGTTAAGTTTTACCTAAAAATTGTGAAACACTATTTCTTAAGACAATGCTAGACCAAAAAATGTTAGCAAATATTGGATAAAAATATTCGCCTGACCTTCAGAGGTATATCACTTAGAACTTTTAGCTGAATTCTTTCTTGGAACTACTTTTCATTAAAATAGCACTAATAAATGATGGGAATAATAAATTGTTTGGGAAAACGATATTACCTAGCATCTTGGACTGTAAATGTGTAACGTGAGTTATTTGTTTGTAGGCCTATGGGAAATCGTTCAGGAAAATGATAACTGATTGCCTACAAAAGGAGCCGTCAAAAAGGCCTACGGCTTCGGAGTTACTGAAGCATCCATTTTTCAAGAAGGCAAAAGATAAAAAATATCTACAGCAAACCCTAGTCGCGATTGGACCTAGTTTAGAAACAAGAGTGCAAAAGGTAAATGCGAGAAGAATCATTGATTACAGTTGACGTCATTGATAAAAATATTAAAAATGTTATTAATATACAGGGTAAACCATGATTATGGCATTCTAACTAAAAATCTGCATTATTCATCTATATGATTACCCTTGATCAGCAATTTTCCTCAAACTTCTTACAATAATTTTACTCAGGTGTATTTTAGGGACTACCACCACCTGTCAATCTTATACTCAGTGCCTCAGTTCCTACAAGATCAAAACACTTATATTTTGAAATTTTCAAATCCAGAGTAATTATTGTTGAATTGAGAGACTAATGTTGTTACATTTACTGTCGGCCGCCGAGCTATACTGACGACTCTAGACAATAGACGAAATATGCTGTAGAGCAGACCTCATGTATAGTGGAGAGTATACAATTATAATTAGAAATATCGAAATTTCAAAAATGCATCAAGACACGGTTTTTACATCAGCAAGTACCCAGGGTTACCACAAGCTCTTTTTTATCGGGGTATATTACCGCAAGAAAGCGGGGTAGAACTCGGTTGGTAGGGGTACCATTACTAAAATTTCAAACTTGTCATTTCTACATGTCTTTTTGGTAGGCTCATTGAAAGGAAATCCAAGCCCGGCGGTAAATCTGAACTTCGGGCACCCATGGAAAAAGCTGAAGAGCTCTCAAAACGATAACCAATCCTACTGGTATACCGGCTAGAGATCCCCCCTTGAATCCTAAATGAAATTAATAAGCCATCTAGAATTAACGCAACGTCGATTTGAAAAGTTGTATGCAGAAAACATTATCACGTGATACGCGCTTGCATACTATTGTTGCGTTATTACAAGCTATTATTTAACTTGTAATGTATGAATGTATATATGTAACATATGTAAAAGTAAAACACTTTTTGAGCTTTTATTTAAATGCTCTAAAAGAATAAAATAAACTTTTACTATCAACTTATAACATCATTACACAATTTATATGATATGAAATTAAACAACTCGATCTGATTGATTTTAATTTTTAAAAATTTTTAAAACACGAGTACTTAAATCTCGCCAGAAGCTCTTATATCATATAAATTGTGTAATGACGTTATAAGTGATAGTAAAAGTATTCTGAAAAAGTTTATTTGATTCTTTTTACCGCATTTACATAAAAGCTTGTTCTCATAAAGTGTTTGTGCTTTTAATTTATTTTATCGGTGGATATGGTAGATTTACTTGAGGAGAGCAATAGATTGAATATGCTTTCAAAAGGGGTAGATCTAATCTGAACGGGGTATTTGTATCAACCCTGCAAGTACTATTCATTTGCGTAACTTTTGATACAAAAATCAAGTGAACATCAAAATTACCTTTGTAACAACAAAATCATTCGAACAATCTAATCAAAATTTCTCAATCAAGGCATTTCTCTCTTCACCTGATCCTCTTCCTTATCTTTGCACTTTTTTCCTTCCTTTCATCTTTCTCTTCTTCCCACTGACAATATCTGGTTCCTGGCTACCTAGACGGATTACATAAACTGACTCAAGGGCAAAAGTCCCACGAACCGCCCTGACAGGACATGATGAATAGTAAAAATCGAGTGAATATTGGTTACCTGACTCTGGTAGTAATAGATTCCTACGTATTTGAACGTGAAAAATGTTCTAACGACATGACTTAATTGTTAGGCGTCGAAACGGCAACCTGGCACGAGCGGTCGGCTGCACCGCAAAGAGACGGGAGAGTGGGTGTGGTCGAGCGAGGACGAGGGGGATAGCGCCGGAGGGACGGGAGCAGAGTCCAGCGACAGCGACGCGGAGTCCAAGCCGATGAACACCCTAGTATCGGCCGGATCCTCAGGCTCGGATCAGGAGAGTCAGGCGGACAGCGAGCCGCCACCTGTGAATCTTGTACTCAGGATGAGGTAAGTAGGAAGGAGGAAGTGATTTCGATTGTCACCAGTTTCAAGGTTACGTCAGATCGCTGTCAAAAGTTCGGTTGCAGGACCATAAACAAGTTTGGCGCTTCACTTTGCTATTTGTCTGTTTGCGTATTTGTATATTTATGTGTCATGCAACCTAAGTATTGATCAGCTTGGCGTTAACACGTTTGATTGATTTATGGAACCTATCGTTTTTCCTGTTTCTAATCCCAGTGTTCCTTTTTCCTGTAGAGCCCCTCATCGCCAATTCCCTACCTTCAGGTTTGTACATTACCACTTTACCTTATTTTTGTTTTGTTTTACTTGTTATGCATAATGTTATATTTACATTCTAATGTTTATTAATTTTATTATATTATTAATTCTTAAAGTAAAATTCACAGTTAACGGAATATTACGTTGAACGAGCCACGTCTTCCATTGCGAATTTTTGTAAAAACATCTTTACGTACAATTTGAAATCAAACGAATTTGCTTCCACATTTTATTTTTTAGCCTACAAGTATGAGTCATTGAGTGGACTGGAGCAATTAGGTACAACACATTACTTCTATTATATTGTAATATGTCTTTGTTTAGTCATTTCAGTTGACGATTTTTAAGTCTAAAAGAGAGCAGTTTCTGAATTATTAACGTTTGAACGACAAACTATAAATTCTAGTACTGTTTTGGCTTAGAATCAGGTTGGACAGTTGTGAAACATTTTGAACTGCCTGAAATTGATACTGAAATTGAAGAAAGTTTTGGACTACCAAAATAAGTTCCTTATGTTTTACAGATCCAGACAATTTCAACAAAACGACCCAAAACTGCTATTTTTTCTTGATAAAAATTATACTATCATTTCATCATATCAAGTTCCAGAAATGTTGGAAGTATGGACGCATTTCGCCAAATTATAAATTTGACTGTTCAAAATTTTTACATGTAAACTAGCTAGCTTTTCCCAACAAGAATATATAACTGGATATCAGTTATACATAGTGTTCCAGTTACCTCCTGTAACTAAAATTATTTCGATTATATATTGTAAATTTTAATTGTATATTTACATATGTTGATGCTACATAGTACGTTAACCTAAATTTCAACTAGTGTTGAAGACATCCCCTAAAAACCCCAACCCTCACCATTGTAATTCGCTTCTAATATTTCAAGAGTGGACTGACATATAAAAGTAATATTGAATTTCTAAACGATTGACTTGATATTTTCGAATCGTAAAATATGAGAATATTTACTGGTATAACTATACTTGTATCATTTATCTTGGATGTTACCCATGCTTGGTCTACTTACCTTGGGCACAGTGTATACCAGTCGCCTTTGATAGTCAATGAATACCCCAACTTTTAGGAACGCGAAGCGAGAACTGAACGACATCCGCTTCGAGTTCGCCGTCGGCAAGGATTCGGCGGACGGCATTGCCAGTGAGCTGGTTGGTGCCGGCCTAGTCGACGGCAAGGACATCGCCGCCATCACCAACAACTTACATAAACTGATCGAGCAACGGGACACGCTCAAAGTTGTCACATTTCAACTGGTAAGTTATACACCTTATTGCTCAGATAACAAAAAACAGGGCCAGTTATGTACTTTGAATTAAATCACCGATATTTCAAACTGAAATTATAGTTGTAAAGTTCATGTGTCTGTGTGTCATTGTAAATCACGAAATAACATATTTTTTACCCAAGGGAGTACATATTACGAAAAAGAAAAGTTCGCATCAAGAATAATGGAAAGGTGCGAAACGGCAACGTTGTATTTGCAGGTAGATAAAGGTTGTTCACGTCATGTCATAAAACAATCCATCATACTTGTTTTTTATCTTTCTTGCTGATAGTGCGATGTTGTAAGGTATATTTCAGGGATTGTGGGAATGAGCTTTATTTTTTCACACTGTGTACATCAAACAACTGACCTAACAACGGTATAGTCAAGCGGAATCGCATTGCAACGCTCTGTTGCACGAAAATTTTGAATACCCAAAATCCCATTTTTACCACACAACCATCAAAATTATCATTTGAAGAACAAAATCATTCGAAACGCCAGGGCATTTCTCTGTCTATCTGATCATCTTCCTTTTCTCAAGGGCATATGTCCCACGAACAGCCATGACAAGACATGACGAATAGTTAACATATTTATATATAGATTTTAGATGCTCTTGGTGAAACTCTCTCATTATTGAGATGTAATTTTGTAATCTAAACAAACACAAAGTTTCACAAATGAAGATCGGTTTTGTGACTCGCTTCGAAATAAATATTAAATCGAAACGCCACATGAACAGTTTTATTTATGAATCCATATTTTTATATATTACACAACTTTAACTGAATATTTATATACTCGTATCTCAAAGAAAAACAAATACTGAAAGTATTAAGCCAGACTGAATGCTGCTTGTTGTAATTGGTAAAGAAAAATATTGCACAGAGCAATAAGACATTCAACTTTTTGTTAAGAGATCTGAGATTGTCATATGCCTTACAAATTGTACTTCCTAGTTCTATGATTTGGTGATAATAACTGATATCAAGCTAGATTAACTAGTAACTAATAAGTGTGACCATTTGCTATTTCAGAACTCTCCTTTGAATCCCAACGAAGTGCCAGATGATAAAGCCTTAATAGGGTATGCCCAGATATCAATAATGGACTGAAATAGACTGGTTTCCTTCACAATATTGTCATGTTTTTTTTCTGGAATCTACTGATCATTGTATATATTGTAGATAGGTTTTTTAAATGTACTGTTAGCTCTATTTAATTTTCAAAAGCTAACAAATATGTAGTTTTTTGTTTCATATGATTTTACTAGTTTTGTTAATGATCAAACTGAAAACCTCCGCATATGCAGTATTAATTTTTCTTCCTGATCTTTCATATACAGTTGTGTGCTTAGAGGCTACAAGGCAGCTTGCAAAATTAAATTTTCATTCCCTACTGGTTGAAAGTGATATAAATTTTCAGTTGGATCTTTAACATTGCATACACTCCTTGCTTGTAACAAGTCGATGACTTTAGATCTTGAACGTTGCTAAATATTATTGAATTATGTATCTTACGCCACAAAATCTGAAATTCTAGAAATACTACACAGATATTAAGCAACGTTCAAAAATTTCTAGCAATAAGTCAGTGTTGATCATCAGAATGTTATAGACTTCTTGCGAGAACGTGTCAGTATATTTTTTGATATTATGTTATTTAAATAAATAATTTATTTGACAATAAACAAAAGACCTGCCTAAACTTTAAGGTAATTACACGTTGATTGCCCATATTAGGATTTAGTTTATGAGAAATTTATATTGATTGTTGATGAGATCTAATGTGTCAATCTCTTTTATGCACAGATGCAATAACAACCATATTTGGTTCAATCTTAACTCAAAGTTGATTTTACATGACCTTAAGACACTTGTACAACATTACCTAATCAGCTAATCCTTTAGAGGACTATTTCGCAGATGTCGCAGTGCTGTGTCTGACGATTTACCACGGTAGAACACTATAGTTTCTTATGTGTCGAAATGGCTAACGTCAAGACAGACCCAGAAATAGGAATGGGAAAAAGCGTGACTACTTACTTCCATTGTCTTGAGATTTTGCGTTTGACAGCGTTTTGATTGATGTGGTGTCTTCAATCGTGTGAAGGTGAAATGATCAGCAAGTTCCTCACAACGCTGCTTAATACCCGCCTCTCCCATCTTCTGATCGCATGGAAGGCAATATCACCAAATACCAGGGTACTTTAAAATTGGATCTCCTGCAAGAAGTGCTCCCCTGTAGTACCTCTTCACCAGCCTTTTTGGAATGTCATTTTTTGACTGACCTATTTCGATGGTCCCATTCTGTATTGCAGTTATTGTTTGCTCTATATATGAGTGTCCAGATAACTCCTTTCTTCATTGATACTGAGTAACTTGAGGTGTAATGCAGATAATGACCTGTCTGCTTCGCTTTTCTGTACACTGTAGTCTGTATTCTTGGGATGCTCTTCTTGTTTATCAGTACATCTAAGAATGTTGTTGTTACTTTCTTCCTCTTTTGTGGTGCCAGATTTCGAAAATGATTATACCTACCGAAGCCATATTATGATGTTAGAAGGGTCGATGCCGATTTTCTCAAACCACTCCATGTGCAGTTTTGTGATGACTGGTAATAGCTAGGTTATACTTCCCCTGGCTGTAGTACTTCTCTTTCAAGTTGTCTTGTGTTAACACCCACAAGGTACTGATGCGTAATAATGTAGCATTCTTATTCGTGAAATCACAGTCTTATCAGCGATCTCAGAATTTGATGGTATTTATGGTTATTGATTGGCCTTTTGAAACGACCTAATGTCATCAATCAATAAAAGAGATCGTCACCTCTTGACAAGTGACTTCAAAAGCACTTGAACTGGAGTAAACATTTCTGAAACTCTTTTCATAGATTACAGTCGACAGATAGGAGATGAACCGCTTAAGTCGAGTAATCTTAAAGCCTTGATGTTATTTTCGCAAAGTAATATATTGACACAGATATTTATATAAGAACACTTAAATAATTTATCTTGAAAGTTTAATCGTTCAAGGCAGTTTCAGTGCTTATAATCAATAAATTCCATTATTTGTACTTAAATACTTCCACTGTACCAATTCATGATAGTAATAATTTCATGTTAATGCTTGCGCGCATTTTTTCCTAGGTAATTTCAAAATATGTAATTGAGAGTGGCCTCAGAAATATTCATTTTCAGCTGTTGTTCCAAAATTTGAAGACAATCTAAATGTTTCAATAAATCCTTATTTTTCTCAGAATTTACGTTTCACAACGTTTCGATTGATGACGTATCTTCAATAGTTGTTTACAGATTTCGAGACGTAGTGAAACGCAAATCGTAAACAGTGTTCTCGAAATCTACATTTTCGTGAAAAAAACACTATTATTGGCAAGTCCTTCATTTTTCTGATCACATTTTTTCCAATACCTAGAGCCAGATAATTCCATTCTTCTTTATAAGTATGTTTTCTCTGTTATTGTATCATCGTTTTGAACTGAATATTTCCACTTTATTATTATCTCTTTTTGAATATTGCTACTTGATAAGAATCGCACCTGCATATATTGCGGTTTCATCAATATTTTTCGATAAAATTTGTATTCATGCATATCGAATGACCAAAAAAGAAAATTTCTGGGCGGCATTATCATGTCAGTCCTATAATAGTTTTAAGGGATGCCAACAAAATGCCTTGATTTAGAAGGAATAGTATTTTGTCAACCTATCTGCTTGATATTGTAAGATATCGAAATAGCCTAGAGATTAGCGCCTGTTCAAAGGCAAGCCAATACTGTTTTAAGTGATCCATACTGATGAATATTTGTACATGGGATTGGTAATTTCTTTATAAAGTATTTATTTATTTCAATAAAATAGTTGCAATGTTATATGTTTTTTTTAATTTTTTTCTTATTCTTTCAACCGTGACAGATCACTTTTCTGATTGTTATATGCAGAATATATAAATTCGCACTTAGTATTTCGGAAAAATAGATCAGTGAAAAGTTATAATCTACAGCATTTCAAGCTCAATGTAAATACACATTAATCATCTCGCAGCGCTTCTGGAGCGCCTTTGTGAGAGGTTATCTATGGAAAAATATAAAAATCTAGAGACAGTGTTTTGGAACAGTAACTATATCTTTATTAGCCGACAATTGAAAAGTACAAAATTATATTTAATTACAATCCATACAATGAATCACAGTGAAATATTATCATGGTTTGACGAATTGAAATAAATTATAGTTGAAAAAACTACTTTAATAGAAAACCGAGTCAAAAAAAAATTTAAATAATTTTTAAATATCTGAATTATTCAACAACCCCAGAAAATCCACAAACTGAATATAATTTACTAATTTTCAATAAGTTTTAGATTATAACAGAATTACTAACAAAATAATAAATTTCATTTTGAAAAAGCGTAGGCAAGAGCTGAAATAATCGTTTTTATCCATTCTGGGAAAAAACAATGCATATTTTTTCACATTATACATATATTGCATATAATGAAATTAGAACAACATTGCACCGTACATTGCAATGTAGATATAATATTGAAGCTGTAAAAAGACAAACAGCAGAGTAATCTCGGACATCAAATGACGATTTCAAAGTGAATATAGCAATTGCGGTCAAAATTGCCGGAAGTAGTGATTCAGCACAACTCTACGGATGATAGAGCGAGCTCTAAAAGTGGCTCAAGGGCATAAGGTTGAAGAATTTCAAATCAACCCACTAGGGTACAAAAACCTCAAGTCTTTGCCAAGACTTGAAAAATATCTTGGCAGAGGTATCTGCAAAGATATAGTAATATACAGGAGGGAGCTTTCGGCGACAGAGGACTCCATTGGTACGACAGATAAATGGGAAAATCAGAGGCCTAAGCAGAACAAGGGCACATTGTTAATAAAGACAGGCCAATGCGTTCTAGATACGAGACATGTTACTAAGGCGCCAGACAATTGCATGCATGACCTTTAAAATACAATAAACAAGAGATTTGTCAATCTGAGGAAGAAGCATTACGATTGGATTATTCAGATATATTTCCAGAATAGGTGCTTTGAACGATGTTTTCATTGGGGATAGCGATATCAATTAAATAGGTAGCTGCTACCTCCGATTGAAAATCGATATCAGGCCTATTGGCTGGAAGGCCGGTAGAGGACTTTCACAGATAGCTTTATGGTATGAAGTTCCTGCTGGGAACGGATCATGCAATTCGAGGATACTGAAGGACAAGTGGCTAAGTGGATCGAAGGGCTTCAGGAGTATGATTTTGTTATTAAGCGTCTAGCAGGAATCAACCATCGGAATGCAGACGCACTATCAAGATGAACATGCTCACCAGTGCTCACATTGTGGTAAGATTGAGGAGAAAGAAACGTCTGTCGAAATGCAATAGTTAGCGACGAGTGGGCACCATCTGGGATTCATCAAGATCAAGAAAGTGATCCAGATCTCGGGCGAGTTCGAGAATGAAAAAGGGTTGGACGCCGACCAGCATGGCAGAAAATCGCAACATTTTCGCACTGGTTCAGGTCTTATTGGGCTCAGTGGATCTCACTGACATTTTAAGATGGAGTACTGTACAATTCTGGAGAACAAAAATGGAACAAAGAAGTGAAAACAACTTGTCATTCCAAAAATCAGAGAGTTCCGGAGGTAATGCGTCACCTGCATGACAGGACAGCGAGAGGTTACTCAGGAGTGAAAAAGACACCGCTGGAAGTGCGTTAGTGTTTTTATTGGTTGAACTGCTCTGGCAATGTGAAGGAATGATGTCGGTAGTGTATAGTCTGTTCCTCGAGTGGACACCTCACCGCAAAACAAAAGCTTCGATAAAACAGTATAAAGTCGGAAGTCCCTTTGAACGGATCGCCATAGATATAACAGGATCTTTTCCAGAAGCATACCAAAGAAACACGCACATCTTGGTGGCAATGGACTATTTCATTAGGTGGGTCAGTCCGTATGACATTCAGAACCAGGAAGCTAGAACTCTCGCCGATGTTTTAGTAAATAATCGCATCTGCTGCTTTGGGACTGGGATCACCATCTTCCATTTATTTGATGGCATACTGATGGGCAGAAGATGGATGACATCCACGAATATTGGCACGTACCCATATCCAGTTAGTTAGCGACAAAGTTAAGGAACGGTACGACATAAACGCCAGAGAAGCTGGATACCAGTAAGGTGATTTAATGTGGCTCTACAATTGGCAAAGAAAACGAGGATTCTCACCCAAGCTACAACAACCTTCGGAAGAACGCGACGTTGTCAATAAAAGATCAATGAAGTCGCCTAGCACATCTGCAAGTCTCACGAAAAGCCCAAGGTTGTCCACAGACTGGCTCTCTATCAAGGAGACCACGACAATGATGGCCAGTACATCAGACAAGAACGAGCAACGGACAATTAGGTTTCGTTTGAAGAATTCATGGGCATCCACGGCGTCATCGCCTAGGCGACATTTAGTGTTGCCAAAGAGATACAGCAGGACCTGTTCAGCCTTCCAGAAGAATACTCCTTCACATGCATCATCTCGTCTAATCACTCCAGCCGTCATCTCTTTTACCTGGTGATGAAGAACAAGCCGTATCAAACGACTACAACCTATGGAATGCGCTGTCATTTGAAGCTCCGAGCCCTTGAACACGGAGTCAAGAAGGAGGCTGTGCCTAAAGCTCTGGAGCGTCAAGATGGGCATGTTTGTATATATTGAAACATCGAGCTGTAATAGCAGTCAATCAGCCTTCGGACGTCTAACAGTCAATAACCATAAGACGTGGATATAAATTAGCATACGTTAGGTTATTAATTAAAATAAATTAGTGTTTTAAGAACGTCACAATATTTTCTCTATAATCTTTCCTCCCTCCTCCTGCTGCAACTCTTATACTTTGCTCATCTCCCTGGTGCCCCTAATTATGTTTTCCAGTTCTTAAACCTGATTCATTAACTGTAAGTCAACAACTTTGCAAAAATCAAAACAAAAACACTCAGTTTCCCATATGCAAACAAGGGTCATTGTATGTTCATTGTATGTTCATTGTATGTTCAACTTGACTCAATTCTCTCCTATTTCTCTTGATGTTTTTTATATCTCACCAATGTCTCTCTAGTATCTGCTAGCTTCCAATACTAATGTTTGCATACAAATTATATTCCACTTGTTAGACCAAGCAACAGTGACACACTTTATTTTGAAGTCCTAAGATGTTTGTATTTAAAAAAATCAATTTATTCTTTCTTCATCTCAATACACATGCTTACCAGAGTGTAGATTCTAATGGCAAGGCAGTAATAAGCATACTCAAGTGACCACAGCAATTGGCTGGAAAAGATGTTTGAAATCTAAATTTTTTAGCATTGGACAATCTGAGAGATAAAGACTATCACCTTTCAGTTTAATCAAATGTGATAAATTTTCCTATTTGCATAACTGTTCGGCTCCACATTGTATTTTCCTTATCTTCGGTCGGTTTTTTCCAACTCCCCTACCATTCACTAGCATTTTATCAATAAACATTTCATTTTTATATTATTCAGAAGTCTAGTACAATATATGCAAGTACCAATATTTGTTAAACGCCTTGAAAACTAACATATATGAAGAATGCATACCTATTATTGAAAGTTATCTTGATAATAAAAACGTTCTACCTGTCATAAAATCAGGTTTAATCAATTCATTTACAGTCTGCATATCCCAAAACGTACAACAATAAATTTTACATTTCACCTTTTTAAGCAGACATTCATGGACAACATAGAACAAAAAATAATGGAATCAGAAAAATACAAACATATTTTATTCTGGTACAGATATGTAGATGATATCATTGCATCTTTCAAAGGAAATGACAATGAGTTAACATAATTTCTGCAGTTCATAAATTCCATCCATAATAACATCAAATACACAGTAGAGGAAGAATTGTCTGGATCAATTAGTTTTTTAGACTCTAATATAACCAAACAGCAAGGCAAACTGATTTTTTTAATATATAGGAAACCAACACCTACAGATACAACAATTCCCGCAGATTCATGCCATCCTATGAATCATAAATTAGCTGCATATAACTCGATGGTACATAGAGCTTTGAATTTACCATTGAGCGACTCAGATCTAAAAAATGAAATCGGAATTATTAAACAAAGAGCATATAATAATGGTTATAATCCAAAAATAGTAGATCATTTAATAAACAAAAAGAATACAAACAGGCTATTAGGAGCATATATCCGCATAATGCACAACAGGAAACAAAACGATACACGACAATTACTTATTTCGGAAACATTAGCAATAAAATATCGAAAACAATAAAATCGGTGTATGATAATCAAATAAATATAGCTAATAGGTCGGCACCTAATTTATGATCATATTTAACAAATTCAAAGGAAAAAGAACCCAATATGTGTAAGTCAGGTGTTTTATAGGATTTCATGTGCCTTCTGTAATGCTGTTTATATAGGTCAAAAGCTAGAGCATTTGCAACAAGGTACAAGGAACATATAAGTACATTCAAAAACGACCATCCAAAAGATCAAATTTTTCCAAACACTTACTAGATACTAATCAAAAAGTTGGCAACGACAATAGAATGAGTGTACTTCATACTTGTAATAAAATACATGATTTAAACTTCATGGAAACATTAGAAATTCAGAAATATCTGCGTAACCCTAACTTCATAGTACTAAATGAGCAGACTGATCTTTTAAACTCAATTTTTATAGATACAGTACTATAAGTTTCCAACTATTTGTATTCTACTTACTAGTGAAATATATTAAATTATGGAATGTATTAAGAATTAGCTTAAGGAATAAAATATCTTAAAACGTGAAATATCTTAAGAAATAAAATTGTTTATCACATGAAATATCTTAAGGACGTTTTGACGGCGATGGTTAAGATTTTGTAGGGGTTTCCCTTAACACTAGTGTAAATGCAATCGCCAAAAAATATGTCCCCTAAGAAAGACACAAAAAATGAACACATAATTTGATAGAAAAATAACTAGACAGGATAGATAGTATGCTAGTTTTGAGAGCTCTAGTTTTATATCCATGATAGGACTAGTTAATTATTTAGCAAGTAATCTGGTTAGCCTTGTTAGAAGTCAAATCTGACAGTCCGACGATGATTTTAATAAAAATAGAAACGCGTCACTAAAAGAAAGAGTATTATTTGTGAAACTGTGTGAAAACTACACAACTTTTTATCTAACATATATGTAACATTAAAAATCTGTACAGTTATATGTCACGAATGACGAAAACAACAGGAGAATGAATAAATAGTGGATTTATCCCTCTTACTTGGGATAAACCATTATCCACATACAAAATCATTGAACTATTTGCGTTTCCGGCATGCAAAGCAAACGAACGTTAACATATCTTTTGAATAAAAATTGGCTTGAGAAGCACTGGATTAATAACAGCTCTTTCTAGGTGTTCCATTACTAAATTAGCAATTGTGGCTGGAATGGGTGAACCAATTCCTATTCCATACACTGGTGAAAAAACTGACCTTCAAATGTAAAGACAAACCTTGATCCCTTGTTGACGATTGTTTGCTTTGCATACCAGAAACTCAAATAGACCAAACTTTTCAGCATCCTCGATGATCATCACCCAAAAATTCAGTTCATTTGAAAATTTTTTTAATAAATAAATTGGTACACAAAAAACGTATAGTTTGGAAGATATCTCAATTATAGGTCTTTTGAGCCCCACTTGTACAAAAATAGTATGGCGAATAGCCTGGTAGATAGAGCTTTGTCTGATCCTAAGAGACGGCCTGATCATTCAAACAAAAGTTTGCCTTATATCCCCTAGATGAACACTAAAATAGAAAAATGTTCAAAGCCACAAACATCAAAATCAAATATAACCATTTATACATAACTTAAAGTTTATTTACAAAATGAAAACACAAATTATTGGGAAAAGCGTATTGTAAACAGGATAGACGACTATGGTGATTGTGAAGGAAGTAATTTCGATCAAAGTACAGAATATTTTAAGAACAGAATAATTCACTGTTGTTTGCAATTTGTCGACAAGGTGGGTTTTTCCAAAGTTTGATTTCGGACTTCCATTGTCTATAAAATGTTTGAGTATCACGACGTTTTGATTGATATGCTATCTTCAATCGTCTTCAGGTGAACTAGCGAACACGTTCTTTTCATGCCTATTTATACCCCGTCCGTTGACGTGTCGTTGTGCGCGGTCTGTTCTGATTGGTTCCCAATGAGTGGTATTCCGGTCTGCTGACGTAGGAAGGTTGGTTAGGGATTTCGTGCAATATGCATATCAATAAAAAAGAAAAATGGTAAAAGTCATTCAAAAATAATATGTTAATACAATTTTTTACAATTACTTTTCATCTGCTGGTCCGTCTTCAATTCTCCCCATTTTGTTTTTAATATATTATAAAATTGTGTTTCCTAATTATGATGTTTAATAAAAATATTTCTCCAGTGGATACAATATTTCAATTTATGACTGTGAATGTTTGTAAATAACTTTCTTTCTATGTATCATTCAAAATTCATATCTTCACCTTCAATGAATGAGAACAAACTGATAGTTTTCTGATACATAAAATATATGTCAAAGCATAAAGTACAAATTACTGGATGTACGATTTTTTTTCCAGCTCCGCCCCCCCCGCGCCTCCGCGGCCACACGGCCCCTGCGATCCCACGGACACCGCACCCCATCCCTATCCCCTCCCATCCCCATTCCCACCCCCATCCCCATCTCCACCATCACTCCCCCTCCCCACCACCCGTCCCCGTCCCCATCGCATTTTTAACTTCAGCAAACCGAGTGGGCCTTCCTCCAAGGGAACCTCATTCGAAGCCACCTTCAAATGTTTGGTACAAATCACATAATAGCCCTGAATGAAAATATTATCAAAAGTATGCACAAGAGACTAGTGTTTTTGTCAAGATAAATCCTGAAATGATTGAGATATATAGAAAATTTGCGTCTTATATTGACAGGAAACTGAGAGTCTTGGCAAGAAATAGAGAAAACTACGAATTGACTCGAGGCTGACAAAATCCAGAAACAGTACTAATTACCTCTGTGTCAAGTTTTATGATGCTCTCCCATTAGAAATTATAACCATGCAAATAAACTCTTTCCATGTCAAAATAAAAAGATATTTACTTGGAAAAGCTTTCTATTCTTTTGACGATTACCTCCTAAACGATTTTTCTGATTTTTTTTTCTATCAGTTTTTAACTTATAGTGTTTGTCTGTTTTTATTAATTTATTGTATTGTAAATTATTTTAGTGTTAATCCAAATGAATGCTATATGACTATATTTTTAGATATATATTTGTATGCACGTCTGACGTATGCGAGCAGGTTTTTCCTGCAAAGACATCAATAAATTACTACTACTATAAGTTTGTTTAGTGTTTAGCTTTGGAATTTAAGATATTTTTGATGTCAAATGAATGTTTCATTGTAATGAATAATCAGTCCTGTATTACATGTATGTTTCTTACATATGTTTTCTGTTGTACAGTATGAAGAGGATGTGATGAACAGTAATACAATGAGTACTGAGCCAGTAACAGGTGTTTCAACACAGACTGACTTGACGATGGAAGAGCTGTGCTTTAAATTATCCCAGTTGAGTTTTGCTGCGAAAACCATAGCTGAGCTTGAGAGAAAGATTGATAATTCACCGTTTGGACTGTTGGAAGATTGTGAAAATTGTGCAAAATGGAAATATTATACAGGTTTTGAATACAAGATTATTAAAGTGGAAATTTTTGAACTTCTGGAAAAATATATCCCATCAACAAGTACAACACTTTGAAGACTTAGTATACCATTTCAAAATTTCTGCCACTACAGCATCTACATATTTTATAAACATCATCCATGTTTTGTATAAGCGAATGAAGTCATATATACTCGTAGTACGGCCAAGTCGTGCAGTTGTGCAAATGAATCTACCAACATGTTTTAAGGAGGTATTCCATGACAAAACACAAGTCATAATAGATTGTTATGGAAATTTATAGAAAAGCCCCCTACTCTTTTGATCCAGCAACAATGCTGGTCAAACTATAAGCACCAACAAACAGTTAAATTTTTAATTGGGATAAAAACCACAGGGTTCAGTTTGTTTTATAAGTGAGGCTTGCGGTGGACGAACCTCTGACAAGCAAATTGTAAAGCTGAGTGGTTTTTTGAACATCAAACCTGGAGATGTTGTTCTAGCAGATATGGGCTTTACTATCAAAGATTTTTTGGGTGCCCTTCGGGCAAAACTAGTTATACCTACTTTTACAAAATGGAAAAATCAGTTGCATCCCTTGGAAATAGAGGAAACCAGACAAATTGCCCATGCTCGAATTCATGTAGAAAGAATCATTGTCATCATAAAAAATAAATTTAATATCTTCAAGGGTACTATGCATTACATTAGTATGTTAAGCATACACATTCACAGTATTAACATTATAGATGAAATTATTACTGTGTGTTGCGCTTTGGTTAACTTGTCACAACCTATTATTAGCCTTTGAATGTCTGAGGAGCTTGTATGTTTATGGCAATCAACCACCATTTTTCTTAAACCATGTACCTTTTCAATCCTCCAACCTCTCAAAAATTGTTTAATCATGTATTTTCAACTTTTAATAACAAAATTGTGTACCAAAATTTTTTTTGAACTGTGATAGGTGTTTAATTATGTGGTTTTGTCATGCCAAGAATATGTATATTTTTGTGGTTTGATGACTTGGAAATGTTCTCATCCATAGCATGTATTTCTGTTATGTTCAGAAGGTGAAAATAGAATTAAAAGTGCATCTTAATCAAAGAGTAACATTCTACCAACCTTCACTCTGCAACCTCAATAATTTCTACGCTAGGTTGTTGTTCATTAATAATTTGAACCTATCCACCCCTCTATATAAATATTTATAGAGCAGAGTGTAGTTTTTTGACAAAAAAAGGTATGAACTCTAGATCTTGGGGTTGTAAAAATGTATATTTCTCTATTATATAATAAAATATTGGAATTTGCTTGCAACATTTTGATATTTTCTTTCAAGTAAATCTCAGTGTATTTTATACATTTTTATTAAAAGATTATCATTGAGACATTTTTTGTTGTTGAAAGCCCTTAAGATGGCAATAAACATTAGCAAACCCTTGGCTGTTAATAACAGTGCCTTGTATGTGTTGACTTTTCTGAATTTTGACCACATACTAAGATTTTCCATAGTTCTTATAATATAAAAAACAATAACACAACTTTTTATGTCAAGACTTTATTGATATAAATGTATAATTTATTGTGCTGTACTTATTGATTATCCATTTTTAATAATATTCAATTTTGTATATAATAATAAGTGTTTATTGTAAATATATATATATATAAGGTAACTGATTAAAGGTCATGGTGTTTTTAAAAATGATTAGTAATAAAAAATGTATTCTATCCAGTTTATGAGCAGAACAGTATTCCACAGAAATGAATTTTTGTTAAAAGAATTTATTAAAAAAATTTATTCACAAAATATAGTAGATGTTCAACGCATAATAACGCGAATTCCACCTGAACTTCGTAATTTACCATATATACAACGCTTACAACCTATGGATTTGACAACACTTGCTGAACGAAGAGTACGCGGAGACCTGATTGAAACGTTCAAAATCATCAGTGGTTGCTACTCATGTCCACTTGATATCTTTAAAATGATTCAGAATCTTCACCTCCGAGGAAATAGCAAAAAAATTGAAAAAGAGAGAAGACATCCGGATTAGTAAGAAAAAACTTCATTTCAAATCGTGTGGTGTACTTGTGGAACTCTCTTAGTGAAGAAACCGTGAGCGCAGTTTCAATAAACTGATTTAAGAGCAAGCTGGATAAAGAACTTAAGAGCATAAATTTCATACACTACCCACACCCTAAGAGAAAAACAATATATTTATACGACAGTGTCATCGGATTTTTTTGCCTACTGCTGTTATGCTGATAATAAATAAATAAAAATAATAATAATGTACAACTACTACTATACGATACCTTGTTTACGAGTAATGTACAATGACAGTATGAAACATCAAATCAGTTAATGCTGTTGAGTAGATATTATAATTGTTAAAACCATTGTCAATAGAATTACAAAACTGAACTCCATTACATGAGAAACCACATTCAAAAAGATAACCTCATCAACACCATTGCAGCTGCACCAATGGGAAACAATACATCCACTAATCTTAGATGTGAAAAATTGCCCCAAAAGTTAAGTTACTTGGGTATGGAAACTGACTATGAGTGGTCTTTCTTGATTACAATATTCATGGTCTAGCAATATTCTTTGTTTACAAAATACATTAGGAACCCAAATAACAAAATCACAGTACAATATCTCTGTACAAAATATCTGAGCTTGTACTTGATAGTAATATCTATGTTTTTTATTCATCAATATTCATTTCCACTTTCAATTAAGCATGATTTTTTCATCCCACAATATGTTCCAATATTTTGTACTTTATTGGCAAATAATACATGAGGGCTTTTTACTTCCAAGCACCCACCTAATCTGTCAGAAGTTGCAGCTAACTGTGACCACTTGCTGCTTACCACAAGGCCTACCTCATTCACATGAAATGACTGGTGAGTTTCACTTTTCATATAGCTTTCATACACTTCTACAGTAGTAGTTTCATGAGATATGCCCCATAATATTGCTTTGGTATTAAATAAAATTTTAGTTGGGTAACAAATAGATTTTGTCAAAGATAATGAAGGATTTGATTCATTTGTCCTACATGCTAATTTGAAATTAGATGCAGTTATTCTACCTGCTTTTTGCAAATACCAATCTGGATTTTCTGATTTGTTTCCTAGTACCATCTTCTATCATATTAATTTGTTCTTTGTTTATAGACCACTCAATATTTTTTGATAGTTTTACTAATTCAGAGTAACTTTTATTTGTATTTGCTTCATCAAATAAGTTTATAGCTGGTAAAATGATGTCCTTTACATTTAACTCTAAAGCAAATGGTTCTACTACTAGCATTAAAACTGCATCATGTCCTGATTCGGAGGCTTTTTTGAGTGAATCTACAATTTCAGTCATTGAGATTGGCGGTATATCTTCCTTACTAGACAAATTTGTATGCTTGCCCTGTTGCATTTCTTTAATAGGTACTATAGGTACTTGCAATGATGCTGAAGGAACACACCACAAAGGTACTTGATCTGTACAAGAAATTGCCTCTTTTTTCTGTTCATATACTCGACTGCAAACAGTACTGCACCAACATGGCTGCAAACCTCACTATTGCCTGCCATGCATGTACAGTGAGCAGTACAGATGGTTTCACTTTTCTCAGCTATACACCAAACATTCAATGGCTGCAGAGAGGCCTTCAAAGAATGCTTCACCTACAAAAGTCAGTATTTATCAGTTGTTCAATCTTAATATTGAGAAAAATCTTACCTTTCCAACTATCACGAAAAAATCACGTACAACTTGACACCCCAAATAACTAACAAGACCACTTTCAAGGTACTTATAGGCTTGCAGGCTCTTGAAGGCTTTCATTTGCTCTTCAGTGTAAAAGCAGTGAGTGAGCACTAGGTAGCTAACAATATCCATGTTTGATACTGGAGGAAAGCTTTCTGCTATTTGATTTAGATCTTCATATTTTAGAGTAAGGGATCTAAGCAATTGATCAACCGTATCTGCAAAGAGTGACAATATAACATGATATGTAAACATAACAACTTTACACCTTTTTAGCATACCTTGCACCAACATCTGGGTGTTCAGCCAATGAGCTCTAGATATTCACTCTCAATTTCACACAAAATACGATAATAGTTCGGAAAACACAAAAAACAGAGGAAAACGCTAAAAGGCTTTTTAGAAATTATAACACATGATATCACAACAAAGTCGGCACTTCGTGATGGCGTGTTTCATATTCTGTACAGATAACTGCACCAATGTAGTGGTACCATCTATTATTTATGTAATACACATATTATATGCATAAATGTTTTTTTGGCGCCTGAATGCAAAACTATTGTTTGTGCATATTCCGCATTTTCCAGTTTTCGGTATGGCATTGTAACATAATCAAATCTATTACATGCAGAAATTTAAGACCAAACGAAAGGGTTCTCTCATATTTCATAAAAAATAAAACCAATGTTATAAGAGAACCCTTTTGCGTGGACTTATAATATTATTGCCGCATATAATAAATGCAATTATGAATTACAATGCCGTGCTGAAAATGGAAAAATGAAGAATATGAACATACAATAGTATTGCATGCAGGCGAGGTTTTGGTCCTAGCAAGGGCGTATCCAAGCATCAGTCTTGGGGAGGGGGGTAGCAGGGAATGAGGTTTGTGTGTGTTTTCACCATTTTCTGGAATACCTTCGTCGAGGCAGTTGAGGCAGCAGTAAAATAGTATCATAATAAATAGGAAGATAAAAAGCAACTGAAACAGTGGAGTCTTCGGCATTTTAGGAAGATGACCCCCCTCCCGAAACAATTCATAATTATATAATGCCGCTTACTTCAGAGTCGCTATTTTTTACCATGCACCGACCAGCTGATAGTTAATTTGCAAGACCGCTTCAAGACTCCAACGACAGTATTGTTAGCATTTCAAGCCCTACTACTAAGGTTTGCATCACCTTATAAAGCTATTGGCTACAAGCCTTATCTATATTTTTTGATGAGGAATATTCAGTGTCTGCTCTACAAAGAACTATATGTGGTGCAATCAAGTTTATAAAAAAACAAACCTCGCAGAGCCGGATATACGATGGAGCAAAGTGTGCACGCACATAGCCCCGCGGTTAGGCCAGACCAGTGCTGGCGTGATTTTTCCACGATAAGGAAATAATTACCTCACAGACGCGTGCCGACGCAGAAACTAAAATACGTTCAATCAAATTAAAACTAATTAAAAATTACCTAGCTCAACTATATCGCAACGGAGACTAGTTGGGCTATCGTTAATTTCAATTGAAAAACGCATTTATAATGGGAAAGATCTTTCACAATTTATAGACGATTTTGCTGCGAAAAAAGCACGCAACCTTAAATTATATTGAAACATCAAAGTTTGTTTTTTGGTTTCTCTTAACATAGTTTCGTTAATTTTGAATTTTCTATGATTTTATTCTTATAGTTATTTTTTATTGAATGGTACAACTTCATATTTATAATGAGTAAATAAGAGTTATTTTTCTTGGCCCCTCATTTATTTTTCCACACTGCCCCGCAAACCCTGAGACCGGCTCTGAAACCTTCCTTTTTCCAATCATCCATCACCATTTTAATCACCCTACCAGTGACCACTGCTACAGTTGAGAGGTCATTTTCGACTATGAAGAGAGTGAAGATTTTCCTTCTGAAATAAAATGCAACACGAGAGATTAAACTCCTTAGCTGTACTTTCGATTCATTAGTTAAATGTAATGTTTCTTGTCTTTTTTTCAGACACACACAGATATATATATATATATATATATATATATATATATATATATATATATAACGTGGATTGTAGATGCTCCTACTTGGTGAAACTCTTCCATCATTTAGATAAAAAGCTGTGTAGTTTTTTGTGAAACTGTGTGAAAACTACACAACCTTTTATCTATATTTATATATCTATACTTAGTATATGCCCCCCTTCCCGAAACGAAATCCTAGATTTGACTGTTTACATATGATACCTAGGTTACTACTCATCATCTAGATATATAGGTTGTATCATGAAACTAGAGTACTCAAATTCATTTATCCTATCTAGTTATTGTTCTATATTTTTCAAATATAAATTGAAATGTTACAGAAAATGAATCTTAATTACAAAATTGTATTCAAGAACACTATTTTTAGATGAATAATGGAAGAGTTTCACCAGATTAGATCTACAATCTCAATGGTTAGATCATTACTTGAACACTTGGCCAGTGACAGTTTCACCTAACTTTGGGCCCTGGGCGCTGTATATTTTGGGCCTACTTCATTGATGTTCTTTATCAGTTTACTAACAAATAAACACAAGCTTCATTATTGATATTTATTATAAGAACTATACAATATATTTTTGAAACCAGATTGTTTTTGGAAGATAGGTAAACTAGCTAACTTACCTTATATTCTTAATTTTTCAATTACTATGAAGTCTGGGCCTCTGAGGGCCCTGGGCTCCTGGGCACTAGCCCCAAGAGCCCAGTGGATGAACCAGGACTGCTCCTGGCATTTTCTTTATTGTATATTCACAGATCAATGAGATCCTTAGCTGTCACTACATGCTTCACAGACAATATTGGCTTTTATGTATTTATACTTCAGTTGATCTTAAAAGTAAGGAGGAGGTTTCCGTTTTGTTCCATCTCTTTGTTGCAAATTGCTAATTTGATTTGCTCTGGCCCATGACATCTTTTAGATACCCTTGTTAATTATATTCCTTCAACACTGATTATTCAATTATGCACCACTTCGAACTGTCTGTATTTTCTCTATGACCTTTGCTGAAGATTCTGACACAATGTTCTACATGATGTGTTGCTCTGTCACCAGATATTGATATAAATTTCTTTTACATACACACATATTGTTTCCCCATCCACGGCCTGTTCTATAGTGTGTTACTTCCGGAGTACCTGAAATATTGCAAAATACATCCAGATACAGAACTGCTACATCACTTCATGAGATGTATCGTCTGGAAAAACAATAAACCCCCTATGGATGATGTACCGTTCTTTGAAATGAATTACTTAGTATTGGTGCAAACTACAGAGGTTGTGGCACCTTTCCTTTATTAACACTCTGTATGTAATAGTCACGTAGCCATGCTGAAGAGCATCAATATCCCTAAAACGATCCGACATTTCCACACCACAAATTACGATCATGAACATAGATCTAACAACTTCTGCAGTACAATCACTTGTGCAAAAAATATATAACAACTTTATTCGGTAATTCGTCACGGCAACAACAACAAATACCATAACCTCAGATTATCAGATTGACAGATTTAAAGTGCAGTGTTACCACAAGAATTTAGCACAGATTATCAGATTCTCACCACAACAAACCGTATTCTTTGACTTCTTTGCTGTTTCTGTTCTCCTAATACAAGTTACAAGATTTCTAAAAGCCAGCTCCAAGGTTGCAAGATCGTCTGGGAGTAATTACCGTAGAAATGATAAAAATTATCATATGCCAGGAATCCGAGAGGGGAAGGCCTCTACACGTGATATTTAATCAAAAGCAAAAAGAAAAAATATGACACTACGTCGTTCACACTAAATATATACCAGGTTTAAGTAATTTCTCTCTAAAGCGCCACAATTAAGTGCATCCCAAAAATTCCCATTATTTCATAATGTACAATCTTTTCCACGCTTTTTATGTCAATGATACAATGAAATATTTTGAACAAATTTACAAACGATCCAAAATCCTCCTCATTTAAATTTTGGCAAAATAAAAAATGTTCAATAAAAGATAATTTCTCTTAAAATACCATATGTATGTATAGTATCAAAAAAATAAAGGTTACCTAATTAAAAATATAAATAAAAACAAATAAATAAAAGCTGTTTGAACACAAGGAATCTTGAACGTTTACAGTACAACAAAATTATTAATCATCGAATCTGATTAGATCGTCATAAATGTTGTTATTCACTTTTTGTTGTCTTTTGGAAGTTTCAATTTAGTTGCATTGCCATGTCCATTTACAAATTGAGATGCATGTATGCTTTTGCCGTTATTCGTTCCTACTTTCAACTTTTGCTGGCCTTCATTTTTATTAAATCTAGTATAAAAGTCATACGATAGCTGATCACAATCATTTTTCGTACAATAGAGAAATTATCATACGTCTGGCAACCCTAGCCAGCTGTCAGTCATTCAACAGATGGATCTCTTTTGAAAAGCAGAATCTATTAATACATTCGCTAATTTATTATGTGAATTTAGTCTTTTCATAGCGATCGTCTTGAAAATTGTGTAGTATTTTTATCACATTGAAAATCTGTACAGTACATATATATAAGCCCACAAAACATATACACAGGATAAACCTTGTATATTTGATCCTTTCCTGTTCTATTGTTTCTGTAGATGTGTTCGTGTTCCATGGCAAGTGACACAAATGAGGGTTGACATCAAAGACGATAGACAGTTGTTCTATCGTCCTTGGTTGACATGGACGTTATTGGCATATCTAGATATCTACATATATTAATTTAATTATCCTGATAATCGGTTTGAATTTGAATTAGTGTTTGTTTTTCGGAACTACCTAAATTTATCAATATGTGGTAGATTACCGTGAATATCATCAGCTACTTTGTGTGAGGAGCTTGATTATTTAGGAAGGCAGTGGTATGCATTCCTTTGGGAAAAGAATTGGGGTGAGTAGACTGTTTTTGTTTGATTTCAAGATGCTTTCTCACAAGAATTGAATGAAAGCATACGATACAATAGAATTCCTTATTTTGCAAGACTACGAGTTCCATAGTTTATTAGGAAAAGGAGGTTTTGCGTCTGTGTATCATGCAAGATGCCTAAAAACACGTACAGATGTAGCTATAAAATGGTAATCTTATAAATATATTTGAATAGTCAAATTAAAAGTGGTATAATTTTCAGATTGATAAAAAGCTTATGCAGGCCACTGGAATGGTAAATAGTGTTAAGCAAGAAGTGGCCATACATTCAAGACTAAAACATCCATCTATATTGGAACTGTATGAGTGCTTTGAGGATATAAACTGTGTGTCTTGTCCTAGAGCTTTGTCACAAAGGGGAGTTGCAGAAATATATTAAAGGCAAAGTAGGTAGTACAATATTCTCCAAATTTTTCTTACCATCTGATCACCCAAAGATGACATAATAATAATCTTAACCTTTTTCCATCTCAGGAAAAGTTTGATTTCATCAATTATATTATGAATTTCATACCAGTGTTGAATAAGTATTCCCCTATAGAACTATATAACAGACTTGACTGTATATGTGTGTAAATTATCCTGTGGCTGTCACCTTGATTCATTTTATTGTATGATGGCTACTAACCACATACACATATGAAAGAATTTTGACTGTCTTTGGCTGCTTCGGCAGCCTCTGTCAATGAACAAAACAGAATAAAAAAATAATGTATATTGTAGATGCTCTCTTACTTGGAGAAACTTTTTGATCATTCAGATAAAATATTGTTAAACTGACAATGATTTGAATATAAAATGAAATGTATTACTGAAAACAAGATCATTTTATTTCTGAAACTCCTGAATTAAACACTAAAATTTTTAATTGATAATAAAAAAAATTATTTTAAACTATAATATCATTAATATTCATGACTGTTTCCAGGGTAGCAGTTTTGTTTTCATCAAGAAAGTATTATGAGCTATTATGAAAAGCTAAAATTTGGATGAACCATTTGCATTGTTGATAAATCCATAAAAGGAAATAATTCACTGCCATACCATAAAAGTGCCTATTCTATAATATAAAATGAAACATACAGCAGTGTAATTCCAAAGTAGCAATACAATACTCCCACATTTGGCATCCAAGAACAAACCATAAGGAAACCTCAATATGAACTTATGATGTATCTGTAGGTTTGGATAACATTTACTAGACCTTTCCATGAGGCATACTGAATCTAACTGGGTCACAGTCTATTGAGGAATTAGAAATACATTAATCTTTCACCTTCATAAAAGCAGGTTCTTTGACATTCCTTTTAAAATGGTTATCCTTCAGTTATATAATTTTTGTGCTTTTTGATTTGACAGAATGGGTCTAGATGACTCACTAATATAACATTTACCACACACAGTCTATTTGAAGTAATGAATTTTTTGTATCTGAATTTTCATTTTTTTGCTTTATGTGGCAATGGAGGGAACTCAGTTCTTCCTGAAGAAGTTCTTGATGATTTTATATTTATATAGTGAATTTAATTGTTGGCTCCATATGGTTTATTATACTACATATATTAATGTAAATAGTAAAAAGCCAATAAATAAATTGATATTGACCAGATTATTCCTTTTGATGAGACAAACAGATCTCCACAAACCCAAGCATCTTTTATTTGCAGAAACAATTAATTGAAAACTATTATCCAAATGACTGAGTAATGTTGGCAGAAACTTTAATATTATAATTGCTTTTAAGAAAAAGAATATAATTAAGATCCCTCCTTTGTTACACAAAGCTAAAAATTGAAAACAAATACAAAACCATCAATATATATCAAATAGACTTTGTGTGTGTGTATGGAAAATGCTATATTGGTGAGTCTTCTAGACCTATACAGTGTCTAAGAGCACACTAATTATATAACTAAAGCAGCACCCAGTGAACAAGCTTGAGAGGCAGAGCATAGAGTAAAATGGGAGAAGTGCTCAAAGAGGATCATAATTTTGAAACAAAGGTCAAATAATCTTGATTGATTATTGTTTCTAGTTCCTCAATAGCCTGTAACCGAGTGTGTGTTGGAAATGCTATATTGGTCAGTCTTCTAGACCTATACAATGTCTAAGAGCACACAAATTATGTAACTAAAGGAGACATGTCCAAATCAGCACTCAGTGAACATGTTTGGGAAACAGAACATAGGGTAAAATGGAAGAAGTGCCCAAAGAGGATCATCATTTTGAAAGGAAGGTCAAATAATCTTGACGGATGATTGTGTTTCTAGTTCCTCAATAGCCTGTGACCTAGCTTTGTTGAGAATGCTTAGTGTGTGTTGCTACTTTGGAATTGCACTGCTGTATGTTTCACTTTATCTCATAGAACATGCTCCTTTATGGTACTTGTGTGATGATTCATTATTCCCTTTTCTGAATTTATCAACAATGAAAACGTATTCTAGCTTTTGAGAATAGTTCTTTCTAGGGCCTTGTTGAAAACAAAATTGTTCCCTGGAAATATTAATGAATTTTAATGTCATCATATTTTCAAAAATCAATTTTTTTCATTCTGTTTGTATGTCAATATATGCTACCAAAATGTCAGTAAAGATTCACGTACATATGTGGTTTCAATTAGCGGCCAGCAGAAAATATAATGAATTATTTGGCTGTGTAAACAATTAAATAGTGGTGGAGGAGCCTCAAACAGCTTTGAATTCATTTACATAGACAGTATCTTTTAAAATTTATTTGGTGTAAATTTTTCATTTGCTCTATGGTTTGAACCTCTCCTGATGTAGTACTGGACTATCTTCACTAGGGTACTAAATCTCAGTAACATTTAAACATCATTACATAACTACTTGAAAAGTTGTAAAAATGTGATTTTGAATGTTTTTTTATAATATAAATTTGTAGATAAAGTTGTGTAATTTGAATATAAGGCTCACAAAAAATTATCATATTTGTGTTGTAACAATGTTATTGGAATGATTGAGGAGTTTCACCTAGTGAGAGCAACTACATGATATAAAAACTAAACTAGATTTTTACCTCATTTTGGAGTGCTAAGATTTACCTCACTGAATGTACAAGTTTTCCACAATTTGACTATGTTTTCAAATAGAGCCTAAGTATAGTTTTGGATGTAGGTGATGGTATGCAAAATGCAGGTTACACCTGCGTGTAAATATGTTTTACTTAGGCGGCAGGCTAGCCTATAGTGATAATATGCTTATGGCTGTATATTATATTCCAGTGTATACCTTTTGCCTTATAGTTTATACGACACTATTTTTAATTGAAATTTGGTTTTAATGAAGTCCAGTGGAAAGCAGTTTGTATAAAAGTACATGTTACTTTGATTTTTGTTAAGAGAATTACTAATTACCAAAATTTTAGCACATATTTTGACAAATATGTTTGCCATGCTAGATTTTATTGCTTGCTTTTCCTGTGTTGTAGTATATTTATTCAGTAGTCAATTTAAAAGACTGATAATACTTATGGAATCAAATAAATGGTGTGTTACTGGAAAACAACTCTCAATGGTGATACTTCGTGCAGAAATTGCACAGTTATATATGAAATTAACAGTATCATAGGAAATACTTCACTACTTTTCCACAGTCAGTCACTATTATTATAGAAGTAAATGTAGCTCTTAAATCTCACTTAACATACTTTTCAGTCATTTTATTGCTGCGAAGGCATAGTAATGTGAAACTTAGTTTAATTTATTGGCTATTGAGACAATTAATCAATCACAAATTCACAAGATAGATTCTAGAAACTATATTGGCTCATTATTTTTCAATTATTTGTGTGTTTCTTTAGGTACTTCTAGAAAATGAGGTTAGCAATATAATGGCTCAGATTGTTGAAGGCATAAAATACCTGCACTCATACAACATCTTACACTGAGACTTTTCTCTATCAAATCTGCTTCTGATAAAAAATTTACTTATATTTATATGTTTATTAGAAAATAGCAGATTTTGGTCTGGCTACTCAACTATCTAGACCAGATGAAAGGCACGTGACTATGTGTAGGACTCCAAACTTCATGTCACCTGAGGTAGCTTCTCGTGGCTCCCATGGATTGGAAGCTGATGTATGGGTGTGGGTGTCTGTTGTATACGTTGCCGGTGAGTAAGCTGTATCTTTTATTTTGTGGTGTATTCTTATCTGATAAGAAATGCCAAAAATTATGATTCAGAAACAATCATTATTTTTTAATATATAAAGGTAGACAATATTTTATTCAAGCCTCAAGTTTCAACAAAATCATACCATAAGTATCACACACAGTTTTCTATATGATTTGTGGGGGTGCTCTATAATAATTTAAGAGTTGCTGATTCATATAATGATAATAATAATATAATTAATTTTGCAGTCAACATTAACAAATACTATTCATATAAACAAATGGAATATATAGACTGATATAACTGCAAAATGGACAAGTTAACAGTCTAAGACTGATCAAAGTACTAGCCTGTCAGAAAAAAGAACTATTACATGTAATTTAAACTAAAAATTTATAGATAGAAGAAAAATCATATAAAAAGTGAAGGTGACAAAAAACTGAAATGTCTTGGAATACTCAATGCATCAATGATTTGTTGGAAATACAAAGTATAATTTTCTCTGGAGCTGCAAACTGCAATATACCAGAAAATGTTCAGACACATTACCGATGTATGTGTGAATGAGCGAAGCAGTAATATTTGTAATACAAGTAGAACTATTTGCGATCAATAAAAAATGTTTCTGCAGCTAGGGAACGTTTTACCATGTTTATTATCACAATCCAAACAGTCGATATTAATGTCACCACTACAAATGATATTACTTGAAAGAGTTCAGTTAAATTAACTTCAAGGTTAGTGAAGAACTCACTTACATTTTTACCTGGCGGCCTATAAAGGGTGCCAAATCAATAACAATATTTATTTATGTAAAACTTGATCCAGATTTGTTCTACTGCTTCACTCTGTTGTACATTGAATGCTTGACAACTTATATAATCTGCTACATAAACCTACACCACCACCTCTAGCTCCTCTGTCTAGCCTGAAAAATCTATAGCCTCTTTTGATGAAAATGTTCCTTTTTACACTCTCCGTTAAGTCCCCAATTTTCGTATTTTATCGTTTTCTTATACACCAGTAAACAATAGGAAAAGACGGAGCTCTGCGAAACACGTGTCACGGACACCTTTGGCTGGTTTATTACTTATATGAATGCTAATTGCATTGTACAAATTAATATTGTTTAATAGTGCCTATAATACCATATAAAAATACTCTTATATTTTTAAGGTTGGGTCACCCCCATTCGACACGCCTGCCATCAAGAGTACTTTGACAAAGGTCGTTCTCTCGAACCATACCGTACCGGATAATCTGTCTTCCGAAGCGAAGGATCTAATAACAGCCTCCTCCAAAAGAACCCGAAAGACCGTATCACTTTGGGCCAAATTCTCGAACATCCTTTCATAAAGCGGAGCAGGAATGTTCTTTCCCATTTGGTCCACGACAGCGGCATTCACACCATGTCCAGTAAACGGGATGATAGTGCATTTTGTGAAGCCGGATCGCTACACTGCAGTTGTAACCAGCACATAAAGAGGACGAGCAGCGATTGTGGAAACCCTCATGTTTCTTTAGAAAATGGGAGGATCATGAGTTGCGAAAGTGAAAGGTAAACTTTACTAGGAACGTGTTCCAAAACTAGGTTTTAGTTATTTTTGGATCTGGGGAATTTAGGACAGGCAATATTGACATAAGTAACTACGAAAACATTGGCATTGGCATTGATAAGAATTTTGTTCTGTTGTCTACATTTAGCTGGAGTTGTTTTTTACCTTTCAATAAATCTGTTGTTTTTTTATTCTTCGTGACACATACATCACGAAAAACCTTGTCACTCATGCCCGTCGATCTGTCTGTTGTCTGTTAGGTAATTTTTGGTCATTGACACTTTAGGACTGGCCAGGTCGGCTGGTTGGTGGAAACCGACTGACGCGAGCTTCTGTTGCGTTGCGCGTTGTACGCGTTGCTCAAAACAAGGGGATTTTCTACAATGTTACATATGTTCTTTGAGGGTCTTCCAGTAGGACCTCCCATGGTATAAAACCGAGCTAGTTTTTGACACTAGGTTATTATTATAGTAAAGGCGAAAAAAAAGTGAAACCATTCATGAAATATTACTTAGACAAACTTTTCAACTTTGTAACAAATGAATAAAGTATTCCTTAGGTCGAATGTGGAACCTTGAGGTGCCATTATTTACCGGAAACACGTTCAATTTCGCAATACAATTTATGCAGTTTCACAAATAAAAACTTATTCTTTCAGTGACGCGATTTATATTTAAATTTAAACGCGCCACTGAAAGAAAAAGAGTATTATTTGTGAAACTGTTTGTGTGTTTAGTTACACACTCTTTTTATCTGCATGATGGAAGAGTTTGGCTCTCCTCTACGGGATCGATAATTATACGTATAACAAACACTGAAAAGAAAATGATTTTTATGATCTTTATGACTGGAGGAATGACAATACATTATGCTGTTTGAATTACAAACTTTAGTTGTTTGTTAGCATGGCAAAATAAATCAGCAATTCACTATATAAGCTTTCAAATATCACAAAACAAATTTGATTACTATTTTGACCAACAATCGTAATAAAAAAGTAGTTAAAGTAATAAGCAACACATAAGCACATCGTAAGTAAACACTCATTATATTTCATTTTAATCAATAACCATCGGTTTTCAGCGCCTTGTGTAAATTTGTGAATATAATAGTTTGAACCTCTCATTATAAGCTATCGTGTTTTTTCTACAATCGAGTTAGTAAGCTCCTACTGATATTTTTTGTTGAATAATATATAGGGAGGAACTTCTTGCTTCAGAAATGTTAGGCTAAAGCAGCAGCGGCTTCTGCCTCCGGGGTGCTTTGCCATTTACTAATAAAGATAGCTAGGATATTAACAAGGATTTGTTGAGTATTGCTCTAATGTGTCTCCAGAAATCGGCCAAAGTGATAAGTAAGAATAACATTTAGTTTTTCAAGAAGCTTTCTTTACTTTGCAGCATTAATTTACGGCATATATATATATATATATATATATATATATATATATATATATATATATATATATATATATATATATATATATATATATATATATATATATATATATATATATATGTTATATGATTTTCTAACAATGATTCTAGTATGAGCAACAATGTTGCAGTAGACATTCAGTCAGCTAAAGATAACAACTTCCTGAGATAATACAGCGTACAGAGCATCATTGTTCTCAGCCACGTGTGCCCTTGCATAGATGCTCCGTAAGCTTTAACAATAGTATAAATAGGAGCTGCTGCCTAGCTCCGTGTTCTTATACCCGTTAGACTTTCGTTAATGTCATTAGTTAAGTAAAATTTGTAACAATAAAAGGACTGAACTCCAGTCCAAATAAATAAACTTTTTAAAAAATCAATTCTAAGAGTAATGATATAACAAAATTGGTGTCAGAAGTGGGATAACTCAACGCAGCTAGAACGAGACTTCCCTAGACCGTAGGCTTGGACCAATTCAGAGGCTTCGAGAACAAGGAGACGTCCTAACTAGTGGGCCGAAGGAAACCAAGTCGTTTGGACCTCGAGCATCGTTAGAACAAGGCAACATCCTAACTGGTAGCTGAGAACGTCTGCAAGTCAGCGAGATCAAGGCCTGTACTCACTAGCAGCGGAGGATCCCAATCCTTAAAGTAAGGACCCAAGCAACAACCAACAAGCAACAAGCAACAAGCAACAAGCAACAAGCAACGAGCAACAAGCAACAAGTAACAAGCAACAAGCAACAAAAGAAAGAATAAAGAAAATTCAGCACGGAGAGCAGAGCAACGACTCCCGATGCAACGAAATTATATGTAAGTACAATATTGATCACAACTTCTCGTAATTATCGATTATCTGGTATTTCCACATTTCACATTTCATATCCCAAAGGTAGAAATATTTTACATTTACCTTATTAAAATTTCTGAAAATGGCTTCCAACGATAACGCTCCATTTGATGGTAACCCAGAAGAAATTATTGAACCATATAAATTGTCTGAAATATTCTCTATCGTGCCAGAATACGATGGTAACCCGATTTTATTAAATACCTTCATCAACTCTTGCCGTACAGCTTACAATATGGCAATAGGTGATCAAAAGGCTCTAGTCATTTTACACTTAAAGAATAAGCTGCGTGGTCGTGCCGCAGAATTAATTAATTCCAGAAATCCCTATACTTGGGAAGAAATCAAAAATTTATTAGAAACTCATTTTGGCGACCTCAGGGACCTAACATCCCTCATTGCTGATTTACAAAGAATCAGACAACTCCCAGGCGAATCTGCCTTGACTTTTGCAGCGCGTTTACAGACGCATAATGCAAAAATGTATTCTGCTATTAACCGACAACCACTAACTAGAGAGCAAAAATTGGCTCAATCATCCCTCATAGAGACGATGACATTGAATACTTTATTAACAGGACTTGAACCACGTATAGGCGTAGTAGTAAGGTCAGGAAACCCTCCTGACATGTTAACTGCTATGTCTCACATAAAAAGAGAATTACAACTCTCATATTTAGAAAACCAACGATTTGGCAAATCTCAGGTACCGAATCAAAAACCTAAGATCTGTTCAAATTGTCACAAAAAGGGTCACGTAAATTCTGAATGCAGAATGCGTCCCCATATGCAACAGAACCCTACTTCGCAATACCCCAGGTCAGATTACTTCAGACCGAACTTCACTTCTCAAACCCAGAACGTGTCTAATTTCCAAAATCCGAGACCTTTTCAAAATCAACAAACACGCTCAGTAAACCCATCTTTACAACCCAATCAGTACATTCAAAATCGTCCTTCTGTTATTAGGCCCAATCCTAATTTTCAACGGAATTCTCAACCGAATTCCAATTTTCAAAGAACAATTCGACCAAGCACTTCTTATAATCCCCAAAGAGCACACTACTTGACGCCTGAATGCGAAGCATATCATCCTTACGATTCCTATGAACAGTATTCAGACGAATCTTATAATTTTACGGATGAATATGATCACTCTTCGTATTCGAATTTATATGATCCCAATCAGGATTTTCAAGCCAGTACTTTAGAAGAGAAACCTCCTTTCGACCCTTCCGAAGTGAACCAATTAGAGACACAAATGCAAAATTTGAGTCTAATGAACAATCTCGACCCAACTCTAAATTTCCCAGAACAAAAATTACACTAGACCGCATTCATTCGATCAGCTCACATAATTTGTATTATATCAAAGATAACAACGGATTAGATTACAAATTTTTAATCGACACCGGCGCCTCGCTCACTATCTTTAAACCGCACGTATGTGAAGGTTACGGTTATCGACATCCGGAGAATATCGTCATTCAAGGCATTACCGATGAAAAGGTGATAATTAGCGAATCAGCATTAATCAATTTTTCAAACAATCATGACCCACACAAAGTATACATTCACGATTTAGATATCGCATTCGACGGATTACTTGGTGTTGATTTCCTCGAACATTTCCATGCAGTCATAGACGTACGAAATCGCATTTTAAAAACTAGTTATGGAACTGTACCAATTTTTAGAGTAGACGACGAAGACAAGAGATTAGAATCCGAAAATGTTCATGTACCTGAACCTGAAAATTTTACTTCACATTTTCAAGAATTTTCCGAAATTATTAATCATATTTCCATTGAACCTAGAGTAGAAAAGTGTGTTAAATTAAAGTCTAATCTCAGAAATACAGAAGCTATACTTTTAGCATGTGAGGTAGATAAAGTGCGTATTCCAAATTCTCTAGTCAAAATTGACGACAACGGCGATTTTATTACTACTGTGTTAAATTCAGATTCCATTCCCAAAAGGATTAGTTTCCCTTCACTATCATTTGAATCTTTCGACGTGCATACAGTGAACAATGTGAATATGACTGAAGTTGACAGTACTGACAGACATATGCAAAGAAGACAAACAATTTTGGATAACTTGCGTTTAGATCACTTGAACGAAGAAGAAAAACAATTGATAACTGATTTGTGCTTAGACTTTTCTGACATATTTTATTTAGACGGCGACAATCTCACTTTCACGAATGAAATCAAACATGAAATTAACCTTTATGATAACAAACCCATTTATACAAAGTCATACAGATATTCCCACATACACAAACAGGAAGTAAAAGACCAAGTTTCGAAATTATTGAAACAGGGTATAATTCAACCCAGTGCATCCCCATTTAGCTCGCCTGTATGGGTAATTCCTAAGAAGCTTGATGCTTCTGGAAAACAGAAATGGCGTATGGTCATTGACTACCGAAATCTCAACCAAAAAACTATTGATGACAAATACCCTCTTCCACTCATCTCAGATTTATTAGATCAGCTTGGCAAGTGTGAATACTTTAGCACGCTTGACTTAGCATCTGGTTTCCACCAAATTGAAGTCCGACACAGTGACGTCCCTAAAACAGCATTTACAGTAGACAACGGTCATTATGAATTTATCAGAATGCCGTTTGGATTGAAAAATGCTCCGTCCACGTTTCAACGCGTAATGGACAATATCCTCATGGGTATACAAAATGAAAGGTGTCTTGTCTACATGGACGACCTGATAGTTTACAGCCCTACTATAATGGAGCACATTAATCGATTGACGGAAATTTTCAAAAGGCTCCGAAAATCGAATCTCAAAATTCAGCCAGATAAGTGCGAATTCTTGAGAAAAGAAGTCGCTTATCTAGGACATATCATTACTCCTGAAGGTGTTAAGCCAAACCCCATGAAAATAGATTGTATAGAACGGTTCCCAGAACCTAAGAATCAAAAAGAAATAAAATCATTTTTAGGACTTGTAGGTTACTACAGACGATTCATTCCCCACTTTGCAAAGATTTCCAAACCCTTAACTTTACTGTTGAAAAAAGACGTTACTTTTGAATTTACTAGAGGATGTAAGCAAGCATTCGATACATTGAAGACAGCCCTAATTACATCCCCTATATTGATCTATCCCAATTTTAACGAACCTTTCATAGTGACATGTGACGCCAGTAGTATTGCCATTGGCGGTGTGTTGAGTCAAGGACCTATTGGTAAAGATCTCCCAATCGCTTACGCTTCACGTACATTGAGTAAACCGGAACAAAATTACAGTGTTATTGAAAGAGAACTTCTTAGCATTATTTGGTGCGTACGCCACTGGAGAGGTTACTTATATGGTAGAAAATTCAAACTGATAAGTGATCACAGGCCCTTAACCTGGATTTTCAGTGTCAAGGATGCTGGAAGTCGCTTAGCTAGGTGGAGATTAAAATTAGAGGAATATGATTACGAAATCATATACAAACCAGGCAAGATAAACAAAAACGCTGATGCTTTATCCCGTATTAAATTACCGATCAACTATGCTACAGTCAATGCCTTTTCAGATTCACTTTCAGCTGGCGAATCATCCAGTCAGAATATCGAAAGTGAATACACTACATTTTTAGATTTGTATAAGACTACTTCTCTCATCGATTACAGTAAAATAAAATACTCTTCAGACCAACTTCTCGATAAGAACCATAAGCACATCCTTACCTTTTTCAGACAAGATTTTATGTCCCAACTCCATGAAGAGATTACTCTAGACATTTTCGAAGAAAACCTTGATTTTTCCGCTTATCAGATTAATACAGCTTCTAGCCGAACAGTAAAAAGTAGAAAATATTATATCATCCCAATTCCTGCAGATCCAGACTTGTGCAACTCTGTACTCTTTGCTTCCATTCATAATAGTAAGAATGTAATAGATTTATCCCAGACATTATTTGTCGAAAATAATCCAGATATTCCAATTTTAGAGATGATGTCATTTATTTTTTCCGAGGAAGACTTAAGAATAGTAATTTGTCAAAATGTTTCTAAAACTCCAGATTCTGATCAAATTCCCATTATCTTGGAACAATACCATTTTGGTAAGAAGGACATACATCGTGGTATTAATGAAACTATTCGAAGAATTCGAGCCAAGTACAATTGGCCTGGTCTAACGAAAGACGTAGAAAAATTCATTAAGAGCTGCGACACATGCCAGAAAGTCAAAATTTGTAGAAAGAATCTTAGCACTCCTTTAGTCATTACCGAAACTCCAAAAACCCCATTTGAAAGAATAAATATTGACATTTTGGAAGTTCCATCCAAAAATTATGCATTAACTGTAAGAGACGAAATGACGCGTTTCACTCAAGCTTACGTCATTCCCGATAAATCGGCTAAATCTGTAGTCAACGCATTGCTACTGTTTTTCCAACATTATGGAACACCGTTACGTATCCATTGCGATTGCGGACGAGAGTTCGATAATGCAACATTGAGAGACCTTTGTATCTTATACGACATAAAGCTATCTTTTTCGAGTGTAGGTCACCCCCAATCTAACGGATCAATTGAAAGATTCCATGCAACCCTTCTAGAAATGATCAGAACACATATGACTGACCACCCTACAGAACATCCCTTTAACATTTTACCTTACGCAATAATATGCTACAATACGACGAAAAATAAAACACACGGATTTACACCATACGAACTCGTTTTTGGACATACATCAGGTAGACCACCTGAAACTCTCTATAATGAGAATACACTTATTACTAAGTACATTAGAGATTTAAGGAATAAAATTAACTATTATTACAAGGTTGCAAGAGAGCGAACTGTTTGTGCGAAACAAAAGGCAAAATCTCGTTTTGATGAACGTATTTCAGAAAATAGATACGAATTCAAAATTGGTGATAAAGTTTGGGTAAAAGAGTCCCAAATTACTGGAAAGTTACGTAACAAATTTAACGGTCCTTTTGAAATTAAAGAAATTTACGGTACATCTGCAAATATTTTGAATTTAGAAACAAATCAAATTACTAAAGTAAATTTTGATAGGCTCAAGCCATATTTTGAAACTTAGTTTCATTGCAGACTTTTATTGCTGCTGGTTGCAGTCCCAGCTTACGCACAACACTTCATTGAACCAGTAAACAACACAGTGGGTATCTTCTACCATGAAGAAGCAAATATAAAAATCTCTAACGACAAATGGACTCTGTTAGTATATAAAGACTTAAGTTTAATCAAAAATTCTTTGATACACAATGACAGACTACTACAGAGGATGAGCGATCTTATTTATCAACCTACCAATCGTATGACAGCATTTAGAGCTCAAGTTAAAACTCATATTAGTCTTTTGTCACAGATATCTGATTCTTTGAATTCCAAATTTCAATCAATATTTTCGGACACTCAATCAGCCAGTAGAATGAAACGAGGATTAATTAATGGCATTGGTACATTTTGGAAAGCTATCACTGGGAACTTAGATTCTGACGACGGAGAATATTACAATAGTTGTATCAATAAGTTGTCTCAAGATGAGCATTAGATAGAGAACTTAATGAAAAACCAAATTTCAGTTACCACTTCAGTTATCAAAAGCTTTAATAATACCATTAGAAAATTACAATTAGATGAAGAAACCTTTAATTCAGATTTGGTTATAATTGAAACATCTATCTATAACATTTCTGGAACTTTAGCATTCCATGAGGCACATTTGGAAATGTTAGAAATGTGTGAAGCACTTATGGAGAGTTATTTATTTTTGGAAGAAACCATTGATGATATTTTGAACTCAATTACATTTGCACGTTTGCATATTATTCACACTTCAATTATAACTTCAAAAGACTTGTTATATTTCTTACAGCAAATTTCACATAATCTAATTAGAAATAATCTACCTTTACCAGCCTATGATTCACTAGTCGCTACATATTTAGACATTATAGAACTTGAAGCTTTTCAGACAGACTCTAAAGTCATATTTGTGCTTAAAATACCATTAGTAGAACCAGAAAGCTATATATTATACAAAACTATTCCCCTACCAGTACCAGATAATCGAACAGGCCTTTTCCATGTCATACTGACATCGCGAAGGTACATTGCAAGAAGTGATGATGCATTATTGTATTTATCCCTTCGTGATCCTGGGAAGTGTAAAAACCTTTCATTCTTGACAAAATTATGCTCAGATGTATTACCATATCCTGTGGATGAAAACGCCATTTGTGAGGCTCAATTATTACGTTACGCTGTAACGCTGCCAAAAACATGTCAAACTACAATTGTAGCAGCCGAAGGTTATACAGTTCTATCATTATCTGCAAATCATTGGCTAGTAACAGTCACGAATCCTATTCCAGTTACTATAAAATGTCCAAATAAAGGAGTTGTTACTAAAACTATTGGACGAAATTCCATTTTGAAACTACAGCCAGATTGCAATGCCTTTATAGGAAGTACTAGGGTGCATTCCAGACCTAGAATAGACACGTACAAAAATATGACATACAAGAGTCACCCTGTTGAAATTCCATTCCACTGTTGCAAGAACTTGCCCAAAAGAGAAGACCTTCCAGAATTAAAGCCCTTAAAATTGAACCGACTGAATTTAGACGACCTGGAAGTTGCCCACCATAAACTGACTGAAAATGCAGAAGAACTAGATAGAATTATTAATGAGCCCTTCATTTCAAAACACAGATCATGGTTTACATATACCGTAGTTGCTGTAATTTCTATTATCCTGGTGTTATACGTAATATGCAAATGCAGAAAACGAAAGCCCTTTCGACTTTCTATTTCCGGCCCAGTACATCCAGATGATGCTCCGAATCCTCAAGGAAGTTTCATGAAGAGGTATCCAAGAATATTCCCTAGAAGACGGCCCAGCTTCCACAGAGAAGATTTTCAAGAGGAAATACCACTCTCGTGATGTGTAGTGTTGTGAGAGCTCGCGTTTGTGTTTCCCTTTAAACCTTGTAAACTTTAACTTTAAGAATTTTACAATTTTACTTTTCTTTTACATTTTTTGATTTTTATATTTTCTTTTGATTTTTACATTTTGATATTTTACATGTTATATTTCGAATTTTATGTTCCATTTCATTTTGTAAAACTTGTCGCATGGCAACAACTTTTTATAATAAGGGGGAGTTGTTATATGATTTTCTAACAATGATTCTAGTATGAGCAACAATGTTGCAGTAGACATTCAGTCAGCTAAAGATAACAACTTCCTGAGATAATACAGCGTACAGAGCATCATTGTTCTCAGCCACGTGTGCCCTTGCATAGATGCTCCGTAAGCTTTAACAATAGTATAAATAGGAGCTGCTGCCTAGCTCCGTGTTCTTATACCCGTTAGACTTTCGTTAATGTCATTAGTTAAGTAAAATTTGTAACAATAAAAGGACTGAACTCCAGTCCAAATAAATAAACTTTTTAAAAAATCAATTCTAAGAGTAATGATATAACATATATATATATTGTATATGCTCTTGCTTGGTGAAACTTTTACATCATACAGATAAAATGATTGTAAAGCAGGGAATTTAACATAGACCCCTTTTTACACTTATAATGTAGACCTGATTAGATATCACTTAACTAATCACAGTGATCAGGTACCTATTAATATTCCAATATAGATGAAAAAATACTAGAAAACTTCACTGCCGTGTAGAAAAATCTAGAGTTATCAGTGTAACGAGCAAGTAAGCTATTGGTTTTGAACATTCACTTCATAGTGGTCACGTATACAGCAGTTGATTCCACTAATAGCAATTTTTCATTTTTTACAGAATATGTGGGTATAGTAATACACCAAGAAACCAAAGTCAGGGTTACTCTCCTACCAAAGTTTGCAGCTATGAAGAATCAACTGGACCACGTCAACGTATGCTGAACAACTATATGGACGTTGACACCACAGAAACTAAGGGAAATAAATCCCAACCAGAAAGAAAAGGTGATTTACAGCAACATTTCTTGTCATTCGTAAACACTTTTAAGATGCATCGTCACCAGCATAATTCACGTCAGAAGCTGACGACTGATACCGATTGTAGTTTTTTTCTATATATGTGACCTGTTATTGACATGCATCTTTCATTTATCAACTAGACTCGTCAGCCACTCTTAGTTGTTGGTCCGCGCTCAAAGGGATTAATTGTCTAATGAATGCTCAATTTGAATTTAGTGAATTGCAGCGCATGTTCGGCTGTCTGTCATAGAAAGGAGTAACCAAGCACCTTTTGATTGTCGAAGAACACAGAAAATTCGACTAAGTGTGGGCATGGCTTGTTGAGAATTTGAATATCCATCTGTTAAATCCTACAGAAGTCGAAGCACAAACAAAATAAAATGTTTATCGGTATCGTTCTGACGTCAGCAATCGAAAATTCGTATTGTTTGCCAAGTCAACGCCAAACGCTCTTGTGGTGATATTGCTTCTCTTAACTATGGATCTTTCTTTTCCAGCAATGCTTGGCCCACCCAAAGTCGTCCAACACATTGGTTATTTTACGGAACTTCCGCGTTTTTAACTAACGATGACGACGTTTCTTAGTTTTGTTTTATTTTATTAGTTTATATATAGTTATGACATGCAATTTCTGCCATCACACAAAAGTGGACCACCGCGTATCATGTATTCGCGTGTGTGTGCTGGGCAATGTAAACATTGCTGCTAGCGCGAAGAACGCATGCCTTTAGAAATTCCAAGTAGTTACGACCATTCAATACAAAGGCGTTAATGTGCAGCCTCACTTGTAGCTACACATCGAGAGGACGAGAGAGTGCTATTACACCCTCACCTCGCTAGGTATATATACAACGTACCCTCTTCAAGTCTGTTGCCAAGCTATACTAACGAGCCTAGGCGATAGATGAAACAATCATGTCTATAGCAGGTCGCATGTATAGTGGAGAGTATACATTTGGTGTGTTGAAATTTATCATTTTTACATCCGAGCACTGAATACATACATCAAATAACTCCTCGCTCTTACTGGAACTGAAAGGAACATGAATGGTCAGATAAATTGAAGAAGTAGTTGCTTTGACAGATACCCTATCATTTTTACAGTATGGTGACGAACAGATAAATAAAAATACAAAGTATCTCTTAATAACTGTAAAATTAGTATCTTACGAGAAACAGGTCACATTTGTTAATTAAAATCGGTGAGACATTTGTTCTCTATTTGGTATAGTCTACAATCCATAGGATCCACATTTATTACAAATTATAATTTTTAATCGAAGAGAAATATCTTTGAAGAAAGGTAAAACTGAAATCAAACACCGTTATTCCTAAGTTTGCAATCCACTATTCCAAACACCGTACAACGAGCATATAAATCCACTGGGGCATAAGATGATTTGTATTTTAGTTCTCCGCAATCAAATATGAAACCTCGATCGATCGCGATCGACTAATTCAGCACGATGTAGCCTCTTTCAATGGAATGTTGGACATTTTGGATACTTTTACAGTTTGTGAACATTAATCATAAATGTATTGAATTTGGGCTGGTGGCAGTTTCAACTATGGAATCAACCGTCCCCTGTACTCCCATCATTCAGATCCTCCCTTAAATGAAGCTACTGGCAATTACCTATTCAGCCATACTAATGACGTCCCTACTAAACAACAAATGCGCTGCTTCGGCATTGAAAATGATGTTGGTAGAAAGGAAGAATATATTCGAAGAGACGCCAGTCGTGTTCCAGAACCGTATGATTTACCATTGAGGATAATGAACGAGTTAGAATGGAGGTAAAATTATAAAGAACAATTTTCGAAATGTATTGTCGAATATTAATATGAAACGCATTCGATTTCCTCTAATAGGGACAAAGTCTGAAAACCAACTACGTGAAGCTTATCGTAAACATTTGTTCTATACTATCTCATCCTTATCTGGGAGGCCGCCGAGCTATTCTGACGAATGTAGACTGAATACGATTCAAGCATGTCTATTGCAGGACACATATATTTGTGTTTTCGTAGTTTTCTCCCACATAAGATTTGTGGGGCTATTTCATTTCCATTCAAATTTGTAAAGATAAGTTGAAAATATTTATCGACAGATCGAGCAATACGGTTATGCACAGAATGAAACACCAGCCAGCTCCTGAAACCTGTCACACTTCAATGATGTAGTACCAAAACACTGCGATCCTGCGTTAAGATCAACCGGTGTTTTTTAGGAAAAAACGGATCTCTGTCGAGGAATCCCAGTGTGTAGAACGTATACTTCCCACCAGACACCGAACAAAGAACACAGTACTGAGTATATTGGAAGATGGAGAAGTTTGTGTAGAGTTTATTAAGGGAAGGGGTTGTGGTAGAGAAGTGGTGTGCGAGGTGAGATATCTATTAGTCAAGAAAGAGCATCTAAAATCTACCAGAAATTAATAGCAACTCATCAAATTTCTAATATTAGTACATCTGGGCATGATCTACATATTTTTAAAGAACGCTGATCTTTTCTTTTATTATTATTTGAAATAATAATCTCTGTCGACCTCATGAACCATCTTGCATGCACAATCTGATATTTTGTGAGATACATAATGATTGATAATTTGTATTATTTTAAATCTTATATTTTGTTTTTTTACAAAAAGTAAGGTAATCACCTTTGATTTTTAAATATACACTATTTTATTGGTAGTAATAAGAGTCTTTAATTATATTTCGTCTGTAAAAAAACTATGATAAACCTAATTATGATGTAACTTCTAAAAATTATCCTGTAGTTGTCTCTTCGAGCTATTATATTCAAAATTTGAAACGCACTCTTAAACCATTATAGTATACAAGATACAGTAGAATTGATGTTCAGTTATCTTATTCAATGTTGGACCATGCGTATTTTGAAAAACCTTTTTTTAGACATCCTGCCTGATGAATACATTGATTTATATGGAAATGAAAACCTTTTTCTGTATGCCGACATTTTTGAAAAACGGTGATGTATCCATAATGTTTCGCATTTCAATGAAATGTGCTCAAATATGTTAATTATAAACATTATATCTGACTATTCGATGTAATTAGAATAATAATAAACTAAAAATGCCACCTTCAAGGCATTTGAATCGGGGGCGAACTCGGTAGATACAAATGCTGCGATTACCTGAGCTGCTTAACTACAAGATTGAATAGCATATTCTCTATTGAAATCAATGAATGTTCTATAGATAAATTGGTAGTTATAGGTAGTCTAACAAAAAATATGTAACAGCTGCAGCCTTTGGAAAATGAATTGCGATTTGTCAAAATTGAAACCATGCCGTGCATTCATGAACATAGTAATTCAAATAAAGACAAGTATGGCAAATTCTATTTGGAACTAGACATAAAATAATAAATTTTGTCTTGTGTTCGCTACTTGTAGAATTACTTCCATGCTCTCTAAGAATTATGCTAAAAATATTCAGTTACAAATTACTGGTGACCTAATATATGCAAACAAAACACAAATATATTGTCAGAGATGTGATAAACAACTCAAAAATGATGTGAATCGTAGATACTTAATCTTTGCTGCAAAAGAAAAGCATTTAAATCAGATACTTTTCTTCCGAATAATTCGATTAAGAATTGAAAATCATTATTCAAAGCAATCCTATTTTGCAGATAAAAAGTTGTGTAATTAACACACAGTTTCACAAATAAAACTCTTTTTCTTCCAGTGACGCGTTTCGATTTATATTTAAATCATCGTCGGACTGTCAAATATTACACAAATTTTTATCTGCATGATGGAAGAGTTTCAATAAGTGAAAGCATCTACAATCTACACAATCATTTTTCTCAAAAACGAATCAAAATCAAAATAAATTGGAGATTAACTAAATCAATAAATGATTTAGAGAAACAAGCGCGTGGCAAAACGACTTTCACTTAGTTTATTGGCTAGGAACCTTTTTTGTTGGTTAGCTTAAAACCTTTTACCTCATAGATTTTAAGTAAATCCAGTATAAAGCTTAAATTGAAGAATCACTTCACGACACAAATATATTTGAGGCATAATATAGGCCAGGACAATCATTTTTTTGTGTGAAACTAGGATATATTTTGAAATCTATTCATAAATATTACTGTTATAAAATTACATTTTCACAGATTTTTGTTTCAGGTTTCAATACTGCTCTATTGGTTGTAATGTTATGTACATATCATGAATTAAACCATTTCATATGTTGATGAATAAAACCCCTATTATACTTATAGGCATTTTATTTATAGTCCATTATTTTCTAAATGGGAAGAATATGAAAAACCATTTGCATCGATCAAGTTTATATTGGACATCTTTTTCGATTGGCTATCGTTTTTTATAATTTTTGTTTCTGCAAGTGAAGCATTATTTGTATCATAACAGTTCTAGTCAGTCAGGTCAGTCTAATGAAGTTTCATATATTTTTTCACATTATAAATGAAGGATGCAGGAAATAGTGCAACCTATACCTATAAGATACTTGTATGAAATAACATTCGAGAGAAATTCATTAATTTGTAATGCTATGCTACAATCGCATCATTGTTGAAGGCCATTTAGACGCGTTTAATCCTTATTGTGAAATTAATGAATCTTGTAAAACATTGCACCTTCCATTGCAGTGTAGATATAATAATGCAGCAGCCTAATTTTGTTCAGAAAGCAGTATCTATTAGTTATTATTACCTACAGCCACCCTGTATTCCAACCGGACATCGACCGAGGTTCATCCGCAACATCAGCAGTTTTGAGGACATTACACTAATAAACAATAATCATTTTTCCCATCAATGTTAAATATATATTATATGCAAATGTATATTCAGTTCAGTCTTAATCCAGCCATTGTAGATCACACATAAGAAATAAATTGATTTTTAAAAAGTACTTCACGGTATTCCGAAACTTAATTTATATATATATATATATATATATATATATATATATATATATATATATATATATATATATATATATATATATTTGTTGTTTTTTATATGGATGGGCACTGTCAGGAAATAGTTAAGTCTAAAAAGTTTATTGATTTATTTATTACTTTTTCAAAGGTGAACTGAATTTTCGGGTGAAATTCATTGAACCGCTGTATAATTGATCTATTTGAGTTTCCGGTATGCAAATCAAACAATCGCCGACGTATCTTTCGAAAAAAAAATGGCTTGTGAAGCACTGAATTTATAATTGTTTCTTCTAGGTGCTCCATTACTAAATTAGTTATTGTAGCTGAAATGGGTGAACCCATTGCCATTCCATACAGTGGTGAAAAAAACTTTGCTTCAAATGTGAAGTATGTGGTACAAACCTTGATCCATCGTTGCTATGCATACCGGAAACTCAAATTGATCAAACTTTACAACTGTTCAATGATTTTCAGCAAAAAATCAGTTTATCTTTGATACAGATTTATATAGATCAATAAAAATGTTAGACTTAACTGATTCCTATGACAGTAAAGGGCAAATTCAAATAAATTGGTAAACAAAGAATACATGGTCCGGAAGATATTCAAACTATATAGGTCTTTTGTGTCCCACTTGTACAAAAAAAATGTGGTGAATAGTCTACTGGATAGAGCTGTCATGGTATCTGATCCAAAAACGCAGCCTGATAATTTGATAAATGTTAAAAATACATTGATAGAAAACAGCTACACTACCAAGTTATTCAACCCAGTCATCAAAAACACTTCGTACGATTTATAAACAATCACGATACCAAAATAAAACCAAATATAGATTGACACTAAAATAGAAAAAAGTTCAAAGCCACATAACATCAAAATAGCACACAACTAAAAGTTTATTAAACCCATCGCAAATTATTGAGAAAAGCCTGTTGTACACAGGATAGACTGTGGTGATTAATCACTATAAAAAACAATGAACAATTAACTTTAGATGTGAGGTTGACAGCTTAAGTATATATTCATAATTCATGAATAAAATAACAAATATTGCATCTTTCCAAAAAACTATCTAAATTATTTGTTCTTATTATTAGATTGTATGCAATTTTAACATATATTTGTCTGTTATTCTTTAAACATATTTTTATAAAAATATTCTCTTAACCATCTTTCACATTAATATTGCTCACTATGCATCCAGCTGCCGAGAAAGCAGTTTCAAATTTGTGTAATCCATTTTCTGCAGTGATTGAGTTCATATTTAGTTTCTATGTTCTTACAAAATAGCCTGAATATGGTTTAATTCCAATAAACCAAAAGATCGCTTCTATTTTTTTATCAACTGACTTAAATACCATATTAAACAACATGTTGCGCCTTAAAATACAGTGATCAATCTTAAGCGTAACTTCTAATGCCAAAGCAGTAATAAACATACTCAGGCAAAAACAATTGGCTGGAAAAGATATTTAAAATCTAGCTTAGTTTTTAGCATAAGACAATGTTGGAGATGAATATCATCATCTTGCACATTAATCCAATACAATAAATTACATAACTAAAAAATAAATCTCTTTTTCTTTTAGTTAAAAGAGTTTTATTCGTGAAACTGTGTGTTAATTACACAATCTTTTTATCTGCATGATGGAAGACTTTCACCAAGTAAGAGCATCTACAATCTACATGATATGGTGAAACATGTTTGAATGCCAACTTTTTCTTATGGAACGTGCCCAAGATATTTCTAAAAACAATTTTGAAACTATATTATAACTTTCCAAATTATTCAAAAAAAATCCAAGTAATTCAGACGTACATATCGAACTAATAAAAAGCTTGCTGAAGACATCCCACAATACGATTCATTGTTCCTCTATTTTTGAAGGTTTATTAAACGAAAATAAATTATGCACGTCAGAGATTAACTAAGGTTGGTTTTTGTCTCTCTCCTGTACACATTAAATTCCTGTACAATCGGTTGCCATGTAACTGGTCACTCATATTACGGGCCGTACTTTGCGAGTTTTGGTAGTTTGTTGCATTTAGGCGATTATTCTACTGGAGCGAGTATCTTGCAAAGACTAGCTATTTTTTGGTGTTTTTACTATTTTCAAATTGTGATTATTATCACAACGTGTGTTTTTGTTTGTGTGTTGCGTGTGTATATTTTTTAAGAGTTACTTGACTAGAAACGTTAAAATGTTTCGTCCATAGAAAAATAGGTGTCCGGCTTCATGGAGACGTTGGCAAGACGATAATGTTGCATGTGAAAATCGAGGTGAAAACATTGACATGGATCCTGACGGGTCCATACTCGGAGTGTGAATTTTCCAGTCCTGAAGAGGCATATACAGAAGTAAAATACTTTAAGCCAGGCAGTGATGTTGCAAAACTTTCTTAGCAAAGATGCAAAATAAATCTGTTTAAATGTGTACCGAAAGATGAAAACTGAAGGAACTTAGAACTGCCAAATTACTCAGAAATATATATATATATATATATATGAATTGTTTTTAATGATTGATAGATTGTAGATGCTCTAACTTTGTGAAACTCTTCCATCATGTAGATAAAAAGTTTTGTAAATATTGATTATTTATCTATGATAGAAATAACCTCAGTGCAATGACTCTCTGCACTAAATTGGTTGTATGTGATGAGGCAAAAATTGTTGAAAACCTATAATGTTTATAGTACAGTTAATACTCAATGATAACGTTATTTGAATAGTTGAACCTATGGATGTGGATAATGGTTTATCCCAAGTGAGAGGGATAAATCCACTATTTATTCATTCTCCTGTTTTTTTTATCCTAAGCTCAACAAAACACTGATTACAAGTGACATATAACTGTGCAGATTTTTGATGTGACATAAATGTTAGTTTTTAAGGCGTTAAACAAATATTGGTACTTGCATATATTATACTAGCCTTCTGAATAATATAAAAATGAAATGTTTATTGATAAAATGCTAGTGAATGGTAGAGAAGTGGGATAAAACTGACCGAAGATAAGAAAAATACAATGTGGAACCAAAGTTATGCAAATAGGAAAATTTATCACATTTGATTAAACTGCGAGGTGATAATGTTCATATCTCAGGTTGTCCAATGCTAACAACTTTATATTTTAAACATCTTTTCCAGCCGATATATATATGCAAACATCAGTATTGGAAGCTAACAGATACTAGAGAACATTGGTGAGATATAAAAAACATCAAGAGAAATAGGAGTGCATTGAGTCAAGTTGAACATACAATGCATATGGGAAAATGTGTTTTTGTTTTGATGTTTGCAAAGTGTTTGACTTACAGTTGATGATTCAGGATTAAGAACTGGAAAACATAATTAGGGGCACCAGGGATATGAGCAAAGTATAAGAGCTGCAGCAGGAGGAGGGTGGAAAGATAATACAGAAAATATTGTGACGTTCTTAAAACACTAATTTATTTTAATATCATAACATATGCTAATTTATATACCACGTCTTATGGTTCTGACTGTTGGACGTCTGAAGACTGACTGACTCCTATCACAGCTCGATGTTCCAATATATACAAGAATATCCATCTCGACGTTCCAGAGCTTTAGGCACGGCCACCTTCTTGACGCCGTGTTCAAGGGCTCGGAGCTTCAAATGACAGCGCATTCCATAGGTCGCAGTAGGATGCTGTTTGGTACCGCTTGTTCTTCGTCACCAGGTAGAAGAGATGTCGACTGGAGTGACTTGACGAGATGGTGCATGTCAAGGAGTATCCTTCTGCAAGGCTGAGCAGGTCCTGCTGTATCTCTTTGGAAACACCAAATGTCGCTTAGGCCATGACGCCGTAGATGCCCATGAATTATTCAAAGTAAACCTAGTTGTCCGTTGTTCGTACTTGTCTGATGTACTGGACATAGTTGTCGTGGTCTCCTTGAATGAGAGCCAGTCTGTGGACAGTCTTGGGCTTTTCGTGGGGAGACTTGCAGATGCGCTAGGCGACTTCATAGATCCTTTTCTTGACAACGTCGGGTCCTTCCGAAGGTCGTTATAGCTTGTGTGAGAATCCTTGTTTTCTTTGCGGATTGTAGAACCACATTAAATCACCTAACTGGTATCCAGCTTCTCTGGCGTTGATGTCGTACCGTTCCTTCATTTTGTCGCTAACTAACTGGATATGGGTAGGAGCCAATATTCGTGGATGTCATCCATCTTCTGCCAATCAGTATGACATCAAAAAAATGGAAGATGGTGATCCCAGTCCCTCTGGTAGTTGGAAACAGCCTTCGACAGGTAACTGTTGTTCTTGTCTTCCAGATACCCAACTCCTCGCATACTTGCCGGAACAGCTCGTTTTTGAAATTTTGCCTTTGATTCGAATGAAGCTCTAGTAGTATCCCAAAGCAGCCGATGCGATTATTTACTAAAACATCGGCGAGAGTTCTAGCTTCCTGGTTCTGAATGCATACAGCCCGACCCACTTACACTCCCGCACCTTCAGCGGTGTCTTCTTCACTCCTGAGTAACCTCCTGCTGAGCTGTTATGCAGGTGACGCAAAACCTCCGGAACTCTCTGATTTTTGGAATGACAAGTTGTTTTCACTTTGTTACATTATCTTTCTCCAGAATTGTACAGTACTCCATGTTAAAAGGTCAGTGAGACCCACTGAGCCCAATAAGACCTAAACCTGTGCGAAAATGTTGCAACTTCTTGCCATGCTGGTCGGCGGCCAACCCTTTTCCATTCTCGAACTCTCCCGAGATCTGGATCAATTTCTTGATCTTAATGAATCCCAGATGGTGCCTCCTTGTCGCTAACTACTGCAGTTCTAAACACGTTTCTTTCTCCTCTATCTTACCACAATGTGAGCACTCTGGTGAGCATGGTCTTCTTGATAGCGCGTCTGCATTCCGATGGTTGATTCCTGCTAGACGCTTAATAACAAAATCATACTCCTGAAGTCTTTCGATCCACTTAGCCACTTGTCCTTCAGTATTCTTGAATTGCAAGGAGCCACTTTAGTGCTGCATATTCTGTTCCCACCAGGAACTTCCTACCATGAAGCTATCTGTGAAAGTGCTCCACCGTTTTCAAAACAGTAAGAAGCTGTTTTCTAGCGACACAGTAGTTCTTCGGCTGAGATAGCACATTGCGGAAATACCCAAGTACTCGTTCTTATCCGCTTTGTACTTGAGACAACACCGCTCCAATGCCAACGTTACTCGCATCTGTATCCAGAACAAACTGTCCATCCAGAAGCGGATATCCTAAAACAGGGCTCCGAAAGCAGATTGACACTCCTTGTACCTACTAAACGTACTTCTGCTAGGCGAGTGAGTGGTTTCGCTATGGCTCCGAACATCTTCATGTACCTGCGGGAATACGTGCACAGTCCTAGGAAGCTTCATAGTTGATGCTTTGTTTCAGCAACCACCCACTGTTGAACTGTTTGAACCTTTTCAGGATCAACCGCAACCCCTTAGCTACTGACTACATAATAATGATAACAATAATAAAATGTATATATTGCCTTCAGTCTACAACAGGAAAAGTTTAGCTTATAGCGGACCCAGTGATTGCTTACCGTCTCACGGTATGGGGAGCAGTCGTTGGGAGACGGAACAGCGGCCCGGTGTATCCGGAGTCCGGGCTGCACATGGTTTCTTTTAAATAATAATGCAGCAAAAGCACTAGCCACATCATACAAACTGATAGAAAAGACGGATCCTTATTACGGCTATACAATAACTGGGACATCCAAATACATACCAACAATGCCAGCCAATAGGCCTGATATCGTTTTTCAATCAGAGACAGCAAGAGCTATCTATTTAATTGATATAGCTATCCCTAATGAAAACAATGTTCAAAGCACCTATTCTGGAAATATATCTGAATATACAGATCTCCCAATAGGAATTAATCGATTCTGGAAACAAGAAACAGTATATATATATATATATATATATATATATATATATATATATACGAGTATATATATATATATATATATATATTTATTGTGTTTTGGTGAAAACCGTGTGCTCCGGTTCGAGACGACGGAAGGAATGCGTACAAAGCGCATCACGTCAGGTGTTGCACAAGAGTCGGCAATCGGACCCGACTTGTGGAATCTCCTGTACGATGGCCTGCTCCGTCTGGAGATCCCGTTTGCCAACTCATTGGTTTTGACGACGGCGTGGCCTTGGTCGTGTGGGCCTGGACAGAGGCGGCACTTCAGCGCAAAATCGAGTGGGCAATCAGAAGAATAGCACGGTGGCTCATCCAACACAAGCTGGAGCTGGCTGCTCAAAAAACGAAATTGATGGTTCTCACCAGAAGGAGAGGCTTCGGTGATGACTTTCACGTCAACATCCTAGGTACGGTGGTCAGATACCTCGGTATTTGGATTGATTCTCGGCTCAGCTTCCATATGCATCTCCGCAGGGTTCAGGAGAAGGCGTCCAAGCAGTAGCTGGACTCAGCAGGATGATGCCCAACATCGATGAGGTGTTTCAAGAACGTCATAATATTTTCTGTATTATCTTTCCACCCTCCTCCTGTTGCAACTCTTATACTTTGCTCATATCCCTGGTGCCCCTAATTATGTTTTCCAGTTCTTAATCCTGAATCATCAACTGTAAGTCAAACACTTTGCAAACATCAAAACAAAAACACATTTTCCCATATGCATTGTATGTTCAACTTGACTCAATGCAGTCCTATTCCTCTTGATGTTTTTTATATCTCACCAATGTTCTCTAGTATTTGTTAGCTTCCAATACTGATGTTTGCATATATATGCATATATATATATATATGAATTGTTTTTAATGATTGATAGATTGTAGATGCTTTAACTTTGTGAAACTCTTCCATCATGTCGATAAAAAGTTGTGTAAATATTAATTATTAATCTATGATAGAAATAAGCTCAGTGCAATGACTCTCAGCACTAAATTGGTTGTGTATGTAATGAGGCAAAAATTGTTGAAAACCTATATTGTTTATATATATATATATATATATATATATATATATATATATATATATATATATATATATATACATATATATGCTGGAAAAGATGTTTAAAATCTAAAGTTGTTAGCATTGGACAACCTGAGATATGAACATTATCACCTCGCAGTTTAATCAAATGTGATAAATTTTCCTATTTGCATAACTGTTTGGTTCCACATTATATTTTTCTTATCTTCGGTCGGTTTTATCCCACTTCCCTACCATTCACTAGCATTTTATCAATAAACATTTCATTTTTCTATTATTCAGAAGGCTAGTATAATATATGCAAGTACCAATATTTGTTTAACGCCTTAAAAACTAACATTTATGTCACATCAAAAATCTGCACAGTTATATGTCACTTATAATCAATATTTTGTTGAGCTTAGGATAAAAAAAACAGGAGAATGAATAAATAGTGGATTTATCCCTCTCACTTGGGATAAACCATTATCCACATCCATAGGTTCAACTATTCAAATAACGTTATCATTGAGTATTAACTGTACTATAAACAATATAGGTTTTCAACAATTTTTGCCTCATTACATACAACCAATTTAGTGCAGAGAGTCATTGCACTGAGCTTATTTCTATCATAGATTAATAATTAATATTTACAAAACTTTTTATCTACATGATGGAAGAGTTTCACAAAGTTAGAGCATCTACAATCTATCAATCATCAAAAACAATTCATAAGATTTATAAACAATAACAATACCAAAATAAAACCACAAATAGAAATACAAAATATATAAGTTTGCCTTATATTCCCGAGATGAACACTAAAATAGAAAAATTTTCAAAGCCACATAACATCAAAATAGCATATAACCCTTTAAACATGAGTAAAAGCTTATTTACAAAATGAAATCAAACGCAAATTATTGGGAAAAGCCTGTTGTAAACAGGATAGACTATGGTGATTGCGAAGGAAGTAATATCAATTAAAGTAAAGAATATTCTAAGAACAGAATTAATCACTACATTAATCATCTAAAAAACAAGTATTATTCAGCCCTTTCAACACATGTAAAAGAAATATTTGACTTTGATCATGCACATATAATCAAGCTGGAAAATAATTACAAGAGATGCATCAAAAAAATAATCCATATAAAATAAACAACAAAATGTTTTAAATTTTAGATGTGATGCTTAAGTAATATTTATAATTCATTAATCAAATAACGAATATTGCATCTTTCCAAAAATTTTATCTAAAATCTGTTGTTTTACTCATATTTTTATTAGAATATTTTCTCAACCACCTTTCAAGTTAATATTGCTCAATTTGCATCCTCCTCCTGAGAAAGCAGTTTCAAATTTGTATAATCTGTTTTGTGCAATGAGTGTGTTCATATTTAGTTTGTTTGTTTTGTTTTAAGTGATTTGATATTTTAGCATTACATAAACTGAAATATTGTTTTTGAAGTTTTTTTTATCAAGTGACCATTCCATTAATCTACATATTGCGCATTAAAATATGGTCATAAGTCAGATCTTTATTTTTATTCACTTCTCAAAAATTTGCCAGATATTATTTCTTTCACCTTGATACACATGCAGAGTATAGTTTCTAATGCCAAAGCAGTAATGAGCATACTCAAGGAAGTACAACAAAGAGCTGGAAAATATATTTAAAATCTAAGCTTAGTTTTCAGCATTGGACAATGTTGGACCATGCACTTTTATCCAATATAAAAAAATTTCTTAATTACATAACTGTTTGGCTCTACAAGACTACTACAATGAACACCCAAAAATTAATTATATTCCTCATGTTGCTATTTGAAAGTATGACTAATAAGATACTGAATTAAGGATACTTGATTACTCTTTGTTAATATGTCGCAATGTGTACTTGGAACATTAGTATCTATTATAGAACTATCACATATTTTTGCTCCATCTCTAGACCATAACAATTTATCCTTGGCATGAACTTTATTATTGTGAAATGTCAATATAGTAATTAATTGTTCAGATTCACATTATGTAGTTTGAACACATTTTCACAAATAAAACTCTCTTTGTGGGAAGCATTTCAATTTATAATTAAATCACTGTAGGCACAGAACATTGTCAGACTTTCAAATTTGACTGTTTACATAGGCTACCTAGGTTACTTGTAAACTAGGTAATTGGGTCCTATCATGAATATAGAATTAGAGTTCTCAAACCTAGCATTCTATTTATCCTATCTAGCTATTGTTCTTTTGTTTTAAATCTAAATCATAACATGTTATATTTGCAAAATTGTTTTCAAATATACAATTTTTGAGAGAATGAATGTATGAATTATATGAATGATAGACAAGTTTCACCAAGTAAAATATATAATCTAAATGGTTAATCATTTGTTAAACTAATAGAATTCTCTGCATTGTATATTCACAGATCAATGTTCTTTCCAAATCTATCACTGCACAGTTCACAGGAAATCTTGGAAGGTTTGCTCATGCTTAAGTTGAACTTTACAGTAAAAGGTTGTTTCAGTTTGCTCCAGCCCATGACATCTTTTAGACACCCTTTAGATTACATTCCTTCATTGCTGATGATTCAATTATACACAATTCCAACTATCTCCACCTTATCCAAGATCTTCACTAAAGTTTTGGCATGTGATGTGTTGCTCTCAGTATATGACATCAAGATAAATTTTCTTTAAATATATAGGTACATATTGTTTTCCAATCCGCGACCTATTCTTCCATAGTGTGCTACTTTTGGAGTATCTGAAGTATTGAAAAATACATCCAGATACAGAACTCCTGCATCACCTAATTGCAGACGGGATCATCTCACAAAACAATAACTCAACTATGGTTGATTTGAAACAAAGCTCCTTGCCATTCATACGAAAAGTTGTGATACTTAGTACTGGTATGGAGTAGAGACTATTAAGGTTGTGGCATCTTGCCTTTATTAACACTGTAAGTATTAGTTACGTAGTCATGCTGAAAAGTAAAAACAAAATGTATGATTTTAAAATCCAAACACAATGTTAATAAATTGTGCAATCATAATGATGTAATTATAAATGGTAGTAGCATAGAAAAAGTTAGTGAATATAAATATTTAGGAATAATTATAGATGAAAATATTTCATTTTCTAGTCATGCAATTTATTTAACTAAAATGGTTTCAAAGAAAGTTAATCTGTTATGCAGAATAGGGAAAGATTTAAGTACTTGGACTAAATTGCTTATATATAAGACCATCATTCTTCCACATTTTTATTACTTTGCCACCATATTATATATGTTTAACAAAGGTGATATTGATATTCTTCAAAAAAAACAAAATCAGGCTTTAAGATGCATTTTAGGATGTAACAAATATAGTAGAATAAAAGATATGTTAAAAACAACAGATTTATTGAGTGTTAGACAAAATATATCCTTTAATACTATGATGGTGATGTACAAAATTAAAAATAAAATGTATTCGAAACATATTTCAAACAAGTTGCAAATGGTTAGTGATATACATAACTACAATATTAGGTCACATTCAAATTTCTATGTGTCTAGGGTTCATTCATCTTTCGCTCAAAATAATTTATTTTATAAGGGTCTAATTGATTTTAATTGTATTGCAGCTGAAATTAAAAACTGTAATGATAATTTTAAGAGAGCATTGAGAAGATTTATAGCAGTGAATCATAGCATATAAGTTTTTTATTTGTGTACCTAGGATGTTTTCTTTGATAGCAAATGCTATTAATAAAGTATAATTATATTATTATTATCAACATGCCTAAAACCACCCAAAAACGCAACGACCTCTTAAAATACAACCACTTGTACAAGTTCACCTAATGAGGTTACATTAATATTATATAAAGAATATCATTTATGGTATAATTTCTAGCAAGTTCCCTTTGTGTTCTTCCATGTTTTTTTTGTATTTTCCTGACTAATATCATATTTTCTGTGAAATGGAGAGTGAATATCTGGAGAGCTTATCGGCTGAACTCCCATATGTTGGTGCAAGGTATGCTAAAAAGGTGTAAAGTTGTTTCCTTTACACATGTTATATTGTTCATTCTTTGCAGATACCAGAATAAGATATGGTTGATCAATGGCTTAGATCCCTTTACTCTCTGAAATACTACTGCTCATCACATCCTCTTCATTACTCTACAACAGAAAAACATATGTAAGAAACATATACATGTAATACAGGACTGATTATTCATTACAATAAAACATTTGTTTGACATCAAAAATACCTTTTAAATCCCAAAGCTAAACACTAAACAAACTTATTGTTTCTATAGAACATATCTAATATAATGTAGAACTTAATTGTCCTGTATTGAAAGATTTCTACTCCTTCTGAAACTCAAAAATAACCAAGTACTACCTAATATAATTATTGATTTTCTATTATGTATATTGGCTTTCTACATCATAGCTATATCATCTCAACTTTTTAATAGCTTACCTTTGCCACAATAGCTTTGAACTTCTTCCTCTTTTCTAGCCTCGCCTTCCGTTCAACAGTCTTCTTGACTTTTGAAACCATATGAGTTGAATGACCCATGTTTTGAGAGGGAAACCAATCAGGGTGATCCCAATCTTCAAGAGAAGCTGGTTTACCTGAAATTACGTCACATTAAATGATTTTGCTCCATATTATTGTAAGGTTTGGCATTAGAATGTAAAATACAAGATAGTTACCTGTTAGAAAATGTCTACTGCAGACTCTCTGATTCTTAATTTTGCTCTCTGTAAGGTCGTCTCTTTTTATAGCAGCCAGCCATAGTTCCCTGCGTTTCTTGCTTAACTCATTTTTATGAGTTAAAAATCGATGATTTGTAACAGCAGGTACTGAATAGAAAGACACCTTGTCTCTGTTGGAACTGCTTCTACATCCAACAACGATACACGTCACCATTTCGTAAGTCTGTAGAGTCCAATACACATAAACAAACCACAAACAAACTATTTTCAACTCTTCAATTATCACGAATTGCACAAAAACCTAGAAAATATGGCAGATTCAGTCAATTAACTTCTGTTCTAACTTATGATAAACGTCAAATGTTCGCCAACAAACGCCATATTGAATTTTATTTGACAGGTCACCTAATACATCAAGGCGACCACAACGGCGACGGCAAAGATGTAATAATACTTGTTGCACTTTCTGTTATCCTAATTACGAATAGCCGATTCTATTCTACCAACAACCAGCTCATAAAAGCCAGGACGTGTGGAATAGAATAGTGATGCGCATATAAAAAGAATATTCTTTAAAATATCGATTTCTTGCATCGATATTCAAGTTCTATTTTTTATATATTATATATATATATATATATATATATATATATATATTCAAGGAGCTAAAATAATGCACATATTCTTTATATCTATTTTTTTGATGATCACTGTTATTACTTCAGAGAAATAAACAATAGGTTCTATATACATGTAGGTGACATTACAGAATATTATGTATCGTGTCGCCATGTACACGAAATAACCGCCGCATTTAGCTTCCTAGCATAAGACTTCACCACAATATTACATAAATGGTTTCACGAATCTATTTATTCATTTATTTGTCTGATGACGCCTCACTAATAAATAATAATTCTGGAATCCTGAAATATAATAATTATGAAGTAATCGAGGGTATCCCATTACGCTGCTTAATACTTGTTGTTGTGTTGGCTTTTTGTGCTCCGATTAAAAATTATTAATTATTTCCTATAAATATACAAAACCGTCTGCACCTTGCACCACACATTTATTTGCTTCTTTTAGTTGAATGGAGATAATGAATATACATAATCAAATACTATTCAGCCACTTAAGAAAGACGTTAAGTAGGTTAACTATGTATTTCACGTTCAGTGATATCATTTGAATGAAGTTTTTGATAGAATTTTGGAGTTGTTGATCCACTTGAAGTTTTATGAATATTATGATTATTTTATTATATTATAAATTTTGTAAATCTTTAAAATTATAAAAGATTTGAAGTTTCTCAGTATTTTGAATCTCTTTAGAATCCTATTAAAAATACCAATAGATCTAAAATACGTCACAAATTTTTATTTATAAACTGATACCATTATACCCATAATGACCTTTTTCCAAATCATATCAACTTTTTTGATAGGATTACCCTATATTTCATTGAATGTTCCAATAGTTCTGAAATTCTGTATTTATAAAATGCATAACGTATATGTTTACGTAGTTAACTGTTAAATATTTATATCCAACAATTATCCATTTTGGATAATCTAACCATAAGCCATTTAATATGTTATCATTGCGATATTTTTTGATATATCGTTGTATTGATTTCGATGTTTTTGAAATATCGATGTAGAAAAGATCGCAAAAGTACTATCGATGTCAAAAAATATGTCCATAGAAAAAACATGGTTAAAGCCATATCGATACAAAAATCTATTAATTATTTTATCAAAACTCGATATTTTATCAACAGCAATATGTTCGATGCGCATCTCTATACAAGACGCATCATCAAAACTGCTTGGTGCTTGTTCTAATGCGCTTGCGCTTGCTACGATATGACATATGACATGATATGACAGCTTCAAAATTTATAAGAAGAAATTCCAATAATATTGTGTGAATTAACACCACAGTTACATTTATACATTTTTGTAAAGTGTTAGCAGTATTTATGGTCCCACAAAACTGAAAACTACTTGTTGGTTGAGAATGGTCTACAGAAATATTGCTATAAAGTGAATCTTTATTAGGCACAGTGTCCCTAATATGATGGAATTTTTCTCAAGAACCTTTCAGATAGCAGATATTATCTGATGGCAGTATTCGCGATGTGAGTCAAGAAAAATATTTTGAAATATTCCAAAACATTTTTCATAATTCAAACTATGTAATTACTAATTCAAACTACATTCGTATGGGTATCTGGTTCTTTTCTGACTACTTGTGTTGTGGTTTGTGTCTGGAATTTGAAAGCTTTGCCCAGTTAGTCTGTGATGGAGTGAGTTTTAACCCCCCTTACCAATCAAACTTTGCTGCTCATCGTCAAAATGCATGATGCCCCAACCCTATGCCTAATCTGAACCTTATTGCTGCATATCATTCGATATTTGAAGGCTTTGCTGTTTCATAACCTAATTTGTTTGATTTCACACTTTTTTCAGTGATTTTCAAGCTTATTAATTTGAGCTAAAATTCACTACTGTTGTGTACCTGGATGGCAAATGACTCAATGGTGAGTCTGTTTGAATATTTAATAGAAGGTATATGCTAGGTATTTATAATGAAATTTGTTTTTCAATTATTCGTAATAGTATTGCAGAATATTTGTTTGCTATTAATTTTGTATTCCTTACTGACAAATATGTGCAATATATATTATGGATGTTTATAACAAATTATTTAGAAAATGAGAATAGGACTCTGCTAATATATTGTGTAGCAATTGTTCCAGCTTTCTCAGTTGTTTGGGACTTCCCAAAAAACATTCAGGCACATCAGGAATGCTTATCAAGTGTGTAATCATCAAGTCTCTACACAGGTGATAATTCCAGATGGGAAAGAAAGAGTAGGCTCCAACCTAAAGGCAGAATGTAGTTCTATCCATTACGTGGGCAAGCTAAGTTATTGTACTACTAGTCTGGAATGATAATTGTATGCAGTAATAAGGTGTGTATAACAGGCCTAGTGCTATATCCAGTAGATATAGGTATGTGATCCCTCATTTTTTTTAAATCTATTTATCACAAAACGTACATCTAGTATAGACGACAAGTCATAGCTACTAAAAATTTGACATAAAGAACTTAAAAATGAATAATAATAAGTAATATATTTGGCACCATTTGAAATTAGTTTATTATAAACCTAGTTTTATCTAAAAACTCTTTTACACTATAAAAACAACTTTGCACTAAATATTTCTTAGTCCCAGATTTGAATAGTTCATATGAAGAAATTTCACATATGCCTAAGGGCAAATTGTTATAGGTATATTTAGATGCACATATAATAGGTTGACTTTTCAAAGCTACTTGTTCTGTCTAGGCAATGAAAGGAGTCTACTTCTAGTTCTATAAGTATGGTAATTTGTAAGAAATGTGAATTCATGTATATTTCTCTTTACAAAAGTTGCACACTTGAGGATAAAAACACAAGGTAATGGACGTATGCCATAATTGATAAATATAGATTTGCAACATTCATTGTAATGCAGATTGAAGATTAACCTCAGAATTTTCTTTTGAGCCACAAAAATTCTCTTACTTTGTGGTGCCAAACCCCATGTAGCATATTGTTTGATAAGTAGCTGTAAGCGAGAGCATAGTAAACAGATAATAGTTCTGCAATGCCTAAAAATGGTTTCAACAGAAGAATAGCATAGTATGCACTATTAAGCGTCTTACAGACATAGTCATTATGACAAGCAAAGCTCAAGTCAGAGTCCAAGTATGTACCTAGAAGCTTGACACATGTTTTCTCTTGTATATTAATAATGCTATTTTCAAAGAAAAGTGGAGGAATTTTCTTCGTGAGAAAAAAGTTTATACATACTGTTTTATTCTTGTTAAAAATTAGTTTATTTTTGGTAGTCCATGTATCCATTTTGTGAATAACATTGCATATCTTTACTTCAAGTTCATCCACTGATTTTCCACAAACAGTCACTGTTGTGTCATCAGCAAACATAGTAACCTTTCCAGAATGTATGTGATTTGGGAGATCATTCACAAATCGTTAAAAAATCAAAGGACCTAATACTGATCCTTGGGGAACCCCTAAGGATATATCGTAGGTGTCAGACATATTTTGTTTTAATTTCACAACTAGTTTCCTTTGAGTGAGGTATGAATGAAACCACTCAAGCAAAATTCCTCAAACACCTAATTGATATAACTTATCTAGAATGAAATCTATGTTTAAGCAATCAAATGCCCTGGATAAATCAAACAGAATGCTCACCACATATAGGTCATTGTCTAAACTTTCATACACTAGATTTAAAAGACGATAAGTGGCAGACTCTGTTGATTTACTTCTTTTAAAACCATGTTGATTGTATGATAAGAGGTTGTACACTTCAACAAATTCTACAACGATGTTTTATATACACAAGTTCCGAAAATTCTGAAAGCAAAGAAATTTGCCTATAGTTTTCAGGTAAATGAGCATTGCCATTCTTGAACACAGTACATACAACTGCTATTTTCATTAGATCTGGAAATGTACCTACAGATAATGACAAGTTTATAAGATGGACTAGAGACGTAATGATATACCTAGTCTTGTATGGTTTTCAATAAGCGAGCCGAAATTTCGTCAATGTCTATATTTGTTTTTTAGGCATGCTATTGCATTAGTCACGTCATTCTGTGTTTGAAATGGCACAAAAATACTGTTTGTTGGAGATCTGGATGTTGTGCACGAGTTATAATTTTCACGTTCAAAATGATCTGATACAATGCTGGTCAAACATTCAGAAAAATATTTGGCAAAGATATTAACAATTTTTTCAGAACTGCTAATGATCATATCATTATGAATTATTGAAATTTCTTTTATAGTATTTTGTTTTTGATTCAGTGATGTACTTATAACGCTCCAAGTTTCTTTGATCTCATTGGCTGCAGAGTCAATTTTATTTTTTATGTAAGTGCGTTTGGCTGATTTAATTGCTCTATTATATTCACGTTTCTTTTCAGAGTACAAAATTTTTGTTTGAGGACAACATGTTAATGAAAGAGAATTGTGCAAATCATGGAGTTCACATTTCATTTTGTGTAATTTCATTCATTCATCCCTTTTTGTAATATAGTGTAACACATGCTGAGTGATAGATCTTATTGTTGAACCGTATGACAAAGTTATTAATTGAAAAAAATATTCTTATGGTAAATATTATAAAAAATATACCCATACAGGAGAACTACAAAGCTGGCTTGCAGCCTGTAAAGGAAATAGTAATGATTGTTGCAATGTGTTGGAAGAGTTTCAGCAAGTCAGCATACAAAAATATTTATGAAATGACGTTCCTGTAATTGTTCTTTTATTATGCTTTTTGAAGTGTTGGAACCAAGATTTCAATTAAAATGAAACTTATTTTGAGTAAATACAGAAAAAAATTAGAAAAAGTGGAAAACACCAAACCAAATACCTTTCAGAAGCCAAAATCTGCACAGCAAAATATTAAATAGAATATGGAAAGAAATCCTAGATATAAATTAAGCTAACCATCTAACAAAATTAAAAATAGAATAGATTTATTACGTTCCACTTCGATGCTCGATCTACAATACAACTTGGCCAGTTTATCTCGGATCAGTGCCAATAACATAATTTTAAAAAAAGTTGGAGCATTTAATAAAGATTCTAAAATGGTATGGCACCTTCTTGATTATCTCTTCAATTGTGCAAAAAGAATTGTTATTTATATACCCAGTCCAATTTTTGGTTTACTTACCTTATAAATTATGTGGTTTAAATTTTGAACCAGTGTGTGAGATTGAAGCATGTTTGAAGTTGCTCAATACTATTGTAATTAATTTTTCGAAACTACCTTAAACAAAAGGAAAACCAGAGATATAAATTTAGCAATATGTTGTAGATTACCGTGAATATCATCAGCTACTTTGTAGGGCTTGATTACTTAGAGAGGCAGTTGTATGCATTCCTTCAGGAAAAGAATTGAGGTGACTAGATTGTTTTTGTCTGATTTTTAAATGCTTCACACAAGATTTGAATGAAAGCATACAATATAACAGCATTTCAGATTTTGCAGGACTATGAGATCCATAGTTTAATAGGAAAAGGAGTTTTTGCGTCTGTGTATCATGCTGATGCCTAAAAACCTAAAAACACATACAGATGTAGCTTGTTGCTATAAAAATGGTAAGCTTATAAATATATTTGAATAGATAAATTAAAAGTGGTATAATTTCAGATTGATAATTAGCTTGTGCAGGCCACTGGAATGGTAAACAGGGTTAGGCAAGAAGTGGCAATACATTCAAGATTAAAACATCCATCTACACTGGACCTGTATGAGTGCTTTGAGGATATAAACTATGTAAATCTTGTCCTAGAGCTTTGCCACAAAGGGAAGTTGCAGAAATATATTGAAGGCAAAGTATTCTGCAGATTTTTATTACCATCTGCTTGCTGAGTGATGACATGATGAATAGAGCCATCTTATACCCTTTTCAATCTCAGGTGTAAGTTTGAATTGGTACCTCTAGTATATAATAAATTTCATACCAGTGCTAAATAAGTATTAGGGTTATTTCCAATACAACTATGTAACATTGACTTGTATGTATATGTGTGTAACTTATCCCTTGGCTGTCTCTCTGATTCATTATATTGTATGGCGGCTGCTAACCACATACATGAAAGAATATTTAATGTCTTTGGCTGCTTTGGCAGCCTCTGTCATTGTACAAAACAGAATGAATAAATCATGTAGATTGTAGATGCTCTTACTTTGAGAAAATTTTCCATCATTCAGATAATAATAGTAATAATAATTCGTTTTATTAAAATTTAAGTAAAATAAAATTACATGAGTTATGTATAGGGCATTAGTGTCGAAGTTTAGAAACTGCTATTCTTACACTTAACCACTAGTACCTCACATAAATCAGATGTTGTAATCATGAAAAATTCAAATGGACATAATTATATGAAATAAAGACAGTTAAAGGAGCAAAGTAACCATATAACATTATCAAGACACTAATGAGTTGATGAATTTTTGAATTGTTGTAAAGAGCATTGACTATTACAAATCTAACATCAAGCTCTTGATGCTTTGTCGGAAACGATTCAATGTCATTTTTTTATAACGATACCTAACAGAGTTTGTAAAGGATAGCGGCAGTATACGAGAAGCTTCGTTGAAAGAGTGAGCTAATATGATGGGGTATTGTTAGGCTGTAACCATGTCTGATATTCAAGTTGTGTGCATCTGCTCTAAATAATAACTTTTCACGCAAATGAAGGGGTTTTGAGGTTGTAATAACTTTATGAACAAGTACAAGATACTCGTAGTAAAGTCTGATCAATTGTGACATTTTCAGCCGCCTAATAGTAGGATATTTTTCAGAAATATGATCATAACGCCTTAGACCAAAGATAAGCCTAACACAATTATTTTGAACAATTTGGATGCGATATTTGGTCACCTGATCAAGATATGGAAAGAATAATACATCACCATTATTAAAAATTGGCATTGCTAGAGCTTCACATGGTTTTTTTCAGGAGGTTTTTAACATGACTAGTGAATCTCAGTTTTCATCAAATATAACAGCAAGAATTTTAACATTTTCTGAAAATTTCAAATTTTCTGATTAAATCTTGATATTTAAATGTGTTTTGATGAATTGTCTCCTGGTGCCAGAACAAAACATAATAACATTTGATTTTGTATCGTTTATTCGAAGAGTATGATCTTTGCTATATATATATATATATATATATATATATATATATATATATATATATATATATATATATATCAAGTAATCATTGTCGCCGAGAGATCATACTCGGCGTTCGAACATATCTGGATAAAAGTCACTGCCAACAGGACTGATTTTCTTGTAGGAGTGGTATATCGCCCACCTTCTCATAATTTGAATGATTATACTATTGCTTTTGATAATATTTTGCCAATTATACTCAGTGAAAACAGTGAAGTTATAATTCTGGGCGATTTTAACGTTAATCTACTCCAAGATAACTCCCTGTCGCAGTGACTCATATGGATTTATACAATAAGTCACAACGCCAACACGTATTACAGAAAATTCTGCTACACTCATATATATATATATATATATATATATAAAGTAATCATTGAGATCATACTCGGCATTATTTTGTATTTCATTTGTGTCGAAGTAGTTGAATGAGCTGTGTGTCATCTGCAAAGGAATGCAAGTGTGATGTGAAAACTTTACCAGGTAGATCCGCAACATAAATAAGGTATAGAAGCGGCCTTAATACAGACCCTTGTGGCACTCCTGAGCTGATTATTTGGAAATGGGATTTAATGTCACCCAAAGAAGCGCATTGTGATCTGTGATCCAAATAGTTTTTAACAAACTTTAGTGAGGTAGTATCAAAACCATAATATTTGAATTTAGTTATTTGCAAACCATGGTTTATTTTATCAAATGTTTTGGAGAAGTCTAATGAAACTTGGGCAACATACATTTTTTATCAAGGGCTCTCAATATGTTATCACAAAAGATCCTTAAGACATGTTGTGGTGCTGTGTGATTTCCGAAAACCAGACTGACTTATCGGAATAATAGAGTTTGCATCTAAATATTCAACCAACTGAATTTGAACGCTTTCTCCAAGAATTTTGACAAAATTGGGAGTAGACTAATAGATCTCAAATGAACAAGTCTGTCTGGGTTATTGATCTTGGGTATGGGAATTACAATCGCCTGCCTCCAGGACCTTGGAAAATATCCCACAACCTTTGCAACAACTGCATCTATCTCTACAAATAAGATAACATTTTTTCCATGTTCTGGTTGAAATAAAGAGAGTTTTATTTTTGAAACTTGTGAATTAAACACAATTTTTTTTATTGAAAATGAAAAAATCTGATTTTGAACTATAATTCATGACTGTTTTCAGGGTAGCAGTTTTGTTTTCATCAAGAAAGTATTATGAACTATTATGAAAGGCTAGAATTCTGATGAACCATTTGCATTGCTGATAAATCCATAAAAGGAAATGATTAACCATAAAGCTGCCTATTCTATGATATAAAATGAAACACAGCAGTGCAGTTCCAAAGTAGCATACAATACTCCCCCGTTTGGCATTCAAAAACAAATCATAAGGAAACTGGAATATGAACTTATGATGCATCTGTAGGTTTGGAGAACATTTACTAGACCTTTCCATGAGGCATACTCAACCAAACTGGGTCACAGTCTATTGAGGAATTAGAAATATAATAATGTTTCACCTTCTTAGACCCTCCTTTTGAAATTGTTAAGCTTTAGTTATATGATTTTGTGCTTTTTGATTTGACAGTATAGGTCTAGAAGGCTCACTAATATAACATTTACCACACACAAGTTTATTTGATATATTGAATTTTTTGTATCTACATTTTAATTTTTTTGCTTTGTGTGGCAGAGGGAACTGAGTCTTTACTGAAGAAGTTCCTGATGATTTTATATTTATATTGTGAATGTAATTGTTGGCTCCTTACAGTTTATTATACTACATATATTAAGGTAAATAGTAAAAAGCCAATAATTAAATTCACAATAGAGAATAGATAATGACCGGATTCTTCCTTTTTTGGACATATATATAGATATAATTAATAAATCTTTGATAACATCAGTTTCTAGAAAACTGATGCAACTGTTAGATATTCACATTTCAAATATAATGTCATGACTACGAAGACTTGACTCTCCACCAGTGTCTCCGAGCAACAACCGACGTCTACCGACACTCTCTACCATATAAATATAATGATAATAATCTTTATTTCAAATCTTTTACCATACATACAACTGTATATAATGATACAGAAATGAAAATGCGTCCCCTTCTAATTCTTAAAATACTGCATTCAAAAATTCAGATATATTGTAAGGTTCTAATTGGATAACAATTTGTTTCAGGTGTCTTTTGAAGTTGTTTGTCATTCAGAGCCTTTATATGAGTTGGTAGCTTATTGTAAAATTTGGCACACATATAAAATGAGTTCCTTTCAGTTAGTGTTAATCTATGAGGAGGTATCAATACATAAGGCTCTAGTGCTGTATGAGTGATCATTATGAGTACGAAACTTTTCTTTATTTTTTACAGTAAACATGATACATTTAAATATTTATAGCGCATATACTGCCATTAATCCAACCGATCTACACGTCTGATTAAATTTCATATGCTTCATTGTCCTTAAAGTTCGTTTTTGGATAACAAATATTTTTTGCATGTCTGAACTACATCCAAACAGTATTATACCATAACGTAAAACTGATTCAAAATAAGCACAAAATAAGATTTTCAAACATTCTAATTTAATATACTTTGACAACACTTTTATTCCATAACTAATGGTACTTAGTTTTAAGGCAGTATTATTTATATGTGGAGTCGAGCCTATAAATTCATCCAGATGTATTCCTAGAACTTTTATCTGTTGATTAACTTCAATATTAATATCTGAGAGAGCAACTGTACTTGGAATATCAACTTGTGAGCGTTTAGTTCGGAATATAACTAAATCGGTTTTGTCCTCATTCAGGGCCAGTTTATTCGTAAAAAACCACCGCCTCACTGATTCAAAAGCCTTTTGACCAGTGTGTTCCAAATCTGCTGTACTTTTATCACTTATAAAGATACTTGTATCATCAGCATAGTTTATTATTGTAAAATTCATTTGTTTTTATTTTATACTATTACTTAAATCATTAATGTAAATGACAAACAATATGGGGCCTAATACACTGCGTTGCGGTATTCCCACATTGGTGTAAATTATGTCTGACTTAACGATGTAGCCATCTCTTTTCGTAATCACCCGCTGCTGCCTATTTGTAAGATAGGGATTTACCCTATTAAGTGTATTAGCTCTCATTTCATATCTGTCCAACTTGCTATACAGAGTGGTGTGATTTAAACAATCGTATGCTTTAGAAAGCCCATTGTTAAATTTTTATTTTCAGTATTGCTCAGTATTGTCCTGAGTAAACTAATGAAGTGCTGAGATTGAAGATTGTCCTTCTATATATCCATGCTGAGTGTTGCTGAATAGTATGCATTTATTCATAAAGTCAATAAGTTGTGTGCAAACCACATGTTGAAATAGTTTAGAAAAGCTGTTTAAAGTACTGATAGGCCTATGGTTATCAATAATAGCTGGATCACCCTTCTTCGGCAGTAGTTTTATTTCAGACAGTTTAAGTTGGTCTGGAACGATTCGAAATTTCAATGAATTATTGATTATGTAGCTTAAAATATCTTTGATTCCCTTTAAAAACGATTTTACAATAATTGTTGTTGGTATTTCGTCTGCGCCTGAACTGTATTCATTTTTTAATTTGTAGGAAAGTTTTACCAAATCATCAGGCTTAAGGCTTAATGTTTCCTCATTGTGAGATATTTCACAATTATATGGAATATTTTCCAAATTTTGCATCATGTTTGGAACTAAATCAGTGAGATGATGGTTCACCATGTTAGCCACCTCATATAGGTCTCCAGGAATTTTACATTCATCATCATTTCCAACATGTCCTCTTATCTCATTACATAAGGACCACGTGGTTTTTGATTTGTTGTCTGAATTGCAAATTTTGCTTTCCATGTCTTTCTTCCTTTGTTCAATTATCATATTCCTTCTTAGTCTTATCATACTCAAATTTAAAATGTTTGTCATGTCTATATAGCACTAGCAGCTTATCTAATCTGCTTTTACACTCTTGTATTTTGTCAGATGTATTGTATTTAATTTTATGCTGTTTCATGTACGTGCATTTTTTAGGGAAGCACACGTTGAAAATGTTGATGAAGTTTTAAATATATAATTTCCATTGTCCATTAACATCTCGTTCAGGAACCTCCAGCACTTCTTCTCAGTCTTATTGCTTCAATTCATTTTGAAAATTATTTTTTGCTATTTCTGTGAAGAGTCTTTTGTGGACAACTATATTTTCATGTGCACTTACCATAGGAATTGACAATATTTCAGCAGAATTATCTGATATGTGGGTTTCTAGTATTTTATCTGTACAGTTATGGTGATTAGTAAAAATGTTGTCTGAGGCACTTTTGGTATCTGGTGTGACCCTAGTAAACCCATTTATTGTAACTGTATCTCTGACTTATTTTTTGAATATCCATGCCTTCTCATTTTTCTTTCTTCCTTCAAATCCGAAGTTGTCACCGGATATGGATTCTCCTGTGCCAAATTGTAATCTTCTGCGCCTTTTCCTGTTGTTTACAACTTCAGTGAAATCTTCTGTTTTTGGTGGACATTCTTTAGATTGTGCTGTCGGTTCTGTCCTTTTGTATTAATTTGTTTGACCAGTTTGACTTGTTTGTGGATCCTGGTTTATGTTCACATAAAAATCTGCTAATTTTCTTTGCTCATTAAATAGGTGTGTTTGTGCAATTTATTTTTGTTGTATGGTTCCGGTTTTCTCATGAGGTTTTTGGGATGTGCATTCTCTATCACTAACACTAATTCCCAATTCAATAGGTTCTGGAATAGTGACTTTGCTTATTTTGCTTATACTTTTCTGCAAGTTGGCAATCTGTGGATCAATGTATTTTTTTGGTATTTTCTTCGACCTTTTCGATCATTTTATTAGTCGGAGTGAGAGAATTTGTGCATAGGTCAGTCAGCTTATCAATTCTTGACATTAGACTATTTAGCATATCTCCTACTTTCAAATAATGCATTATGTTTGGTTTACACATCTCACAGGCAAATGTCATATTTCGTTCTCGCAATTCCATTACCTTTATCTCGGATGTACATAACCGAGAACAAGATTTGCAAAACATTTTTTTGAAAAATTCGCAACAGTATAATTGTTTGAGTTGGTTGGGATTATGGTAGCACATATTGCACATGCTGTTTCCATTTCTTAATATTTTATGTGTTTCTTCAGATAAGATCCATATACTTACCAGAGAAATAATTAATAAATAAATAAGATGATTATCCAAAAGACTGAGTAACGTTGGCAGAAACTTTAATATTATAATTGTTTTTAAAACAAAGAATATAACTAAGATCCCGCCTTTGCTACAGAAAGCTGAAAAATGAAAACATAAATACAAAAAATTCAATATGCTAAATAGACTGTGTGTGTGTGGGGCAAATGCTATATTGCTGAGTCTTCTAGACCTATATAGTGTCTCATCAAAGAGCACACAATTTATAACTAAAGGAGACACGTCCAAATCAGAACTCAGTAAACACGTCTTTATAAAGTTGATTGATGAGTCTTTTTCTAATTCCGCAATAACCTGTGACCCAGTTTTGTTGAGAATTCTTAGTGGAAAGAGAGTCTGTAGTAGTGTATTGTTTTTGGTGACGGTTTCATTCTGATAAATTGAAATGTAATGATTCATTTGTTAATGATATCATATATTTTAATTGTATTATATGGCTCACTGGATGTAAAAGTTTGCCACAATTTGACTACGTTATTAAATAAAGCCTAATTATAGTTTGGGATGTAGGTGATGGTATGCAAAATTTAGATTACACTTTGGTGTAAATATGTTTTTCTCAGACGGCAGGCTAGTCTATAGTGATAATGTGCCTATGGCTGTATATTATATTCCAGTGTATACCTGTTGCCTTATAGTTTATATGATATTATTTTGAATTAAAATTTGGTTCTAATAAAGTGCACTGAAAAGCAGTTTGAATCAAAGTACATGTTGCTTTTCAGCTAATTCCTCATAAGACTGACTTTGATTTATGTTAAGGGAATTAGTAATTTCCCAAATATTTTCGAATATTTTGATAAATATATCTGCCATGTCAGATTTCATTGCTTGCTCTTGCTGTGGTATAGTTATTCATTAAGTAGTCAATTCAAACGACTGATGGTACTTTAGGAATCAAATAAATGGTGTGTTACTATGGAACAATTCTCAATATTGATGTTTCGTGTAGAAATTGCACAATTATATATGAAATTAACAGTATCATAGAATATAGTTCACTACTTTACAGTTATTAAGTATTATCATAGAAGTAAATAATATCGCTTATTGATCTCCCTAGATATACTTTTCAGCCATTTTATTCCTGTTACAGCATGTTAACGTGAAACTTAGTTTATTCTATCGACTATTGAGACAATTACCAATCACGTAAAGAGCTTCAAGGCAGTCCAGGTGTTAGGACCGTTGGCTTCGTAAGATGTCAATGGGCGTCCCCAATGAGGACGACATTTAGGTCGGTTGGTGTTGATATCACACCCTTGACTCGGTTACATATATACCTCCCGATTGCTCTCTACACTTAGACCGCCAGGCTATACTGATGAGTCTGGGCAATAGACACATGCATCTATAACAGGTCTGATGCATTGTGGAGAGCATACACTTAGGTAGACAATAATTTACTTAAGCCTCAAGATTCAACAAAATCATACCATAAGTATTTTGATCCCATAGAGATACATACTACAGCAAACAGATTCAAAAAATGTGTAGACGGTCTCATGCTATCGACAAAATTCGTCATAGACGATATTCATTTCGCACGTTATTTCTATCCACTCATCTGATCACCTTATGGTTACTTAATGGTAGAATGTGTGTCCTGGTTCAAAATCCACTGTCACTGAAAATTTGCAATACGTACGGCTACATCCCTTCTAAACGTACGTTTTGGAAAAAAGAGATCTTGAATATGGGTACCAATCGCAGTGTCTGAATTAATATTGTCTGATAGTGCCTATATTACCATATTCAAAATATTTTCTTATATTTTTAAGGTTGGTTCACACCCCATTCGTCACGCCTGCCGTCAGGAGTACTCTAACAAAGGTCGTTCTCTCGAACTATACCGTACCGGATAATCTGTCTTCTGAAGCGAAGGATCTGATAAGACAGCCTCCTCCAAAAGAACCCGAACGACCGCATCACTTTGGACCAAATTCTCGAACATCTATTCATAAAGCGGAGCAGGAATGTTCTTTTCCATTAGGTCCACGACAGCGGCATTCACACAATGTCCAGGAAACGGGATGATAGTGCATTCTGTGAAGCCGGGTCACTACACTGGAGTTGTAACCAGCACATAAAAGAGGACGAGCACCGATTGAGGAAACCCTCATGTTTCTCTAGAAGATGGGAAGATCAAGAGTTGCGAAAGTGAAAGGTAAACTTTACTAGGAACGTATTCCAAAACTAGGTTTCGGTTAGTTTTTCTGGTATTGGTGTTGAATGGCATATTGGACAGGCAATATTGACATAAGAAACTACGAAAACATTGGCATTGGTATTGATGAGAATCTTCTTTGTTGTCTACATTTAGCTGGAGTGGTTACCTTTCAATAAACCTTGAGCCTCAGTGGTGCCATTGCCATTTAAAAATAAAGATAGCGAGGATGTTATCAAGGATTTGTCAAGTATTGCTATTGTTTCTGCAGGAATCCGTAAGAGTAATCAGTGAGAATAACACGTAGTTTTCCAAAAATCTTTCTTTACTTTGCAGCATTAATTTACGGCAACTTAACATGGAAGTTCATTGTGGCAGCAATTGCTTGTAATAGGGTGTCCAAACTGGTCTCAGGAAATAAAGGATTTTGTTTGACATATATTGCTACATCTCTTTAGGAATTTTTTATCATTTATGAAGCAGTTATATCCTCTCAATTCAATTTTTCCAGCTGATTCGAAGTGCGTCTTGCAGACATACTCATAGGATAAGTGGAATAACGACGTGGGTCTGTGGTTAAATCATGTATATTGTATATCCTCTTGCTTGGTAAAACTGTTACATCGTGCAGATAAATTACTTTTGTAGCCGAGAATCCAACATTCAGACCCCTTTTCACACTTATAATTCGGAACTGATTAGAAATCGCTTAACGAAGTCCAGTGATCAAGGTACTCCTGTTTATATTCCAATATAGTTGAAAAATACTAGAAAACTTCACTACTGTGTAGAAAAATCTAGAGTTGTCAGTGTAACGAGCAAGTGAGCTATTGGTTTTAAACATTCACTTCATAGTGATCACGTATACAGACGTTGATTCTACTAATAGCAATTTTTCATTTTTTCAGAATATGTGGGTATAGTATTACACTAAGAAACCAGAGTCAGGGTTACCGTCCTACCAAAGGTTGCAGCTATGAAGAATCAATTACGCCACGTGAACGTCTGCTGAACAACTATATGGACATTGACATCACACAAACTCAGGGATATACATAACCATCAGACAGAAAAGGTCTAAGTCGATGCAATGATTAATGTCACACCCGCATCGGTGGGCCACATTGCTATTAGGATCATCCGCATTTTCACCAACGATGACGACGTATCCTAGTTCTCTTTTGTTTAATGAGCTTGATATAGTAATTACATGCAATTTCTGCCACCGCACTAAAGTGGACCACCGCATGTGTGTGCTTGCCTGCCTTTAGACTTTCCAAGTAGTGAGGACCATTCGATACTAAGGCGATAATGAGCAGCTTGACTTGTAGCGACACATCGAGAGAGTGCTATTCCACCCTCACCTGGGCAAGGTATATATATATATATATATATATATATATATATATATACACACACAAGGTACATATTTGCTCTCTACTCTCTGTGACCAAGCAATACTGACGAGCCTAGGCGATATAGGTGAAACAATAGCAGATCGCATGTATAGTGGAGAGTATGGTATGAGGAAATTGATAATTTTTACATCTAATTCAATAACACAAGTAATTCCTCGCTTTTGAATTTTTTATAGAATAGCCCCCTACTCTTTAAATCCAGCAACAATGCTGGTCAAACTATAAGCAGCACCAAACGGTTAAATTTATAATTGGGATAACACTACAGGGTTCAGTTTTATAAGTGAAGCTTGGGGTGGACGAACCTCTGACAAGCAAATTGTAAAGCTGAGTGGTTTTTTGAACATCAAATCTGGAGATGTTGTTCTAGCAGATAGGAGCTTTACTATCAAAGATTTTTTGGGTGTCCTTCGGGCAAAACTAGTTATCCTGCTTTTACAAAAGGGAAAAATCAGTTGCATCCCTTGGAAATAGAAGAAACCAAACAAATTGCCAATGTTCGAATTCGTGTAGAAAGAATCATTGGTATGATAAAAACTAAATTTAATATCTTTAAGGGTACTATACATATTAGTATGTTAAGCATACAGAATGATGCTCTTAACATTATAGATGAAATTATTACTGTTTGTTGCGCTTTGGTTAATTTGTCAACCTATTATTAGCCTTTAAATGTCTGACGAGCTTGTATGTTTATAGCAATCAACCACCATTTTTCTTAAACCATGTACCTTTTCAATCCTCCATAATTAGAGAAACTTCTCAAAAATTGTTTTACCATGTATTTTCAACTTTTAATAACAAAATTGTGTACCAAATTTTTTTTCAATTGTGAATAGGTGTTTAATTATGTGGTTTTCTGTCATGCCAAGAATATCTATATTTTTGTGGTTTGATGACTTGGAAATGTTGTCATCCATAGCATGTATTTCTGTTATGATAAGTTCTGAAGGAGAAAATAGAATTAAAAGTGCATCTTAATCAAACTGTAACATTTTACCAACTTTTACCCTGCAGTCTCGATGATTTCTATGCTTGATTGTTGTTCATAAATAATTTGAACCTATCCACCCCTCTATATGAATATTTATAGAGCAAAGGGTAGTTTTTTGACAATTTTCTTTCTTTCAAGTAAATCTCAATGTATTCTATACATTTTTACTTAAAAGATCATCATAAAAACATTTTTTGTTGTTGAAAGCCTTCAAGATTGGCAATAAACATTAGTAAACCCTTGGCTGTTAATAACAGTGCCTTGTATATGTTGACTTTTCTAAATTTTGACCACATACCAAGATTTTCCATACTTCTTATAATGTATTATAACAATAATACAACTTTTTATGTCAAGCCTTTATTGATATTATAAATGTATAATTTATTGTGCTGTACTTATTGATAATCCAGTTTTAATCATATTATTCAATTTTGTATATAACAATAAGTGTTTATTGCAAATATATATATATATATATATATATATATATATATAATATAATAAGGTCACTGATTGAAGGACATGGTGTTTTTAAAAATTATTAGTAATAAAAAATGTATTCTATTCAGTTTATGAGCAGAACAGTATTTTACAGAAATGTAATTTTTGTTCAAAAAATTTATAAAAGAAGCAAATTTGGGAAGTTTTAAATTCCTTATTTAAATAATGCTGGTAGATGGATTGACTAATAATCTCCCACTAAATTCAATTAAAATGATTGTTACCTTCAACTGCACTCACCCTGTATATGTACAAAAAGTGTATACATAATTATGTATAAATCCAAGTATTATATTTAAAAAAATGTATTCACATAAAATATAGTGGATGTATAACTACTACAATACAATAGCTTGTTTATGCGTAATCTACAATGAACAATTATTTTAGTTAGGGTCTATGTGATTTTTTTGTCATTTGAAATAAAAATAAAAATCTGTCATTAAAACATCTGGTTATTATTTTCGGCTGTATACTAATAATCATTATTGCACAAAAACTCAATGATGGTAATGCCACAGGAACCATAAAGAGATAGACATAATTAGCTATTCAGAAAGACGATTTTTGTTAAGTTCTCAATTAGTTTTTAATATTTAATAATAACTTTATTTAAAAACAGTACAATTACCATCATAAGGAATGTACATTAAATGACAGTATGAAACATCAAATAAGTTAATGCTGTTGAGTAGATATTATAAATGTTAAAACAATTGTCAATAGAATTGCATAAATGAACTCCATTACATGAGTAACCACATTCAAAAAGAGAAGTTAAGTGCTGTGGTATTCATACTAGCCATTTCTTATAGTTTTGTTATGATTGATTGAAACTTAATCCTTCTCTAAAATATTCTGGTTCAGAGGTTAATGTATGTACACAACTCAAGGATATTCTTTTAATTGAAAGCTAATAAATATTGAGATCAAAGCCACATATATTTCAATGTTTAAATGATATTGTCAGTATTTTTTGTTAATAAATGTCTCATCTTCCCCATGCATTGCAATACCATGCACAATTTGGTGTTTGAAGTAGTTCACACATTCAAATTGAAATCACTGCTTCTCACAGTCATCTGACTCACATCTTATCATTGGCCTTCCATCATCAACCCCATTGTAGCTCCACCAATGGGAAACAATGTCTCCACCTTATCTTAAATGTGAAAAATTTCCCTAAAAGTTCAGGCATTCTTACTTCCTCATGGAAGCTGAGTGCAAGTGGTCTTTCTTGATTCCAAAATTCATGGTCTGGCAATATTCTTTGTTTAAAAAATATATCAGGACCCCAAATAAGAAAATCACAATGACAGTACAATAGCTCTGTACAAAATATTTGAGCTTGTACTCAACTGCAAACAGTACTGCACCAACATGGCTGCAAACTTCACTATTGCCTGCCATACATGTACAATGAGCAGTACAGATGGTTTCACTTTTCTCAGCTATACACCAAACATTCAATGGCTGCAGAGAGTGCAGAGAGGCCTTCAAAGAATGCTTCACCTACAAAAGTCAGTATTTATCAGTTGTTCAATCTTAATATTGAGAAAAATCTTACCTTTCCAACTATCACGAAAAAATCACGTACAACTTGACACCCCAAATAACTAACAAGACCACTTTCAAGGTACTTATAGGCTTGCAGGCTCTTGAAGGCTTTCATTTGCTCTTTAGTGTAAAAGCTGTGAGTGAGCACTAGGTAGCTAACAATATCCATGTTCGATACTGGAGGAAAGCATTCTGCTATTCGATTTAAATCTTCATATTTCAAAGTAAAGGGATCTAGACCACTGATCGACCGTATTTTATTCTGGTATCTGCAAAGATTGAACAATGGAACATATGTAAACAAAACAACTTTACACCTTTTTAGCATACCTTGCACCAACATCTGGGTGTTCCGCCAATAAGCTCTTTAGATATTCACTTTCCATTTCACACAAAATACGATAACAGTCTGGAAAACACAAAAAACACGGAAAAACGCTAAGAAAACTTGCTAGAAATTATACCACAAAGGATATTCTTACGGCGCTGTCACCTATGCCTGCTCAGCCGCCATACTGAATCCACAAACTATACCCTGATTCCTGATTGGATCAGTGGATCACGTGGTTTGGATTCCCTACCCTAATAGGTCAAGGCGACCACAACGGCTACAGCACAGACGTAAATAATACTTGTTGCACTTTCTGTTATCCTAATTATGGATAGCCGATTCTATTCTACCGACAACTAACTCATAAAAGCCAGAGGGTATGAAATAGAATAGAGATGCGCATCTTAAAATAGTAAATTATAAAACATCGATTTTTTTTGCATCGATATTGCTTTTGCGATGTTTTTATACACCGATGAAGTTAATTCAACGGAATTTGAATTCAATTTTTATTTCATAGAGCTAAAATAATGCATATATTAATTTTATCTATTTTTCAAATGATCACTATTATTACTTCAAACAAATGAACAATAGGTTCTATGTACGTGTATGTGAGATTACAGAATATTATGTATCGAGTCGCCATCTAATACTAAAGAAATATCCGTCGCATTTAGCTTTCTAGCATGAGACTTCACCTCAATATTACATAAATTGTTCCACGAATGTGTTTATTCATATTTTATTCGTTTGGTGACACCTCACTAATAAATAATAGTTCTGGGGTTTAAATCCTGGAATATTATGATTATGAAGTAATTGAGGGTATCTTATTACGCTACTCAATATTTGTTGATGTGTTCGCTTTTTGTGCTTAGATAAAAAATTATTTTACACGTTATTATTAGTCATGGGAACAATTATTTCCTATAAGTATACAAAACAGGTCTGCACCCCTACGTGTCTGGCTGATGGGACTACGTCACAGTGCCAATACAAAAAAAAAATAAGAAAGAAAAAAAAGCTATGCACCCTGGATCACACATTTATTTGCTTCTTGCAGTTGGATGGAGATAATAAATATACATAATCAAGTACTATTCAGCTACTTAAGAAAGACGTAGAATAGGTTAACTATGTATTTCACGTGCAGTGATATCAGCTAAATGAAGTTTTTGATAGGATTTTAAAGTTGTTGATCCACTTGAAGTTTGATGAATGAATTATTTCTATTCATGATATGTAAATTTTTTAAATCTTCAGAATTATAAAAGATTTTGTTTCTCAGTATTTTAAATCTCTTTGAAATTCTCTTAAAAAGACCAACAGATCTAAAATTTGTCACAAATCTTGATTTATAACCTGATAACATTATATGGTAAATATAGCGTCAACCTATAAGGCCATTTTTCAAGGTCAAATCAACTCTTTTGAATGGATTACTCTATATTTCATTACATGTTCTGATAGTTCTAAAATTCCTTAATTTAAAATGCACAATGTATTTGTTCAAGTAGTTAACTGATGAATATTCACAATCAACAATTATCCAATTTGGATAATCTAATCATATTATCCATTTACTATGTTTTCATTGCGAAATTTTTTTATATATCGTTGACTTGATTCCGATGTTTTTGTAATACCGATGTTTAAAAACATCGCAAAAGTACCATCGATGTCAAAAAAAATGTCCATGTAATAAAACATGGCTAAGGCGATATCGATGCAAAAAATCTATATTTTATAAAAAAATCGCATCTCTATACAAGACACAAATCTGCTCGGTGTTTGCTCTCGTGCGCTTGCGGCTTTCCACAATATGACATATGATATGACAGACGACAGAGCTTCAAAAAGTTAAAAAAAACTGGAATAATTAACGAATAATATTGTGATAATCTTATTAATTAATTTTATTGTTTCCTTTTATATATCACCACAGTTACATTTATACATGTTTGTAAAGTCTTAGCAGTATCGCAAAAACCATACTAGCGTAATGTTTATATTTTTATAGTCCCACAAAACTACTTGTTGATTGTGAATGGTCTACAGAAATATTGCTATATTGAATCCTTTTTATTCTGCACAGTGTCTAATGTCATGCTGGAGTGTTGAAAAAACAATTTCATTCAAGCAACCTTTTCGATAGCAGAATATTATCTGATGGCATTAATGTTAGTAAAGATATATTTAATATTTCAAATCATAATTCAAATTATATCATTTCTTATTTTTATCTGACTAGTGCTGTGGTTTGCTTCTGTGATTAAAAAGCTTCTCGTACATAGTCCGTGGGTTGTAGTGAGTTTTGACCCCACATACTCCATACCAGTAAAACTTCACCGTTCTCCGTCAATATTCATGGTCCCCCGGCCCTATGCCTAACCTTAACCTTGTGGCAGCCGATCATTGTGGGATCATTCCATATTTGACGGCTTCATAATCTCATTCGTTTGATTTTTTTCCACTTTTTTCTATATTTTTCAAACTTATTCGAATAAAACTCTATTACTGTTGTGTACCTGGATGCCGAATGATAAAAAGGTGAGTCTGATGTAATGTTAGAACAGTTCGTGTTTTGTTTCTGACTACTTGTGCTGTGGTTTGTGTCTGGGAAACTGGGATTTACTTTGGCGATTTTCCTCTTTTTTCAGTGTTTTCCAAGCTTATACGCGCAAAAATTGACTACTGTTTTATATATGTATTCCAAAGGACGGCAAATAATCAAGACATGAGTCTGATTTATTATTTAATCGTATATGCTAGGTATTTATAATAAAATTTGTTTCTCAATTATTCATAGTAGTATTGCAAAAAATGTTAGCTGTGTATTTTTTTATGTTTTACTGACAAATATCTGCAATCTATATGATGGATTTTTATAAGAGATTATCCAGAAAATATGAACAGGACATTTTAGATAATACCACAAAGTTACATTTATACATTTTTGTAAAGTGTCCTAGCAGTATCTTAATAATGATACTAGCGTAATGTTTATATTCTATATTATTACTACTACTACTTGTGAATGGTCTACAAAAATATTGCAGATGAGTGAATCCTTTTTATTTTGCATAAAGTGTCCCTAATATCATGCTGGAGTGTTGAAAACATGATTTCAATGAAGCCACCTCTTTGATAGATGGCAGTAATGTTAGAAAAGATATTTTGAAATATTCCAAAACATATGTTTTTTTGTTTCAAATCAATATCAAACTAGATACATTTGGGTTTCTTGTTTTGTTTCTAACTACTTGTGTTGTGATTTGTGTCTGGGAAACTGGGATTTACCTCAAAGGTTTTTGCCCTTATTTCAGTGTTTTCCAAGCTTATTTGAGGAATAATTCACTATTGTTTTGTATATGGATTCCAAAAGACAACAAATAATCAAGACATGAGTCTTGATTTATTATTCAATAGTATATACTAGGTATTTATAATGAAGTTTGTTTCTTATTTATTCAGACGATTGCACAATAACTGTTTGCTATTCATCTTCTATGTTTTAATGACACATCTGCAATCTATATGATCGATATTTGTAACATATTGTCCTGAAAATATGAATGGGAATTTGCTAATATATTGTGTAACAATTGTTCCAGCTTTCTCAGTTGTGGCTATGGCTTGTAAAATGAGGGAATTCTTCAAAAAAAACATTCAAGCATTTCAAAAATCCTTATCAAGTGTGTGATCAGCATGTCTCTACACAGGCAAGTATACCAGATGGAAAAAGAAGAGTAGGATCCAACCTAAAGGCAGATGCAGTTCCATCCATTACCTGGACAAGACAATTTGTCTATTCTACTAGTAGTCTGGAATGATAGTTGTAAGTATATGCTAGGTATTTAAAATAAAGTTTGTTTCTCATTTATTCAGAATATTGCACAATAACTGTTTGCTGTTCATCTTCTATGTTTTAATGACAAACAGCCGCAATCTATATGATGGATATTTATAACAGATTGTTCTGAAAATATGAATAGGAATTTGCTGATATATTGTGTAACAATTGTTCCAGCTTTCTCAGTTGCGGCTATGGCTTGTAGAATGAGGGAATTCTTTAAAAAAACATTCAATCATATCAAGAATGCTTATCAAGTGTGTGATCAGCATGTCTACACAGGCAAGTATACCAGATGGAAAAAGAAGAGTAGGATCCCACCTAAAGGCAGATGCAGTTCCATCCATTACCTGGACAAGACAATTTGTGTATTCTACTGGTAGTCTGGAATGATAGTTGTAAGTATATGCTAGGTATTTATAATAGTTTGTTTCTCATTTATTCAGAATATTGCATAATAACTGTTTGCTGTTCATCTTCTATGTTTTAATGACAAACATCCACAATCTATATGATGGATATTTATAACAGATTGTTCTGAAAATATGAATAGGAATTTGCTAATATATTGTGTAACAATTGTTCCAGCTTTCTCAGTCAATGCTATGGCTTGTTGAATGAGGGAATTCTTCAAAAAAAAACATTCAATCATATCAAGAATGCTTATCAAGTGTGTGATCAGCATGTCTACACAGGCAAGTATACCAGATGGAAAAAGAAGAGTAGGATCCAACCTAAAGGCAGATGCAGTTCCATCCATTACCTGGACAAGACAATTTGTGTATTCTACTAGCAGTCTGGAATGATAGTTGTAAGTATATGCTAGGTATTTATAATAAAGTTTGTTTCTCATTTATTCAGAATAGTGCACAATAACTGTTTGCTGTTTATCCTCTATGTTTTAATGACAAAAATCCGCAATCTATATGATTATAACAGATTGTTCTGAAAATATGAATAATCCATAATTTCATTTTTCACTTAAATTACCCATACAGGAAAACTACAAAGCTGACTTGCTGCCTGAAAAGGAAATAGTAATGATTTTTATATACATAAATTTGATTGTTTTCTTGTATTCTGCATCATTCTATAGAAATGAAACGGGTCAGCTAGCTTTTTCAGGTACTTCCAGAGATAGGGTTATTATAATGATTGATTGTCCTATGATTGGGAGTAAATCTCTTCTCTTAATTTGGTTAATGGTCATCTATTTGTAAGCGAAGCTGTATTTATATAATGTGGGATTTTTTTTGTTTGCTTTTGACACTTTTTTTTGCCCTGAAATTGTACTGAGTGCAAATTATCACCACAGACTCTGAGCTCGTGGCATTTCAGTGCATATTCGACAGCTATCAACATCTATGGCACCCAAGTGAAAAATCTATGGCTTAAAAACTTATTGATTTTGTATTTTTTCATCTTTATTTTTTTGAATGTTCAATTCTTTGTGGTAGTATTGTCTAAATTGTAACATATTCAATTGCATATATACAAATCAAATCGCAGCATGGATGATATGGTACAGAAAGTGCTAATTTTGAATCCACTACTAACATCCTACCGATTAATAGTGCTTTATAGGCAAGTTTCATAGTAAAATTTCAATTAAAATACAGCTTTGTGATAAAATTTCAGCGTGAAACTTGTGTCTACAGATACCACTATCTCAATCAATAATGTGTAGAGGTGGTGTTGCTACAAAGTACTATAAATTGATTTGATGGAAGAGTTTCACCAAGTCAGCACATAAATATATTTAGGACATGATGCCCCTGTGATTGTTGGAATGGTTTAACATTGCTTTTGCAGACGTGGGCTGGAAGCTCATAATTATCAAGAAAATTATATCACAAGAAATAAACTAGTTATGCTTTACATATTTTTGGAGTATTGAAACATTTCAATGGAAATAAACCTTTTACCTCAGATTTTGAGGAAATCCAGTATAAAGTTTGTTGAATAGAAGATTCAGTTCCAGTACACAAAGAACACTTGTAGTATAATATAGGTCAGGACAATCATTTTTTGTGTGAAATTAGTTTGTTTTGAAATCTATTTACAAATATCTCTGTTACAAGACTATTCACATGCAGACATTAACACTGATTTTTTTTTCAGGTTCCAACACTGCTGTAGTGATTGTAATGTTATGTACATACCATGAATTAATTACACCATTTTATATGTTCATTTATTAAACCCATCAGTGGCGGATTTACAAATTTTCCGCCAGAAGGCTCAATTTTTGCCGCACCTATTGACCTCTGAAATTCAAAACCCTACAAAAACAATGAAATTGCAACTTCACCATTTGTAAACTAGTGTAACAGTTTCTAGATTATTTTTGCAACCCACAATTTAGTGAAGATTACTCGAGAAATATTTTTTGGGTATACTTTTGAGCTAAAAAAAGTTCAATCACGTACTAATTGAAAAGTAAGGTAAGGTATGGCTTCAAATTTTCGAGACTCGTTTTCTCTGGGGATATAATTTTTTTTTATTTCTTTGAGTCAAAAAAAAATGAGCCATATTTGCTGCCCTAGGTTCCAGCCTACTCCGCCACTGAAACCCATTATTGTACTTATAAGTATTTTATTCATAGGTCCATCATTTTCTAAGTGTGAAGATTCTTATGAAAAATATGAAACCATTTAAATTGATCATCCTTTATGAATCTTATTTCAGATATAGTTAAAGCATTGTTTTTATTATAATAGTCCAGACAATTTTCTTTTAATTTGATAAAATTTCATATATTTTTTCACATTATAAATCACATATCACATAGATAAATGAAGAATACATAGTGAAACCTATAACTGTATGAAATATTGTAGTAACACTTAAGAGATATTTCAACATTTTAGATAATACCACAAAGTTACATTTACACATTTTTGTAGTGTCCTAGCAGTATCCCAATAACGATACTAGCATAATGCACTTTATTGCCATATTTTTGTAGACCATTCACAAGTAGCTTTGTGGGAATATAAAAAAAAGTGCATCCTTTTTATTTTGCACAAAGTGTCCCTTATATCATTGTTGAATGTTGAAAACACAATTTCAATGAAGCCAACTTTTTGATAGATGGCACTAATGAAGTTTGTTTCTCATTTATTCAGAATACTGCACAATAACTGTTTGCTGTTCATCTTCTATGTTTTCATGACAAACATCCGCAATCTATATGATGTATATTTGTAAGATATTGTCCTGGAAATATGAATAGGAATTTGCTAATATCTTGAGTAACAATTGTTCCAGCTTTCTCAGTTGTGGCTATGGCTTGTAAAATAAGGGACTTCTTCAAAAAACATTCAAGCATATCAAGAATGCTTATCAAGTGTGTGATCAGCTGTCTCTCCACAGGCGAGAATACCAGATGGAAAAGGAAGAGTAAGATTCAACCTAAAGGCAGATGCAGTTCCATCCATTACTTGGACAAGATAATTTGTATATTGTACTAGTAGTCTGGAATGATAGTTATAAGTATGTGCTAGTCATTTGTAATGAAATTTGTCTCTCATTTATTCATAATATTGCACAATAACTGTTTGCTGTTCATCTACTGTTTTAATGACAAACATCTGCAATCTAGATAAAAAGTTGTGTAATTCACACACAGTTTCACAAATTAAACTAGTTTCCTTTCAGTGACTGAAAAAATGAGCTCAAATATGATAATTATAAACATTATATCTGACCATGCCATGTAATTAGAATAATAATAAACTAAAAATGCCAGCTTGCACGGCATTTGAATTGGGGTAAACTCAGTATCTACAAATGCTCCGATTACCTGAGCTGCTCAACTACAATATTGAATAGCATATTCTCTATTAAAATCAATGGATGTCCTATATAAAAATTGGTAGTTATCGCTAGTCTAACAACAAATATGTAACAGCTGCAGCCTTTGAGAAGTGAATTCCGATTCATCAAAATTGAAACCATGCCGAGCATTCATGAACATAGTAATTCAAATAAAGACAAGTATGGCAAATTCTATTTGAAATTAGACATATAAAGATAATAAATTTTGTCTTGTTTTCGCTACTTGTAAAATAACTTCCATGCTCTCTAAGAGGTATGCTCAAAATGTTCAATACGAATTACTGATGACCTAATATATGCAAACAAAACACAAATATATTGCCAGAGCTGTGATAAACAACTCTAAAAAGATGTAAATCGTAGATACTAAATCTTTGCTGAAAAAGGAAAGCATTTAAATCAGATAGTTTTCTTCCGAATAATTTGATTTGGAATTGCAAGTTATTATTCAAAACAATCCTTTTGCAGATAAAAAGTTGTGTAATTAACACACAGTTTCATAAATAAATTTATGTTTCTTTCAGGGACGCGTTTCGATTTATATTCAAGTAATCGTCGGACTGTCAAATCCTACACAAATTTTTATCTGCATGATGGAAGAGTGTCGATAAGTGAAAGCATCTACAGTCTACACAATCCTTTTTCTCAAAAACGAATCAAAATCAAAATAAATTGGAGATTAAATAAATAAATAAATGATTTAGAGCAAACGAGCGCGTGGCAAAACGACTTTCACTTAGTTTAATGTCTAGGAACCTTTTTTGTTGCTTAAAACCTTTTACCTCATAGATTTTGAGTACATCCAGTATAAAGCTTAAATTGAAGAATCAGTTCAGGACACAAAGTATACTTGAGGTATAATATAGGCCAGGACAATCATTTTTTGTGCGAAACTATGATATGTTTTGAAATCTATTCATAAATATTACTGTTATAAAAGACATTCTCACAGATGTTTGTTTCAGGTTTCAACACTGCTGTATTGGTTGTAATGTTATGTACATATCATGAATTAAACCATTTCTTATGTTGATGAATAAAATCCCTATTATACTCATAGGCATTTTATTTATAGTCCATTATTTTCTAAATGGGAAGATTCGTATAATATGAAAGGATATGAAAAACCATTTGAATTGATCGAGTTTATACTGGACATCTTTTTCGTCTGGCTATAATTTTTTATAAATCTTTTTTCTGTAATTAAAGCATTATTTTTATGATAACAGTCAACTTCGTTTCAGTCTGATAAAGTTTCATATATTTTTTCACATTATAAATGAAGAATGCAAAAACATGCTGCAGCCTATACTTATATGATTCTTGTATGAAATGTAGTAACATTTGAGAGACATTTCATTTGTTATGCTACAATCACAACATTGTTGAAGGGCATTTAGACGCGTTTAATCATTACTGTGAAATTAATGAAACCTGTAACACATTGTACTTTTTATTGCAATGTAGATATAATATTGCAGCAGCCAAATTTTATTTAGTGGGCAGCATCTATTAGTACTAACTAGCTTCACTAGACTACTAGTTCGATCAAGAAAGAAGAACCAATAATGTCGCTATGTATTAAGCTGGTTACTATTATAATATATATATATATATATATATATATATATATATATATATTTGAGAGTAGAAACTCACAGATGTCACTAATCGGAAGATTCATATTTTTAAAAAATTTGAGTTGAGGATGACAAAAAAAACAGGAACGGGTTCAATTATTCAAATAACTATTTGAATTTTCAACCTTTTTTCCTCATTACTTCTAATAAAGTGACTGCAGTGAGCTTATTTCTATCATAGATCATACGTTCACACTTTTCTACTATTCAATAGCAAATTTTTAAGCTGTCATGTAGAGGAGCAGAGGTATGTTCAACGTGATATCCCAGATAAACGGAATTACGGAATAATCACCCTTGGAATGGGATCATTTACCCATTTTCTTTTTATTACATTTTATGTAGGGCCATATCATTTTAGACCCTAATGCAAAATCCATCAGCAACTTCGCTGTCCGGCACGAATTCATGAGCGCAGAGTGTCATCATTCATTGTCATTGGCTCCGTCGCCACCTGCGTATAAATAATTAAATACATTATAAGGCTACTTAAATAAATAAATAAATGTTTTCTTTTCAAATCTATGCTACAACATAATACATATGTTAGACATAACATGAAAAACACGTCACAGAAAAAAAACATTCAACATCAGGTAGGTACTATTAATACAATTGTACAGTAAGTATAACTTACAATTAACATGTGGAGGTGAATTCTCTTATACTGTATGGCTCTAAATGTACCAGATATTTCCATGATACTTTTTTGAAAGACTTTACGTTCTGTATCTGTTTGATGTGTTCAGGTAGTGCATTAAAGAGTTCAATACATTTATAATGAGGGTGTTTTTCTGTGAGTGTGAGCTTGTGTGTTGGGTATATGACTTGCTGGGCTCTTGTATTGTAATTATGTTCAGTAGCGTGGTCAAACTTATCTCGATGTTTTAGGAAAAAAATCAAACACTCAAATATTTACAAACCATACACTGTCAATATCCCTTCTGATCTAAATACATTTCTGCATGTTTCATTATAACTCTTATTATTAATTAATCTCAAGGATCTTTTTTGAATTACAAAAATGTCCTGAATATTACTATGTGAACCCCAAAACATCAGACCATATTTCATAACAGACTCAAAATTGGCAAAATATATTATTTTCAATGTTTTTTTATTCATATATCTTCCAATAACCCTTAATCCATAACACACTGAACTCAAATTATTTGCAACATTTCCAATATGTACTGACCAATCTAAAGACTCATTTAGATGAATACCCAAAAACTTTGTGGTATTTGATATCTTTAGTTCATTATTATCAAGGTGTATGCATTCAGGTTTATGTATACGAGAAGGTTTTGTTTTGAAGAGTATAACATCGGTTTTGTTTTTGTTTATTATCAACTTGTTCTGTATGCACCAATTGTCGATTTCACCAAAGTGTTCATTTGCATTGTCTAATAGTGTTGAAAGTTCCTTATTTCCTATAAATAAGTTTGTATCATCAGCATAACTGATTATTTCAAAATTTGGACTATCTGCTGAAGAGTACATGTCGTTGATGTAAATCACGAATAATACTGGGCCAAGAATACTACCCTGAGCTATACCGACACTATTAACTACTATACTAGAACTGTATATTTTCCCATTTTTGCAAATATTTACTTTTTGCTGCCTATCACTAATGTAAGTAGATATCCAGTTTAATGCTTTACCTCCAACACCATATAACTAAAGTTTCTGTAATAAAATATTCCTATCGAGGCAGTCATATGCACGAGATAGGTCCAAGAACAATCCTAATGTAATGATACCATTTTCTAGATTTTTTCTGTTGATTGTTTGCGAGGATATTGTTTTCTGTGAAGAAGTTTACTAACTGTTTTAACATTGCTAATTCCTAGAGTTTAGAAAATCCAGTCAAAATGTGTATGGGCCGGTAATTTTGTCTCCTTTTTTATTTACTCGTTTTATAATAGCTATTTTAAGTCGGTCTGGAAAGATCCCATGTTCAAAAGAATTATTAAATAAATAACTCAGTACTTTCTTGGTACATTCTATTGATTTTCTAACTATGCTTGTTGGAATTTCGTCTATGCCGGCCGTATGTTTATTTTTTATTTCTTTTCCTAATTCGCAAATTTCTTCAGGTGTTGTTGGACGTAAAATCATTGACTGCGTATTTTGCACAATATTACATTGAAAATTTCTCATTTCCAACTGTTTCAACATGTTTGGAACAACTGATAGGATATATGCATTATACCTATCGGGCAATTTTTCAATGTCCAATATGCGTTGTATAACTTGGCTTGTGACTATAAATGTTAAACTTTGTTGTGACTAAGGATAAAAAACGAATTATATTTAAGTACTGCCTTGTACCTGAATGTACAATCACTTCTGTTGAAACTCCTGATAAACTGTTCATAACATCACCAAAGGATTGGGGAAGACAACTAAATATGTCCGTGAATATAATTTAAATATAAGTATAGTAGGCGTTTTATGTGTAAAAAAGGGACAGGCCACGAAATAATATAAATATATCAAGTTTAAACTTTCACTTCACAACAAATGATTTAATTTCGAATGGTCATAGATGTTAATCACAACAAAATCAGTAGGTGCTCAATGCTAAGAGTAACTAATAGTGTATTCTAAATATTTGTGCGTACTTAATTGAAAGTTGAAGAATTGATTATATAATTCAAGGCTATATAGGGTGATCCGTTACACGTATAATCACTGTTTTCTTTTGGAGATAAATTTCTGGTACAAAATGTGTAATGTTTAACATTATTGGATAAATATACATGGTGTTACAAAAGTATGTTATTTTAATATAAGTTAAACACTGTGTTTTGTTATGTGTATAGAATATACCGTCTTATTGCTTCCTACGATTTTAAGCAGACTAACTGACAAAATAGATAGAGGCACAAAAATATAAGTTTTATATTCTAAAAAATCTTTTCATTATACGCACCCAATTTTTTTGAAACTGGAACAAAGTAAATTATTAGAATATAAATTTAGTAATCTCCTACTCCAACGAATACTTGAACTTATTAGTAACTAGAAAACATGTGGAATTTAATTTTCACATTTACTAAAACGATTACTAGCCTACGAAACCAGAGACACAAAAATGATACTAGAAACTATATATATTGAAATGGAATGAATCCAAAATATTTTAGCTAGACTCAACGGAAAAATACCAGAGGCTTAGAGTAAACTCTCACTTCTGATAACCTGAATACTCTTTTTTGCCATAGACTTTAGACAAAAATTGATTTGTAGTAAGAGTCTCTCTGAGTTTTATTTCTCACATCAGTTTTCTGGTTAGTTCTGTTGTTAAAATATTGTTTACTTTGACCAATTTAACTGCCTTCCCAATACAGTTTGTCCTCTATACACAACAGTCTTTGCCAATCATCTATGTTTGGTTTCAATTTTGTAGATAAACATTTTTAGTTGCGTTTGCAGGTTTATATGCTATTTTGCGTTATGTGGCTTGAAACATTTTTCTATACCACTGTTGATCTGGGAGATATAAGGCAAAAATAATCGAGTTAAAAAACCTGAGAGGGTAATTTATTTTCAATCAATGCGTTTTTAACCTTTTTTAAATTATTTGGCAGAGTTTTTGGCTTACAACATAACAGCTCTATCCACACTTCTTTTGTACAACTTTTGCACAAAATACCTATGGTTTAGATATCTTCCAGACCATATGTTTGGATTTTCCCTTCATTGTCATAGGAAACTTAACTGAATTCATTTATCTATTTGAATCTCTTTCAAAGGTACAAGCTAATATTTAAAGTAGTGTACCCTAACAGTATAATTGGAAAAGCTTAACCGTCTTGAATTGTTTATCATTTTTAGCATTGACAATGTGTCGGAATGTACATCATCACCCTGTACATTAATCCAGGTGATAAATTCACCTAGATCCTGTTTGGTTTTATATTGTATTTTACAACGACGATTGAACTCAGTCAGTCAGTGGTATTTTACTTGTCACCAATTGTTTTTTCCCACTTCCCTACAAGTCACTAGGATTTTATCAATAAACATTTCATTTTCATATCATTAGCAGGAGAACTATATTCTCCTAGATACTTAACTGTTTGGTTTTACATTGTATTTTACCTGTCTTTTTCCCACTTCCCTACAATTCACTAGCATTTTATCAATAAACATTTCAGTTTTATATCATTAACAGAAGAACTATATTCTCCTAGATACTTAACTGCTTGGTTTTACATTGTATTTCACTTGTCTTTTTTTCCCACTTCCCTACAATTCACCAGCATTTTATCAATAAACATTTCAGTTTTATATCATTAACAGGAGACTACAAGATATGCTCAAAACTCAACTATATTTCTAAGGTGGCTATTTGGAACTAAACTAAATTATGACTTTGCCTGTAACATGCTACTGAATTAAGGATGCTTCACACTTTGTTAATATGTTTCAATGTTCACATATACTTGGGACATGGATATTCATTATAGACCTATCACATATTTCTGCTACATCTCTCAACCATAAAAATTTATCCTTGTAACAAAACTTATTGTAAAACGTCAATGTTAAGTCATTGTTTAGATAAGAAAAAAAAAACTTGAACACAATTTCACAAATAAAATTCTCTTCGTGTGAAGAATTTTGATTTATCTGTAAATCATTGTCTGACTTTTAGATTTGACTGTTTACTTTTGCTACCTAGGCTACTACTCATCATCTAGATATTTAGGTTCTATAATGAAACTAGAGTACTCAAATCTATTTATCCTATCTAGCTATTGTTCTATTTTTTCAAATATAAAGTGAAATGTTACAGAAAATGAATCTTAATTACAAAATTGTATTCAAGTATACAATTTTTAGATGAATGATGGAAGAGTTTCACCAGATGAGATCTACAATCTCACTGGTTAGATCATTAGTTGAACACTTGGCCAGTGACAGTTTTACCTAACTTTGGGCCCTGGGCGCTCTAGATTTTGGGCCTACTTCATTGATTTTCTTTATCAGTTTACTAACAAATAAACACAAGCTTCATTATTGATATTTATCATAAGAACTATACAATATATTTTTGAAACCAGATTGTTTTTGGAAGATAGGTAAACTAGCTAACTTATGTTCTTAATTTATCGATTACTATGATGCCCGGGCCCTGGGCACTAGCCCCAAGCGCCCAGTGGATAAACCAGGACTGCTCCTGGCATTTTCTTTATCGCATATTCACAGATCAATGTCTTTCCTTAACTATCACTACATGCTTCACAGACAATCTTGGCTTTTATGTATTTATACTTCAGTTGATCTTTACAGTAAGGAGGTTCCAGTTTGGCTCCATCTCTTTTTTGCAAATGGCTAATTTGATTTGCTCTGGCCCATGACATCTATGAGATACCCTTGTTAATTATATTCCTTCAATACTGATTATTCAATTATGCACCACTTCAACTATCTGTATTTTCTCTATGACCTTTGCTGAAGACTCTGACACAATGTTCTATATGATGTGCTGCTCTGTCACCAGATATTGATATAAATTTCTTTTACATACACACATATTGTTTTCCCATCCACGACCTGTTCTATAGTGCGTTACTTTCGGAGTACCTACCTGAAATATTGCAAAATACATCCTGATACAGAACTGCTACATCACCTCATTGCAGGTAGGGTAATGTATCGTCTCGAAAAACAATAAACCCCCTATGGATGATGTACCGTTCTTTGAAATAAATTACTTAGTATTGGTGCAAACTACAGAGGTTGTGGCACCTTGCCTTTATCAACACTCTGTATGTAATAGTCACGTAGTCATGCTGAAGAGCATCAATATCCCAAAAACAAACCGACAATTCCACACCACAAATTACGATAATGAACATACATCTAACAGCTTCTGCAGTACAATCACTTGTGCAAAAAATATATAACAGCTTTATTCAGTAATTCGTCACGGCAACAATAACAAATACCATAACCTCAGATTATCAGATTGACAGATTTTGAGTGCAGTGTTACCACAACAATTAAGCAGAGATTATCAGATTTTCAGTGCAGTGTCACCCCAACAAACCGTATTTTTTGACTTCTTTGCAGTTTCTGTTCTCCTAATACAAGTTACAAGATTTCTAAAAGGCAGCTACAAGGTTGCAAGATCGTCTGGGAGTAATTACCGTAGAAATGATAAAAATGATCATATGCCAGGATTCCGTGAGGGGGAGGGCTCTACACGTGATATTTGATCAAAAGCAAAAAGAAAAAATATGACACTACGTCGTTCACACTAAATATATACCAGGTTTAAGTAATTTCCCTCTAAAGGGCTACAATTAAGCGCATCCCAAAATTTCCCATTTATTTTCAAAATGTACATCTTTTCCACGCTTTTTATATTAATAATATAATCAAATATTTTGAACAGATTTACAAACGATCCAAAATTCTCATTTAAATTTTGGCAAAATAAAAAAACGTTCAATAAAAGAAAATTTCTCTTAAAATACCGTATGTACATATATGTAAGGTATCAAAAAAAAATAAAGGTTACCTAATTAAAAAATATAAATAAAAACAAATAAATAAAAGCTGTTTGAACACAATATTCGAGTGAACACAAGGAATTTTGAACGTTTACAGTACAACAAAATAATTAATCACAGTTCGAATCTGATTAGATCGTCATAAATGTTGTTATTCACTTTTTGTTGTCTTTTGAAAGCTTCAATTTAGTTGCATTGCCACGTCTATTTACAAATTGAGATGCAAGTATGCTCTTGCCATTATTCGTTCCTACTTTCAATTTTTTCGCTCCTTCATTTTTATTAAATCTAGTATGAAAGTCATACGATAGCTGATCACAATCCATTTTCGTACAATAGAGAAATTATTATACGTCTGGCAACCCCAGCCAGCTGTCAGTCATTTAACAGATGGATCTCTTTTGAAAAGTAGCATCTATCAATACATTCGCTAATTTAGTGTGTGAATTTAGTCTCTTCATAACGATCGTCTTGAAAACTGTATAGCATTTTTATCACATTGAAAATCTGTACAGTACATATATATAAGCCCACAAAACATATACACAGGATAAACCTTGTATATTTGATCCTTTCCTGTTCTATTGTTTCTGTAGATGTGTTTGTGTTCGTGTTCCATGGCAAGTGACGCAAATGAGGGTTGACTTGACATCAAAGGCGATAGACAGTTGTTCTATCGTCCTTGTTAATTAACCTCAATTATCTGTTTGAATTTATATCAGTGTTTGTTTTTCCAAACTACCCAAAATAAAAGGAAAACCAGATATAAATTTACCAATATGCGGTAGATTACCGTGAATATCATCAGCTACTTTGTGTGAGGAGCTTGATTATTTAGAAAGTGGTATGCATTCCTTTGGGAAAAGAATTGAGGTGAGTAGATTGTTTATGTTTGATTTTAAGATGCTTTCACACAATAATTGAATGAAAGCATACGATACAATAAAATTCCTTATTTTACAGGACTACGAGGTCCATAGTTTATTATGAAAAAGAGGTTTTGCGTCTGTGTATCATGCAAGATGCCTAAAAACATACAGATGTAGCTATAAAAATGGTAAGCTCATAAATATATTTGAATAATCAAATTAAAAGTGGTACAATTTTCAGATTGATAAAAAGCTTATGCAGGCCACTGGAATGGTAAATAGTGTTAAGCAAGAAGTGACAATACATTCAAGACTAAAACATTCATCTATATTGGAACTTTATGAGTGCTTTGAGGATATAAACTATGTGTGTCTTGTCCTAGAGCTTTGTCTCAAGGGGGAGTTGCAGAAATATATTAAAGGCAAAGTAGGTAGCACAATATTCTCCAGATTTTTCTTACCATCTGTTTGCCCAATGATGACAATAATAATCTTAACCTTTTTCAATCTCAGTAAAACTTTGAATTTATCAATCATATTATGAATTTCATACCAGTGTTAAATAAGTATTAGGGTTATTTCCCTATATAGCTATATAACATAGACTTGACTGTATATGTGTGTAACTTATCCTGTGGCTATCACCTTGATTCATTATATTGTATGATGGCTGCTAACCACATACACATATGGAAGAATTTGACTCTCTTTGGCTGCTTTGGCAGCCTCTGTCAATGAACAAAACAGAATAAAAAAATCATGTAGATTGTAGATGCTCTTACTTGGAGAAACTTTTTGATCATTCAGATAACATATTGTTAATCTGACAATGATTTGAATATAAAATGAAATGTATTACTGAAAACAAGAGCATTTTATTTTTGAAACTTCTGAATTAAACACTAAAATTTTTAATTGATAATGAAAAAAAATTGAATTTAAACTATAATATCATTAATATTCATGACTGTCCAGGGTAGCAGTTTTGTGTTCATCAAGAAAGTATTATGAACTATCATGAAAAGCTAGAATTTGGATGAACCATTTGCATTGTTGATAAATCCATAAAAGGAAATAATTCACTGCCATACTATAAAGCTGCATATTCTATAATATAAAATGAAACATACAGCAGTGAAATTCCAAAGTAGCAGTACAATACTCCCACATTTGGCATCTAAGAACAAGGAAACCTCAATATGAACTTATGATGTATCTGTAGGTTTGGATATCATTTACTAGACCTTTCCATGAGGCATACTGAATCTAACTGGGTCACAGTCTATTGAGGAATTAGAAATACATTAATCTTTCACCTTCATAAAAGCAGGTTCTTTGACATTCCTTTTAAAATGGTTATCCTTTAGTTATATAATTTTTGTTCTTTTTGATTTGACAGTATGGGTCTAGATGACTCACTAATAAAACATTTACCACACACAGTCTATTTGATATAATGAATTTTTCGTATCTAAATTTTCATTTTTTTTGCTTTGTGTGGCAATGGAGGGAACTCAGTTCTTCCTGAAGAAGTTCCTGATGATTTTATATTTATATAGTGAATTTAATTGTTGTCTCTATATGGTTTATTATACTACATATATCAATGTAAATAGTAAAAAGCCAATCATTAAATTGATATTGACCAGATTCTTCCTTTTGACGGGGCAAACAGATCTCAACAAACCCAAGCATCTTTTATTTGCAGAAACAATTCATTGAAGACTATTATCCAAATGACTGAGTAATGTTGGCAGAAACTTTAATATTATAATTGCTTTTAAGACAAAGAATATAATTAAGATCCCTCCTTTGTTACACAAAGCTAAAAAATGGAAACAAATACAAAACAATCAATATATATCGAATAGATTGTGTGTGTGTGGCAAATGCTATATTGGTGAGTCTTCTAGACCTATACAGTGTCTAAGAGCACACAAATTATATAACTAAAGAAGACACGTCCAAATCAGCACTCAGTGAACACCTTTGGGAAACAGAGCATAGAGTAAAATGGGAGAAGTGCTCAAAGAGGATCATCATTTTGGAAGGAAGGTCAAATAATCTTGATTGATGATTGTGTTCCTAGTTCCTCAATAGCCTGTGACCCAGCTTTGTTGAGAATGCCTAGTGTGTGTTGCTACTTTGGAATTGCACTGCTGTATGTTTCACTTTATCTCATAGAACATGCTCTTTTATGGTACTTGTGTGACGATTCATTATTTCCTTTTTTGAATTTATTTATCAACAAGGAAAACGTATTCTAGCTTTTAAGAATAGTTCTTTCTAGTGCCTTGTTCAAAACAAAATTGTTCCCTGGAAATATTCATGAATTTTAATGTCATTATATTTTCAAAAATCAATTTTTTTTATTCTGTTTTGTACGTCAATAAATGCTGCCAAAATGTCAGTAAAGATTCACGTACATATGTGGTTGCCATTGGTAGCCAGCGGTAAATGTAATGAATAATTTGGCTGTGTAAACAATTAAATAGTGGTGGAGGAGCCTCAACCAGCTTTGTATTCATTTACATCGACAGTATCTTTTAAAATTTCTGTGGTGTAAATTTTTCATTTGCTCCATTGTTTGAACCTCTCCTGATGTAGTACCGGACTATCTTCACTAGGGTACTAAATCTCAGTAGTAACAATTAAACATGAGTACATAACTACTTGAAAAGTTGTAAAAATTTGATTGTGAGTTTTTTTATAATATAAATACAAAAAATAATCGTATTTGTGTTATAACTATTTTATTGGAATGATTGAGGAGTTTTACCAAGTGAGCGCAACTACATGATATAAAAACTAAACTAGATTTTTACCTCATTTTGGAGTGCTAAGATTTACCTCACTGTGTGACGATTCATACAAGTTTGTCACAAATTGACTATGTTATTTAATAGAGCCTAAGTATAGTTTTGGATGTAGGTGATGGTATGCAAAATGCAGGTTACACCTGCGTGTAAATATGTTTTTCTTAGGCGGCAGGCTAGCCTATAGTGATGATGTGCTTATGGCTGTATATTATATTCCAGTGAATACCTTTTGCCTTATAGTTTATATGACACTATTTTTAATTGAAATTTGGTTTTAATGAAGTGCAGTGGAAAGCAGTTTGTATAAAAGTACATGTTACTTTGATTTTTGTTAAAAGAATTACTAATTACCCAAATCTTTTCAAATATTTTGACAATTATGTTTGCCATGCCAGATTTTATTGCTTGCTTTTGCTGTGTTGTAGTATATTTATTCAGTATTCAATTTAAAAGACTGATGATATTTTAGGAATCAAATAAATGGTGTGTTACTGGAAAACAACTCTCAATAGTAATACTTCGTGTAGAAATTGCGCAATTATATATGAAATTAACAGTATCATAGGAAATACTTCACTACTTTTCCACAGTCATTCATTATTATCATAGAAGTAAAGAATATAGCTCTTTTATTTTGCTTGATATACTTTTCAGTAATTTTATTGCTGCTAAAGCATGGTAATGTGAAACTTAGTTTTATTTATTGGCTATTAAGACAATTAATCAATCACAAATTCACAAGATAGATTCTAGAAACTATATGGGCTCATTATTTTCCAATTATATTTGTGTGTTCCTTTAGGTACTTCAAGAAATTAAGGTTAGCAATATAATGGCTCAGGTTGTTGAAGGCATAAAATACCTGCACTCATACAACATCTTACACTGAGACGTATCTCTATCAAATCAGATATGCAAGTGGTGAGTATTTATATTATGTATCATTAATGAGATTTACTTATATTTATATGTTTATTAAAAAATAGCAGATTTTGGTCTGGCTACTCAACTATCTAGACCAGGTGAAAAGCACATGACTATGTGTGGGACTCCAAACTTCATGTCACCTGAGGTAGCTTCTCGTGGCTCCCATGGATTGGAAGCTGATGTATAGTGAGTAAGTTGTATCTTTAATTTTGTGGTGTATTCTTATCTGATAAGAAATGCCAAAAATTATAATTCAGATAAAATCATTATTTTTTAATATATAAAAGTAGACAATAATTTATTCAAGCCTCAAGTTTCAACAAAATCATACCATAAGTATCACACACAGTTTTCTATATGATATGTGAGGGGTGCTCTATAATAATTTAAGAGATGCTGATTCATATAATAATAATAATATAATTTATTTGCAGTCAACATTAACAAATACTATTCATATAAACAAATGGAATATATAGACTGATATAACTGCAAAATGGATTAGTAAACAGTCTAAGACTGATCAAAATACTAGCCCGTCGGACAAAAGAACTATTACATGTACGTTAAACTAAAAATTTATAGATAAAGGAAAAATCATATTAAAAGTGAAGGTGACAAAAAGTGAAATATTCAGGAATACTCAATGAATGCATCAATGACTTGTTGGAAATACAAAGTATAATACACTCAGATAGTTACTAATAAACAAAGAGTACTAAATGTAGTTGCATTATGTACCTTGAAAAATAAATACATAAATTTTTTATAAAATATAATTGTTAATAATAAAAAGCGCAGTACAACGATGTGATAAAAACAATGTGAAGTAACAATCATAATTTAGAGAAAACGATATTCCTATAATTTCTTTTGAGAGCTGGCATATAGATATGTTTAAGGTCTGCTGGGACATGATTGAACAAATGACAGATATTATCAGAGAACGATCTATTAAACGCATCTATGTGATGAGGTGGTTGAGAAATGAGATCTCTAAACCGGACGTTGATATTGTGAACATCACTTCGAAATCTAATCGTATTGTATAAATAAGGGTGGTGTTTCGAGACCTATACAGTGTCTAATCAAAGAGCACACAAATTATAACTAAAGGAGACACGTCCAAATCAGCATACAGTAAACACGTCTTTATAAAGTTGATTGACGATTCTATTTCTAATTTCGCAATAGCTTGTGACCCAGTTTTGTTGAGAATGCTTAATGAAAAGAGTATGTGGTAGTATATTGTTTTTGGTGAAGGTTTTTGTTAATGACATCATATATTTTAACTGGATGTACAAGTTTGCCACAATTTGACTATGTTATTAAATAAAGCCTAATTATAATGTGAGATGTAGGTGATGGTATGCAAAATGCAGGTTACACCTGTTGCCCTTATAGTTTATATAATATTACTTTAAATTAAAATTTGGTTCTAATGAAGTGCACTAGAAAGCAATTTGAATAAAAGTACATGTTGCTTTACAGCTAGAGTTCCTCATAAGACTGACTTTGATTTTTGTTAAGGGAATTACTGATTACCAAATGTTTTCAAATATTTTGATAAATATATCTGCCATGTCAGATTTTATTGCTTGTTCTTGCTATGTTATAGTATATTTATTAAGTAGTCAATTCAAAAGACTGATGATCCTTTAGGAAACAAATAAATGGTGTGTTACTGAAAAACAACTCTTCCTAGTGATATCTCGTGTAGAAATTGCACAATTATATATGAAATTTACAGTCTCATATAATCATGTAGATTGCAGATGCTCTTACTTGCTGAAACTCTTCCACTATGTTACACCGTGTAGAAAGAAACATTCTCCGAATGTCGCAACAAATGGGGTTGTCATTATCAATGCTTTTATAAAGTCAAATTGTTTGACACCTTGGACTGCCTGATAGAGGCGATATATGGGCCTACGACATCTATCAACAACGGTGAACTGATTTACAGCAACATTTCTTGTCATTCGTAAACACTTTTGCGATGCACCGTTACCAGCATAATTCACGTTAGAAGCTGACGACTGATACTGATTGTAATTTCCTGACGAATGCTCAATTTTAATTTAGCGAATTGCAGCGCATGTTCGGCTGTCTGTCATAGACAGGAGTAACCAAACACCTTTTGATTGTCGAAGAACACAGAAAATTCGACTAACTGTGGGCATGGCTTGTTGGGAATTCAAATATTCCCCAGCACAAACAAAATAAAACGTTTATTAGGATCGTTCTGACGTGAGCAATCGAAAATTCGTATTGTTCGCAAAGTCAATGCCAAACGCTCTTGCTTCTCTTAACTATGGATCTTTCTTTCCTAGCAATGTGACCCACATCGGTGGGCCACATTGCTATTCGAATCATTCGCGTTTTTCACCAACGATGACGACGTATCCTAGTTTTCTCTTGTTTAATGAGCTTGATAATATAGTAATTACATACAATTTCTGCCATTGCACACAAGTGGAGCACCGCAAGTGTGTGCTTGTACAATGTAAATTTTGCTGCAAGCGCGAATAAACGCGTGCTTTTAGACTTTCCAAGTAGTTAGGACCATTCGATACTGAGGCGTTAATGAGCAGCTTGACTTGTAGCGACACATCGAGAGAGTGCTATTCCACCCTCACCTGGGCTAAGTACTCGTATATATTCAAGGTACATATTTGCTCTCTACTGTCGGTCACGAAGCAATACTGACGAGCCTAGGCGATATAGGCGAAACAATAGCAGATCTCATGTATAGTGGAGAGTATGGTGTGTAGAAATTGATCATTTTTACATCTGAGCTTTTGCTGGAACTGAAAGGAAGATTAATGGTTAGATACATTGATGAAGTAGTTGCTATTGCGAAGACCCTATCATTTATACGAAGAGATAAGTAAAACTACAAAAATATCTCTTCATTCGTCTAAAATTAGTATTTTAGGTTTTAGGTACAATCTACAATCTATAGGATGCACATGTATTACATAAATTATAATTTGGGCAGGTGGCAGCCTCAACTATGGATTGACCCGTCCCCTGTACTCTCATCATTCAGATCCTCCTTAAGTGAAGCTACTGGCAATTACCTATATAGCCATACTAACGATGCCTCTCCTGAACAAATGCGCTTGTTTGGAAGTGAAAATGATGTTGGTAGAAAGGTAGAATATTTTCAAAGTGACACCAGTCCCGTGCCAGAACCGCATGATTTGCCATTGAGGATGATGAACGAGTTAGCATTGAGGTAAAATTAAAAAGAACAATTTTTTAAATGTATTGTTGAATATTTATATGAAACGCATTCGGTGTCCGCTCACAAAGTTTTAAAACGAACTATGTGAAGTTTATTATGCAAATTTGTTCTATACTATCACACCCTTATTTGGGAGGCCGCCGAGATGTTCTGACGAATGTAGGATGCACGTTTATTACATAATTATAATTTTTTCGTCAATAAAAAATATCTTTGAAGAAGGGTAAAACTGCAATTAAATACCGTCCTTGCCAAGTTCGCAATCCACTATTCAAAACAACGTATAGCAAGCATATAAATCCACTCGGACAGAAGAAGATCTGTGTGTTAGTTCTCGGCGATCAAATATAAAACCTCTCAGTCGAACGCGATCGACTGATTCAGCACGATGTACCCTTTCAATGGAATTTTTGAATTGCTGAAACACCTTTGCAGTTCTAGTAAATTAATCATAAATGTATTGAATTTGGGCAGGTGGCAGCCTCAACTATGGACTCAACCGTCCCCTGTACTCTCATCATTCAGATCCACCATAAATGAAGCTACTGGCAATTACCTATACAGCCATACTAATGATGTCCCTCCAAAACAACAAATGCGCTGCTTTGGCATTGAAAGTGATGTTGGTAGAAAGGAAGAATATATTCGAAGAGGCGCCAGTCGCGTTCCAGAACCGTATGATTTACCATTGAGGATTATGAACGAGTTAGCATCGAGATAAAATTAAAAAGAACAATTTTTAAAATGTATGTACCGATATTACTATGAAACGCATTCGATTTCCTCTGATAGGGACAGTCTGGAAACCAACTATGTGAAGCTTATTGTAAACATTTGTGCATGAAGCATTTAAATCAGATACTTTTCTTCCGAATAATTTGATTTAGAATTGCAAGTTATTATCCAAAAGAATCCTTTTTTGCAGATAAAAAGTTGTGTAATTAACACACAGTTTCACAAATTAAATTATTTTTCTTTCAGTGGCGCGTTTCGATTTATATTCAAATCATCGTCGGACTGTCAAATCTTACACAAATTTTTATCTGCATGATGGAAGAGTTTCAATAAGTGAAAGCATCTACAATCTACACAATCCTTTTTCTCAAAAACGAATCAAAATCAAAATAAATTGGAGATTAAATAAATCAATACATGATTCACGACTTTCACTTAGTTTAATGTCTAGGATCCTTTTTTGTTGCTTAAAACCTTTTACCTGATAGATTTTGAGTAAATCCAGTATAAAGCTTAAATTGAAGAATCAGTTCAGGACACAAAGTATACTTGAGGTATAATATAGGCCAGGACAATCATTTTTTGTGTGAAACTATGATATGTTTTGCAATCTATTCATAAATATTACTGTTATAAAAGACATTTTCACAGATTTTTGTTTCAGGTTTCAACACTGCTCTATTGGTTGTAATGTTATGTACATATCATGAATTGAACCATTTCATATGTTGATGAATAAAATCCCTATTATACTTATAGGCATTTTATTTATGGTCCATTATTTTCTAAATGGGAGGATTCGTATAATATGAAAGAATATGAAAAACCATTTGAATTGATCAAGTTTATACTGGACATCTTTTTCGTCTGGCTATAATTTTTTATAAATCTTTTCTCTGTAAAAAAGCATTATTTTTATGATAACAGTCAACTTCGTTTTAGTCTGATAAAGTTTCATATATTTTTTCACATTATAATTGAAGAATGCAAAAACATGCTGCAGCCTATACTTATATGATTCTTGTATGGAATGTAGTAATATTTGAGAGACATTTCATTTGTTATGCTATAATCACAACATTGTTGAAGGGCATTTAGACGCGTTTAATCATTACTGTGAAATTAATGAAACCTGTAAAACATTGCACCTTTCATTGCAATGTAGATATAATATTGCAGCAGCCAAATTTTATTTAGTGGTCAGCATCTATTAGTACTAACTAGCTTCACTAGAGTACTAGTTCGATCAAGAAAGAAGAACCAATAATGTCGCTATGTATTAAACTGGGTACTATTATAAAATATGTTTATATATATATATATATATGTTTATATATATATATATATATATATATATATATATATATATATAATATTTAAGTAGAAACTCACAGATGTCACTAATCGGAAGATTCATATTTTAAAAAAATTTGAGTTGAGGATGACAAAAAAACAGGAACGGGTTCAATTATTCAAATAACTATTTGAATTTTCAACCTTTTTTCCTCATTACTTCTAATAAAGTGACTGCAGTGAGCTTATTTCCCCAGATGTTGGTGCAAGGTATGCTAAAAAGGTGTAAAGTTTTTTTGTTTACATATAATAATAATAATAATAAACTCGCCTTTATTAACAATGCACAACATGTACATATAGTGTGGACACTTGTGGCGAAGTTTAGCTATCAGCTACTCTTACACTTAACCACAAATATCACAGTTATAAAGATGTTACAGACGTTGGAACCGATTCGTAAATAAAATAAAAGATTTTAACTGAGCAAATACACAAGATGAAAAAAATATTAATGTACAGATGGGCACAACTTATGACTAATTATAATTAAAGCAACGACACAAACGTTTTACATGCTTCCTAAAGTTATTAAGGTTCATATTTTTGTAAGATGGACTCAATGAATTATATAACATGGCTGCATTATATGTGAAACAATGCTGAAACACAGATGTGCTATGATGAGGAATAGTAAGAGTACATGCATGCCTAATATTAATATTATGTACATCACTCCTGAAAATCAGTTTCACTCTCAAATATATCGGTTTAGACGTTAACAACAATGTATAAATGAATACAAGGTAGTGGTATTTAACCACCTGAAATATGCGTAGCCAACTGAGTCTTTCATATGCTTCTGATATGTGAGCAAAGCGCCTTACGCCAAAAATGAATCTTACACAGTTGTTTTGAACGTCATGCATCCTTTTTTTTATATCGAATGGAGACAGGGATAATACATGATGCTACAGTAATCAAACACAGACAAAACAAGAGACTCGCAAAGCTTTTTTCTTAATTTGAAATTAATTAATGATTTGTTAGCATAAAGGGTACGTAATCTAACATATGTTTTCTTTAAGTTTTCTTCCACATGATCTGTGAATCTCAAAGAATCATCAAATACAACCCCCAAAATTTTAATTTTTTGGGAGAACAGTAGTGTATCAGTGCCAAGTTGAATATTAATTTTTCGTTCAGTGCCCATTTTTCTCGTGTTCGAACAAAATAGCATAACATTACTCTTTTGTGCATTAATAGGCAAATTATGATTGATAGAAAACTCACAGACCCTCGTTCAAATCAGTATTTGCCTGATCAGCCTCATCGGTGTCGAAATAGTGAATAAGCTGAGTATCGTCAGCAAAAGACTGTACTTGTGAATGAGTTACATCTAAAGGCAAATCTGCAGTGTATATCAAGAAAAGCATTGGATTCAAGACTGATCCCTGAGACACACCTGGGGAAATTGATTGGAAGCTAGATTTGTTTCCATCCACCGAAACACACCGAGACCGCTCATTCAAGTAACTAGAAAAGAGTGACAGAGCAGTTTTATCCAAACCATAATATCTAAGCTTGGCGATCATCAGTTGGTGACTTATCTTGTCAAACGCTTTGGAGAAATCGAGCGAGAGTAAGGCTACTCCCATTTTTTTGTCTATGTTCTATTGTTCATTCTTTGCAGATACCAGAATAAGATATGGTTGATCAGTGGCTTAGATCCCTTTATTCTGAATCTAAATCAAATAGCAGAAAGCTTTCCTCCAGTATCGAACACGGATATTGTTAGCTACCTAGTGCTCACTCACAGCTTTTACACTAAAGAGCAAATGAAAGCCTTCAAGAGCCTGCAAGCCTATAAGTACCTTGAAAGGGGTCTTGTTAGGTATTTGGGTGTCAAGTTGTACGTGATTTTTTGTGATAGTTGGAAAGGTAAGATTTTTCTCAATATTAAGATTGAACAACTGATAAATACTGACTTTTGTAGGTGAAGCATTCTTTGAAGGCCTCTCTGCAGGCATCGAATGTTTGTTGTATAGCTGAGAAAAGTGGAGCCATCTGTACTGCTTACTGTACATGTATGGCAGGCAATAGTGAAGTTTGCAGCCAGGTTGGTGCAGTACTGTTTGCAGTTGAGTATATGAACACAAAAAAGAGGCAATTTCTTGTATGGATCAATTAGCTTTGTGGTGTGTTCCTTCAGCATCATCGCAAGTACCTATAGTACCTGTTAGAGAAATGCAATGGGGCAAGCTTACAAATTTGTCTAGTAAGGAAGATATACTGGTGATTTGTAATCCAAATTTTGTTGAGCTTAGGATTAAAAAAATTATCTCAAATCTGTTGTTTTACTCATATTTTTATTAGAATATTTTCTCAACCATCTTTAATATTGCTTAATCTGCATCCAGCTTCTGAGAAAGCAGTTTCAAATTTGTATAATCTGTTTTGTTCAGTGAGTGTGTGCATATTTAGTTTGTTTGTTTTGTTTTAATTGCTGTGAAAATGTAGCATTACAAAGCAGTCTGATTATGGTTTAGATCAATAAACAGAAATATTGTTTTTGAAGTTTTTTTTATCAACTGATCAGTTTATAATTAAATCACTGTAGGCACAGAACATTGTCAGACTTTCAAATTTGACTGTTTACATAGGCTACCTAGGTAACTTGTAAACTAACTAACTGGATCCTGTCATGAATATTAACTAGAGTTCTCAAACCTGGCATTCAATTTATCCTGTTTAGCTATTGTTCCATTTGTTTTAAATCTAAATTATATATATATTTGCAAATATACAATTTTTGAGTGAATGAATTTATGAATTATATGAATGATAGACATAAAGACGTTTTATTATTATTATTAAGTTTCACCAAGTAAAATATATAATCTAAATGGTTAATCATTTGTTAAACTCATAGCATTCTCTGCATTGTATATTCACAGATCAATGTTCTTTCCAAATCTATCACTGCACAGTTCACAGACAATTTTGGAAGTTTTGCTCTTCCTTAAGTTGAACTTTACAGTAAAAGGTTTTCGTGCAATTAGTGGTAATTGAACAGTCAAAAATAGTTTGTTTGTGGTTTGTTTATTTGTATGAGACTCTACAGACCTACGAAATGACTTTGAATTAAATTTTTGAACTTGTGGAAGTACAACTGTTTTGAGCAAGTTTAATCAGTTATTATCAACACTTATCAAATTAAGATTAGACTTGCACTTCAAGGACTCAGCATACCATTTCAAAATTTCTGCCACTACAGCATCTACATATTTTATAAATATTATTCATGTTTTGTATAAGCCAATGAAGAATGAAGTCATATATATGGCCAAGTTGCTCAGTTGCGCAAATGAATATACCAACATGTTTTAAGAAGGTATTCCAAGACAAAACAACAGTCATAATAGATTGTTTTGAAATTTTTATAGAAAAGCCCCCTACTCTTTTAATCCAGCAACAATGCTGGTCAAATTATATGCACCACCAAACAGTTAAATTTTTAATTAGGATAACACCACAGGGTTCAGTTTGTTATATAAGTGAAGCTTGGGGTGGATGAAACTCTGACAAGCAAATGGTAGAGCTGAGTGGTTTTTTGAACATCAAACCTGGAGATGTTCCAGCAGATAGGGGCCTTACTATCAAAGATTTTTTGGTGTCCTTTGGGCAAAACTAGTTATACCTGCTTTTACAAAATGGAAAAATCAGTTGTATCCCATGGAAATAGAGGAAACCAAACAAATTGCCCATGTTCGAATTCGTGTAGGAAGAATCATTGGTATGATGAAAAATAAATTTAATATCTTTAAGGGTACTATACATATTAGTATGTTAAGCATACAGAATGATGCTCTTAACATTATAGATGAAATTATTACTGTTTGTTGCGCTTTGGTTAATTTGTCAACCTATTATTAGCCGTCAAATGTCTGACGAGCTTGTATGTTTATAGCAATCAACCACCATTTTTCTTAAACCATGTACCTTTTCAATCCTCCATAATTAGAGAAACCTCTCAAAAATTGTTTAAAGTGCATCTTAATCAAACTGTAACATTTACCAACTTTTACCCTGCAGCCTCAATGATTTCTATGCTTGATTGTTGTTCATAAATAATTTGAACCTATCCACCCCTCTATATGAATATTTATAGAGCAAAGGGTAGTTTTTTGACAATTTTCTTTCTTTCAAGTAAATCTCAATGTATTCTATACATTTTTACTCAAAAGATTATCATAAAAACATTTTTTGTTGTTGAAAGCCTTCAAGATTGGCAATAAACATTAGTAAACCCTTGGCTGTTAATAACAGTGCCTTGTATGTGTTGACTTTTCTAAATTTTGACCACATACCAAGAATTTCCATACTTCTTATAATGTATTATAACAATAATACAACTTTTTATGTCAAGCCTTTATTGATATTATAAATGTATAATTTATTGTGCTGTACTTATTGATAATCCAGTTTTAATCATATTATTCAATTTTGTATATAACAATAAGTGTTTATTGCAAATATATATATATATATATATATATATATATATATATATATATATTTGGGAAGTTTTAAATTCCTTATTTAAATAATGCTGGTAGATGGATTGACTAATAATCCCCCACTAAATTCAATTAAAATGATTGTTACCTTTAACTGCACTCACCCTGTATATGTACAAAAAGCGTATACATAATTATGTATAAATCCAAGTATTATATTTAAAAAAATGTATTCACATAAAATATAGTGGATGTATAACTACTACAATACAATAGCTTGTTTATGTGTAATCTACAATGAACAATTATTTCAGTTAGGGTTTATGTGATTTTTTTGTCATTTGAAATAAATCTGTCATTAAAACATCTGGTTATTATTTTCGGCTGTATACTAATCATCATTATTGCACAAAAACTCAATGATGGTAATGCCACAGGAACCATAAAGAGATAGACATAATTAGCTATTCAGAAAGACGATTTTTGTTTAAGTTCTCAATTTTTAATATTTAATAATAACTTTATTTAAAAACAGTACAATTACCATCATAAGGAATGTACATTAAATGACAGTATGAAACATCAAATGAGTTAATGCTGTTGAGTAGATATTATAAATGTTAAAACAATTGTCAATAGAATTGCATAAATGAACTCCATTACATGAGTAACCACATTCAAAAAGAGAAGTTAAGTGCTGTGGTATTCATACTAGCCATTTCTTATAGTTTTGTTATGATTGATTGAAACTCAATCCTTCTCTAAAATATTCTGGTTCAGAGGTTAATTTATGTACACAACTCAAGGATATTCTTTTAATTGGAAGCTAATAAATATTGAGATCATAGCCACATATATTTTACATTTAATGTTTAAATGATATTGTCAGTATTTTTTGTTAATAAATGTCTCATCTTCCACATGCATTGCAATACCATGCACAATTTGGTGTTTGAAGTAGTTCACACATTCAAATTGAAATCACTGCTTCTCACACTCATCTGACTCACATCTTATCATTGGCCTTCCATCATCAACCCCATTGTAGCTCCACCAATGGGAAACAATGTCTCCACGTTATCTTAAATGTGAAAAATTTCCCCAAAAGTTCAGGCATTATTACTTCCTCATGGAAGCTGAGTGCGAGTGGTCTTTCTTGATTCCAAAATTCATGGTCTGGCAATATTCTTTGTTTAAAAAATATATCAGGACCCCAAATAACAAAATCACAGTACAATAGCTCTGTACAAAATATTTGAGCTTGTACTCAACTGCAAACAGTACTGCACCAACATGGCTGCAAACTTCACTATTGCCTGCCATACATGTACAATGAGCAGTACAGATGGTTTCACTTTTCTCAGCTATACACCAAACATTCAATGGCTGCAGAGAGTGCAGAGAGGCCTTCAAAGAATGCTTCACCTACAAAAGTCAGTATTTATCAGTTGTTCAATCTTAATATTGAGAAAAATCTTACCTTTCCAACTATCACGAAAAAATCACGTACAACTTGACACCCCAAATAACTAACAAGACCACTTTCAAGGTACTTATAGGCTTGCAGGCTCTTGAAGGCTTTCATTTGCTCTTTAGTGTAAAAGCTGTGAGTGAACACTAGGTAGCTAACAATATCCATGTTCGATACTGGAGGAAAGCATTCTGCTATTCGATTTAAATCTTCATATTTCAAAGTAAAGGGATCTAGACCACTGATCGACCGTATTTTATTCTGGTATCTGCAAAGATTGAATAATGGAACATATGTAAACAAAACAACGTTACACCTTTTTAGCATACCTTGCACCAACATCTGGGTGTTCCGCCAATAAGCTCTTTAGATATTCACTCTCCATTTCACACAAAATACGATAACAGTCTGGAAAACACAAAAAACACGGAAAAACGCTAAGAAAACTTGCTAGAAATTATACCACAAAGGATATTCTTACGGCGCTGTCACCCATGCCTGCTCAGCCGCCATACTGAATCCACAAACTATACCCTGATTCCTGATTGGATCAGTGGATCACGTGGTTTGGATTCCCTACCCTAATAGGTCAAGGCGACCACAACGGCTACAGCACAGACGTAAATAATACTTGTTGCACTTTCTGTTATCCTAATTATGGCCAGCCGATTCTATTCAACCGACAACTAACTCATAAAAGCCAGAGGGTATGAAATAGAATAGAGATGCGCATCTTAAAATAGTAAATTATAAAACATCGATTTTTTTTGCATCGATATTGCTTTTGCGATGTTTTTATACACCGATGAAGTTAATTCAACGGAATTTGAATTCTATTTTTGTTTCATAGAGCTAAAATAATGCATATATTAATTTTATCTATTTTTCAAATGATCACTATTATTACTTCAGACAAATGAACAATAGGTTCTATGTACGTGTATGTGAGATTACAGAATATTATGTATCGAGTCGCCATCTAATACTAAAGAAATATCCGTCGCATTTAGCTTCCTAGCATGAGACTTCACCACAATATTACATAAATTGTTCCACGAATGTGTTTATTCATATTTTATTCGTTTGGTGACACCTCACTAATAAATAATAGTTCTGGGGCTTAAATCCTGGAATATTATGATTATGAAGTAATTGAGGGTATCTTATTACGCTACTCAATATTTGTTGATGTGTTGGCTTTTTGTGCTTAGATAAAAAATTATTTTACACGTTATTATTAGTCATGGGAACAATTATTTCCTATAAGTATACAAAACAGGTCTGCACCCCTACGTGTCTGGCTGATGGGACTACGTCCCAGTGCCAATACAAAAAAAAATAAGATAGAAAAAAAAAGCTCTGCACCCTGGATCACACATTTATTTGCTTCTTTCAGTTGGATGGAGATAATAAATATAGATAATCAAGTACTATTCAGCTACTTAAGAAAGACGTCAAATAGGTTAACTATGTATTTCACGTGCAGTGATATCAGCTAAATGAAGTTTTTGATAGGATTTTAAAGTTGTTGATCCACTTGAAGTTTGATGAATGAATTATTTCTATTCATGATATGTAAATTTTTTAAATCTTCAGAATTATAAAAGATTTTGTTTCTCAGTATTTAAATCTCTTTAAAATTCTCTTAAAAAGACCAACAGATCTAAAATTTGTCACAAATCTTGATTTATAACCTGATAACATTATATGGTAAATATAGCGTCAACCTATAAGGCCATTTTTCAAGGTCAAATCAACTCTTTTGAATGGATTACCCTATATTTCATTACATGTTCTGATAGTTCTAAAATTCTTTAATTTAAAATGCACAATGTATTTGTTTAAGTAGTTAACTGCTGAATATTCACAATCAACAATTATCCAATTTGGATAATCTAATCATATTATCCATTTACTATGTTTTCATTGCGAAATTTTTTTATATATCGTTGACTTGATTCCGATGTTTTTGTGATACCGATGTTTAAAAACATCGCAAAAGTACCATCGATGTCAAAAAATATATCCATGTAATAAAACATGGCTAAGGCGATATCGATACAAAAAATCTATATTTTATAAAAAAATCACATCTCTATACAAGACACAAAACTGCTCGGTGCTTGCTCTCGTGCGCTTGCGGCTTTCCACAATATGACATATGATATGACAGACGACAGAGCTTCAAAAAGTTTAAAAAAACTGAAATAATCAACGAATAATATTGTGATAATCTTATTAATTAATTTAATTGTTTCCTTTTATATATCACCACAGTTACATTTATACATGTTTGTAAAGTCTTAGCAGTATCGCAAAAACCATACTAGCGTGATGTTTATATTTTTATAGTCCCACAAAACTACTTGTTGGTTGTGAATGGTCTACAGAAATATTGCTATATTGAATCCTTCTTATTTTGCACAGTGTCTAATGTCATGCTGGAGTGTTGAAAAAACAATTTCATTCAAGCAACCTTTTCGATAGCAGAATATTATCTGATGGCATTAATGTTAGTAAAGATATTTTTTAATATTTCAAATCATAATTCAAATTATATCATTTCTTATTTTTATCTGACTAGTGCTGTGGTTTGCTTCTGTGATTAAAAAGCTTCTCGTACATAGTCCGTGGGTTGTAGTGAGTTTTGACCCCACATACTCCATACCAGTGAAACTTCACCGTTCTCCGTCAATATTCATGGTCCCCCGGCCCTATGCCTAACCTTAACCTTGTGGCAGCCGATCATTGTGGGATCATTCCATATTTGACGGCTTCATAATCTCATTCGTTTGATTTTTTTCCACTTTTTTCTATATTTTTCAAGCTTATTCGAATAAAACTCTACTACTGTTGTGTACCTGGATGCCGAATGATCAAAAGGTGAGTCTGTTGTAATGTTAGAACAGTTCGTGATTTGTTTCTGACTACTTGTGTTGTGGTTTGTGTCTGGGAAACTGGGATTTACTTTGGCGATTTTCCTCTTTTTTCAGTGTTTTCCAAGCTTATACGAGCAAAAATTTACTACTGTTTTATATATGTATTCCAAAGGAAGGCAAATAATCAAGACATGAGTCTGATTTATTATTTAATCGTATATGCTAGGTATTTATAATAAAATTTGTTTCTCAATTATTCATAGTAGTATTGCAAAAAATGTTAGCTGTGTATTTTTTTATGTTTTACTGACAAATATCTGCAATCTATATGATGGATTTTTATAAGAGATTATCCAGAAAATATGAACAGGACATTTTAGATAATACCACATCTTTGATAGATGGCAGTAATGTTAGGAAAGATATTTTGAAATATTCCAAAACATATGTTTTTTTGTTTCAAATCAATATCAAACTAGATACATTTGGGTTTCTTGTTTTGTTTCAACTACTTGTGTTGTGATTTGTGTCTGGGAAACTGGGATTTACCTCAAAGATTTTTCCCCTTATTTCAGTGTTTTCCAAGCTTATTTGAGGAATAATTCACTATTGTTTTGTATATGGATTCCAAAAGACAACGAATGATCAAGACATGAGTCTTGATTTATTATTCAATAGTATATACTAGGTATTTATAATGAAGTTTGTTTCTTATTTATTCAGACGATTGCACAATAACTGTTTGCTATTCATGACACATCTGCAATCTATATGATCGATATTTGTAACATATTGTCCTGAAAATATGAATGGGAATTTGCTAATATATTGTGTAACAATTGTTCCAGCTTTCTCAGTTGTGGCTATGGCTTGTAAAATGAGGGAATTCTTCAAAAAAAACATTCAAGCATTTCAAAAATCCTTATCAAGTGTGTGATCAGCATGTCTCTACACAGACAAGTATACCAGATGGAAAAAGAAGAGTAGGATCCAACCTAAAGGCAGATGCAGTTCCATCCATTACCTGGACAAGACAATTTGTTTGTCTATTCTACTAGTAGTCTGGAATGATAGTTGTAAGTATATGCTAGGTATTTAAAATAAAGTTTGTTTCTCATTTATTCAGAATATTGCACAATAACTGTTTGCTGTTCATCTTCTATGTTTTAATGACAAACAGCCGCAATCTATATGATGGATATTTATAACAGATTGTTCTGAAAATATGAATAGGAGTTTGCTAATATATTGTGTAACAATTGTTCCAGCTTTCTCAGTTACGGCTATGGCTTGTAGAATGAGGGAATTCTTTAAAAAAACATTCAATCATATCAAGAATGCCTATCAAGTGTGTGATCAGCATGTCTACACAGGCAAGTATACCAGATGGAAAAAGAAGAGTAGGATCCAACCTAAAGGCAGATGCAGTTCCATCGATTACCTGGACAAGACAATTTGTGTATTCTACTGGTAGTCTGGAATGATAGTTGTAAGTATATGCTAGGTATTTATAATAAAGTTTGTTTCTCATTTATTCAGAATATTGCATAATAACTGTTTGCTGTTCATCTTCTATGTTTTAATGACAAACATCCACAATCTATATGATGGATATTTATAACAGATTGTTCTGAAAATATGGATAGGAATTTGCTAATATATTGTGTAACAATTGTTCCAGCTTTCTCAGTCAATGCTATGGCTTGTAGAATGAGGGAATTCTTAAAAAAAACATTCAATCATATCAAGAATGCCTATCAAGTGTGTGATCAGCATGTCTACACAGGCAAGTATACCAGATGGAAAAAGAAGAGTAGGATCCAACCTAAAGGCAGATGCAGTTCCATCCATTACCTGGACAAGACAATTTGTCTATTCTACTAGTAGTCTGGAATGATAGTTGTAAGTATATGCTAGGTATTTATAATAGTTTGTTTCTCATTTATTCAGAATATTGCATAATAACTGTTTGCTGTTCATCTTCTATGTTTTAATGACAAACATCCACAATCTATATGATGGATATTTATAACAGATTGTTCTGAAAATATGAATAGGAATTTGCTAATATATTGTGTAACAATTGTTCCAGCTTTCTCAGTCAATGCTATGGCTTTTTGAATGAGGGAATTCTTCAAAAAAAACATTCAATCATATCAAGAATGCTTATCAAGTGTGTGATCAGCATGTCTACACAGGCAAGTATACCAGATGGAAAAAGAAGAGTAGGATCCAACCTAAAGGCAGATGCAGTTCCATCCATTACCTGGACAAGACAATTTGTGTATTCTACTGGTAGTCTGGAATGATAGTTGTAAGTATATGTTAGGTATTTATAATAAAGTTTGTTTCTCATTTATTCAGAATATTGCACAATAACTGTTTGCTGTTTATCTTCTATGTTTTAATGACAAACATCCACAATCTATATGATGGATATTTATAACAGATTGTTCTGAAAATATGAATAGGAATTTGCTAATATATTGTGTAACAATTGTTCCAGCTTTCTCAGTCAATGCTATGGCTTTTTGAATGAGGGAATTCTTCAAAAAAAACATTCAATCATATCAAGAATGCTTATCAAGTGTGTGATCAGCATGTCTACACAGGCAAGTATACCAGATGGAAAAAGAAGAGTAGGATCCAACCTAAAGGCAGATGCAGTCCCATCCATTACCTGGACAAGACAATTTGTGTATTCTACTGGTAGTCTGGAATGATAGTTGTAAGTATATGCTAGGTATTTATAATAAAGTTTGTTTCTCATTTATTCAGAATATTGCATAATAACTGTTTGCTGTTCATCTTCTATGTTTTAATGACAAAAATCCGCAATCTATATGATGGATATTTATAACAGGTTGTTCTGAAAATATGAATAATCCATAATTTCATTTTTCACTTAAATTACCCATACAGGAAAACTACAAAGCTGACTTGCTGCCTGAAAAGGAAATAGTAATGATTTTTATATACATAAATTTGATTGTTTTCTTGTATTCTGCATCATTCTATAGAAATGAAACGGGTCAGCTAGCTTTTTCAGGTACTTCCAGAGATAGGGTTATTATAATGATTGATTGTCCTATGATTGGGAGTAAATCTCTTCTCTTAATTTGGTTAATGGTCATCTATTTGTAAGCGAAGCTGTATTTATATAATGTGGGATTTTTTTTGTTTGCTTTTGACACTTTTTTCTGCCCTGAAATTGTACTGAGTGCAAATTATCACCAAAGACTCTGAGCTCGTGGCATTTCAGTGCATATTCGACAGCTATCAACATCTATGGCACCCAAGTGAAAAATCTATGGCTTAAAAACTTATTGATTTTGTATTTTTTCATCTTTATTTTTTTGAATGTTCAATTCTTTGTGGTAGTATTGTCTAAATTGTAACATATTCAATTGCATATATACAAATCAAATCGCAGCATGGATGATATGGTACAGAAAGTGCTAATTTTGAATCAACTACTAACATCCTACCGATTAATAGTGCTTTATAGGCAAGTTTCATAGTAAAATTTCAATTAAAATACCGCTTTTGTGATAAAATTTCAGCGTGAAACTTGTGTCTACAGATACCACTATCTCAATCAATAATGTGTAGAGGTGGTGTTGCTACAAAGTACTATAAATTGATTTGATGGAAGAGTTTCACCAAGTCAGCACATAAATATATTTAGGACATGATGCCCCTGTGATTGTTGGAATGGTTTAACATTGCTTTTGCAGACGTGGGCTGGAAGCTCATAATTATCAAGAAAATTATATCTCAAGGAATAAACTAGTTTTGCTTTACATATTTTTGGAGTATTGAAACATTTCAATGGAAATAAACCTTTTACCTCAGATTTTGAGGAAATCCAGTATAAAGTTTGTTGAATAGAAGATTCAGTTCCAGTACACAAAGAACACTTGTAGTATAATATAGGTCAGGACAATCATTTTTTGTGTGAAATTAGTTTGTTTTGAAATCTATTTACAAATATCTCTGTTACAAGACTATTCACATGCAGACATTAACACTGATTTTTTTTTTTCAGGTTCCAACACTGCTGTAGTGGTTGTAATGTTATGTACATACCATGAATTAATTACACCATTTTATATGATCATTTATTAAACCCATCAGTGGCGGATTTACAAATTTTCCGCCAGAAGGCTCAATTTTTGCCGCACCTATTGACCTCTGAAATTCAAAACCCTACAAAAACAATGAAATTGCAACTTCATCATTTGTAAACTAGTGTAACAGTTTCTAGATTATTCTTTCAAGCCACAATTTAGTGAAGATTACTCGAGAAATATTTTTTGGGTATACTTTTGTGCTAAAAAAAGTTCAATCACGTACTAATTGAAAAGTAAGGTAAGGTATGCCTTCAAATTTTCGAGACTCGTTTTCTCTGGGGATATAATTTCTTTTATTTCTTTAAGACAAAAAAAAATGAGCCATATTTGCTGCCCTAGGCTCCAGCCTACTCCGCCACTGAAACCCATTATTGTACTTATAAGTATTTTATTCATAGGTCCATCATTTTCTAAGTGTGAAGATTCTTATGAAAAATATGAAACCATTTAAATTGATCATCCTTTATGAATCTTATTTCAGATATAGTTAAAGCATTGTTTTTATTATAATAGTCCAGACAATTTTCTTTTAATTTGATAAAATTTCTTATATTTTTTCACATTATAAATCACATATCACATAGATAAATGAAGAATACATAGTGAAACCTATAACTGTATGAAATATTGTAGTAACACTTAAGAGATATTTCAACATTTTAGATAATACCACAAAGTTACATTTACACATTTTTGTAGTGTCCTAGCAGTATCCCAATAACGATACTAGCATAATGCACTTTATTGCCATATTTTTGTAGACCATTCACAAGTAGCTTTGTGGGAATATAAAAAAAATGCATCCTTTTTATTTTGCACAAAGTGTCCCTTATATCATTGTTGAATGTTGAAAACACAATTTCAATGAAGCCAACTTTTTGATAGATGGCACTAATGAAGTTTGTTTCTCATTTATTCAGAATACTGCACAATAACTGTTTGCTGTTCATCTTCTATGTTTTTATGACAAACATCCGCAATCTATATGATGTATATTTGTAAGATATTGTCCTGGAAATATGAATAGGAATTTGCTAATATATTGAGTAACAATTGTTCCAGTTTTCTCAGTTGTGGCTATGGCTTGTAAAATAAGGGACTTCTTCAAAAAACATTCAAGCATATCAAGAATGCTAATCAAGTGTGTGATCAGCTGTCTCTCCACAGGCGAGAATACCAGATGGAAAAGGAAGAGTAAGATTCAACCTAAAGGCAGATGCAGTTCCATCCATTACTTGGACAAGATAATTTGTATATTGTACTAGTAGTCTGGAATGATAGTTGTAAGTATGTGCTAGTCATTTGTAATGAAATTTGTTTCTCATTTATTCATAATATTGCACAATAACTGTTTGCTGTTCATCTACTGTTTTAATGACAAACATCTGCAATCTAGATAAAAAGTTGTGTAATTTACACACAGTTTCACAAATAAAACTGGTTTCCTTTCAGTGACTGAAAAAATGAGCTCAAATATGATAATTATAAACATTATATCTGACCATGTCATGTAATTAGAATAATAATAAACTAAAAATGCCAGCTTGCACGGCATTTGAATTGGGGTAAACTCAGTATCTACAAATGCTCCGATTACCTGAGCTGCTTAACTACAATATTGAATAGCATATTCTCTATTAAAATCAATGGATGTCCTATAGAAAAATTGGTAGTTATCGCTAGCCTAACAACAAACATGTAACAGCTGCAGCCTTTGAGAAGTGAATTCCAATTTATCAAAATTGAAACCATGCTGAGCATTCATGAACTTGGTAATTCAAATAAAGACAAGTATGACAAATTCTATTTGAAATTTAGACATATAAAGATAATAAATTTTGTCTTGTTTTCGCTACTTAAAATAACTTCCATGCTTTCTAAGAGGTATGCTGAAAATGTTCAATACGAATTACTGATGACCTAATATATGCAAACAAAACACAAATATATTGACAGAGCTGTGATAAACAACTCTAAAAAGATGTAAATCGTAGATACTAAATTTTTGCTGAAAAGGAAAGCATTTAAATCAGATAGTTTTCTTCCGAATAATTTGATTTGGAATTGCAAGTTATTATTCAAAACAACTTTTCTTCCGAATAATTTGATTTAGAATTGCAAGTTATTATTCAAAACAATCCTTTTGCAGATAAAAAGTTGTGTAATTAACACACAGTTTCATAAATAAATTTATTTTTCTTTCAGGGACGCGTTTCGATTTATATTCAAGTAATCGTCGGACTGTCAAATCCTACACAAATTTTTATCTGCATGATGGAAGAGTTTCGATAAGTGAAAGCATCTACAGTCTACACAATCCTTTCTCTCAAAAACGAATCAAAATCAAAATAAATTGGAGATTAAATAAATAAATAAATGATTTAGAGCAAACGAGCGCGTGGCAAAACGACTTTCACTTAGTTTAATGTCTAGGAACCTTTTTTGTTGCTTAAAACCTTTTACCTCATAGATTTTGAGTAAATCCAGTATAAAGGTTAAATTGAAGAATCAGTTCAGGATTATACTTGAGGTATAATATAGGCCAGGACAATCATTTTTTGTGCGAAACTATGATATGTTTTGAAATATATTCATAAATATTACTGTTATAAAAGACATTTTCACAGATGTTTGTTTCAGGTTTCAACACTGCTGTATTGGTTGTAATGTTATGTACATATCATGAATTAAACCATTTCATATGTTGATGAATAAAATCCCTATTATACTCATAGGCATTTTATTTTATAGTCCATTATTTTCTAAATGTGAAGATTCGTATAATATGAAAGGATATGAAAAACCATTTGAATTGATCGAGTTTATACTGGACATCTTTTTCGTCTGGCTATAATTTTTTATAATTTTTTTTTCTGTAATTAAAGCATTATTTTTATGATAACAGTCAACTTCGTTTCAGTCTGATAAAGTTTCACATATTTTTTCACATTATAAATGAAGAATGCAAAAACATGCTGCAGCCTATACTTATATGATTCTTGTATGAAATGTAGTAACATTTGAGAGACATTTCATTTGTTATGCTACAATCACAACATTGTTGAAGGGCATTTAGACGCGTTTAATCATTACTGTGAAATTAATGAAACCTGTAACACATTGTACCTTTCATTGCAATGTAGATATAATATTGCAGCAGCCAAATTTTATTTAGTGGGCAGCATCTATTAGTACTAACTAGCTTCACTAGACTACTAGTTCGATCAAGAAAGAAGAACCAATAATGTCGCTATGTATTAAGCTGGTTACTATTATAATATATATATATATATATATATATATATATATATATATATATATATATATATAAATATTTAAGTAGAAACTCACAGATGTCACTAATCGGAAGATTCATATTTTAAAAAAAATTGAGTTGAGGATGACAAAAAAAACAGGAACGGGTTCAATTATTCAAATAACTATTTGAATTTTCAACCTTTTTTCCTCATTACTTCTAATAAAGTGACTGCAGTGAGCTTATTTCTATCATAGATCATACGTTCACACTTTTCTACTATTCAATAGCAAATTTTTAAGCTGTCATGTAGAGGAGCAGAGGTATGTTCAACGTGATATCCCAGATAAACGGAATTACGGAATAATCACCCTTGGAATGGGCTCATTTACCCATTTTCTTTTTATTACATTTTATGTAGGGCCATATCATTTTAGACCCTAATGCAAAATCCATCAGCAACTTCGCTGTCCGGCACGAATTCATGAGCGCAGAGTGTCATCATTCATTGTCATTGGCTCCGTCGCCACCTGCGCATAAATAATTAAATACATTATAAGGCTATTTAAATAATAAATAAATAAATATGTTTTTTCAAATCTATGCTACAACATAATACATATGTTAGACATAACATGAAAAACACGTCACAGAAAAAAACATTCAACATCAGGTAGGTACTATTAATACAATTGTACAGTAAGTATAACTTAACAATTAACATGTGGAGGTGAATTCTCTTATACTGTATGGCTCTAAATGTACCAGATATTTCCATAATACTTTTTTGAAAGACTTTACGTTCTGTATCTGTTTGATGTGTTCAGGTAGTGCATTAAAGAGTTCAATACATTTATAATGAGGGTGTTTTTCTGTGAGTGTGAGCTTGTGTGTTGGGTATATGACTTGCTGGGCTCTTGTATTGTAATTATGTTCAGTAGCGTGGTCAAACTTATCTCGATGTTTTAGGAAAAAAATCAAACACTCAAATATGTACAAACCATACACTGTCAATATCCCTTCTGATCTAAATACATTTCTGCATGTTCCATTATAACTCTTATCATTAATTAATCTCAAGGCTCTCTTTTGAATTACAAAAATGTCCTGAATATTTACTATGTGAACCCCAAAACATCAGACCATATTTCATAACAGACTCAAAATTGGCAAAATATAATATTTTCAATGTTTTTTTATTCATATATCTTCCAATAACCCTTAATCCATAACACACTGAACTCAAATTATTTGCAACATTTCCAATATGTACTGACCAATCTAAAGACTCATTTAGATGAATACCCAAAAACTTTGTGGTATTTGATATCTTTAGTTCATTATTATCAAGGTGTATGCATTCAGGTTTATGTATACGAGAAGGTTTTGTTTTGAAGAGTATAACATCGGTTTTGTTTTTGTTTATCAACTTGTTCTATATGCACCAATTGTTGATTTCACCAAAGTGTTCATTTGCATTGTCTAATAGTGTTGAAAGTTCCTTATTTCCTATAATTAAGTTTGTATCATCAGCATAACTGATTATTTCAAAATTTGGACTATCTGCTGAAGAGTACATGTCGTTGATGTAAATCACGAATAATACTCGGCCAAGAATACTACCCTGAGCTATACCGACACTATTTACTACTATACTAGAACTGTATATTTTCCCATTTTTGCAAATATTTACTTTTTGCTGCCTATCACTAATGTAAGTAGATATCCAGTTTAATGCTTTACCTCCAACACCATATAACTGAAGTTTCTGTAATAAAATATTCCTATCGAGGCAGTCATATGCACGAGATAGGTCCAAGAACAATCCAAATGTAATGATACCATTTTCTAGATTCTGTAGAACTATTTGGATAAAATCAAAAATTGCTGTTTGTGTGGATCTGCCTTTGAGATATCCATGTTGATTTTTTGCTAGGATATTGTTTTCTGTGAAGAAGTTTACTAACTGTTTTAACATTGCTTATTCGTAGAGTTTAGAAAATCCAGTCAAAATGTGTATCAGCCGGTAATTTTCTATGAGTGTTTAGTCTCCTTTTTTGTGTACTGGTTTTATAATAGCTGTTTTGAGTCGGTCTGGAAAGATCCCATGTTCAAAAGAATTATTAATTAAATAACTCAGTACTTTCTTGGTACATTATATTGATTTTCTAACCATGCTTGTTGGAATTTCGTCTATGCCGGCCGTATGTTTATTTTTTATTTCTTTTCCTAATTCGCAAATTTCTTCAGGTGTTGTTGGACGTAAAATCATTGACTGCGTATTTTGCACAATATTACATTGAAAATTTCTCATTTCCAACTTTTTCAACATGTTTGGAATAACTGATAGGATATATGCATTATACCTATCGGGCAATTTTTCAATGTCCAATATGCGTTGTATAACTTGGCTTGTGACTATAAATGTTAAACTTTGTTGTGACTAAGGATAAAAAACGAATTATATTTAAGTACTGCCTTGTACCTGAATGTACAATCACTTCTGTTGAAACTCCTAATAAACTGTTCATAACATCACCAAAGGATTGGGGAAGACAACTAAATATGTCCGTGAATATAATTTTAATATAAGTATAGTAGGCGTTTTATGTGTAAAAAAGGGACAGGCCAAGAAATAATATAAATATATCAAGTTTAAACTTTCACTTCACAACAAATGATTTAATTTCGAATGGTCATAGATATTAATCACAACAAAATCAGTAGGTGCTCAATGCTAAGAGTAACTAATAGTGTATTCTAAATATTTGTGCGTACTTAATTGAAAGTTGAAGAATTGATTATATAATTCAAGGCTATATAGGGTGATCCGTTACACGTATAATCACTGTTTTCTTTTGGAGATAAATTTTTGGTACAAAATGTGTAATGTTTAACATTATTGGATAAATGTACATGGTGTTACAAAAGTATGTTATTTTAATATAAGTTAAACACTGTGTTTTGTTATGTGTATAGAATATACCGTCTTATTGCTTCCTACGATTTAAGCAGACTAATTGACAAAATAGATAGAGGCACAAAAATATAAGTTTTATATTCTAAAAAATGTTTTCATTATACGCACCCAATTTTTTTGAAACTGGAAAAAAGTAAATTATTAGAATATAAATTTAGTAATCTCCTACTCCAACGGATACTTGAACTTATTAGTAACTAGAAAACATGCGGAATTTAATTTTCATATTTACTAAAACGATTACTAGCCTACGAAACCAGAGACATAAAAATGATACTAGAAACTATATATATTAAAATGGAATGAATCCAAAATATTTTAGCTAGACTCAACGGAAAAATACCAGAGGCTTAGAGTAAACTCTCACTTCTGATAACCTGAATACTCTTTTTTTGCCATAGACTTTAGACAAAAATTGATTTGTAGTTAGAGTCTCTCTAAGTTTTATTTCTCACATCAGTTTTCTGGTTAGTTCTGTTCGTAAAATATTGTTTACTTTGACCATTTCAACTGCCTTCCCAATACAGTTTGTCTTCTATACACAACAGTCTTTGCCAATCATCTGTGTTTGGTTTCAATTTTGTAGATAAACATTTTTAGTTGCGTTTGCAGGTTTATATGCTATTTTGCGTTATGTGGCTTGAAACATTTTTCTATACCACTGTTGATCTGGGAGATATAAGGCAAAAATAATCGAGTTAGAAAACCTGAGAGGGTAATTCATTTTCTATCAATGCGTTTTTAACCTTTTTTAAATTATTTGGCAGAGTTTTTGGCTCAGACAACATAACAGCTCTATCCACACTTCTTTTGTACAACTTTTGCACAAAATACCTATGGTTTAGATATCTTCCAGACCATATGTTCTTTGTGTACCACTTTTTTTGGATTTTCCCTTCATTGTCATAGGAAACTTAATTGAATTCATTTATCTATTTAAATCTCTTTCAAAGGTACAAGCTAATATTTAAAGTAGTGTACCCTAACAGTATAATTGGAAAAGCTTAACCGTCTTGAATTGTTTATCATTTTTAGCATTGACAATGTGTCGGATGTACATCATCACCCTGTACATTAATCCAGGTGATAAATTCACCTAGATCCTGTTTGGTTTTATATTGTATTTTACAACGACGATAGAACTCTATCGTCAGTGGTATTTTACTTGTCACCAATTGTTTTTTTCCCACTTCCCTACAATTCACTAGGATTTTATCAATAAACATTTCATTTTCATATCATTAGCAGAAGAACTATATTCTCCTAGATACTTAACTGTTTGGTTTTACATTGTATTTTACCTGTCTTTTTTCCCACTTCCCTACAATTCACTAGCATTTTATCAATAAACATTTCAGTTTTATATCATTAACAGAAGAACTATATTCTCCTAGATACTTAACTTTTTGGTTTTACATTGTATTTTACTTGTCTTTTTTCCCACTTCCCTACAATTCACTAGCATTTTATCAATTTACATTTCAGTTTTATATCATTAACAGGAGACTACAAGATATGCTCAAAATTCAACTATATTTCTAAGGTGGCTATTTGGAACTAAACTAAATTATGATTTTGCCTGTAACATGCTACTGAATTAAGGATGCTTTACACTTTGTTAATATGTTTCAATGTTCACATGTACTTGGGACATGGGTATTTATTATAGACCTATCACATATTTCTGCTACATTTCTCAACCATAAAAATTTATCCTTGTAACAAAATTTATTGTGAAACGTCAATGTTAATCCATTGTTTAGATAAGAATAAAATAACTTGAACACAGTTTCACAAATAAAATTCTCTTCGTGTGAAGAATTTTGATTTATCTGTAAATCATTGTCTGACTTTTAGATTTGACTGTTTACTTTTGCTACCTAGGCTACTACTCATCATCTAGATATTTAGGTTCTATAATGAAACTAGAGTACTCAAATCTATTTATCCTATCTAGCTATTGTTCTATTTTTTCAAATATAAAGTGAAATGTTACAGAAAATGAATCTTAATTACAAAATTGTATTCAAGTATATAATTTTTAGATGAATGATGGAAGAGTTTCACCAGATGAGATCTACAATCTCACTGGTTAGACCATTAGTTGAACACTTGGCCAGTGACAGTTTTACCTAACTTTGGGCCCTGGGCTCTCTAGATTTTGGGCCTACTTCATTGATTTTCTTTATCAGTTTACTAACAAATAAACACAAGCTTCATTATTGATATTTATCATAAGAACTATACAATATATTTTTGAAACCAGATTGTTTTTGAAAGATGGGTAAACTAGCTAACTTAACTTATGTTCTTAATTTATCGATTACTATGATGCCCGGGCCCTGGGCACTAGCTGCAAGCGCCCAGTGGATAAACCAGGACTGCTCCTGGCATTTTGTTTATCGTATATTCACAGATCAATGTCTTTCCTTAACTATCACTACATGCTTCACAGACAATCTTGGTTTTTATGTATTTATACTTCAGTTGATCTTTACAGTAAGGAGGTTCCAGTTTGGCTCCATCTCTTTGTTGCAAATGGCTAATTTGATTTGCTCTGGCCCATGACATCTATGAGATACCCTTGTTAATTATATTCCTTCAATACTGATTATTCAATTATGCACCACTTCAACTATCTGTATTTTGTCTATGGCCTTTGCTGAAGACTCTGACACAATGTTCTATATGATGTGCTGCTCTGTCACCAGATATTGATATAAATTTCTTTTACATACACACATATTGTTTTCCCATCCACGACCTGTTCTATAGTGCGTTACTTTCGGAGTACCTACCTGAAATATTGCAAAATACATCCTGATACAGAACTGCTACATCACCTCATTCCAGGTAGGGTAATGTATCGTCTCGAAAAACAATAAACCCCCTATGGATGATGTACCGTTCTTTGAAATAAATTACTTAGTATTGGTGCAAACTACAGAGGTTGTGGCACCTTGCCTTTATCAACACTCTGTATGTAATAGTCACGTAGTCATGCTGAAGAGCATCAATATCCCAAAAACAAACCGACAATTCCACACCACAAATTACGATAATGAACATACATCTAACAGCTTCTGCAGTACAATCACTTGTGCAAAAAATATATAACAGCTTTATTCCGTAATTCGTCACGGCAACAATAACAAATACCATAACCTCAGATTATCAGATTGACAGATTTTGAGTGCAGTGTTACCAAAACAATTAAGCACAGATTATCAGATTTTCAGTGCGGTGTCACCACAACAAACCGTATTTTTTGACTTCTTTGCAGTTTCTGTTCTCCTAATACACGTTACAAGATTTCTAAAAGGCAGCTCCAAGGTTGCAAGATCGTCTGGGAGCAATTACCGTAGAAATGATAAAAATTATCATATGCCAGGATTCCGTGAGGGGGAGGGCTCTACACGTGATATTTGATCAAAAGCAAAAAGAATAAATATGACACTACGTCGTTCACACTCAATATATACCAGGTTTAAGTAATTTCCCTCTAAAGGGCTACAATTAAGCGCATCCCAAAATTTCCCATTTATTTGTACATCTTTTCCACGCTTTTTATATTAATAATATAATCAAATATTTTGAACAGATTTACAAACGATCCAAAATTCTCATTTAAATTTTGGCAAAATAAAAAAACGTTCAATAAAAGAAAATTTCTCTTAAAATACCGTATGTACATATATGTAAGGTATCAAAAAAATAAAGGTTACCTAATTAAAAAATATGAATAAAAACAAATAAATAAAAGCTGTTTGAACACAATATTCGAGTGAACACAAGGAATTTTGAACGTTTACAGTACAAAAAAATAATTAATCAGAATTTCGAATCTGCAATTAGATCGTCATAAATGTTATTCACTTTTTGTTGTCTTTTGAAAGTTTCAATTTAGTTGCATTGCCATGTCCATTTACAAATTGAGATGCAAGTATGCTCTTGCCATTATTCGTTCCTACTTTCAATTTTTTCTGGCCTTCATTTTTATTCAATCTAGTATAAAAGTCATACGATAGCTGATCACTATCCTTTTTCGTACAATAGAGAAATTATCATACGTCTGGCAACCCCAGCCAGCTGTCAGTCATTCAACAGATGGATCTCTTTTGAAAAATGGCATCTATTAATACATTCGCTAATTTAGTTTGTGAATTTAGTTTCTTCATAACGATCGTCCTGAAAACTGTATAGCATTTTTATCACATTGAAAATCTGTACAGTACATATATATATATATAAGGCCATAAAACATATACACTGGATAAACCTTGTATATTTGGTCCTTTGCTGTTCTATTATTTCTGTAGATGACAGTGTTCGTGATCTATGGCAAGTGACGCAAATGAGGGTTGACATCAAAGACGATAGATAGTTGTTCTATCGTCCTTGTTAATTAACCTCAATAATCTGTTTGAATTTGTATATAAGTAGATCTTTGAATGATTGAATTCTTATATAACTTATAATGGACTAATAATTAACTAGACTGTAAATAGGAGTAGTCAACACATGTTTGCTCCTTGTGTTTGCGAGGAGTCATTAAAATTGGTTTGTTGAAACATGTAAAGATTAGCTTGGACATAACAAGGCAATTGCACTATATAATAATGTCTTTATTGTGCTATTCATAGTACAAACGGCGAAGTTTAGCCTCAATGGCTACTCTACTTAACCGGTATATACACAAGGTGGCTTTAACATCTTCAACTGAGGGAATATGCCCCTACATGATTCTCTGAATCCCATTTCCTCTATATACCTTACTGCACACTTCTGCAAAATGACTATAGTTTCCATATGATATGAAGTTCCCCACACTAAGAAATCATATGTCACTCTGGCATAAAAATTAGAATAGTAATAGGCCATTAGCATATGACAATTAGCAATTCTTGGGAGTCTATGCAAGGCATAACAGGAACAAGATAATTTGCTTGCAAAAGATGGTACATGACCAGGTCAGCATTATTGATTTGGGAGCTCAGTTGTGCTTGAGACTTTTGCAACACTGTTACCTTCTATGTAGATCAGATGACTTTCAGGGTATGTTGATTTTCTGAGTGTGAAGCTAATATAAACTGTTGTTATTGTATTCAAAGACAGTTTATTAGCTTTGATGTAGTGATTTTATTTATTTGAAGGAGTGCATGCAGGGAAATGTCATCAGCTTAAACCAATGTAGAATCTGTAGTCACTGAGAGTGCCTCATTGATACACATAATAAGAACAGAGGTCCCATGAGTGATTGGTGCGGGACTCCTTTTGTATGGGGTGGCATATTTGACAAAATCTTTCAACTCTACAAACCGTTTCTGATCTTGTAAATACGACTGTATTCAATGGAATGTCTTGCCTCTGAACCCATATTTATATAGCTTATTCAACAGAAGACTTTTGTCATAAGTGTGTAAAGGCATTCATATGTGTGTGCCATGGCATTGATTAGATGAAACATATATTTCATGTTATCGTTCTCCAACATAAACCAGCAACAGCAAAAACAAACCAAACTAATATCCTATTTTATTTGCAGCTATTTGGCAGAAGGATGCTCCATGCAGCAAATTGCCTGGGATTATTATGTGGGCATATCAACAGTGTATTACATAATAAGGGAAACCTGCAGTGTACTGCAACATCTGCAACCCCTGTAACTGCCAGAGCCCACCACTGACCACCAGATCAAACAAGTGTTCTGCAGCACATGGAACATGCCAAATTGTGTGGGGGCTTTAGCATATGTGAAATATCGTCATATGAATTATTTAAATCTAGGACTAAGAAATATTTAGTGCAATGTTGTTTTTATAGTGTAAATAGTTTTTAGATTATAGGCATCAAACCAGGTTTTTAATGAACTAATTTCAGATGGTGCCAAATATATTACTTATTATTATCCATTTTTAAGTTCATTATGTAACATTTCTAGCAGCTATGAATTCACCTATACTAGATGTATGTTTTGTGATGAATAAATAATAAATAAATATACAGGCACCACCACATAGTGGTAGTGACTATATTCATTATACAAAACAATTTACTTTACTATTGATGGCTACGTGTGATGCAAACTATAAATTTACAATGGTAGATATTGGAGCAGCGGGATCCAACCACAATATCTTTCATGCTCTTTTTTTCAATTATTTTATCATATATATGTATATATATATATATATATATATATATATATATATATATATATATATATATGTATATATTACATACCGGTTTCAAAACAAAAATCATATTTCTTTTTTCATGTATAGTGCAGAACATCGAGCACTTACTTCGCTGTACTGATAAAGGTAGTTAAGTGTTTAAGAGTAGCCTAGGCTAAACTTCGCTGCCTTTGTCTCTCATATGTACTCGTGAATAAAGATGTTATTATTATTATTATTATTATTATATTTTGGAATTATCTTTCAGGAACCTTTGGGAGGTTTTTGTTTTTTCATTCCCTAATATTGCAAATGTGCCATCAATTTTATAGAATAAATGCTATAAAAACATGGTAAATCGTTTTATTTTCATCTTTTACAAAAGCGTTTTGTATACCTTTATTGAGTCGTCGAGGTTTTTCTAAATAACAAAGTTACTTTTGCTTGTTTGGAGTGTTTGGCGATATATTCCAAACTACCTTTAAACAAATAACCTTCAAAAACTCCGCGTTTTGACAATTGATTTAGGCAACCGTGTCGACACTGCCGTGTGTCGTTGAACTTGCTGTGGTTCATTAAAAACGTATGTAATCCGACGTACGTCCTCAATAAACTAATGTCATTATTGGTGCCAGCCAAAATGTATAGAGTTTAGGTTCTTTTGTCTTATATATTCTGTGTTATAAACTATTTACACTGCTAGTATAGTTAACTCCACCGTTTATTACTCATGCCCATACGGCAGGTCCACACGGAAAATCAGCACACCACAGGACGACGGGCTCGCAAAAGCAAGATGTGTCAACTTTCTATTGTTGTCTTTTTCTGTTCTCTGTCCGAGTATAAAACAGTGATCACGATTTTCATGCAATCATTTGTTCGTTTAGGGTAATTTCTGTTAATGTATGCAGCACTGGTCGATTGGTACCTTACCCTACGCATGCGCAACCGTTGTATTTTGCTTTAACTTTAAGGTCTTGTTGAACGCTCCCATATGAATACATGCATTTAAACTTCTACGTGTGTATATTACGGCTAAGTTAAAGATAAGTTAAAGTCTGCATGAACCCAGCACAAGACTTGGCGAATTCAATTATCGTTGCGGGCGCTGTCGCATGTAAACAACTATGGCCGACAGCGAGTAACCCTCCTAACCTCGTTCCTAGTTCGCTTGAGTATTGACTGATTTTGCGCTACTTACGTTTTATTTGTTATTGTTGTGATTTATTGACTTTAGTGTTGCGTTAGCGTATAATTTTGTTTCTGTGACACGTATTGGTTCAATAAAAATGGACTCTGAGGTTCCAGAACTATTTCTAAAACTTGCTTCGGCTTTTGCTTATTTAAAAGCAAATGCCTCAAGCAGATGCATAGTTGAAGGAGAAGAAATTTTAAACGGCAAACACGTCATATTAATTGGTACTACAAACCAAACAGACATATGCTTGGAGATATTTGCATTGTGTTTACAAACGAGTGCCATAAAAAGCAATCCACACGAAATAAAGGGAAAGTTATCCATTGCGGATGGTAAAGTTCAAGTAGAGAAATTTACATGCACTTGTAAAGCTGGATTATCAGGGACATGCAAACATGTAGCTGCAGTTCTTCTAAAATGTACCAGGTAATATATTAGTTTATTATGATTTTTGTTCAATTAAAATTATGAATATCAAACTCATTAGCTGATACATACCAAATATGCCACTAAACTCCTTTAGATTTGTAAGGGAGACCTTGTTTTTTTCCAGATAGATGATAGTCCAAATAACTTACCCATGATAAACAAAGGTCCTGAATATATTTTATTTTGTTTCAGATCTAATATTTACTCACTGGAGAAACTATCCAGTACAGATATGAAATGCTACTGGACCAACAAAAAAAAAATTGTTGAGGAAGAATATGAAGCAAAAGCAATACTTGAAACTGCTTGTTTTGCTCATCAAGTGAAAGCTAAAAGTGATCTCACTTTTGAGCAACAACAAGAATGTTTAAATTTATTTGCTCATGTTTGTAATGATTCCAGTTTGGCTTGTCATTTGTAAGTATTTTATATTGGGCTTAGATTTCTATCAATACATAATTTACCCTTCTAGAAGAGGACGCTCGACAGCAACCTCACTTTCAGAGATAAGTGAATGAGTGGCATCTCTAGAGATAAAAATAATAATGTCCCATGCAGTAAGCTCAGAATATTTGTCTTCACTGTATTTAAAAATTGATGATTTACTCATAGGGCCATGCTGCAAAAATATAACAAAGGAGATAATTGATTTGAAGGCATTCAATAAAGCTATAACATCAGCCCAAAGATCAGAGGTTTGGCATCAAGAACGTCAGCTACGTATAACTGGTAAGATATCATGTTACCTCAGAATTATATCACCAAAGTTCTTTGCTTTTCTTAAGCCTTTTATACATTGGAAAAATGTTTTTTTCAGGGGAGCATAGTGCCTTTGCTGATCAAACTGATCAACCATTTATTTTCCTTTGAATTCTTACAAACTAATACTTATTACTAAAGTAAATCCATTGATGTCTTTTAGATCATGTTAATTTTTAACATGCAAAAATATAAATGTAAATATTTTTAGGCCAGTAACAAAAGTTTGAAAAACCTGATTTTTGTTCACTGAAAATTTGAATATTTATGCTTTTGTAGGTTCCAGATGTTATTCCATTTACACATTCTCCAAAGGAGACTGGAAAACCAAAGCAACAAGTTATTTTTGGCCAAAACGTTTTACAAGCAGATAAACTACACATGGCATAAAATACGAAAAAGAAGCACTTGAAAACTACAAAACTGTGAATAATTATTATGTATGTGAAACTGGGCTAGTCATATGCCAGCAATATCCCTGGTTAGCCTTTACTCCTGACGGCATAGTAATGGTCGAAAAAGTGCCAACCAGATTAGTAGAAATCAAATGCCCCTATGATGGTAAAAATAACTATTTACTTGAATTCATTTCAATGGGTATTAAATTCTTCACTAGATTTGTTTTTAGGTATTGAGAATGATGCTATAGAGCTGATCCATACATGCTCATACCTAGAGATAAGCGCAGAAACAGGAGTGACATTGAAGAAGACTCATGCATACTATGGCCAAGTTCAGTTAGGAATGGCAATTCTAAATTTAAAATTGTGCGACTTGGTTATTTATTCCTCCAAGTCAAGATCATTCATTGATATAGTGGTGCCATTTGATGAGGACTTTACAGCAAAAATGTTACAGACTATAACTGAAAAGTTTATTAAATATATGTTTCACTATATAAGTGAAAGGCGAGGAAGATGAGCTAATAAAAATTCATATTCACATATTGTTTATTCTTATCCTTCTATCACATGGATATATATAAAAGCAAATTCCATCTACAAAAATATCAAGTTTACAATATTAGAACAATACACATGCTTTATTGGTATCGAATAAACCATTCCATACAGATATTACCATTCATAATTAGCAATCATGAAAGAAATTGCTATAAATATCATAATCAAATATGTATACAATTTTGGCTCCGACCTTTAAATCAAGTAATAAACTTAGTAATTACATAAGATTAATCAAGGTATGTAAGCTTACACACAGGTCACCATTCAAAATGATCAAGAAAAGAAATCTTCAATAACAGTCACAATTTTTGTTATTTTGTTTTTACTACTTTAAAAGCTAATGTTAGGTATTAAACGACATAAGTCTCTTAAAATCTGTGGATGTGGATGTTTCAAAACTATTAGTCAAGAACTTCCACTGTGTATATTCAATTTGCATTTCACTATGTTTCGGTTGATGCAATATCTTCAATTGTCTTCAGATTGTGAAACAATTTAAAGACAATCTATGGATGATACTTTACTAAAATCTGTTTTCTGCCAGAACTGGTGTCTGCAAATTTCCACAAATGATTATAATCATATCATCTACCAAAGGTACCAAGGCAATGGGTAGAGGAGTATTTAGTATGTTGAACATTCTCATTCTCTGGTTTGCACGTTCAATGTGAACCCTAGCTCTCGAAATTGAAACATTTTCTTGTGATTCTGTTTCTGAGAACTGTTTTTTTTCTCAAGAAATGGGGTCTTATCAACTTAATAAAATACTCTACATATTTCATCTATCATAAAACCCTTATCTACCATGATAGAATCCTGCCTTGATTGCAATTTATTTATTATATTACTTTGTGTAAAAATTGCTTTATCTGAACTTCTTCCCCCATAACTTTTGGACACAAATGTAATGAGTCCAGCTGGACTAATACAAGTCATGATTTTTGAAGTTTGCCTCCCTTTATAATGTGAGTATGTTCGTACACGACAGCATAAATATTTGGGTTTTTCAATTGGTATTTCTAAACAATCTATGACAACTCTTACATGTTTAAATTCACTGAAACAAGTAGTCATATTTTGTTGGCATGTTTCAAATGAAGGCCAATAAATACAGGGTTTCAAGATTTTTGATATGTTCCCCACATACTCAAACAAAAATTGTTTTGCATGATGAGGCAGAAACTTGAAACAAAAAAGATAAAACGTTGAATTTCATTGCCATTTTCACTTTCATAAAGGTCAAATATATTCTGTCTTTAATGGATAATTTATGTTTTTTCATATCTGGATAAAATTTTCCAATTTGTAGTGAAAAAGAGTCTAATAATTCAAATGAACGAATACCTGTCAGAGCATTTAGGTGATTGATTTGTTTTACAGTAGAGGTAAATGTGAAAATATCACCACTGGTAACTTGCACTTCTTTATCCTCAAATATTTTGGTTGGTTCACTGTCTTCACTGACACCACACAAATTTAATAAAGTACCAACAGCTATTTTCTCATCCTCTGACAAGTGTTGATATAACACAGGCACTTCTTTGGTTTCTAAATCTTGCATTTGTAAGAATTCACTTTGTTCTTGACATGAAGGAATATCACTAGTTGAGCTTTCTTCCGCTTTTTGTCTGTTTTTGAATCGTTTACTACGTTCAGTTGAACCATCCTGTCTCCTACTCCTGAGATAAAGCCTTCTTTTGGGTAAATTTTGGGATGGTACAGCAAATTTATTTAATTTTGGTTGCTTCAATGCCACACCTAAACGAAATAAAGGTTGAGATCATATTTAATTTGTTTGGTCTCACAGTGCCTACCTTTTGCACGATAATCGTCATTTGTAAAATGCTTTGAGCATACACGCATGCTTTGGGTCACTGGTTTGCCCATCAGCAAAACCTTTTCCCAGGCCTTTCTGATATCGATTTCTTCCTCCTAGCCTAGTGAATTGATGACCTTTACATGAACACCGCTACCTTTCTTAGGAAAATAATGAAAATGTACGGTTCTATCAGCTCCTTTTCTAGAGTGACATCCATATACACAACAATTTGTGTTGTGTTTCGTTTTCGGTCTACTTGACGACTTGGATGTGGATGGCACAGGCGTAGATGCCATTTTAGCAACCAAATTTTAAACAAATTATGGGATATTAAAAAAGACTAACAAGTCAACAAACCACTTCGCATAAACTTTATAACAAAGTAAAATGGCTCGGCATAGAATATCAATAAACTAAGAGGAATACTCGCTCTCTTTAGTTCATATTCGTTCCAGCAGATGGCACATCTCCCATATGAATACATGCATTTAAACTTCTACGTGTGTATATTACGGCTAAGTTAAAGTTAAGTTAAAGTCTGCATGAACCCTTTACTCTCTGAAATACGACTGCTCATCACATCCTCTTCATTAATCTACAACAGAAAAATATATGTAAGAAACATATACATGTAATACAGGACTGATTATTCATTACAATAAAACATTCATTTGACATCAAAAATATCTTTAAAATCCCAAAGCTAAACACTAAACAAACTTATTGTTTCTATAGAACATATATAATATAATGTAGAACTGTAATAGTCACGTAGTCATGCTGAAGAGCATCAATATCCCTAAAGCGAACCAACATTTCCACACCACAAATTACTATAATGAACAAAGATCTAACAACTTCTGTCACTTGTGCTAACAATAAAACAATATATGTATAACAACTTTATTCGGTAATTCTACACGGCAACAACAACCACTGACGATGACAGTTGTTCTCACAGACTGTTGTTCTATCGTCGTTGACTGTTGACAGTATTGACAACAAATACCATAACTGCAGATTATCAGATTTTAAGTGCAGTGTTACCACAAGAATTAAGCACAGATTATCAGATTTTCAGTGCAGTGTCGCCACAATAAACCGTATTTTTTGACTTCTTTGCAGTTTCTGTTCTCCTAATACAAGTTACAATATTTCTAAAAGCCAGCTCCAAGGTTGCAAGATCGTCTGGTAGCAATTACCGTAGAAATGATAAAAATTATCATATGCCAGGATTCCGAGAGGGGCAGGCCTCTACACGTGATATTTAATCGAAAGCAAAAAGAAAAAATATGACACTACGTCGTTCACACTAAATATATACCAGTTTAAGTAATTTCTCTCTAAAGCGCCACAATTAAGTGCATCCCAAAGATTTCAATTTTTTTTCAAAATGAACATGTTTTCCGCGCTTTTTATGTCAATAATACAATGAAATATTTTGATCAGATTTACAAACGATCCAAAACTCTCCTCATTTAAATTTTTGCAAAATAAAAAAACGTTCAATAAAAGATAATTTCTCTTAAAATACCGTATGTATGTATGGTATCAAAAAAATAAAGGTTACCTAATTAAAAAATATAAATAAAAACAAATAAATAAAAGCTGTTTAAACACAATATTCCAGTGAACACAAGGAATCTTGAACGTTTCCAGTACAACAAAATAATTAATCAGAGTTCGAATCTGATTAGATCGTCACAAATGTTATTTACTTTTTGTTGCCTTTTGAAAATTTAAATTTAGTTGCATCGCCATGTCCATTTACAAATTGAGATGCAAGTATGCTCTTGCCGTTATTCGTTCCTACTTTAAATTTTTTCTGACATTCGTTTCCATTAAATCTAGTATAAAAGTCATACGATAGCTGATCACTATGGTTTTTCGTACAATAGAGAAATTATCATACGTCTGGCAAGCCTGGCCAGCTGTCAGTCATTCAACAGATGGATCTCTTCTGAAAAGCAGCATCTATTAATACATTCGTTAATTTAGTCTGTGAATTTAGTCTCTTCATGACGATTGTCTTGAAAACATGAAAACTGTATAGCATTTTTATCAAATTGAAAATCTGTACAGTACATATATATATATATATATATATATATATATATATGTGTTCGTGTTCCATGGCAAGTGACGCAAATGAGGGTTGACTTGACATCAAAGACGATAGACAGTTGTTCTATCGTCCTTGTTTGACATGGACGTTATTGGTATATCTAGATATCTACATATATTAATTTAATTAACCTGATAATCGGTTTGAATTTGTATTAGTGTTTGTTTTTCGGAACTACCTAAAATAAAAAGAAAGCCAGATAAATTAACCAATATGTGGTAGATTACCGTGAATATCATCAGCTACTCTGTGTGAAGGGCTTGATTATGCTTTCCTTTGGGAAAAGAATTGAGGTGAGTTAGATTGTTTATGTTTGATTTTAAGATGCTTTCACACAAGAATTGAATGAAAGCATACAATAAAATAGCATTCCTTATTTTGCAGGACTACGAGGTCCATAGTTTATTAGGAAAAGGAGGTTTTGCGTCTGTGTATCATGCAAGATGTCTAAAAACACATACAGATGTAGCTATAAAAATGGTAAGCTTATAATAATATATTTGAATAGTCAAATTAAAAGTGGTATAATTTTCAGATTGATAAAAAGCTTATGCAGGCCACTGGAATGGTGAATAGGGTTAAGCAAGAAGTGGCGATACATTCAAGACTAAAACATCCATCTATATTGGAACTGTATGAGTGCTTTGAGGATATAAACTATGTGTATCTTGTCCTAGAGCTTTGTCACAAAGGAGAGTTGCAGAAATATATTAAAGGCAAAGTAGGTAGCATAATATTTTCCAGATTTTTTTTACCATTTGTTTGCCCAATGATGACATAATTATAATCTTAATCTTTTTCAATATCAGTAAAAGTTTGAATACATCAAGTATATTATGAATTTCATACCAGTGTTAAATGAGTATTAGGGCTATTTCCCTATACAACTATGTAACATAGACTTGACTGTATATGTGTGTAACATATCCTGTGGCTGTCACCTTGATTCATTACATTGTATATGGCTGCTAACCACATACACATATGAAAGAATTTTGACTGTCTTTGGCTGCTTTGGCAGCCTCTGTCAATGAACAAAACAGGATAAAAAAATCATGTAGATTGTAGATGCTCTTACTTTGGAGAACATTTACTGGACCATTCTATCAGGCATACTCAACCAAAATGGGTCACAGTCTATTGAGGAATCAGAAATACATTAATCTTTCACCTAGAAGACCCACTAATATATCATTTACCACACACAGTCTATTTGATATATTGATTTTTTTGTATTTACATTTTCATTTTTGTGCTTTGTGTGGCAATGGAGGGAACTCAGTTCTTCCTGAAGAAGTTCATGATGATTTTTTATTTATATAGTGAATTTAATTGTTGGCTCCTTATGGTTTATTATACTACATATATTAATGTAAATAGTAAAAAGCCAATAATTAAATTCTCAATAGAAATAGATAATGACCAGATTATTTCTTTTGATGGGGCAAACAGATCTCCACAAACCCAAGCATCTTTTATTTGAAGAAACAATTCATTGAAAACTCTCTTTACAGCAACAGTTATCCTTAAGCATTTTTCAAAATTAGAAAGACTTGTCTCTCCACCTGTGACTCAAAGACAACTACCAACATCTACTGGCACTCTTTGTATATCTACCATATATAAGAGTATTATCCAAAACTCTCGGTAATGTTGGCAGAAACTTTAATATTATAATTGCTTTTAAGACAAAGAATATAATTAAGATCCCTCCTTTGTTACACAAAGAAAAAAATAAAAAGGTATACAAAACAATCAATATATATCAAATAGACTGTGTGTGTGGTTGTGTGTGTGTATGGAAAATGCTATATTGGTGAGTCTTCTAGACCTATACAGTATCTAAGAGCACACAAATTATATAACTAAAGCAGCACCCAGTGAACACGCTTGAGAAGTAGAGCATAGAGTAAAATGGGAGAAGTGCCCAAAGAGGATCATAATTTTGAAAGGCAGGTCAAATAATCTTGATTGATGATTGTGTTTCTAGTTCCTCAATAGGCTGTAACCGAGTTTTGTTAAGAATGCTTAGTGGAAAGATTTCGTAAATGCTCCTCAAACCTACGGATGTACCTTTAAAGTTTTCATCCAGATTTCTTATGGTTATTCCTTAGATCTCATATTAGGGTATTGTGTTGCTACCGTGGAATTGCACTGCTGTACTTTATCTCATAGAACATACTGCTTTGTGGTACTTGTGTGGCAATTCATTATTTCCTTTTTTGAATGAATCAAAAATTAAAACGCACTATCTGTATTTTAGCTCTTGAGAATAGTTCATTCTAGGTCATTGTTGAATACAAAATTATTCCCCGGAGATATTTATGAATTCCAAAAACAATGTTTTTTATTCTGTTTTGTACGTCTATGAATGCTGCCAAAATGAGTAACTTCACTAGGGTACTAAATCTCAGTAACATATAGATGAGTACATAGGTACTTGAAAAGTTGGAAAAATATGAGTTTGAATGTATCTTGTTTTTTTATAATATAATTTTGTAGATAAAATTGTATAATTTGAACATATGGTTCACAAAAATTAATCGTATTTGTGTTGTAACAATTTTATTGGAATGATTGAGGAGTATCACCAAGTGAGAACAACTACATTATATAAAAACTAGATTTTTACATCATTTTGGAGTGCTAAGATTTACTTTATTTAAAAAAGTATGTGGTTGTGTATTGTTTTTGGTGAAGGTTTCATATTGAAAATTGAAATGTAACAATTCATTTGTTAATGACATTACATATTTTAATTGTAATATATGGCTCACTGAATGTACAAGTTTGCCAAAATTTGTCTACGTTATTAAATAATGCCTAAGTATAGTTTTGGATGTGGGTGATAGTATGCAAAATGCTGGTTACACCTGGGTGTAAATATGTTTTTCTTCAATTGGCAGGCTAGCCTATAGTGATAATGTGCTTATGGCTGTATATTATATTCCAGTGTATACCTTTTGCCTTATAGTATTTTTAATTGAAATTTTGTTTTAATGGAGTGCAGTGGATAGCAGTTTGGATAAAAGTACAAGTTACTTTGATTTTCGTTAACAGAGTTACTAATCACCCAAATATTTTCAAATATTTTGACAAATATGTTTGCCATGCCTGATTTTATTGCTTGCTTTTGCTGTCTTGTAGTATATTTATTTAGTAGTCAATTTAAAAGACTGATGATACTTCAGGAATCAAATAAATGGTGTGTTACTGGAAAACAATTCTCAATAGTGATACTTCGTGTAGAAATTGCACAATTATATATGAAATTAACAGTATCATAGAAAACATTTCACTACTTCACCACAGTCATTCACTATTATTATAGAAGTAAATAATATAGCTCTTTAATCTTGCTTGATATATTTTTCAGTAATTTTATTGCTGCTAAGGCATGGTAATGTGAAACTTAGTTGAATTTATTTACTAATGAGACAATTAATGGATCACCAATTCACAAGATAGATTCTAGAAACTATATTGGCTCATTAATTTTCAATTATTTGTGTGTTTCTTTAGGTACTTCCAGAAAATGAGGTTAGCAATATAATGGCTCAGGTTGTTGAAGGCATAAAATACCTGCACTCATACAACATCTTACACAGAGACTTATCTCTATCAAATCTGCTTTTGACAAAAGATATGCAAGTGGTGAGTATGTACCATTATGTATCATTACTGAGATTTACTTATATTTATCTGTTTATTAGAAAATAGCAGATTTTGGTCTGGCTACTCAACTATCTAGACCAGATGAAAAGCACATGACTATGTGTGGGACTCCAAACTTCATATCACCTGAGGTAGCTTCTCGTGGCTCCCATGGATTGGAGGCTGATGTGTGGGGTCTTGGGTGTCTTTTGTATACTTTGCTGGTGAGTAAGTTGTATCTTTTATTTTGTAGTGCATTCTTATTGTTCTTATCTCAAAAGAAATGCCAAAAATTATGATTCAGACAAATTCATTATTTTTTAATATATAAAGGTAGACAATAATTTATTCAAGCCTCAAGATTCAACAAAATCATACCATAAGTATTACACACAGTTTTCTATATGATTTGTGAGGGGTGCTCTATAATAATTTAAGAGATGCTGATTCATATCTAGAAATCACTATATTTGTAATATAATTGGATTCAAAAATAAACGCTTATATTTATTGATATTCAACTATTTAAAGAGGCAAACAAATTGCAACGATATTTCTATCCACTTATCTGATCACCTTATGATTACTTAATGGTTGAATCCGTGTTCTGATTCAAAATCCAATGTCGTTGAAAATGTGCAATGTAGCGAAAATGTACGGCTACATCCCATCTACACGTAACGTTTTGAAAAAAAGAATTTGTGAATATGAGTGCTAATTACAGTGTACAGATTGATATTTTCCGATAGTGCCTATAATACCATATACAAAATACTTTTTTTTTATATTTTCAAGGTTGGGTCACCCCCATTCGACACTCCTGCCGTCAAGAGTACTTTGACAAAGGTCGTTCTCTCGAACTATACCGTACCGGATAATCTGTCTTCCGAAGCGAAGGATCTGATAAAAAGCCTCCTCCAAAAGAACCCGAAAGACCGCATCACCTTGGGCCAAATTCTCGAACATCCTTTCATAAAGCGGAGCAGGAATGTTCTTTCCCATTTGGTCCACGATAGCGGCATTCACACCATGTCCAGTAAACGGGATGATAGTGCATTTTGTGAAGCCGGATCGCTACACTGCAGTTGTAACCAGCACATAAAGAGGACGAGTAGCGATTGTGGCAATCCTCATGTTTCTTTAGAAAATGGGAGGGTCATGAGTTGCGAAAGTGAAAGGTAAAGTTTACTAGGAACGTTTACTAGGTTCCAGTTATTTTTTCTAGTATTGATGTTGAATGGCATCTTGGATGGCGAGAATTTAGGACAGGCAATATTGACATAAGTAACTACGAAAACATTGGCATTGGCATGGATGAGAATCTTCTTTTGTCTGCATTTAGCTGGAGTTGTTTTTTACCTTTCAATAAATCTTTTGATTTTTTTTTCTTCGTGACATATATGTCACGAAAAACTATGTCACTTATGCCCGTCGTTGTCTGTTCGAGTATCTTTTATGAAGCAGTTATATCATCTCAATTCAAATTTTCTAGTTTTCAGTGCGTCTTGCGTCTTGCAGACATAAGATAAGTGGAAGAGCGACGTGGGTCTGTGGTTCAATCGAACCTTGCCATTTCATCGCATACTTTTCATCTTTTTTGTATATCCATGTTATAAACATTCATGAAAAGAGGTATACATATTTATGTATATTGTATATGCTCTTGCTTGGTGAAAATTTTACATCATACAGATAAAATAATTGTGTAGCAGGGAATCTAACACAGACCCCTTTTTACACTTATAATGTAGAACTGATTAGTAATCGTTCAACTAATTACAGTTGTCAGGTACCTATTTATATTTCAATATAGATGAAAAAATACTAAAAAACTTTACTACTGTGTAGAAAAACCCAGAGTTATCAAAGTAACAAGCAAGTAAGCTATTGATTTTAAACATTCACTTCATAGTGATCATGTATACAGCAGTTGATATTATTAATAGCAATTTCTCATATTTAACAGACTATGTGGGTATAGTAATACACCAAGAAACCAAAGTCAGGGTTACTGTCCTACCAAGGTTTGCAGCTATGAAGAATCAACTAGGCCACGTCAACGGATGCTGAATAACTATATGGAGATTGACACCACAGAAACTAAGGGATATAAATCCCAACCAGAACGAAAAGGTCTAAGTCAATGCAGTGATAAATGTCAATGCCCAACAAGCGCTCAAGGAGGTAAGAGAACTAGAAGCCTTCTATTCTCAAATAGGTCAAAGTGTTGAAAGGAACATTATCCGAATGTATCAAGAAATGGTGTTGCCATTATTAATGATTTAACAAAGTCGAATTGTTTGACACCTTGGACTGCCTGATACTGGCAATATATGGGCCTACGACATCTATCAATAACGGTGTACTAATTTACAGAAACATTTCTTGTCATTCGAAAACACTTTTAAGATGCATCGTCACCAGCATAATTCACGTCAGAAGCTGACGACTGATACTGTTTGTAGTTTTTTGTATATATGTGACAGGCTATAGACATGCATGTTATATCATTACTCGTAGATTTGATTTTTTTAAAAACTTTATTTATTGGACTGAGGCTTCAGTCCTTTTCTTGTTACAAATTTTACTTAACTAATGACATTAACGAAAGTCTAACGGGTATTGGAACTAAGCTTAACGGCGCTTACCGGGTATTGAACACGGAGCTAGGCAGCAGCCCCTATTTAGACTATTGCTAGAGCTTACAGAGCATCTGTGCAAGGGCACACGTGGCTGAGAACAAAGATGCTCTGTACGCTGTACTATCTGAGGAAGTTGTTATCTTTAGCTGACTGAATGTCTGCTGCAACATTGTTGCTCATACTAGAATCATTGTTAGAAAATCATATAACATGCATATTCCATCTTTTAACTAGACGCGTCAGCCACTGTTAGTTTTTGGTCCGTGATCAAAGGGATTAATTGTTTGACGAATGCTCAATTTGAATTTAGTTTTGCAGCGCATGTTCGGCTGTCTGTCATAGAAAGGAGTAACCAATCACCTTTTGATTGTCATGAACTCAGAAAATTCGAATAACTGTGGGCATGGCTTGTTGAGAATTTGAATATCTTCGAGTTAAATTCTGCAGAAGTTGAAGCACAAAAAAAAATTAATTGTTTATCGGGAACGTTCTGATGCGAGCAATCGAAAACTCGTATTGTTGGCAAAGTCAACGCCAAACGCTCTTGTGGTGATATTGCTTCTCTCAACTATGGAACTTTCTTTTCCAGCAATGCTTGGCCTACCCAAGCTCGTCCAACGCATCGGTCATTTTACGGAACTTCCGCGTTTTTCAGTAACGATGACGATGTTTCTTAGTTTTGTTTTATTTAATAAGTTTGTATATAGTAATGACATGCAATTTCCGCCATCGCACAAAAGTGGACCACCCCGTATCATGTATTCGCGTGTGTGTGCTTGCACAATATAAACGTTGCTTCGAGCGCGAAGAACGCATGCCTTTAGAAATTCCAAGTAGTTAGGACTATTTGATAGAAAGGCGTTGATGTGCAGCTTCACTGGTAGCGACACATCGAGACGACGAGAAAGTGCTATTACACCCTCACATGGTATATATAAAACGTACTCCCTCCTGTCTGTTGCCAAGCTATACTGACGAGCCTAGGCGATAGATAAAACAAGCATGTCTATAGCAGTTCGCATGTATAGTGGTATACATTTGGTGTGTTGAAATTTATCATTTTTACATCCGAGCACCCAATGCATACATCAAATAACTCCTCGCTTTTACTGGAACTGAAAAGAACATGAATGGTCAGATAAATTGATGAAGTAGTTGCTTTGACGGAGATCCTATCTTTTTTATAGTATGGTGACGAACAGAAATAAAAATACATAATATCTCTCCAGAAACAGGTCACATTTTTAAATTAAAATCGGTGGAACATTTGTTCTCCATTTGGTATAGTCTACAATCCATAGGATGCACATTTATTACATACATTATAATGTTTTCATTGATGAGAAATATCTTTGAAGAAGGGTAAAACTGCAATCAAACACCGTTCTTGCTAAGTTCGCAATCCACTATTCCAAACACCGTACAGCCAGCATATAAATTCACTCGGGCATAAGATGATTTGTGTGTTAGTTCTCTGCAATCAAATATGAAACCCCTCAGTCGATCGCGATCGACTGATTCAGCACTATGTAGCCTTTCAATGGAATGTCGGACATTTTGGATACCTTTACAGTTTGTGCAAATTAATCATAAATGTATTGAATTTGGACAGGTGGCAGTTTCAACTATGGAATCAACCATCCCCTGTATTCTCATCATTCAGATCCTCCTTACAATGAAGCTACTGGTAATTACCTCTACAGCCATACTAATAATGTCCCTCCTAAACAACAAATGCGCTGCTTTGGCATTGAAAGTGATGTTGGTAGAAAGGAAGAATATATTCGAAGAGGCGCCAGTCGCGTTCCAGAACCGTATGATTTACCATTGAGGATTATGAACGAGTTAGCATCGAGATAAAATTAAAAAGAACAATTTTTAAAATGTATGTACCGATATTACTATGAAACGCATTCGATTTCCTCTGATAGGGACAGTCTGGAAACCAACTATGTGAAGCTTATTGTAAACATTTGTGCATGAAGCATTTAAATCAGATACTTTTCTTCCGAATAATTTGATTTAGAATTGCAAGTTATTATCCAAAAGAATCCTTTTTTGCAGATAAAAAGTTGTGTAATTAACACACAGTTTCACAAATTAAATTATTTTTCTTTCAGTGGCGCGTTTCGATTTATATTCAAATCATCGTCGGACTGTCAAATCTTACACAAATTTTTATCTGCATGATGGAAGAGTTTCAATAAGTGAAAGCATCTACAATCTACACAATCCTTTTTCTCAAAAACGAATCAAAATCAAAATAAATTGGAGATTAAATAAATCAATACATGATTCACGACTTTCACTTAGTTTAATGTCTAGGATCCTTTTTTGTTGCTTAAAACCTTTTACCTGATAGATTTTGAGTAAATCCAGTATAAAGCTTAAATTGAAGAATCAGTTCAGGACACAAAGTATACTTGAGGTATAATATAGGCCAGGACAATCATTTTTTGTGTGAAACTATGATATGTTTTGCAATCTATTCATAAATATTACTGTTATAAAAGACATTTTCACAGATTTTTGTTTCAGGTTTCAACACTGCTCTATTGGTTGTAATGTTATGTACATATCATGAATTGAACCATTTCATATGTTGATGAATAAAATCCCTATTATACTTATAGGCATTTTATTTATGGTCCATTATTTTCTAAATGGGAGGATTCGTATAATATGAAAGAATATGAAAAACCATTTGAATTGATCAAGTTTATACTGGACATCTTTTTCGTCTGGCTATAATTTTTTATAAATCTTTTCTCTGTAAAAAAGCATTATTTTTATGATAACAGTCAACTTCGTTTTAGTCTGATAAAGTTTCATATATTTTTTCACATTATAATTGAAGAATGCAAAAACATGCTGCAGCCTATACTTATATGATTCTTGTATGAAATGTAGTAATATTTGAGAGACATTTCATTTGTTATGCTATAATCACAACATTGTTGAAGGGCATTTAGACGCGTTTAATCATTACTGTGAAATTAATGAAACCTGTAAAACATTGCACCTTTCATTGCAATGTAGATATAATATTGCAGCAGCCAAATTTTATTTAGTGGTCAGCATCTATTAGTACTAACTAGCTTCACTAGAGTACTAGTTCGATCAAGAAAGAAGAACCAATAATGTCGCTATGTATTAAACTGGGTACTATTATAAAATATGTTTATATATATATATATATGTTTATATATATATATATATATATATATATAATATTTAAGTAGAAACTCACAGATGTCACTAATCGGAAGATTCATATTTTAAAAAAATTTGAGTTGAGGATGACAAAAAAACAGGAACGGGTTCAATTATTCAAATAACTATTTGAATTTTCAACCTTTTTTCCTCATTACTTCTAATAAAGTGACTGCAGTGAGCTTATTTCCCCAGATGTTGGTGCAAGGTATGCTAAAAAGGTGTAAAGTTTTTTTGTTTACATATAATAATAATAATAATAAACTCGCCTTTATTAACAATGCACAACATGTACATATAGTGTGGACACTTGTGGCGAAGTTTAGCTATCAGCTACTCTTACACTTAACCACAAATATCACAGTTATAAAGATGTTACAGACGTTGGAACCGATTCGTAAATAAAATAAAAGATTTTAACTGAGCAAATACACAAGATGAAAAAAATATTAATGTACAGATGGGCACAACTTATGACTAATTATAATTAAAGCAACGACACAAACGTTTTACATGCTTCCTAAAGTTATTAAGGTTCATATTTTTGTAAGATGGACTCAATGAATTATATAACATGGCTGCATTATATGTGAAACAATGCTGAAACACAGATGTGCTATGATGAGGAATAGTAAGAGTACATGCATGCCTAATATTAATATTATGTACATCACTCCTGAAAATCAGTTTCACTCTCAAATATATCGGTTTAGACGTTAACAACAATGTATAAATGAATACAAGGTAGTGGTATTTAACCACCTGAAATATGCGTAGCCAACTGAGTCTTTCATATGCTTCTGATATGTGAGCAAAGCGCCTTACGCCAAAAATGAATCTTACACAGTTGTTTTGAACGTCATGCATCCTTTTTTTTATATCGAATGGAGACAGGGATAATACATGATGCTACAGTAATCAAACACAGACAAAACAAGAGACTCGCAAAGCTTTTTTCTTAATTTGAAATTAATTAATGATTTGTTAGCATAAAGGGTACGTAATCTAACATATGTTTTCTTTAAGTTTTCTTCCACATGATCTGTGAATCTCAAAGAATCATCAAATACAACCCCCAAAATTTTAATTTTTTGGGAGAACAGTAGTGTATCAGTGCCAAGTTGAATATTAATTTTTCGTTCAGTGCCCATTTTTCTCGTGTTCGAACAAAATAGCATAACATTACTCTTTTGTGCATTAATAGGCAAATTATGATTGATAGAAAACTCACAGACCCTCGTTCAAATCAGTATTTGCCTGATCAGCCTCATCGGTGTCGAAATAGTGAATAAGCTGAGTATCGTCAGCAAAAGACTGTACTTGTGAATGAGTTACATCTAAAGGCAAATCTGCAGTGTATATCAAGAAAAGCATTGGATTCAAGACTGATCCCTGAGACACACCTGGGGAAATTGATTGGAAGCTAGATTTGTTTCCATCCACCGAAACACACCGAGACCGCTCATTCAAGTAACTAGAAAAGAGTGACAGAGCAGTTTTATCCAAACCATAATATCTAAGCTTGGCGATCATCAGTTGGTGACTTATCTTGTCAAACGCTTTGGAGAAATCGAGCGAGAGTAAGGCTACTCCCATTTTTTTGTCTATGTTCTATTGTTCATTCTTTGCAGATACCAGAATAAGATATGGTTGATCAGTGGCTTAGATCCCTTTATTCTGAATCTAAATCAAATAGCAGAAAGCTTTCCTCCAGTATCGAACACGGATATTGTTAGCTACCTAGTGCTCACTCACAGCTTTTACACTAAAGAGCAAATGAAAGCCTTCAAGAGCCTGCAAGCCTATAAGTACCTTGAAAGGGGTCTTGTTAGGTATTTGGGTGTCAAGTTGTACGTGATTTTTTGTGATAGTTGGAAAGGTAAGATTTTTCTCAATATTAAGATTGAACAACTGATAAATACTGACTTTTGTAGGTGAAGCATTCTTTGAAGGCCTCTCTGCAGGCATCGAATGTTTGTTGTATAGCTGAGAAAAGTGGAGCCATCTGTACTGCTTACTGTACATGTATGGCAGGCAATAGTGAAGTTTGCAGCCAGGTTGGTGCAGTACTGTTTGCAGTTGAGTATATGAACACAAAAAAGAGGCAATTTCTTGTATGGATCAATTAGCTTTGTGGTGTGTTCCTTCAGCATCATCGCAAGTACCTATAGTACCTGTTAGAGAAATGCAATGGGGCAAGCTTACAAATTTGTCTAGTAAGGAAGATATACTGGTGATTTGTAATCCAAATTTTGTTGAGCTTAGGATTAAAAAAATTATCTCAAATCTGTTGTTTTACTCATATTTTTATTAGAATATTTTCTCAACCATCTTTAATATTGCTTAATCTGCATCCAGCTTCTGAGAAAGCAGTTTCAAATTTGTATAATCTGTTTTGTTCAGTGAGTGTGTGCATATTTAGTTTGTTTGTTTTGTTTTAATTGCTGTGAAAATGTAGCATTACAAAGCAGTCTGATTATGGTTTAGATCAATAAACAGAAATATTGTTTTTGAAGTTTTTTTTATCAACTGATCAGTTTATAATTAAATCACTGTAGGCACAGAACATTGTCAGACTTTCAAATTTGACTGTTTACATAGGCTACCTAGGTAACTTGTAAACTAACTAACTGGATCCTGTCATGAATATTAACTAGAGTTCTCAAACCTGGCATTCAATTTATCCTGTTTAGCTATTGTTCCATTTGTTTTAAATCTAAATTATATATATATTTGCAAATATACAATTTTTGAGTGAATGAATTTATGAATTATATGAATGATAGACATAAAGACGTTTTATTATTATTATTAAGTTTCACCAAGTAAAATATATAATCTAAATGGTTAATCATTTGTTAAACTCATAGCATTCTCTGCATTGTATATTCACAGATCAATGTTCTTTCCAAATCTATCACTGCACAGTTCACAGACAATTTTGGAAGTTTTGCTCTTCCTTAAGTTGAACTTTACAGTAAAAGGTTTTCGTGCAATTAGTGGTAATTGAACAGTCAAAAATAGTTTGTTTGTGGTTTGTTTATTTGTATGAGACTCTACAGACCTACGAAATGACTTTGAATTAAATTTTTGAACTTGTGGAAGTACAACTGTTTTGAGCAAGTTTAATCAGTTATTATCAACACTTATCAAATTAAGATTAGACTTGCACTTCAAGGACTCAGCATACCATTTCAAAATTTCTGCCACTACAGCATCTACATATTTTATAAATATTATTCATGTTTTGTATAAGCCAATGAAGAATGAAGTCATATATATGGCCAAGTTGCTCAGTTGCGCAAATGAATATACCAACATGTTTTAAGAAGGTATTCCAAGACAAAACAACAGTCATAATAGATTGTTTTGAAATTTTTATAGAAAAGCCCCCTACTCTTTTAATCCAGCAACAATGCTGGTCAAATTATATGCACCACCAAACAGTTAAATTTTTAATTAGGATAACACCACAGGGTTCAGTTTGTTATATAAGTGAAGCTTGGGGTGGATGAAACTCTGACAAGCAAATGGTAGAGCTGAGTGGTTTTTTGAACATCAAACCTGGAGATGTTCCAGCAGATAGGGGCCTTACTATCAAAGATTTTTTGGTGTCCTTTGGGCAAAACTAGTTATACCTGCTTTTACAAAATGGAAAAATCAGTTGTATCCCATGGAAATAGAGGAAACCAAACAAATTGCCCATGTTCGAATTCGTGTAGGAAGAATCATTGGTATGATGAAAAATAAATTTAATATCTTTAAGGGTACTATACATATTAGTATGTTAAGCATACAGAATGATGCTCTTAACATTATAGATGAAATTATTACTGTTTGTTGCGCTTTGGTTAATTTGTCAACCTATTATTAGCCGTCAAATGTCTGACGAGCTTGTATGTTTATAGCAATCAACCACCATTTTTCTTAAACCATGTACCTTTTCAATCCTCCATAATTAGAGAAACCTCTCAAAAATTGTTTAAAGTGCATCTTAATCAAACTGTAACATTTACCAACTTTTACCCTGCAGCCTCAATGATTTCTATGCTTGATTGTTGTTCATAAATAATTTGAACCTATCCACCCCTCTATATGAATATTTATAGAGCAAAGGGTAGTTTTTTGACAATTTTCTTTCTTTCAAGTAAATCTCAATGTATTCTATACATTTTTACTCAAAAGATTATCATAAAAACATTTTTTGTTGTTGAAAGCCTTCAAGATTGGCAATAAACATTAGTAAACCCTTGGCTGTTAATAACAGTGCCTTGTATGTGTTGACTTTTCTAAATTTTGACCACATACCAAGAATTTCCATACTTCTTATAATGTATTATAACAATAATACAACTTTTTATGTCAAGCCTTTATTGATATTATAAATGTATAATTTATTGTGCTGTACTTATTGATAATCCAGTTTTAATCATATTATTCAATTTTGTATATAACAATAAGTGTTTATTGCAAATATATATATATATATATATATATATATATTTGGGAAGTTTTAAATTCCTTATTTAAATAATGCTGGTAGATGGATTGACTAATAATCCCCCACTAAATTCAATTAAAATGATTGTTACCTTTAACTGCACTCACCCTGTATATGTACAAAAAGCGTATACATAATTATGTATAAATCCAAGTATTATATTTAAAAAAATGTATTCACATAAAATATAGTGGATGTATAACTACTACAATACAATAGCTTGTTTATGTGTAATCTACAATGAACAATTATTTCAGTTAGGGTTTATGTGATTTTTTTGTCATTTGAAATAAATCTGTCATTAAAACATCTGGTTATTATTTTCGGCTGTATACTAATCATCATTATTGCACAAAAACTCAATGATGGTAATGCCACAGGAACCATAAAGAGATAGACATAATTAGCTATTCAGAAAGACGATTTTTGTTTAAGTTCTCAATTTTTAATATTTAATAATAACTTTATTTAAAAACAGTACAATTACCATCATAAGGAATGTACATTAAATGACAGTATGAAACATCAAATGAGTTAATGCTGTTGAGTAGATATTATAAATGTTAAAACAATTGTCAATAGAATTGCATAAATGAACTCCATTACATGAGTAACCACATTCAAAAAGAGAAGTTAAGTGCTGTGGTATTCATACTAGCCATTTCTTATAGTTTTGTTATGATTGATTGAAACTCAATCCTTCTCTAAAATATTCTGGTTCAGAGGTTAATTTATGTACACAACTCAAGGATATTCTTTTAATTGGAAGCTAATAAATATTGAGATCATAGCCACATATATTTTACATTTAATGTTTAAATGATATTGTCAGTATTTTTTGTTAATAAATGTCTCATCTTCCACATGCATTGCAATACCATGCACAATTTGGTGTTTGAAGTAGTTCACACATTCAAATTGAAATCACTGCTTCTCACACTCATCTGACTCACATCTTATCATTGGCCTTCCATCATCAACCCCATTGTAGCTCCACCAATGGGAAACAATGTCTCCACGTTATCTTAAATGTGAAAAATTTCCCCAAAAGTTCAGGCATTATTACTTCCTCATGGAAGCTGAGTGCGAGTGGTCTTTCTTGATTCCAAAATTCATGGTCTGGCAATATTCTTTGTTTAAAAAATATATCAGGACCCCAAATAACAAAATCACAGTACAATAGCTCTGTACAAAATATTTGAGCTTGTACTCAACTGCAAACAGTACTGCACCAACATGGCTGCAAACTTCACTATTGCCTGCCATACATGTACAATGAGCAGTACAGATGGTTTCACTTTTCTCAGCTATACACCAAACATTCAATGGCTGCAGAGAGTGCAGAGAGGCCTTCAAAGAATGCTTCACCTACAAAAGTCAGTATTTATCAGTTGTTCAATCTTAATATTGAGAAAAATCTTACCTTTCCAACTATCACGAAAAAATCACGTACAACTTGACACCCCAAATAACTAACAAGACCACTTTCAAGGTACTTATAGGCTTGCAGGCTCTTGAAGGCTTTCATTTGCTCTTTAGTGTAAAAGCTGTGAGTGAACACTAGGTAGCTAACAATATCCATGTTCGATACTGGAGGAAAGCATTCTGCTATTCGATTTAAATCTTCATATTTCAAAGTAAAGGGATCTAGACCACTGATCGACCGTATTTTATTCTGGTATCTGCAAAGATTGAATAATGGAACATATGTAAACAAAACAACGTTACACCTTTTTAGCATACCTTGCACCAACATCTGGGTGTTCCGCCAATAAGCTCTTTAGATATTCACTCTCCATTTCACACAAAATACGATAACAGTCTGGAAAACACAAAAAACACGGAAAAACGCTAAGAAAACTTGCTAGAAATTATACCACAAAGGATATTCTTACGGCGCTGTCACCCATGCCTGCTCAGCCGCCATACTGAATCCACAAACTATACCCTGATTCCTGATTGGATCAGTGGATCACGTGGTTTGGATTCCCTACCCTAATAGGTCAAGGCGACCACAACGGCTACAGCACAGACGTAAATAATACTTGTTGCACTTTCTGTTATCCTAATTATGGCCAGCCGATTCTATTCAACCGACAACTAACTCATAAAAGCCAGAGGGTATGAAATAGAATAGAGATGCGCATCTTAAAATAGTAAATTATAAAACATCGATTTTTTTTGCATCGATATTGCTTTTGCGATGTTTTTATACACCGATGAAGTTAATTCAACGGAATTTGAATTCTATTTTTGTTTCATAGAGCTAAAATAATGCATATATTAATTTTATCTATTTTTCAAATGATCACTATTATTACTTCAGACAAATGAACAATAGGTTCTATGTACGTGTATGTGAGATTACAGAATATTATGTATCGAGTCGCCATCTAATACTAAAGAAATATCCGTCGCATTTAGCTTCCTAGCATGAGACTTCACCACAATATTACATAAATTGTTCCACGAATGTGTTTATTCATATTTTATTCGTTTGGTGACACCTCACTAATAAATAATAGTTCTGGGGCTTAAATCCTGGAATATTATGATTATGAAGTAATTGAGGGTATCTTATTACGCTACTCAATATTTGTTGATGTGTTGGCTTTTTGTGCTTAGATAAAAAATTATTTTACACGTTATTATTAGTCATGGGAACAATTATTTCCTATAAGTATACAAAACAGGTCTGCACCCCTACGTGTCTGGCTGATGGGACTACGTCCCAGTGCCAATACAAAAAAAAATAAGATAGAAAAAAAAAGCTCTGCACCCTGGATCACACATTTATTTGCTTCTTTCAGTTGGATGGAGATAATAAATATAGATAATCAAGTACTATTCAGCTACTTAAGAAAGACGTCAAATAGGTTAACTATGTATTTCACGTGCAGTGATATCAGCTAAATGAAGTTTTTGATAGGATTTTAAAGTTGTTGATCCACTTGAAGTTTGATGAATGAATTATTTCTATTCATGATATGTAAATTTTTTAAATCTTCAGAATTATAAAAGATTTTGTTTCTCAGTATTTAAATCTCTTTAAAATTCTCTTAAAAAGACCAACAGATCTAAAATTTGTCACAAATCTTGATTTATAACCTGATAACATTATATGGTAAATATAGCGTCAACCTATAAGGCCATTTTTCAAGGTCAAATCAACTCTTTTGAATGGATTACCCTATATTTCATTACATGTTCTGATAGTTCTAAAATTCTTTAATTTAAAATGCACAATGTATTTGTTTAAGTAGTTAACTGCTGAATATTCACAATCAACAATTATCCAATTTGGATAATCTAATCATATTATCCATTTACTATGTTTTCATTGCGAAATTTTTTTATATATCGTTGACTTGATTCCGATGTTTTTGTGATACCGATGTTTAAAAACATCGCAAAAGTACCATCGATGTCAAAAAATATATCCATGTAATAAAACATGGCTAAGGCGATATCGATACAAAAAATCTATATTTTATAAAAAAATCACATCTCTATACAAGACACAAAACTGCTCGGTGCTTGCTCTCGTGCGCTTGCGGCTTTCCACAATATGACATATGATATGACAGACGACAGAGCTTCAAAAAGTTTAAAAAAACTGAAATAATCAACGAATAATATTGTGATAATCTTATTAATTAATTTAATTGTTTCCTTTTATATATCACCACAGTTACATTTATACATGTTTGTAAAGTCTTAGCAGTATCGCAAAAACCATACTAGCGTGATGTTTATATTTTTATAGTCCCACAAAACTACTTGTTGGTTGTGAATGGTCTACAGAAATATTGCTATATTGAATCCTTTTTATTTTGCACAGTGTCTAATGTCATGCTGGAGTGTTGAAAAAACAATTTCATTCAAGCAACCTTTTCGATAGCAGAATATTATCTGATGGCATTAATGTTAGTAAAGATATTTTTTAATATTTCAAATCATAATTCAAATTATATCATTTCTTATTTTTATCTGACTAGTGCTGTGGTTTGCTTCTGTGATTAAAAAGCTTCTCGTACATAGTCCGTGGGTTGTAGTGAGTTTTGACCCCACATACTCCATACCAGTGAAACTTCACCGTTCTCCGTCAATATTCATGGTCCCCCGGCCCTATGCCTAACCTTAACCTTGTGGCAGCCGATCATTGTGGGATCATTCCATATTTGACGGCTTCATAATCTCATTCGTTTGATTTTTTTCCACTTTTTTCTATATTTTTCAAGCTTATTCGAATAAAACTCTACTACTGTTGTGTACCTGGATGCCGAATGATCAAAAGGTGAGTCTGTTGTAATGTTAGAACAGTTCGTGATTTGTTTCTGACTACTTGTGTTGTGGTTTGTGTCTGGGAAACTGGGATTTACTTTGGCGATTTTCCTCTTTTTTCAGTGTTTTCCAAGCTTATACGAGCAAAAATTTACTACTGTTTTATATATGTATTCCAAAGGAAGGCAAATAATCAAGACATGAGTCTGATTTATTATTTAATCGTATATGCTAGGTATTTATAATAAAATTTGTTTCTCAATTATTCATAGTAGTATTGCAAAAAATGTTAGCTGTGTATTTTTTTATGTTTTACTGACAAATATCTGCAATCTATATGATGGATTTTTATAAGAGATTATCCAGAAAATATGAACAGGACATTTTAGATAATACCACATCTTTGATAGATGGCAGTAATGTTAGGAAAGATATTTTGAAATATTCCAAAACATATGTTTTTTTGTTTCAAATCAATATCAAACTAGATACATTTGGGTTTCTTGTTTTGTTTCAACTACTTGTGTTGTGATTTGTGTCTGGGAAACTGGGATTTACCTCAAAGATTTTTCCCCTTATTTCAGTGTTTTCCAAGCTTATTTGAGGAATAATTCACTATTGTTTTGTATATGGATTCCAAAAGACAACGAATGATCAAGACATGAGTCTTGATTTATTATTCAATAGTATATACTAGGTATTTATAATGAAGTTTGTTTCTTATTTATTCAGACGATTGCACAATAACTGTTTGCTATTCATGACACATCTGCAATCTATATGATCGATATTTGTAACATATTGTCCTGAAAATATGAATGGGAATTTGCTAATATATTGTGTAACAATTGTTCCAGCTTTCTCAGTTGTGGCTATGGCTTGTAAAATGAGGGAATTCTTCAAAAAAAACATTCAAGCATTTCAAAAATCCTTATCAAGTGTGTGATCAGCATGTCTCTACACAGACAAGTATACCAGATGGAAAAAGAAGAGTAGGATCCAACCTAAAGGCAGATGCAGTTCCATCCATTACCTGGACAAGACAATTTGTTTGTCTATTCTACTAGTAGTCTGGAATGATAGTTGTAAGTATATGCTAGGTATTTAAAATAAAGTTTGTTTCTCATTTATTCAGAATATTGCACAATAACTGTTTGCTGTTCATCTTCTATGTTTTAATGACAAACAGCCGCAATTTATATGATGGATATTTATAACAGATTGTTCTGAAAATATGAATAGGAGTTTGCTAATATATTGTGTAACAATTGTTCCAGCTTTCTCAGTTACGGCTATGGCTTGTAGAATGAGGGAATTCTTTAAAAAAACATTCAATCATATCAAGAATGCCTATCAAGTGTGTGATCAGCATGTCTACACAGGCAAGTATACCAGATGGAAAAAGAAGAGTAGGATCCAACCTAAAGGCAGATGCAGTTCCATCGATTACCTGGACAAGACAATTTGTGTATTCTACTGGTAGTCTGGAATGATAGTTGTAAGTATATGCTAGGTATTTATAATAAAGTTTGTTTCTCATTTATTCAGAATATTGCATAATAACTGTTTGCTGTTCATCTTCTATGTTTTAATGACAAACATCCACAATCTATATGATGGATATTTATAACAGATTGTTCTGAAAATATGGATAGGAATTTGCTAATATATTGTGTAACAATTGTTCCAGCTTTCTCAGTCAATGCTATGGCTTGTAGAATGAGGGAATTCTTAAAAAAAACATTCAATCATATCAAGAATGCCTATCAAGTGTGTGATCAGCATGTCTACACAGGCAAGTATACCAGATGGAAAAAGAAGAGTAGGATCCAACCTAAAGGCAGATGCAGTTCCATCCATTACCTGGACAAGACAATTTGTCTATTCTACTAGTAGTCTGGAATGATAGTTGTAAGTATATGCTAGGTATTTATAATAGTTTGTTTCTCATTTATTCAGAATATTGCATAATAACTGTTTGCTGTTCATCTTCTATGTTTTAATGACAAACATCCACAATCTATATGATGGATATTTATAACAGATTGTTCTGAAAATATGAATAGGAATTTGCTAATATATTGTGTAACAATTGTTCCAGCTTTCTCAGTCAATGCTATGGCTTTTTGAATGAGGGAATTCTTCAAAAAAAACATTCAATCATATCAAGAATGCTTATCAAGTGTGTGATCAGCATGTCTACACAGGCAAGTATACCAGATGGAAAAAGAAGAGTAGGATCCAACCTAAAGGCAGATGCAGTTCCATCCATTACCTGGACAAGACAATTTGTGTATTCTACTGGTAGTCTGGAATGATAGTTGTAAGTATATGTTAGGTATTTATAATAAAGTTTGTTTCTCATTTATTCAGAATATTGCACAATAACTGTTTGCTGTTTATCTTCTATGTTTTAATGACAAACATCCACAATCTATATGATGGATATTTATAACAGATTGTTCTGAAAATATGAATAGGAATTTGCTAATATATTGTGTAACAATTGTTCCAGCTTTCTCAGTCAATGCTATGGCTTTTTGAATGAGGGAATTCTTCAAAAAAAAACATTCAATCATATCAAGAATGCTTATCAAGTGTGTGATCAGCATGTCTACACAGGCAAGTATACCAGATGGAAAAAGAAGAGTAGGATCCAACCTAAAGGCAGATGCAGTCCCATCCATTACCTGGACAAGACAATTTGTGTATTCTACTGGTAGTCTGGAATGATAGTTGTAAGTATATGCTAGGTATTTATAATAAAGTTTGTTTCTCATTTATTCAGAATATTGCATAATAACTGTTTGCTGTTCATCTTCTATGTTTTAATGACAAAAATCCGCAATCTATATGATGGATATTTATAACAGGTTGTTCTGAAAATATGAATAATCCATAATTTCATTTTTCACTTAAATTACCCATACAGGAAAACTACAAAGCTGACTTGCTGCCTGAAAAGGAAATAGTAATGATTTTTATATACATAAATTTGATTGTTTTCTTGTATTCTGCATCATTCTATAGAAATGAAACGGGTCAGCTAGCTTTTTCAGGTACTTCCAGAGATAGGGTTATTATAATGATTGATTGTCCTATGATTGGGAGTAAATCTCTTCTCTTAATTTGGTTAATGGTCATCTATTTGTAAGCGAAGCTGTATTTATATAATGTGGGATTTTTTTTGTTTGCTTTTGACACTTTTTTCTGCCCTGAAATTGTACTGAGTGCAAATTATCACCAAAGACTCTGAGCTCGTGGCATTTCAGTGCATATTCGACAGCTATCAACATCTATGGCACCCAAGTGAAAAATCTATGGCTTAAAAACTTATTGATTTTGTATTTTTTCATCTTTATTTTTTTGAATGTTCAATTCTTTGTGGTAGTATTGTCTAAATTGTAACATATTCAATTGCATATATACAAATCAAATCGCAGCATGGATGATATGGTACAGAAAGTGCTAATTTTGAATCAACTACTAACATCCTACCGATTAATAGTGCTTTATAGGCAAGTTTCATAGTAAAATTTCAATTAAAATACCGCTTTTGTGATAAAATTTCAGCGTGAAACTTGTGTCTACAGATACCACTATCTCAATCAATAATGTGTAGAGGTGGTGTTGCTACAAAGTACTATAAATTGATTTGATGGAAGAGTTTCACCAAGTCAGCACATAAATATATTTAGGACATGATGCCCCTGTGATTGTTGGAATGGTTTAACATTGCTTTTGCAGACGTGGGCTGGAAGCTCATAATTATCAAGAAAATCATATCTCAAGGAATAAACTAGTTTTGCTTTACATATTTTTGGAGTATTGAAACATTTCAATGGAAATAAACCTTTTACCTCAGATTTTGAGGAAATCCAGTATAAAGTTTGTTGAATAGAAGATTCAGTTCCAGTACACAAAGAACACTTGTAGTATAATATAGGTCAGGACAATCATTTTTTGTGTGAAATTAGTTTGTTTTGAAATCTATTTACAAATATCTCTGTTACAAGACTATTCACATGCAGACATTAACACTGATTTTTTTTTTTCAGGTTCCAACACTGCTGTAGTGGTTGTAATGTTATGTACATACCATGAATTAATTACACCATTTTATATGATCATTTATTAAACCCATCAGTGGCGGATTTACAAATTTTCCGCCAGAAGGCTCAATTTTTGCCGCACCTATTGACCTCTGAAATTCAAAACCCTACAAAAACAATGAAATTGCAACTTCATCATTTGTAAACTAGTGTAACAGTTTCTAGATTATTCTTTCAAGCCACAATTTAGTGAAGATTACTCGAGAAATATTTTTTGGGTATACTTTTGTGCTAAAAAAAGTTCAATCACGTACTAATTGAAAAGTAAGGTAAGGTATGCCTTCAAATTTTCGAGACTCGTTTTCTCTGGGGATATAATTTCTTTTATTTCTTTAAGACAAAAAAAAATGAGCCATATTTGCTGCCCTAGGCTCCAGCCTACTCCGCCACTGAAACCCATTATTGTACTTATAAGTATTTTATTCATAGGTCCATCATTTTCTAAGTGTGAAGATTCTTATGAAAAATATGAAACCATTTAAATTGATCATCCTTTATGAATCTTATTTCAGATATAGTTAAAGCATTGTTTTTATTATAATAGTCCAGACAATTTTCTTTTAATTTGATAAAATTTCTTATATTTTTTCACATTATAAATCACATATCACATAGATAAATGAAGAATACATAGTGAAACCTATAACTGTATGAAATATTGTAGTAACACTTAAGAGATATTTCAACATTTTAGATAATACCACAAAGTTACATTTACACATTTTTGTAGTGTCCTAGCAGTATCCCAATAACGATACTAGCATAATGCACTTTATTGCCATATTTTTGTAGACCATTCACAAGTAGCTTTGTGGGAATATAAAAAAAATGCATCCTTTTTATTTTGCACAAAGTGTCCCTTATATCATTGTTGAATGTTGAAAACACAATTTCAATGAAGCCAACTTTTTGATAGATGGCACTAATGAAGTTTGTTTCTCATTTATTCAGAATACTGCACAATAACTGTTTGCTGTTCATCTTCTATGTTTTTATGACAAACATCCGCAATCTATATGATGTATATTTGTAAGATATTGTCCTGGAAATATGAATAGGAATTTGCTAATATATTGAGTAACAATTGTTCCAGTTTTCTCAGTTGTGGCTATGGCTTGTAAAATAAGGGACTTCTTCAAAAAACATTCAAGCATATCAAGAATGCTAATCAAGTGTGTGATCAGCTGTCTCTCCACAGGCGAGAATACCAGATGGAAAAGGAAGAGTAAGATTCAACCTAAAGGCAGATGCAGTTCCATCCATTACTTGGACAAGATAATTTGTATATTGTACTAGTAGTCTGGAATGATAGTTGTAAGTATGTGCTAGTCATTTGTAATGAAATTTGTTTCTCATTTATTCATAATATTGCACAATAACTGTTTGCTGTTCATCTACTGTTTTAATGACAAACATCTGCAATCTAGATAAAAAGTTGTGTAATTTACACACAGTTTCACAAATAAAACTGGTTTCCTTTCAGTGACTGAAAAAATGAGCTCAAATATGATAATTATAAACATTATATCTGACCATGTCATGTAATTAGAATAATAATAAACTAAAAATGCCAGCTTGCACGGCATTTGAATTGGGGTAAACTCAGTATCTACAAATGCTCCGATTACCTGAGCTGCTTAACTACAATATTGAATAGCATATTCTCTATTAAAATCAATGGATGTCCTATAGAAAAATTGGTAGTTATCGCTAGCCTAACAACAAACATGTAACAGCTGCAGCCTTTGAGAAGTGAATTCCAATTTATCAAAATTGAAACCATGCTGAGCATTCATGAACTTGGTAATTCAAATAAAGACAAGTATGACAAATTCTATTTGAAATTTAGACATATAAAGATAATAAATTTTGTCTTGTTTTCGCTACTTAAAATAACTTCCATGCTTTCTAAGAGGTATGCTGAAAATGTTCAATACGAATTACTGATGACCTAATATATGCAAACAAAACACAAATATATTGACAGAGCTGTGATAAACAACTCTAAAAAGATGTAAATCGTAGATACTAAATTTTTGCTGAAAAGGAAAGCATTTAAATCAGATAGTTTTCTTCCGAATAATTTGATTTGGAATTGCAAGTTATTATTCAAAACAACTTTTCTTCCGAATAATTTGATTTAGAATTGCAAGTTATTATTCAAAACAATCCTTTTGCAGATAAAAAGTTGTGTAATTAACACACAGTTTCATAAATAAATTTATTTTTCTTTCAGGGACGCGTTTCGATTTATATTCAAGTAATCGTCGGACTGTCAAATCCTACACAAATTTTTATCTGCATGATGGAAGAGTTTCGATAAGTGAAAGCATCTACAGTCTACACAATCCTTTTTCTCAAAAACGAATCAAAATCAAAATAAATTGGAGATTAAATAAATAAATAAATGATTTAGAGCAAACGAGCGCGTGGCAAAACGACTTTCACTTAGTTTAATGTCTAGGAACCTTTTTTGTTGCTTAAAACCTTTTACCTCATAGATTTTGAGTAAATCCAGTATAAAGGTTAAATTGAAGAATCAGTTCAGGATTATACTTGAGGTATAATATAGGCCAGGACAATCATTTTTTGTGCGAAACTATGATATGTTTTGAAATATATTCATAAATATTACTGTTATAAAAGACATTTTCACAGATGTTTGTTTCAGGTTTCAACACTGCTGTATTGGTTGTAATGTTATGTACATATCATGAATTAAACCATTTCATATGTTGATGAATAAAATCCCTATTATACTCATAGGCATTTTATTTTATAGTCCATTATTTTCTAAATGTGAAGATTCGTATAATATGAAAGGATATGAAAAACCATTTGAATTGATCGAGTTTATACTGGACATCTTTTTCGTCTGGCTATAATTTTTTATAATTTTTTTTTCTGTAATTAAAGCATTATTTTTATGATAACAGTCAACTTCGTTTCAGTCTGATAAAGTTTCACATATTTTTTCACATTATAAATGAAGAATGCAAAAACATGCTGCAGCCTATACTTATATGATTCTTGTATGAAATGTAGTAACATTTGAGAGACATTTCATTTGTTATGCTACAATCACAACATTGTTGAAGGGCATTTAGACGCGTTTAATCATTACTGTGAAATTAATGAAACCTGTAACACATTGTACCTTTCATTGCAATGTAGATATAATATTGCAGCAGCCAAATTTTATTTAGTGGGCAGCATCTATTAGTACTAACTAGCTTCACTAGACTACTAGTTCGATCAAGAAAGAAGAACCAATAATGTCGCTATGTATTAAGCTGGTTACTATTATAATATATATATATATATATATATATATATATATATATATATATATATATATATAAATATTTAAGTAGAAACTCACAGATGTCACTAATCGGAAGATTCATATTTTAAAAAAAATTGAGTTGAGGATGACAAAAAAAACAGGAACGGGTTCAATTATTCAAATAACTATTTGAATTTTCAACCTTTTTTCCTCATTACTTCTAATAAAGTGACTGCAGTGAGCTTATTTCTATCATAGATCATACGTTCACACTTTTCTACTATTCAATAGCAAATTTTTAAGCTGTCATGTAGAGGAGCAGAGGTATGTTCAACGTGATATCCCAGATAAACGGAATTACGGAATAATCACCCTTGGAATGGGCTCATTTACCCATTTTCTTTTTATTACATTTTATGTAGGGCCATATCATTTTAGACCCTAATGCAAAATCCATCAGCAACTTCGCTGTCCGGCACGAATTCATGAGCGCAGAGTGTCATCATTCATTGTCATTGGCTCCGTCGCCACCTGCGCATAAATAATTAAATACATTATAAGGCTATTTAAATAATAAATAAATAAATATGTTTTTTCAAATCTATGCTACAACATAATACATATGTTAGACATAACATGAAAAACACGTCACAGAAAAAAACATTCAACATCAGGTAGGTACTATTAATACAATTGTACAGTAAGTATAACTTAACAATTAACATGTGGAGGTGAATTCTCTTATACTGTATGGCTCTAAATGTACCAGATATTTCCATAATACTTTTTTGAAAGACTTTACGTTCTGTATCTGTTTGATGTGTTCAGGTAGTGCATTAAAGAGTTCAATACATTTATAATGAGGGTGTTTTTCTGTGAGTGTGAGCTTGTGTGTTGGGTATATGACTTGCTGGGCTCTTGTATTGTAATTATGTTCAGTAGCGTGGTCAAACTTATCTCGATGTTTTAGGAAAAAAATCAAACACTCAAATATGTACAAACCATACACTGTCAATATCCCTTCTGATCTAAATACATTTCTGCATGTTCCATTATAACTCTTATCATTAATTAATCTCAAGGCTCTCTTTTGAATTACAAAAATGTCCTGAATATTTACTATGTGAACCCCAAAACATCAGACCATATTTCATAACAGACTCAAAATTGGCAAAATATAATATTTTCAATGTTTTTTTATTCATATATCTTCCAATAACCCTTAATCCATAACACACTGAACTCAAATTATTTGCAACATTTCCAATATGTACTGACCAATCTAAAGACTCATTTAGATGAATACCCAAAAACTTTGTGGTATTTGATATCTTTAGTTCATTATTATCAAGGTGTATGCATTCAGGTTTATGTATACGAGAAGGTTTTGTTTTGAAGAGTATAACATCGGTTTTGTTTTTGTTTATCAACTTGTTCTATATGCACCAATTGTTGATTTCACCAAAGTGTTCATTTGCATTGTCTAATAGTGTTGAAAGTTCCTTATTTCCTATAATTAAGTTTGTATCATCAGCATAACTGATTATTTCAAAATTTGGACTATCTGCTGAAGAGTACATGTCGTTGATGTAAATCACGAATAATACTCGGCCAAGAATACTACCCTGAGCTATACCGACACTATTTACTACTATACTAGAACTGTATATTTTCCCATTTTTGCAAATATTTACTTTTTGCTGCCTATCACTAATGTAAGTAGATATCCAGTTTAATGCTTTACCTCCAACACCATATAACTGAAGTTTCTGTAATAAAATATTCCTATCGAGGCAGTCATATGCACGAGATAGGTCCAAGAACAATCCAAATGTAATGATACCATTTTCTAGATTCTGTAGAACTATTTGGATAAAATCAAAAATTGCTGTTTGTGTGGATCTGCCTTTGAGATATCCATGTTGATTTTTTGCTAGGATATTGTTTTCTGTGAAGAAGTTTACTAACTGTTTTAACATTGCTTATTCGTAGAGTTTAGAAAATCCAGTCAAAATGTGTATCAGCCGGTAATTTTCTATGAGTGTTTAGTCTCCTTTTTTGTGTACTGGTTTTATAATAGCTGTTTTGAGTCGGTCTGGAAAGATCCCATGTTCAAAAGAATTATTAATTAAATAACTCAGTACTTTCTTGGTACATTATATTGATTTTCTAACCATGCTTGTTGGAATTTCGTCTATGCCGGCCGTATGTTTATTTTTTATTTCTTTTCCTAATTCGCAAATTTCTTCAGGTGTTGTTGGACGTAAAATCATTGACTGCGTATTTTGCACAATATTACATTGAAAATTTCTCATTTCCAACTTTTTCAACATGTTTGGAATAACTGATAGGATATATGCATTATACCTATCGGGCAATTTTTCAATGTCCAATATGCGTTGTATAACTTGGCTTGTGACTATAAATGTTAAACTTTGTTGTGACTAAGGATAAAAAACGAATTATATTTAAGTACTGCCTTGTACCTGAATGTACAATCACTTCTGTTGAAACTCCTAATAAACTGTTCATAACATCACCAAAGGATTGGGGAAGACAACTAAATATGTCCGTGAATATAATTTTAATATAAGTATAGTAGGCGTTTTATGTGTAAAAAAGGGACAGGCCAAGAAATAATATAAATATATCAAGTTTAAACTTTCACTTCACAACAAATGATTTAATTTCGAATGGTCATAGATATTAATCACAACAAAATCAGTAGGTGCTCAATGCTAAGAGTAACTAATAGTGTATTCTAAATATTTGTGCGTACTTAATTGAAAGTTGAAGAATTGATTATATAATTCAAGGCTATATAGGGTGATCCGTTACACGTATAATCACTGTTTTCTTTTGGAGATAAATTTTTGGTACAAAATGTGTAATGTTTAACATTATTGGATAAATGTACATGGTGTTACAAAAGTATGTTATTTTAATATAAGTTAAACACTGTGTTTTGTTATGTGTATAGAATATACCGTCTTATTGCTTCCTACGATTTAAGCAGACTAATTGACAAAATAGATAGAGGCACAAAAATATAAGTTTTATATTCTAAAAAATGTTTTCATTATACGCACCCAATTTTTTTGAAACTGGAAAAAAGTAAATTATTAGAATATAAATTTAGTAATCTCCTACTCCAACGGATACTTGAACTTATTAGTAACTAGAAAACATGCGGAATTTAATTTTCATATTTACTAAAACGATTACTAGCCTACGAAACCAGAGACATAAAAATGATACTAGAAACTATATATATTAAAATGGAATGAATCCAAAATATTTTAGCTAGACTCAACGGAAAAATACCAGAGGCTTAGAGTAAACTCTCACTTCTGATAACCTGAATACTCTTTTTTTGCCATAGACTTTAGACAAAAATTGATTTGTAGTTAGAGTCTCTCTAAGTTTTATTTCTCACATCAGTTTTCTGGTTAGTTCTGTTCGTAAAATATTGTTTACTTTGACCATTTCAACTGCCTTCCCAATACAGTTTGTCTTCTATACACAACAGTCTTTGCCAATCATCTGTGTTTGGTTTCAATTTTGTAGATAAACATTTTTAGTTGCGTTTGCAGGTTTATATGCTATTTTGCGTTATGTGGCTTGAAACATTTTTCTATACCACTGTTGATCTGGGAGATATAAGGCAAAAATAATCGAGTTAGAAAACCTGAGAGGGTAATTCATTTTCTATCAATGCGTTTTTAACCTTTTTTAAATTATTTGGCAGAGTTTTTGGCTCAGACAACATAACAGCTCTATCCACACTTCTTTTGTACAACTTTTGCACAAAATACCTATGGTTTAGATATCTTCCAGACCATATGTTCTTTGTGTACCACTTTTTTTGGATTTTCCCTTCATTGTCATAGGAAACTTAACTGAATTCATTTATCTATTTAAATCTCTTTCAAAGGTACAAGCTAATATTTAAAGTAGTGTACCCTAACAGTATAATTGGAAAAGCTTAACCGTCTTGAATTGTTTATCATTTTTAGCATTGACAATGTGTCGGATGTACATCATCACCCTGTACATTAATCCAGGTGATAAATTCACCTAGATCCTGTTTGGTTTTATATTGTATTTTACAACGACGATAGAACTCTATCGTCAGTGGTATTTTACTTGTCACCAATTGTTTTTTTCCCACTTCCCTACAATTCACTAGGATTTTATCAATAAACATTTCATTTTCATATCATTAGCAGAAGAACTATATTCTCCTAGATACTTAACTGTTTGGTTTTACATTGTATTTTACCTGTCTTTTTTCCCACTTCCCTACAATTCACTAGCATTTTATCAATAAACATTTCAGTTTTATATCATTAACAGAAGAACTATATTCTCCTAGATACTTAACTTTTTGGTTTTACATTGTATTTTACTTGTCTTTTTTCCCACTTCCCTACAATTCACTAGCATTTTATCAATTTACATTTCAGTTTTATATCATTAACAGGAGACTACAAGATATGCTCAAAATTCAACTATATTTCTAAGGTGGCTATTTGGAACTAAACTAAATTATGATTTTGCCTGTAACATGCTACTGAATTAAGGATGCTTTACACTTTGTTAATATGTTTCAATGTTCACATGTACTTGGGACATGGGTATTTATTATAGACCTATCACATATTTCTGCTACATTTCTCAACCATAAAAATTTATCCTTGTAACAAAATTTATTGTGAAACGTCAATGTTAATCCATTGTTTAGATAAGAATAAAATAACTTGAACACAGTTTCACAAATAAAATTCTCTTCGTGTGAAGAATTTTGATTTATCTGTAAATCATTGTCTGACTTTTAGATTTGACTGTTTACTTTTGCTACCTAGGCTACTACTCATCATCTAGATATTTAGGTTCTATAATGAAACTAGAGTACTCAAATCTATTTATCCTATCTAGCTATTGTTCTATTTTTTCAAATATAAAGTGAAATGTTACAGAAAATGAATCTTAATTACAAAATTGTATTCAAGTATATAATTTTTAGATGAATGATGGAAGAGTTTCACCAGATGAGATCTACAATCTCACTGGTTAGACCATTAGTTGAACACTTGGCCAGTGACAGTTTTACCTAACTTTGGGCCCTGGGCTCTCTAGATTTTGGGCCTACTTCATTGATTTTCTTTATCAGTTTACTAACAAATAAACACAAGCTTCATTATTGATATTTATCATAAGAACTATACAATATATTTTTGAAACCAGATTGTTTTTGAAAGATGGGTAAACTAGCTAACTTAACTTATGTTCTTAATTTATCGATTACTATGATGCCCGGGCCCTGGGCACTAGCTGCAAGCGCCCAGTGGATAAACCAGGACTGCTCCTGGCATTTTGTTTATCGTATATTCACAGATCAATGTCTTTCCTTAACTATCACTACATGCTTCACAGACAATCTTGGTTTTTATGTATTTATACTTCAGTTGATCTTTACAGTAAGGAGGTTCCAGTTTGGCTCCATCTCTTTGTTGCAAATGGCTAATTTGATTTGCTCTGGCCCATGACATCTATGAGATACCCTTGTTAATTATATTCCTTCAATACTGATTATTCAATTATGCACCACTTCAACTATCTGTATTTTGTCTATGGCCTTTGCTGAAGACTCTGACACAATGTTCTATATGATGTGCTGCTCTGTCACCAGATATTGATATAAATTTCTTTTACATACACACATATTGTTTTCCCATCCACGACCTGTTCTATAGTGCGTTACTTTCGGAGTACCTACCTGAAATATTGCAAAATACATCCTGATACAGAACTGCTACATCACCTCATTCCAGGTAGGGTAATGTATCGTCTCGAAAAACAATAAACCCCCTATGGATGATGTACCGTTCTTTGAAATAAATTACTTAGTATTGGTGCAAACTACAGAGGTTGTGGCACCTTGCCTTTATCAACACTCTGTATGTAATAGTCACGTAGTCATGCTGAAGAGCATCAATATCCCAAAAACAAACCGACAATTCCACACCACAAATTACGATAATGAACATACATCTAACAGCTTCTGCAGTACAATCACTTGTGCAAAAAATATATAACAGCTTTATTCCGTAATTCGTCACGGCAACAATAACAAATACCATAACCTCAGATTATCAGATTGACAGATTTTGAGTGCAGTGTTACCAAAACAATTAAGCACAGATTATCAGATTTTCAGTGCGGTGTCACCACAACAAACCGTATTTTTTGACTTCTTTGCAGTTTCTGTTCTCCTAATACACGTTACAAGATTTCTAAAAGGCAGCTCCAAGGTTGCAAGATCGTCTGGGAGCAATTACCGTAGAAATGATAAAAATTATCATATGCCAGGATTCCGTGAGGGGGAGGGCTCTACACGTGATATTTGATCAAAAGCAAAAAGAATAAATATGACACTACGTCGTTCACACTCAATATATACCAGGTTTAAGTAATTTCCCTCTAAAGGGCTACAATTAAGCGCATCCCAAAATTTCCCATTTATTTGTACATCTTTTCCACGCTTTTTATATTAATAATATAATCAAATATTTTGAACAGATTTACAAACGATCCAAAATTCTCATTTAAATTTTGGCAAAATAAAAAAACGTTCAATAAAAGAAAATTTCTCTTAAAATACCGTATGTACATATATGTAAGGTATCAAAAAAATAAAGGTTACCTAATTAAAAAATATGAATAAAAACAAATAAATAAAAGCTGTTTGAACACAATATTCGAGTGAACACAAGGAATTTTGAACGTTTACAGTACAAAAAAATAATTAATCAGAATTTCGAATCTGCAATTAGATCGTCATAAATGTTATTCACTTTTTGTTGTCTTTTGAAAGTTTCAATTTAGTTGCATTGCCATGTCCATTTACAAATTGAGATGCAAGTATGCTCTTGCCATTATTCGTTCCTACTTTCAATTTTTTCTGGCCTTCATTTTTATTCAATCTAGTATAAAAGTCATACGATAGCTGATCACTATCCTTTTTCGTACAATAGAGAAATTATCATACGTCTGGCAACCCCAGCCAGCTGTCAGTCATTCAACAGATGGATCTCTTTTGAAAAATGGCATCTATTAATACATTCGCTAATTTAGTTTGTGAATTTAGTTTCTTCATAACGATCGTCCTGAAAACTGTATAGCATTTTTATCACATTGAAAATCTGTACAGTACATATATATATATATAAGGCCATAAAACATATACACTGGATAAACCTTGTATATTTGGTCCTTTGCTGTTCTATTATTTCTGTAGATGACAGTGTTCGTGATCTATGGCAAGTGACGCAAATGAGGGTTGACATCAAAGACGATAGATAGTTGTTCTATCGTCCTTGTTAATTAACCTCAATAATCTGTTTGAATTTGTATATAAGTAGATCTTTGAATGATTGAATTCTTATATAACTTATAATGGACTAATAATTAACTAGACTGTAAATAGGAGTAGTCAACACATGTTTGCTCCTTGTGTTTGCGAGGAGTCATTAAAATTGGTTTGTTGAAACATGTAAAGATTAGCTTGGACATAACAAGGCAATTGCACTATATAATAATGTCTTTATTGTGCTATTCATAGTACAAACGGCGAAGTTTAGCCTCAATGGCTACTCTACTTAACCGGTATATACACAAGGTGGCTTTAACATCTTCAACTGAGGGAATATGCCCCTACATGATTCTCTGAATCCCATTTCCTCTATATACCTTACTGCACACTTCTGCAAAATGACTATAGTTTCCATATGATATGAAGTTCCCCACACTAAGAAATCATATGTCACTCTGGCATAAAAATTAGAATAGTAATAGGCCATTAGCATATGACAATTAGCAATTCTTGGGAGTCTATGCAAGGCATAACAGGAACAAGATAATTTGCTTGCAAAAGATGGTACATGACCAGGTCAGCATTATTGATTTGGGAGCTCAGTTGTGCTTGAGACTTTTGCAACACTGTTACCTTCTATGTAGATCAGATGACTTTCAGGGTATGTTGATTTTCTGAGTGTGAAGCTAATATAAACTGTTGTTATTGTATTCAAAGACAGTTTATTAGCTTTGATGTAGTGATTTTATTTATTTGAAGGAGTGCATGCAGGGAAATGTCATCAGCTTAAACCAATGTAGAATCTGTAGTCACTGAGAGTGCCTCATTGATACACATAATAAGAACAGAGGTCCCATGAGTGATTGGTGCGGGACTCCTTTTGTATGGGGTGGCATATTTGACAAAATCTTTCAACTCTACAAACCGTTTCTGATCTTGTAAATACGACTGTATTCAATGGAATGTCTTGCCTCTGAACCCATATTTATATAGCTTATTCAACAGAAGACTTTTGTCATAAGTGTGTAAAGGCATTCATATGTGTGTGCCATGGCATTGATTAGATGAAACATATATTTCATGTTATCGTTCTCCAACATAAACCAGCAACAGCAAAAACAAACCAAACTAATATCCTATTTTATTTGCAGCTATTTGGCAGAAGGATGCTCCATGCAGCAAATTGCCTGGGATTATTATGTGGGCATATCAACAGTGTATTACATAATAAGGGAAACCTGCAGTGTACTGCAACATCTGCAACCCCTGTAACTGCCAGAGCCCACCACTGACCACCAGATCAAACAAGTGTTCTGCAGCACATGGAACATGCCAAATTGTGTGGGGGCTTTAGCATATGTGAAATATCGTCATATGAATTATTTAAATCTAGGACTAAGAAATATTTAGTGCAATGTTGTTTTTATAGTGTAAATAGTTTTTAGATTATAGGCATCAAACCAGGTTTTTAATGAACTAATTTCAGATGGTGCCAAATATATTACTTATTATTATCCATTTTTAAGTTCATTATGTAACATTTCTAGCAGCTATGAATTCACCTATACTAGATGTATGTTTTGTGATGAATAAATAATAAATAAATATACAGGCACCACCACATAGTGGTAGTGACTATATTCATTATACAAAACAATTTACTTTACTATTGATGGCTACGTGTGATGCAAACTATAAATTTACAATGGTAGATATTGGAGCAGCGGGATCCAACCACAATATCTTTCATGCTCTTTTTTTCAATTATTTTATCATATATATGTATATATATATATATATATATATATATATATATATATATATATATATATATATATATATATATATATATATATATATATATATATATATATATATGTATATATTACATACCGGTTTCAAAACAAAAATCATATTTCTTTTTTCATGTATAGTGCAGAACATCGAGCACTTACTTCGCTGTACTGATAAAGGTAGTTAAGTGTTTAAGAGTAGCCTAGGCTAAACTTCGCTGCCTTTGTCTCTCATATGTACTCGTGAATAAAGATGTTATTATTATTATTATTATTATATTTTGGAATTATCTTTCAGGAACCTTTGGGAGGTTTTTGTTTTTTCATTCCCTAATATTGCAAATGTGCCATCAATTTTATAGAATAAATGCTATAAAAACATGGTAAATCGTTTTATTTTCATCTTTTACAAAAGCGTTTTGTATACCTTTATTGAGTCGTCGAGGTTTTTCTAAATAACAAAGTTACTTTTGCTTGTTTGGAGTGTTTGGCGATATATTCCAAACTACCTTTAAACAAATAACCTTCAAAAACTCCGCGTTTTGACAATTGATTTAGGCAACCGTGTCGACACTGCCGTGTGTCGTTGAACTTGCTGTGGTTCATTAAAAACGTATGTAATCCGACGTACGTCCTCAATAAACTAATGTCATTATTGGTGCCAGCCAAAATGTATAGAGTTTAGGTTCTTTTGTCTTATATATTCTGTGTTATAAACTATTTACACTGCTAGTATAGTTAACTCCACCGTTTATTACTCATGCCCATACGGCAGGTCCACACGGAAAATCAGCACACCACAGGACGACGGGCTCGCAAAAGCAAGATGTGTCAACTTTCTATTGTTGTCTTTTTCTGTTCTCTGTCCGAGTATAAAACAGTGATCACGATTTTCATGCAATCATTTGTTCGTTTAGGGTAATTTCTGTTAATGTATGCAGCACTGGTCGATTGGTACCTTACCCTACGCATGCGCAACCGTTGTATTTTGCTTTAACTTTAAGGTCTTGTTGAACGCTCCCATATGAATACATGCATTTAAACTTCTACGTGTGTATATTACGGCTAAGTTAAAGATAAGTTAAAGTCTGCATGAACCCAGCACAAGACTTGGCGAATTCAATTATCGTTGCGGGCGCTGTCGCATGTAAACAACTATGGCCGACAGCGAGTAACCCTCCTAACCTCGTTCCTAGTTCGCTTGAGTATTGACTGATTTTGCGCTACTTACGTTTTATTTGTTATTGTTGTGATTTATTGACTTTAGTGTTGCGTTAGCGTATAATTTTGTTTCTGTGACACGTATTGGTTCAATAAAAATGGACTCTGAGGTTCCAGAACTATTTCTAAAACTTGCTTCGGCTTTTGCTTATTTAAAAGCAAATGCCTCAAGCAGATGCATAGTTGAAGGAGAAGAAATTTTAAACGGCAAACACGTCATATTAATTGGTACTACAAACCAAACAGACATATGCTTGGAGATATTTGCATTGTGTTTACAAACGAGTGCCATAAAAAGCAATCCACACGAAATAAAGGGAAAGTTATCCATTGCGGATGGTAAAGTTCAAGTAGAGAAATTTACATGCACTTGTAAAGCTGGATTATCAGGGACATGCAAACATGTAGCTGCAGTTCTTCTAAAATGTACCAGGTAATATATTAGTTTATTATGATTTTTGTTCAATTAAAATTATGAATATCAAACTCATTAGCTGATACATACCAAATATGCCACTAAACTCCTTTAGATTTGTAAGGGAGACCTTGTTTTTTTCCAGATAGATGATAGTCCAAATAACTTACCCATGATAAACAAAGGTCCTGAATATATTTTATTTTGTTTCAGATCTAATATTTACTCACTGGAGAAACTATCCAGTACAGATATGAAATGCTACTGGACCAACAAAAAAAAAATTGTTGAGGAAGAATATGAAGCAAAAGCAATACTTGAAACTGCTTGTTTTGCTCATCAAGTGAAAGCTAAAAGTGATCTCACTTTTGAGCAACAACAAGAATGTTTAAATTTATTTGCTCATGTTTGTAATGATTCCAGTTTGGCTTGTCATTTGTAAGTATTTTATATTGGGCTTAGATTTCTATCAATACATAATTTACCCTTCTAGAAGAGGACGCTCGACAGCAACCTCACTTTCAGAGATAAGTGAATGAGTGGCATCTCTAGAGATAAAAATAATAATGTCCCATGCAGTAAGCTCAGAATATTTGTCTTCACTGTATTTAAAAATTGATGATTTACTCATAGGGCCATGCTGCAAAAATATAACAAAGGAGATAATTGATTTGAAGGCATTCAATAAAGCTATAACATCAGCCCAAAGATCAGAGGTTTGGCATCAAGAACGTCAGCTACGTATAACTGGTAAGATATCATGTTACCTCAGAATTATATCACCAAAGTTCTTTGCTTTTCTTAAGCCTTTTATACATTGGAAAAATGTTTTTTTCAGGGGAGCATAGTGCCTTTGCTGATCAAACTGATCAACCATTTATTTTCCTTTGAATTCTTACAAACTAATACTTATTACTAAAGTAAATCCATTGATGTCTTTTAGATCATGTTAATTTTTAACATGCAAAAATATAAATGTAAATATTTTTAGGCCAGTAACAAAAGTTTGAAAAACCTGATTTTTGTTCACTGAAAATTTGAATATTTATGCTTTTGTAGGTTCCAGATGTTATTCCATTTACACATTCTCCAAAGGAGACTGGAAAACCAAAGCAACAAGTTATTTTTGGCCAAAACGTTTTACAAGCAGATAAACTACACATGGCATAAAATACGAAAAAGAAGCACTTGAAAACTACAAAACTGTGAATAATTATTATGTATGTGAAACTGGGCTAGTCATATGCCAGCAATATCCCTGGTTAGCCTTTACTCCTGACGGCATAGTAATGGTCGAAAAAGTGCCAACCAGATTAGTAGAAATCAAATGCCCCTATGATGGTAAAAATAACTATTTACTTGAATTCATTTCAATGGGTATTTTATTCTTCACTAGATTTGTTTTTAGGTATTGAGAATGATGCTATAGAGCTGATCCATACATGCTCATACCTAGAGATAAGCGCAGAAACAGGAGTGACATTGAAGAAGACTCATGCATACTATGGCCAAGTTCAGTTAGGAATGGCAATTCTAAATTTAAAATTGTGCGACTTGGTTATTTATTCCTCCAAGTCAAGATCATTCATTGATATAGTGGTGCCATTTGATGAGGACTTTACAGCAAAAATGTTACAGACTATAACTGAAAAGTTTATTAAATATATGTTTCACTATATAAGTGAAAGGCGAGGAAGATGAGCTAATAAAAATTCATATTCACATATTGTTTATTCTTATCCTTCTATCACATGGATATATATAAAAGCAAATTCCATCTACAAAAATATCAAGTTTACAATATTAGAACAATACACATGCTTTATTGGTATCGAATAAACCATTCCATACAGATATTACCATTCATAATTAGCAATCATGAAAGAAATTGCTATAAATATCATAATCAAATATGTATACAATTTTGGCTCCGACCTTTAAATCAAGTAATAAACTTAGTAATTACATAAGATTAATCAAGGTATGTAAGCTTACACACAGGTCACCATTCAAAATGATCAAGAAAAGAAATCTTCAATAACAGTCACAATTTTTCTTATTTTGTTTTTACTACTTTAAAAGCTAATGTTAGGTATTAAACTTGACATAAGTCTCTTAAAATCTGTGGATGTGGATGTTTCAAAACTATTAGTCAAGAACTTCCACTGTGTATATTCAATTTGCATTTCACTATGTTTCGGTTGATGCAATATCTTCAATTGTCTTCAGATTGTGAAACAATTTAAAGACAATCTATGGATGATACTTTACTAAAATCTGTTTTCTGCCAGAACTGGTGTCTGCAAATTTCCACAAATGATTATAATCATATCATCTACCAAAGGTACCAAGGCAATGGGTAGAGGAGTATTTAGTATGTTGAACATTCTCATTCTCTGGTTTACATGTTCAATGTGAACCCTAGCTCTCGAAATTGAAACATTTTCTTATGATTCTGTTTCTGAGAACTGTTTTTTTTCTCAAGAAATGGGGTCTTATCAACTTAATAAAATACTCTACATATTTCATCTCTCATAAAACCCTTATCTACCATGATAGAATCCTGCCTTGATTGCAATTTATTTATTATATTACTTTGTGTAAAAATTGCTTTATCTGAACTTCTTCCCCCATAACTTTTGGACACAAATGTAATGAGTCCAGCTGGACTAATACAAGTCATGATTTTTGAAGTTTGCCTCCCTTTATAATGTGAGTATGTTCGTACACGACAGCATAAATATTTGGGTTTTTCAATTGGTATTTCTAAACAATCTATGACAACTCTTACATGTTTAAATTCACTGAAACAAGTAGTCATATTTTGTTGGCATGTTTCAAATGAAGGCCAATAAATACAGGGTTTCAAGATTTTTGATATGTTCCCCACATACTCAAACAAAAATTGTTTTGCATGATGAGGCAGAAACTTGAAACAAAAAAGATAAAACGTTGAATTTCATTGCCATTTTCACTTTCATAAAGATCAAATATATTCTGTCTTTAATGGATAATTTATGTTTTTTCATATCTGGATAAAATTTTCCAATTTGTAGTGAAAAAGAGTCTAATAATTCAAATGAACGAATACCTGTCAGAGCATTTAGGTGATTGATTTGTTTTACAGTAGAGGTAAATGTGAAAATATCACCACTGGTAACTTGCACTTCTTTATCCTCAAATATTTTGGTTGGTTCACTGTCTTCACTGACACCACACAAATTTAATAAAGTACCAACAGCTATTTTCTCATCCTCTGACAAGTGTTGATATAACACAGGCACTTCTTTGGTTTCTAAATCTTGCATTTGTAAGAATTCACTTTGTTCTTGACATGAAGGAATATCACTAGTTGAGCTTTCTTCCGCTTTTTGTCTGTTTTTGAATCGTTTACTACGTTCAGTTGAACCATCCTGTCTCCTACTCCTGAGATAAAGCCTTCTTTTGGGTAAATTTTGGGATGGTACAGCAAATTTATTTAATTTTGGTTGCTTCAATGCCACACCTAAACGAAATAAAGGTTGAGATCATATTTAATTTGTTTGGTCTCACAGTGCCTACCTTTTGCACGATAATCGTCATTTGTAAAATGCTTTGAGCATACACGCATGCTTTGGGTCACTGGTTTGCCCATCAGCAAAACCTTTTCCCAGGCCTTTCTGATATCGATTTCTTCCTCCTAGCCTAGTGAATTGATGACCTTTACATGAACACCGCTACCTTTCTTAGGAAAATAATGAAAATGTACGGTTCTATCAGCTCCTTTTCTAGAGTGACATCCATATACACAACAATTTGTGTTGTGTTTCGTTTTCGGTCTACTTGACGACTTGGATGTGGATGGCACAGGCGTAGATGCCATTTTAGCAACCAAATTTTAAACAAATTATGGGATATTAAAAAAGACTAACAAGTAACAAACCACTTCGCATAAACTTTATAACAAAGTAAAATGGCTCGGCATAGAATATCAATGTAAACTAAGAGGAATACTCGCTTTCTTTAGTTCATATTGGTTCCAGCAGATGGCACATCTCCCATATGAATACATGCATTTAAACTTCTACGTGTGTATATTACGGCTAAGTTAAAGTTAAGTTAAAGTCTGCATGAACCCTTTACTCTCTGAAATACGACTGCTCATCACATCCTCTTCATTAATCTACAACAGAAAAATATATGTAAGAAACATATACATGTAATACAGGACTGATTATTCATTACAATAAAACATTCATTTGACATCAAAAATATCTTTCAAATCCCAAAGCTAAACACTAAACAAACTTATTGTTTCTATAGAACATATGTAATATAATGTAGAACTGTAATAGTCACGTAGTCATGCTGAAGAGCATCAATATCCCTAAAGCGAACCGGCAATTCCACACCACAAATTACTATAATGAACAAAGATCTAACAACTTCTGCAGTACGATCACTTGTGCTAACAATAAAACAATATATGTATAACAACTTTATTCCGTAATTCATCACGGCAACAACAACCAAGAACCACTGACGATATACAGTTGTTCTCACAGAGTGTTGTTCTATCGTCGTTGACTGTTGACAGTGTTGACAACAAATACCATAACCGCAGATTATCAGATTTTAAGTGCAGTGTTACCACAAGAATTAAGCACAGATTATCAGATTTTCAGTGCAGTGTCTCCACAACAAACCGTATTTTTTGACTTCTTTGCAGTTTCTGTTCTCCTAATACAAGTTACAAGATTTCTAAAAGCCAGCTCCAAGGTTGCAAGATCGTCTGGGAGTAATTACCGTAGAAATGATGAAAATTATCATATGCCAGGATTCCGAGAGATATCGTGATATTATTGAAAGCAAAAAAAAATATGACACTACGTCGTTCACACTAAATATATACCAGGTTTAAGTAATTTCTCTCTAAAGCGCCACAATTAAGTGCATCCCAAAAATTCCATTTTTTTTAAATGTACATGTTTTCCACGCTTTTTATGTCAATAATACAATGAAATATTTTGATCAGATTTACAAACGATCCAAAACTCTCCTCATTTAAATTTTGGCAAAATAAAAAAACGTTCAATAAAAGATAATTTCTCTTAAAATACCGTATGTATATGTATGGTATCAAAAAAATAAAGGTTACCTAATTAAAAAATATAAATGAAAACAAATAAATAAAAGTTGCTTAAACACAATATTCGAGTGAACACAAGGAATCTTGAACGTTTCCAGTACAACAAAATAATTAATCAGAGTTCGAATCTGATTAGATCGTCACAAATGTTGTTATTCACTTTTTGTTGCCTTTTGAAAATTTCGATTTAGTTGCATCGCCATGTCCATTTACAAATTGAGATGCAAGTATGCTCTTGCCGTTATTCGTTCCTACTTTAATTTTTTTCTGGCATTCGTTTCCATTAAATCTAGTATAAAAGTCATACGATAGCTGATCACTATGGTTTTTCGTACAATAGAGAAATTATCATACGTCTGGCAAGCCTGGCCAGCTGTCAGTCATTCAACAGATGGATCTCTTCTGAAAAGCAGCATCTATTAATACATTCGTTAATTTAGTCTGTGAATTTAGTCTTTTCATGACGATTGTCTTGAAAACATGAAAACTGTATTGCATTTTTATCAAATTGAAAATCTGTACAGTACATATATATATATATATATATATGTGTTAGTGTTCCATGGCAAGTGACGCAAATGAGGGTTGACTTGACATCAAAGACGATAGACAGTTGTTCTATCGTCCTTGATTGACATGGACGTTATTGGTATAATTCAATTAACCTGATAATCGGTTTGAATTTGTATTAGTGTTTGTTTTTCGGAACTACCTAAAATAAAAAGAAAGCCAGATAAATTAACCAATATGTGGTAGATTACCGTGAATATCATCAGCTACTCTGTGTGAAGAGCTTGATTATGCATTCCTTTGGGAAAAGAATTGAGGTGAGTTAGATTGTTTATGTTTGATTTTAAGATGCTTTCACACAAGAATTGAATGAAAGCATACAATAAAATAGCATTCCTTATTTTGCAGGACTACGAGGTCCATAGTTTATTAGGAAAAGGCGGTTTTGCGTCTGTGTATCATGCAAGATGTCTAAAAACACATACAGATGTAGCTATAAAAATGGTAAGCTTATAAAAATATATTTGAATAGTCAAATTAAAAGTGGTATAATTTTCAGATTGATAAAAAGCTTATGCAGGCCACTGGAATGGTAAATAGGGTTAAGCAAGAAGTGGCGATACATTCAAGACTAAAACATCCATCTATATTGGAACTGTATGAGTGCTTTGAGGATATAAACTATGTGTATCTTGTCCTAGAGCTTTGTCACAAAGGAGAGTTGCAGAAATATATTAAAGGCAAAGTAGGTAGCATAATATTTTCCAGATTTTCCTTACCATTTGTTTGCCCAATGATGACATAATAATAATATAATCTTTTTCAATCTCAGTAAAAGTTTGAATACATCAAGTATATTATGAATTTCATACCAGTGTTAAATGAGTATTAGGGCTATTTCCCTATACAACTATGTAACATAGACTTGACTGTACTCATATATGTGTGTAACATATCATGTGGCTGTCACCTTGATTCATTACATTGTATATGGCTGCTAACCACATACACATATGAAAGAATTTTGACTGTCTTTGGCTGCTTTGGCAGCCTCTGTCAATGAACAAAATAGGATAAAAAAATCATGTAGATTGTAGATGCTCTTACTTTGGAGAACATTTACTGGACCATTCTATCAGGCATGCTCAACCAAACTGGGTCACAGTCTATTGAGAAATCAGAAATACATTCATCTTTCACCTAGAAGACCCACTAATATATCATTTACCACACACAGTCTATTTGATATATTGATTTTTTTGTATTTACATTTTCATTTTTGTGCTTTGTGTGGCAATGGAGGGAACTCAGTTCTTCCTGAAGAAGTTCATGATGATTTTTTATTTATATAGTGAATTTAATTGTTGGCTCCTTATGGTTTATTATACTACATATATTAATGTAAATAGTAAAAAGCCAATAATTAAATTCTCAATAAATAGATAATGACCAGATTATTTCTTTTGATGGGGCAAACAGATCTCCACAAACCCAAGCATCTTTTATTTGAAGAAACAATTCATTGAAAACTCTCTTTGCAGCAACAGTTATCCTTAAGCATTTTTCAAAATTACAAAGACTTGTCTCTCCACCTGTGACTCAAAGACAACTACGGACATCTACTGGCACTCTGTATATCTACCATATATAAGAGTATTATCCAAAACTCTCAGTAATGTTGGCAGAAACTTTAATATTATAATTGCTTTTAAGACAAAGAATATAATTGAGATCCCTCCTCTGTTACCCAAAGAAAAAAATTAAAAGATATACAAAACAATCAATATATATCAAATAGACTGTGTGTGTGTATGGAAAATGCTATATTGGTGAGTCTTCTAGACCTATACAGTATCTGAGAGCACACAAATTATATAATTAAAGCAGCACCCAGTGAACACGCTTGAGAGGCAGAGCATAGAGTAAAATGGGAGAAGTGCCCAAAAAGGATAATAATTTTGAAAGGCAAGTCAAATAATCTTGATTGATGATTGTGTTTCTAGTTCTTCAATAGGCTGTAACCGAGTTTTGTTAAGAATGCTTAGTGGAAAGATTTCGTAAATGCTCCTCAAACCTACAGATGTACCTTTAAAGTTTTTATCCAGATTTCTTATGGTTTTTCCTTAGATCTCATATTAGGGTATTGTGTTGCTACCGTGGAATTGCACTGCTGTACTTTATCTCATAGAACATACTGCTTTGTGGTACTTGTGTGGCAATTCATTATTTCCTTTTTTGAATGAATCAAAAATTAAAACACACTATCTGTATTTTAGCTCTTGAGAATAGTTCATTCTAGGGCATTGTTGAAAACAAAATTATTCCCTGGAGATATTTATGAATTCCAAAAACAATGTTTTTCATTCTGTTTTGTACGTCTATGAATGCTGCCGCAATGTCGGTAAAGATTCACGTACGTATGTGGTTTCAATTGGCGGCCAGCGCAAAATATAATGAATTATTTGGCTGTGTTTCAAACAATTAAATAGTGGTGGAGGAGCCTCAACCAGCTTTGAATTCATTCACATAAACAGTATCTTCTAAAATTACTGTGGTGTAAATCTTTCATTCACTCTATTGTCTGAACCTCTTCTGATGTAGTACCAGAGTAACTTCACTAGGGTACTAAATCTCAGTAACATATAGATGAGTACATAGGTACTTGAAAAGTTGAAAACATATGATTAGGAATGTATGTTGTTTTTTTATAATATAATTTTGTAGATAAAATTGTGTAATTTGAACATATGGTTCACAAAAAGTGATTGTATTTGTGTTGTAACAATTTTATTGGAATGATTGAGGAGTATCACCAAGTGAGAACAACTACATTATATAAAAACTAGATTTTTACATCATTTTGGAGTGCTAAGATTTACTTTATTTAAAAAAGTATGTGGTTGTGTATTGTTTTTGGTGAAGGTTTCATATTAAAAATTGAAATGTAACAATTCATTTGTTAATGACATTACATATTTTAATTGTAATATATGGCTCACTGAATGTACAAGTTTGCCAAAATTTGTCTACGTTATTAAATAATGCCTAAGTATAGTTTTGGATGTGGGTGATAATATGCAAAATGCTGGTTACACCTGCGTGTAAATATGTTTTTCTTCAATTGGCAGGCTAGCCTATAGTGATAATGTGCTTATGGCTGTATATTATATTCCAGTGTATACCTTTTGCCTTATAGTATTTTTAATTGAAATTCTGTTTTAATGAAGTGCAGTGGAAAGCAGTTTGGATAAAAGTACAAGTTACTTTGATTTTTGTTAACAGAGTTACTAATCACCCAAATTTTTCCAAATATTTTGACAAATATGTTTACCATGCCTGATTTTATTGCTTGCTTTTGCTGTCTTGTAGTATATTTATTTAGTAGTCAATTCAAAAGACTGATGATACTTCAGGAATCAAATAAATGGTGTGTTACTGGAAAACAATTCTCAATAGTGATACTTCGTGTAGAAATTGCACAATTATATATGAAATTAACAGTATCATAGAAAACATTTCACTACTTTACCACAGTCATTCACTATTATTATAGAAGTAAATAATATAGCTCTTTAATCTTGCTTGATATATTTTTCAGTAATTTTATTGCTGCTAAGGCATGGTAATGTGAAACTTAGTTAAATTTATTTACTAATGAGACAATTAATGGATCACTAATTCACAAGATAGATTCTAGAAACTATATTGGCTCATTAATTTTCAATTATTTGTGTGTTTCTTTAGGTACTTCCAGAAAATGAGGTTAGCAATATAATGGCTCAGGTTGTTGAAGGCATAAAATACCTGCACTCATACAACATCTTACACAGAGACTTATCTCTATCAAATTTGCTTTTGACAAAAGATATGCAAGTGGTGAGTATGTACCATTATGTATCATTACTGAGATTTACTTATATTTATCTGTTTATTAGAAAATAGCAGATTTTGGTCTGGCTACTCAACTATCTAGACCAGATGAAAAGCACATGACTATGTGTGGGACTCCAAACTTCATATCACCTGAGGTAGCTTCTCGTGGCTCCCATGGATTGGAAGCTGATGTATGGGGTCTTGGGTGTCTTTTGTATACTTTGCTGGTGAGTAACTTGTATCTTTTATTTTGTAGTGCATTCTTATTGTTCTTATCTCAAAAGAAATGCCAAAAATTATGATCCAGACAAATTCATTATTTTTTAATATATAAAGGTAGACAATAATTTATTCAAGCCTCAAGATTCAACAAAATCATACCATAAGTATTACACACAGTTTTCTATATGATTTGTGAGGGGTGCTCTATAATAATTTAAGAGATGCTGATTCATATCTAGAAATCATTATATTTGTAATATAATTGGATTGAAAAATAAACGCTTATATTTATTGATATTCAACTATTTAAAGAGGCAAACAAATTACAACGATATTTCTATCCACTCATCTGATCACCTTATGATTACTTAATGGTTGAATCCGTGTTCTGATTCAAAATCCAATGTCGTTGAAAATGTGCAATGTAGCAAAAATGTACGGCTACATCCCATCTACACGTAACGTTTTGAAAAAAAGAATTTGTGAATATGAGTGCTAATTACAATGTACAGATTGATATTGTCCGATAGTGCCTATAATACCATATACAAAATACTTTTTTTCATATTTTCAAGGTTGGGTCACCCCCATTCGACACTCCTGCCGTCAAGAGTACTTTGACAAAGGTCGTTCTCTCGAACTATACCGTACCGGATAATCTGTCTTCCGAAGCGAAGGATCTGATAAAAAGCCTCCTCCAAAAGAACCCGAAAGACCGCATCACCTTGGGCCAAATTCTCGAACATCCTTTCATAAAGCGGAGCAGGAATGTTCTTTCCCATTTGGTCCACGATAGCGGCATTCACACCATGTCCAGTAAACGGGATGATAGTGCATTTTGTGAAGCCGGATCGCTACACTGCAGTTGTAACCAGCACATAAAGAGGACGAGTAGCGATTGTGGCAATCCTCATGTTTCTTTAGAAAATGGGAGGGTCATGAGTTGCGAAAGTGAAAGGTAAAGTTTACTAGGAACGTTTACTAGGTTCCAGTTATTTTTTCTAGTATTGATGTTGAATGGCATCTTGGATGGCGAGAATTTAGGACAGGCAATATTGACATAAGTAACTACGAAAACATTGGCATTGGCATGGATGAGAATCTTCTTTTGTCTGCATTTAGCTGGAGTTGTTTTTTACCTTTCAATAAATCTTTTGATTTTTTTTTCTTCGTGACATATATGTCACGAAAAACTATGTCACTTATGCCCGTCGTTGTCTGTTCGAGTATCTTTTATGAAGCAGTTATATCATCTCAATTCAAATTTTCTAGTTTTCAGTGCGTCTTGCGTCTTGCAGACATAAGATAAGTGGAAGAGCGACGTGGGTCTGTGGTTCAATCGAACCTTGCCATTTCATCGCATACTTTTCATCTTTTTTGTATATCCATGTTATAAACATTCATGAAAAGAGGTATACATATTTATGTATATTGTATATGCTCTTGCTTGGTGAAAATTTTACATCATACAGATAAAATAATTGTGTAGCAGGGAATCTAACACAGACCCCTTTTTACACTTATAATGTAGAACTGATTAGTAATCGTTCAACTAATTACAGTTGTCAGGTACCTATTTATATTTCAATATAGATGAAAAAATACTAAAAAACTTTACTACTGTGTAGAAAAATCCAGAGTTATCAAAGTAACAAGCAAGTAAGCTATTGATTTTAAACATTCACTTCATAGTGATCATGTATACAGCAGTTGATATTATTAATAGCAATTTCTCATATTTAACAGACTATGTGGGTATAGTAATACACCAAGAAACCAAAGTCAGGGTTACTGTCCTACCAAGGTTTGCAGCTATGAAGAATCAACTAGACCACGTCAACGGATGCTGAATAACTATATGGAGATTGACACCACAGAAACTAAGGGATATAAATCCCAACCAGAACGAAAAGGTCTAAGTCAATGCAGTGATAAATGTCAATGCCCAACAAGCGCTCAAGGAGGTAAGAGAACTAGAAGCCTTCTATTCTCAAATAGGTCAAAGTGTTGAAAGGAACATTCTCCGAATGTATCAAGAAATGGTGTTGCCATTATTAATGATTTAACAAAGTCGAATTGTTTGACACCTTGGACTGCCTGATACTGGCAATATATGGGCCTACGACATCTATCAATAACGGTGTACTAATTTACAGAAACATTTCTTGTCATTCGAAAACACTTTTAAGATGCATCGTCACCAGCATAATTCACGTCAGAAGCTGACGACTGATACTGATTGTAGTTTTTTCTATATATGTGACAGGCTATAGACATGCATGTTATATCATTACTCGTAGATTTGATTTTTTTAAAAACTTTATTTATTGGACTGAGGCTTCAGTCCTTTTCTTGTTACAAATTTTACTTAACTAATGACATTAACGAAAGTCTAACGGGTATTGGAACTGAGCTTAACGGCGCTTACCGGGTATTGAACACGGAGCTAGGCAGCAGCCCCTATTTAGACTATTGCTAGAGCTTACAGAGCATCTGTGCAAGGGCACACGTGGCTGAGAACAAAGATGCTCTGTACGCTGGACTATCTGAGGAAGTTGTTATCTTTAGCTGACTGAATGTCTGATGCAACATTGTTGCTCATACTAGAATCATTGTCAGAAAATCATATAACATGCATCTTCCATCTTTTAACTAGACGCGTCAGCCACTGTTAGTTTTTATTCCGTGATCGAAGGGATTAATTGTTTGACGAATGCTCAATTTGAATTTAGTTTTGCAGCGCATGTTCGGCTGTCTGTCATAGAAAGGAGTAACCAATCACCTTTTGATTGTCATGAACTCAGAAAATTCGAATAACTGTGGGCATGGCTTGTTGAGAATTTGAATATCTTCGAGTTAAATTCTGCAGAAGTTGAAGCACAAAAAAAATTAATTGTTTATCGGGATCGTTCTGATGCGAGCAATCGAAAACTCGTATTGTTCGCAAAGTTAACGCCAAACGCTCTTGTGGTGATATTGCTTCTCTCAACTATGGAACTTTCTTTTCCAGCAATGCTTGGCCTACCCAAGCTCGTCCAACGCATCGGTCATTTCACGGAACTTCCGCATTTTTCAGTAACGATGACGATGTTTCCTAGTTTTGTTTTATTTAATAAGTTTGTATATAGTAATGACATGCAATTTCCGCCATCGCACAAAAGTGGACCACCGCGTATCATGTATTCGTGTGTGTGCTTGCACAATATAAACGTTGCTTCGAGCGCGAAGAACGCATGCCTTTAGAAATTCCAAGTACCTAGTTAGGACTATTTGATAGAAAGGCGTTGATGTGCAGCTTCACTTGTAGCGACACATCGAGACGACGAGAAAGTGCTATTACACCCTCACATGGTATATATAAAACGTACTCTCTCCTGTCTGTTGCCAAGCTATACTGACGAGCCTAAGCCTAGGCCTAGGCATAAGATGATTTGTGTGTTAGTTCTCTGCAATCAAATATGAAACCCCTCAGTCGATCGCGATCGACTGATTCAGCACTATGTAGCCTTTCAATGGAATGTCGGACATTTTGGATACCTTCACAGTTTGTGAAAATTAATCATAAATGTATTGAATTTGGACAGGTGGCAGTTTCAACTATGGAATCAACCATCCCCTGTATTCTCATCATTCGGATCCTCCTTACAATGAAGCTACTGGCAATTACCTCTACAGCCATACTAATAATGTCCCTCCTAAACAACAAATGCGCTGCTTTGGCAGTGAAAATGATGTTGGTAGACAGGAAGAATATATTCAAAAAGACGCCAGTCCCGTGCCAGAACCATATGGTTTGCCCTTGAGGATGATGAACGAGTTAGCATTGAGGTAAAATAAAAAAGTAATATTTTGAAATGTATTGTTGAATATTCATATGAAACGCATTCGGTTTTCTCTGGTAGCGGCATGACCTGAAAAAGAACTATGTGAAGCTTATTTTGAAAATTTTTTATAGAAAAAATACTATTGCAATTCTACGAATATGACTACTACTTTTCAAAGTACTTTTATTATCAGTATGTTGGCACAGAAATGTTTTTCCCAAATGTCGCGAAAAGTTGTTCTGTCTTGTTAGAAAGCAAGCGACGTCCCTCGTTTTCTATCGAACTTTCAAGATGCTTTTGTCGCGACACTTTGAGGAAAATGTCACTATCACACCCTTATCTGTGAGGCTACTCTGACGAATGTAGGCTGAATGCGATTCAAGCATGTCTATAGCAGGGCACATGTATAGTGGAAGGTATGAATTAACATTTGAGACCTTACCAAGTTAATGGTTAATGGATTCATGTCTGGTAATATTTGAATTTTTGATTTGAATAATTCGTTTTTCGTTATTTTCTCCCATATAAAATTTGTGGAGCTATTTTATTTCCATTCAAATTTGTAAAGCTTATTAAAAATATTTCTTTGGAATTTCATCGACAGATCGAGCGATACAGGTTATGCACTGAAGGAAACACCAGTGTGGTCCGAAAACGCGTCACAGTGTAATGATGTAGTACCAAAATACTGCGATCCTGCATTAAGAAGATCAATCGATGTTTTTAAGGAAAAACGGATCCCTGGCGCGGTACCCCTGTGTTCAGAACGTTTGCTTCCCACCAGGCACCAAACAAAGAACACAGTACTGAGTATACTAAAAGACGGAGAAGTTTGTGTAGAGTTTATCAAGAGAAGGGGGAGTGGTAGAGAAGTGGTGTGCGAGGTGAGATATCTATTAGTCAAGAAAGAGTATCTACAATCTACATGAAATAGCATTTTTGTAATATTAATTCATATGGGCGCGATCTACATATTTGTAAAGAACGGTGATCTTTTGTTTTTTTTATTATTTTAACTAATCATCTCTGTCGACCTCATAAACCATCTTAAATGCTTAAACAATACGCTATTTCCGAAGATACATAATTTGTATTTTTTTGAATCTTATATTTTGTTTTTTAAAAAAACTGAGACAAACTTTTAATGATAAATTGTACACCTTTTTCATAATAGTATGACGAGTCGAGTCTTTTATAATTTTTCTTCTGTGAAAAGACAACGGTAAACCTAGATATAATTTAACTCCTAAAACTAATCATGTGGTTGTTTATCTGATTCATTATTTTCAAACATTCAAAAGCACCCTAAAATCATTATACTATATAATATACAATAGAAATGCTGTTCACTAGACATCCTGCGTTTGGAGTATATTGATTTTTATATTTAATTAATTTATATTGGAATAAACCTTTTTGTGATGCCAAAATTTTTGGAATTCGGTGATGTACGCATAATTTTTTCTGCATTTCAATGAAATGTGCTCAATTATTTTGATTATAAATATTATATGTGAACAAGAGATGTAATTGAAATAATAAGTAATAGAAAAGCCAGCTTGCACGGCATTTGAATCGGGGATCAACTCAGTAGACAGAAATGCTCCGAATAATTTAGCTGCTTGTCTTGTTAGTTCTCACGTGTGAGAGAAAGAGTGACATTAGAATTACAAAAGAAGTTAGGTAAACTCTGTCAAAAGCTTGATTTACACTTGTATGGTAGAAAATATTAAATATTTTTCATGGGCTTTTTAATTCGAAATTAATTTAAGTAATTGTGTGAGATTAAATACCGATTTAAATTATTTGTTATTTTTTCATATGATTGATGGAACTGTGGAAGACTTCTGAACACTTTTATCTGCATTAATATCAAAACCAATACATTTTTCTCACTAATTAGAATTTGTTACCATTTTCAAATTGTAATGGTTGTTGAAACTCATGACATTGTATTTTTTTATCAGTATCCAATAAGAAAATGGCATCTATCATTATTTATGATCTTTGCATTTAATTATTTGTCAACTACACATTTCTTAAATCAATTGATGATTTTATTAACGTCAGTCGTTTTAATTTTCGTATCATGTTTATAGTAAATTTAACGCTCTACAAAAAAGGTCTCTTATAATTTATAGGTTAGAAAATTAGGAAGAAGAATTGCACAGGAGGGATGTACCTTCCATAGCGCATTTGCCGTTCTACCTGACCAGTTCGTCATGGTCTAACGGTAAAGGCGCCTGCCTAGAATGCAGGAGGTTGTGGGTTCGATCCCCACTGGCGACAAATTTTTCTTTCTAATTTTTCTAAATATCATTAGTTGTCCACTTACGGATTGCAGTGTAATCCGATAAAATTCTGTAATAGTATTTTCTGAAGGCGGCAGATCTCCGCACTTGGCTCAAATCAACTTGATGGACTCTGCTAGTTATCGACCGAAGATAGTATCGGCCTCTGGCACTAGATGTCTAATCAAAGATCGAGCTGTATAGGTTAGAAAATTAGGAAGAAGAATTGCACAGGAGGGATGTACCTTCCATAGCGTATTTGCCGTTCTACCTGACCAGTTCGTCATGGTCTAACGGTAAAGGCGCCTGCCTAGAATGCAGGAGGTTGTGGGTCCCCACTGGCGACAAATTTTTCTTTCTAATTTTTCTAAATATCATTAGTCCTTCTATCAAGATCATTTTGTTGCATAACATACTAGCATAACTATCATTATATTCAAATTTGTTCTGTTACTGGTTGAAAAATGAGTAGCTTAACCTGGCGGTATCTTGATTTGTCATAATGTGCACATCGCTAAAAGGAACTAATCGTTTATTTTAAAAGTTTGATTTCGGACTTCCATTGTCTATGAATTTTTTGAGTACCACCTATTTTTATAGACAATGGAAGTCCTAAATAGAACTTTAAAAAAAATCCACCTTGTCTACAAGTTTCAAGCAATAATCGTTTATTGGTATACAGGTGATGCGGATCTCAGCTGACGGAATGCGTGTGGTGACGTATGAGCCTGAGGATTCTCCCGTTCCAAACCCTGATGGACCTCCACCTCCAAAAGCCGCCGGAGCTGATAGAATTTGCAGCTTTGATAATCTATCAGAGCGCCAAAGAAAGAAGTATACATATGCTGCCAAGTTTGTTGAACTGGTCAGAGCAAAAACACCTAAGGTGACCTATTACACTGATAAGGGAAAGTGTTTCCTCATGGAAAGCCTGGAGGATTTTGAAATTTGCTTCTATGATGGTGAGTGGAAGAGAAAACTGCCTTATTCTTGTTATCTTGATTAATTTGCCAACAAAATATCAACTTGGTCTGGTAACTCTCACAGGCATTGATTGTCTCTCATTTTTATTTTCTTGTGTTGAAAAAAAAATCCATTTGAAATCCCTACCACCAAAGACATTACTCCCCTTGTATTTTCCGCTGAAGGGATCGGACAACATAAATTGATTTTTATTCCGCCAGGATCTCCATCTTAGGCAAATTACTTTTTTTCCAGAGGAAACATGTATAGTTCGAAATGATCTTTATTTGGTGTACTTATACTTAGAGTTAAAAAAAAAGTACTGAATGTCTGTTCATGTTATCGCTCAAGGAAGTAATCGACCGTGCAAAACAATATAGACCTATATTTAAAGTGTAACCATACTGTCGTGCATCAACTGAGGTACTGTCGTGGTATGGGGTAAAGTTAAGTTACCTCAATTATGACAATATTTTAATAGTCAATATTTTTTCATAAGATGCATATTAAACAAGTTGTCGAGTTTTAGTCTTCCAGGAATTTCTCGATTCTCAAAAATTGTACATAATATGTATAAAAAATATTTTACAAAAGGTAATAAAAATATACTTTGAAACATTATTATTTTTTATTTTGTATATTTTTGCATATTTTATTTACTATGAAAATCAAACAACATATCAAGGACCAAAATTATGCTAAATTTTTTCTAAAATATCTAAATCATCAGCAAACATTAGACTTGATGAATACCTGATGCTATCAGTTGAGTCGTAGATAAAGACGACAAAAAGAAGAGGACCCATGTGACTTCCCTGTGGTACTCCCGATATTACTAGCATCGCAGTAGACAAATATTTTCCAACCCCTAACTTGTTGAAATCTATCTGTAAGATACGATTTTATAAATAGCACTGAACTTCACTTAACTTTTACTAATTATTGCATCTGTGAAACGTGTTGCTCGGCAACAATTTATCTCTAAAACCTTCGATAATATCATTTTATAGTGTACGCGCAAAAATATCAAAAATGCAAAACTATAAATTCTGATTTTTTGCTCTTTCTTCAAAGCAAAAAAAGTCAATTGGGATACGACTAGGCAGCCTAGATCTAAAATCTACAGAATTTTTTTTCATATAAAGCATTTCAATTTTACAATTTCAAGAATGAATAATTAAATATTGAATACATATCTCAGTTGGATTCCTTTACCGCTGATATATAACTTTTCTTTGCTGTCGCATGCAAGTTATAGCATGTATTAAATATCATTATCCCAAAATGAGTGCAACAAAATTTTTGAATTTTGTTTTATGCTGATAACCGGAGACAATTCATCAAGACACACTTAAATTTCAATATTGAACTGAGAGTGTTCCAAAATCCAGGATGTTAAAGTTTAAGGACATCTGAAGTTAACTAGCCAAAATCCTCTCAATGAACTTAACCAAAACTACAAACTCTTTATGCCTGTAAATTCATCCACAACTTTGAAACAAAAAAAAAACTGAATTCAAACCATGTCTTTCTCGTAACTGTAATATAAAATATTTTCTTTGTTTTTATGTTGCAACTAGAAATCTCATTCAAGTCCAGAATAGTTGCGTACTGCTAATAGCTAGGCTAAAGTATTAATAATATTGTGATCATATTTGTGAAAATCACCTTGATTGGGTGGTGGTTTATTAGCTGGTACTTCATGTAGATTATAGATGCTCTTACTTGGTGAGACTCTTCCATTATGCAGAGAAAAATATTGTGTAATTAACACACAGATTCGCAATAAAACTCTTATTCTTTTAGTGACGTGTTTAGATTTATTAGAAATCGAAACGCGTCACTGATTTTTTTTTGTGAAACTGTTTGTTAATTATCTTATCTTTTTATCTGCATATACGGTACTTTCTGAAAAAACACAATTGAATTAAAAATGCACTAGAAGTCGAATAGTAACAACATGCTATCACAATACACCCACCGTTTGTAAACGACGTCACCCGTGTCACTTGGGGTCACAGCGTTGCCGATTGTTATGCCTATTTTTTAAAAACAATAAAATCAATTTAGCGCATTGTAATGTTTTGTATTTATGTTAAATTCGCTTGGGTGGATGTCTGTTCTTAAAAGTAATTTCTCTACACTCGTCTCCAAGTGTCGCGCATGGTAGTGCTGCCCATTGGTAACTTCGACGAAGTCAAGGTCGTAAAACTTGGACTGCCTCGAACGATCCTCTTTAAAATGTCGTTCTTTTGGAGAACTCCGGCATTGTGCAATCAGCTGCCAGTGATCAGCGCCACTGTGCGCGACGCTCAGATATAGTCTTGATGTTGCTATCACACCCTTGACTTGGATACGTTTTGCAATTGCTCTCTACAGTTAGACCGTTAGGCTATACTGACGAGTCTAGACTAGAGACGAAACATGCATGTCGATAGCAGGTATGATGCATAGTGCAGAGCATACACTTAAACTCATTTCAGTTTTGGAATGGTATTTATTTTTAAAATAATTGAAGGTCTTTATCCAAAATATTTCGATGAGTTCATGTAGAACAATAACATTTATGATAATACACGACTTTGCCACGATTTTGTTGGGTTTTAAATATTCTAATAAATTCGATTCGTTGCCAAGTCGCGTTATTTTTTTAGAGATAGCCTCACGCTAAGACAAAAAGCCCATCGCGCTTTATAAGCGCTGCGAGAGGATAAATATCTATTTACATTTTCCTTAAAACACTGTATATTGTAACCATCGGGGAACAAACTCCTCGGTAGATCATTCAGCAAAGCCAAAGTTCTCCAAAAAAACTACTTTTGGAAAAGGCTTATTCGAAGCGTGGAAAGCTCGACCTGGTGAGGATGCGTCCGTGGGACTCTTCTAGTGTTTAATAATTTGATGGAGCTTATAATTTTCAGTATTTCAGTTAAACAGATTCTGGTCATTTTTGAACGTAATCACAAACATTTTTTGATGTGCTAAGAATTTTCAAGTACTCGCAATTTCAAAAAAGTTTCCAGTTTCAAAGTAATATGTAGAGAGTACCGAGCCAATCTACTTGATTCCAATTTTAAAATAGGGATTTTTGTTTTTCATAGCTCGCATTTGACAGTATTGTATATTTTGAGATACTGAGTATGAACGTATTTCAGTTGAGCAGATCATATGACTTTCAAATAATTATTATTTTATTATTATATATTAGGTCACAAGATAACAGAATCTCCATCGGATGGAATCCAGCTAACCACGCCTTCTGGTGAAATTTTTCGTTTTCGTACTGCCTCTGAATATTCTGCATCAGAAGCAACGTTGTCTCCAGTCCTACGGTTGGCTTGGAAGCATTCTCGTGATGCCTTGCATCACTGTAAGGCGTTAGAGAGGGCTTTGGCGGAACTACCAAAAACCTCGTTCCCAGCTATAATCGGCAGAAGATTGCAGCAAGCTGGCGAGGGAAAGGAAAACAGTCCGCGCCATGGAACTATAGTAAGTGTCCAATATCCTTTTGTTCGCAACTAATATTAGTGGAAGAAGATTAGGATAGCGGCATTAGATGACCTTACGCCATCTATTATAAAGGTGAATTCTATGTAGTACAGCAACATTCTTTGTCTTTCATATATACTACGATTACAACACTATTAGTGTCTTCGCATCAGAAGTTGACTGATACTAAGATTATATTTCCTACTACACATCTAGCATGCTATAGACATGCATGTTTTTATAATTTCTGATGTGAAGATGCTCAGTGTTGTGATAGTAGTGTTTACGAAGCACATATGATGGCGATTTAGTACAGTTCGCAGCTATGATAAATTTTGTAGGGACTATTCATTGCCGCTATTGGCAATCCAAGGTGACAGTGCCATTAACGAATTAAAATGTAAAAGTTCAGCTTCGATCAGCGATAAAAATATCTAGTAGGGTATGTCTTATCTGAGCAGTGACCTTTTTCCCTAAGGTCTAGTGGGTTGAATAATGGCTTGCCAGGATGGTGTGTTTAACACCTCGATATGTTGTAGTAGAGAAGTACCCGATACCAGCTATAGAGCATGCACAGACGCCAGAGACACGTATGCATCTTCTATCATGCTGTAGGTTCTATGCTGGTGCTAGTGTCACTCTACGCGTGCTGTATTGTCATTTGAGGCACTCCTACAGTATAGATGAGACACCTGTTCTGCCTCTTCAGGGGATATTGATTTTGTGGTGGATAACGAAAGATGCCGGGTTTACTGGAACTTTTCGTTCCCCACGCTCGAGCTGGTGCAAGCTATGAAGCTTGACATAGTCCAGCTTGACCATCAGCAAAAGAAATTAGTCCTGATAGAGTTCTTGGCGCCTGCCGAGATGAGCATCGTTTTTGACGAGGGTGAGAAACGGACCAAGTACTCGGAGCTCCTTCCAACTTCGCGGGCTTTGGCCAGACTGCACTGTTACTCTGCTAGATATGGTCATCGAATCCTAGGTGAGATGAGAAAAACGGTGTTATCCTCGGTTTCCTTCATCTCCTAAGGACGCACGATTTGCGGATCCAGTGATGGCTTACCTCACGGTGTGAGGAGCAGTCGCTGAGAAACGGAATAGCGGACCGGTGTCTCGGATCCCAGGCTGCACAACTTTCACTTCCCTTTAATTGAATAATGTTGATTACCGGAAGCATTAGGTCACTCATGTGTTTTATATGGATTACTTAAATCTTTATGCTATCGTCCAACGCGAATTACAACAGTTCCTAAGGATTGTGCAGGAGGACAGTCATTCTTTTGGCATGAAGTTCGAGACAAATGTAATGGCTCATGTTGAGAAAGGACGGCTTCCAGCTAACTAGAACCCCATCACAAGACAAATTAAAACACATTTTCTTTTAAAGATTCTTAAAGACAACCCCATGCATGGAAATTTTTACAAATATCTAGAAGAGCATGGCTTGCCTTAAGTAGTTGATAGTCTTTGCATCAGATTTTCATTGAATAGAGAATTCTGCTAGGCAAATTACTTCTAATGCACCAAGTTTTTTGAATAATTAATTGATATCCAAGCTCGTAAAATGTTAAATATTAAAATACTTTTTAAATCCTGATTGATTAAGCAGATATTCTTTTTTTGTATTTAAGGAACGGTAATCTGCCATGATCACAGCATTTGGACTAGATTGGGTCCCTTGACGTCCTCCCGAGGGGTTGCTCAAAACTGGGTGTTCAGCCAATCTAAAATGTGGAAGGTGGAGACGCGACCCAGCGGAGCATCCCTTACACTGGCCATAGAGGGCTAGTGCTCCTCCAAAATTGATTCTCGCAGCAGAAGTTTATTGCATCATCAACCTGTTTACAACCCCTGCATAGAAGTGTTGCACTCAACCTCACATTGAAGAGGTGTTTACTTAGCTGACCGCGTCCTGTTGCAATGTCCGTATCAAAGCGCAGTTGCTGTGTGGACATGGGCAGATAACTTTTGCTTCTTCTTTACTAGGATATGCCAGGAATTCTCTAGCAAATAGGGGGCCAGAGGTTTTACCCTAAATATTGTCAAAAACTGACTGGATGGTTTATTTCAGTAGAGTTTTCATAGCACTCACGGGTAGAATACAGCCCAGGGCCAATGGTTTTGGTCTCAGCAGCCGTTTTTGCCACTTGCTTTTGGAAAGTGAGTGACATTTTATCGAATCAGCTGTTATATTGTTGGTGGATGCCTTCACAAGTGCCTGGTGGCAGTCCACAGATCATTTTGAACTTAATATAAGAAATGATTCGAAATTTTTTCTTACAAAATTTTTGATAGAAGCGGTAGCAAGCTTATTAGTCGTCAGTCCGAGAGTTGCTTGGGCATTTATATAATTAGGATGACTGGACTTTCAGGAAAATAACGCTCTTCGATACACAAACTGATTAAATGCACAATATGAGCAAAACTGGCAGCTAAGCTGGGTTTTATAATGGTTAAGTACCGGTGCCCTTGGCGTCAGACTTTAAGCTTTTCATTGCTTCAAATATTTCATATGGACCGGCAATTTTGAGAGAAAAGTATTGTTAGGATACAATTTGTTGCAATTGTACAATTCAGTTGTATCTTTGGGGATGCTACTCGAAGTGTACAGAGAAATTGTTTACTTCTTCATCGAAGTTGGACAGTATAGGAGGTATACCCGGTATATGTCCTCTCAACAAATTTATTTTGAAGGATTTTCAAATATATAACGTAATTTTTTCTTCCAGCCTTCGTTCACTGTATCCGTAGATGGTAGCTTGGCCAGTACAGCGACAGTACCATTCAGGCACCGTCGCTCCGGGAATTGTACCAACGATACTACCAACAGTAGCGGGTCCGGAAAACAGCGTCGAGTGGCTGTTCCAGGAGTGGGGGTTGCTTGGCAAACTGCGGGAGGGGAAGTGAAGGTGAGGTACGCGGACGGATCACAGTTAGCGGTGGATGGGAAGCATCATGTGAGGTACCAGTATCCAGATGGCAGGACGGTTGACTATCAGGATACGGAAGTAAGGGTTTTATTATAATCTCTGATTTATCCCAGTGGTGTCGATAGAAGGTATAAGGACAAAGCGATAACTTATTCTTGCTGTTTGTTGAAAACCTTTGCTCAGTGAATGCGATAGTTTCCTACCATATTTTGTGGAACGTCTAATCGTTGTCATTTTACATATGTATTCTGGGCACGGTGTTAGGCCGAATCCCGTTCAACTATACATATATGATATCATCGATATACTGCTGATTTGTGTGAAGTCGTTACTCAGGTTATACGTCAATTAGTAAACTATGTCCTAGCATGATATATGTTTCTGAATATAAAGTTCTGGGTATTGAATTTATCTTATTATCAGGTAGTTATCTACCGGCCTTAAAGACTTATTTACTTGCATCGGTTATCAGGGATACAATCGCGTTTAGGAAAATGTGTAGATAAAAGCTTAATACTTGATCGTTTGAATTTAGATTTCTCGCTGTTGAGTGCTAAACATTTTGTAGACCGGGGGTACAGCATTGTCAAATCGATTATATCGGCCTGAAACATAATTTCGTCATCTTTACTGTCCATAAATATGAGTCAAATGACAGATACATTTGTTTGATGATAGAGTAGATTGGTTCCGGTGCCTTCAGCCATCTTTTTTTGTAGATTGCCTCTTGCAAAGGCAGAGAGCCTATTACGCTTAAGAAGGGGTTCGATAGGATTAATGTCTATTCACATTGACCTTAAAACGCTGTAGATTGTAAAAATCGAGGAACAAATTTCCCGGATGACTTTTGGAAGAAGCTCGTTCGAGGTGTAGGAAGCTCGACCTGTACTGGCAGCTCCTACCTAGGACATGTTATTGTTAATGTTAACTCCAAGAACCTTGATGGAAGATGACTCAAGCACGTGCGTTCCTCCATCACCCCAGATGGTAGACTAGCATGCGACTTATTTGTAGGGTTGTTGACTGAGTCTTCTGTGCATTGAACTTAACTCCATTTGTGGATCCTCATTCCAAAATTCTCTCAATATCTTAATTTCTCTGGAGAACATGATATGCCTGTTGAAGAAATGTCTCTGCGGAGCTGTAGATAGGATTATATGTTATTTCGAATAGCTCGTTGATGTACAGCAAGAAGAGAGTTGGGAGGATGGCGGATCTCTGAAGAATGCCTGTGTTGCTGGTAAACACATCGGAAGCATATCATCCACTACCACAAATAATGAATGGTATGTGCAAAACTATCAAACAATTGGCACAGACCCGGCATCAGTCCATAGGCAGCAAGCTTGCCTCAGAAATCTCGACTCACGAGTTCTCGACTGGAGACACTCCATGAAGTTAAATTGCTCTGCTCACATACGGGTGACGTAGGCCGAAAGATCTCCCAAGCGTAGAGCTTGCGGAAGCCATACTGGCGATCATTGATGATGGTATTTTGGCCCAGGAACTTCAGAAACTGCATGTTTAATGACAAGTGTCCATAACCTTGGACATGATGGTAGCAGTCACATATCTATAGTTGTATACAACACGCTTGGCCGGTAGGAGAGTTTTAACAATTTGAAAAGGACTGGTGTAACGCAACGTTTCAAGAAGACTGCTGGTACTGAACCACTTGTTTTCCTGGAGTTTAGTTTCCAAAAAAATGTTTTATGTCTCGCTGTTAAAATCTAATTGAAAAATTTGGGGGTATAAACATTCCCTAAGGTATCCGCTTTTTCTTTCGGAGTGAAGGCGATGCGTTTTCATCCGTGGTGGTATAGACGAATAATGGAAGAGAAATTGGAAGATAATAATTATCGTTTGGAGAGGATCTTTCTTGGACCATATATAACTATATCAAATCTAGTTCCTCTGACAAACTTGAATAATTGTCTAGTACCTATATGGATATAAAGTCTTTTTTGAGTCTGTGTCCTAACCTGATAAATGCTAGCAGATTTAGATTTTTCTTTGTTAGTTAAGTAACCTTCATGTTCATCAGTTTAACACACATCGATACGTTTGGATTTACGTTGGCAAATTCAAGATTTAGAAAACAGCAAATTTGCCAGTTTGTTTTCTATTCGTAGTTTCAGTAATTGGCCTGAATGATTAGAAGGACACTTATTGCCTACTGTAAACATCCAAATTATTTGTTTCTGTTTGGATATTAGCTATACTCACGAATTTTTTTTGTTATAGGTGTTACCTAGGGTGATCATGGAAAAGCTACAACACATGCCGAAGGTATTGAAACATTTGGCACCAAGCCCTGTCTCCCAGAAGATTTACAATATTAGGTAGAAGTACCACATGTTCTTATTACAAAGTGCCTTATTTCATTAATGTATGTTTTATTTTTGTATATAATATTCATAGATCGCAATTTACATGAACATTTTTGTATTAGCTCTCAATATTTCAGGTGATTAGAAGAGTTTTATATTTCGTTATTAATGCGTTACGTCACATGCATACAATTTTGTGTGGAGTACCTATTGTATTGAGTATATTGAAAATATGGTCTAGACTATCAAATATTTATTATAGCTTTAAGAATCAGGTTAGTTGATAATTTGAATCATATATTTTCATATTAAAAAGAAACAAAACAATGATGTCTTATTATTTATTTTCAAAACAAGTACAAATAATATTCTACAATATATGTCGTGTCTCAGATTCAGTCATTTCAAACATACGGTTTCAGTATCGGGATATCGTGGTTTGGAATTACATCTATGAAAATCATACTGTGTTGTGAGGATGGAAGTCAATACATTCGCTGCCAAGTAGAAATAATAAAATGTGCAAATACTTGCTATAAGACAAAGTTGTCGACACCATTGCCTCACCTCATCAAACAAACTTTTTTTCATGCGAGCCCATGGTGGGCACGACTAGTGAACACTAATTATTACTTGACACACAACCAAGTCATAGTCTCCATACTGTACTATGAGCTGAGTTTTGACGTGATAGGTACAACAAACTTCAATTGTAGAGTTCCGTATTAAAGCAAATAGTGCACGAACGATTTGAACAGTTTTTACGTGACACTGTTCGCGTCGGTTTCTGGCAAGATGATAACGCAAAAATTGCTCGAATTAGGCTATATTTTGATTTAATTTAGCAGATTGCTGACTTAGCAGAGATAATGAACACTTGAGCTATGTTCTGCTTATCAAGCTAATTCAGACATGAAGCATTTTAGCAATAATTGGTATTTTTTTTCGAAATTAACTATCATCTGTCCAGTGCTGATTAAAAAAAAATTAGAGACACCAATGTGTTCCATGGCATGTCAAAACTACATGTATAGAAGTCCTGTCTCTGCATTTGGAGCAAACGCATTAAAGTCAACACTCAGCCTTAAATAAAATGAAAAATAGTAGTTAAATCCACCTGTTTTACCTATATTTTTTTCTGAAGATTATAGTTTAGTAGTATATAAGAAATAACTTTATATTACAATCTGAAGCCACATAATTACATAATGCTGTAAAAAAAATAAATAACCTTACCAAGTAGTTATTTACAATTATAAATATTATTCCTTCACGATGCACTATAATATATGAATAGAGTAGGATGGTTCATAAAAATATTAAAATATGCATTTAGAGTATATGAGCGGATTGTACAAGAAATTATAAACGTTGTACTACTGTTGTGTTCACGCCTCATAAGAAAAATACCTGGATTTTTGATTGATGGAAAGATTGTATTTACCTCACAGTTTGGATCAAAATATTTTTTCTCAAAAATCGATTCATTATTCGAGCATAAAATATTTTTGGACGATTGAGTAAAATTACTGGAATCGATAATGCATTCACGAGATTTTGATTTTTATAGTGAATTTGTATGGAAATGTGACGATTGAAGATGGGTGGATGCAGAAACGTCTTCGTGAGATGTTTTGCATTGGGTTTTATCAGTATTGTTACAAAGCAATAACTACAGCTACATAACATCTAGATTCCTAGATTGCGGTGTATGAAGAGTCTGCAAACCTTTATAGATTCACCCCTGATTGAAGATCTTAAAAGAAGAGTTTCTATGAATACATTTATGGAATCTGATCTGCACGTCTGGTTGTTACGCTTCAGTTTTATTGGCTTCACGCACCTTGTTACAGCGTATGTGTCAGTGTGAGATAGATATTTGTTAAGGTTTACAGTAACAAATTATGATGTCCTGCAATAGAATAATGTATGTGTACTTAAAATAACATGACGATTGAGCATTTGCATTTATCTCCAGATCTCATATTTTTATCTCGAACGGTAGCATATCGTGTTATCTGTAGCTACAAAACTGGCTTAGTTTGATCTGCATTTTGCGACAAAAATATGTTTCGCGTACATTTCTATCAATAAAAATATACTTTCTATGCGTCTGCAGTCAGTTATTACTAATTATATTTGATTGATTCCCATTTATCACATTGTTTCTAAAATTCTCACAATTCATGAGCAATGCTTTGCCACAGGGATATATTCTATTAACATTTCTTTGTCGTGCTCTCAGTCACTTTTTTATCCTAAATGGAAGTTTCTCATGGAATATATTTTAGGAAAACATATGTTCTAAACCATCCTATTGAATATAATTACAAAACTGAAATCAATTCACAACGTTAAAGAAAATATTTAATGTAACTGCATTTTTATATACTGTAGAGTGCTTAGTGTTTGTGCCATATCTGACAAGTTTGAAACTATTGAATTTATAGAAGGAACAAACATCACAGTACAGTACTCAGTTTTGAGCAGAAATTTGGTCTGTATACAAGGTGTGAGTTTTTAGCACTAATATTGAAAATCAAGCCTCTCCAAAAAGATGAAAATACATAGCTTTGAAACTCTTCTCTAAATAAACTAAATCAAGATTTTTTTTCTACCATCATCGACTTACAGTTTTTCACTTGTCCTTGAAAATTCTTGATTTTATGAATCAAAACGTGATATGCCAAAATTGTAACTATATAGCATTATAGCAAGAACTGTATTTTCTAGAAACTCCAACCATTGAACAAAATGACCACAAAATCATTCATGTACATTTTGTCAACAAAAACAATCAAAATATTTCCGTAGAGAAGCTCTTATCGAATTAACTGCGTATGGATATCTTTAAATATTAATCTTTATATGGATATACTATGAGTACATTGATAACGAGCTTTGGTAGTATATTAGGTCTGTATAAAAAGTGTGAAGGAAAGTGGGAGTAAATTTTAAATATCACAGTAATAATAGATTATAAATAAAGATTTATAAAGGAAATATATTTAACGTGCCGTGTCATTTGAAACAGTAATTGTTGGGCTCTAGTATTTGGTAAAAATCAAATTATTGTGATGATAATGGAATAAATCGGTTGTCCAGATCAAGTTGTTATACAGTAGAAGCATATCTCAGCAGTGGAAGACAATGTTGTATGAAGTATGTATATTTGGTGTACTGTATTTTTTTCAACAAAACGTGGATAACCGGCACATCAAAATTATAACACTACTTGAATTGTTTATAGTCTACTCATATAAAGATGCATATGAATTACAGTTCTGTGACTACCGTGAAATTACTCATGAAGTCTGTGCTACAATTCAATGCTTCCGGACAATCGATTTACTGATAGTAATGAGGAATGTTCACTTTTTATTTGTATTCTTTGGCTCAAATGAATTTAGAACACTGTCATAACTAGGCCTGATTGCTCCATCGTCTAATGGAAGATCAAATTCAGGTATTCTAAATACTTTGCGCAAATCCTGCCATTGTGAGTTATTAAAAGACTTCATGAAATTGAGAATCCTGATACCCGTACTGTCGAGGTTTTGTTCAGGTTGATCAGTATGTTCATCTGTGAAAGCTGGGTCAACCTTTGGTGGCTGATAAAATTTGGAGGGTGCTCTAACTGTAGTTTCGACGTTATGCTCTTCCGCATTAAACGTTTTGTCAAACGCTGGTGGTACTAGGTCCAACATAGGGAGGAGTTCAGCATCATGGTTATCGAGAGAGTTCTCTAAACTATCATGGGTTTGCGGTTTTGGAGGTTTTATCCCTATGGAGTTTGGATTAGGGCTAGTCGGGTCAACGGATGTAGGATAAACGGGAGTGGTAGCTTTGAAGTTCGAAACAAAGTTCACTTGCGGTGAATTATTTGCATGATCAACTGACTCCTGAATTTTACTATCCTTTGGAGGCTTCAAACCAGCGTTTGAAGGATTGGGGCTAGTATTTTCGACTGAGGCAGGATACACTGGTGTTGTAGCCTTGAAATTCGAGGCAAAATTGACTATCGGTTTTCTTTCATCTGTAACTTCAACGTCTTGACTATCATTGGGAGCTTCTAGGCCAACATTCGAAGGATTCGGACTAGTGTTTTCAACAGCAGTGGGGTACACAGGCGTGGTTGCTTTGAAGTTTGATGGAAATGCTACATTTGATTGCCTTTGTTTGGTATGATGGTCAGCGTTCACCCTTCGGCGATTCGTTGTATCTTGGTTGTCCTCGTGTCGTTTGGGTGGAATCAATCCGGTGTCTTCTGGATTTGGACTCGTCGGTTCGACAGTTAAGGGGTAGACCGGTGTTGTTGCTTTGTAGCGAGACTCGAAGTTTACTGGTATTCGTTCGGTTATTATCGGGTTGGCGTCTTTTCGTATCGGCAGGCTCTAGAATGTGGTAAAACAAGGTAAAATTAGGTACCATTTACCTCAATGTCAAATTGCGATTTCAAGCATGGTTCATGTATTTTCATACGAAGTTCTACAAATATGACCTACATTTATTCTGCATTATAATATGAAATTTTAATTATCGAGGAATGATTGTCTACACTTCGACTATGTGTTTTGGTTTGGTTTCGACGATTGCTCCGCAAAACTTGAAATAATATGTTGCTTGAAACTTGTAGACAAGGTGGATTTTTCAATAGTTTGATTTCGGACTTCCATTGTCTGTTGTCCATTGTCTATAACGATAGACTTGGACCAGACAACCAACAATGACCCACGAACAGCCACGTCAGCTGACCGGAACACCGCTCATCTGGAACCAATCAGAACAGACCACACACAACTACACGTTGCCGGATAGGGTATAAATAGGCATGAAAGGAACATTTATAGACAATGGAATTCCGAAATCAAACTTTTGAAATAATATTTAATTTTGTTATAAGACATTCACATAGCACAAATGAAATTATTAAGTTTGCCTCTATTTTGGATTATAAGGCCAAAGTTTGTGCTCAAACGTCATATTTTCATGTTTCATCAGTTTTCGACCAATTTGGGACGTAGTCGAATACATTTTTAGTGGGTTTATTATTGAATCGATAATTAATAAAAAAAAATTATTTCCAGAATATTGAAATAAATTACTACATCTACGACCAAACTACATTGACGTTCAGGTACTACTCTGAACCTACTAATGTAATTGCATTTCATACTTTTTGTTGCTTAGCTACTTGTTATTTGTCGTGCCAAAGAAATATTTTGAGAGATTTGGACTGGTTGTGTACTATATATCAATACGCAAATTCCGCGGTTTTCCGTACGTAACATCTTCCACAACTAAAATGAACGTTGCAAAGGTCAACCAGCGTCTGACAAATCAGTAAGTATAAATAACTTAAAAAAAGAAGTAGTGGTTGATTTTTAGTGAAAAATATAATACAGAAATTATGAACCTTGTATTTAGAAGTTCCGTTAGTCTTATTCCAAGGGGTAAGATTTTGTAATTGCTTGTAGCTCTGAGAACTGTATCATCATCATAACCAGCATTAATACAAACTCAGAAGTACGCAAACTTCGAGTTAAGTTAATCTACTTGATGCAATTTCTTTCATCTCCTTATATTTAGTTTTCAAAGGCAAAACAAAATCTCACCTCGAATGTATTTTGGTTTGGAGCTCCTTTCGGAGCGACCACCCCCACTTCTCTAGGATCAGGACTAGTGTGATCCACAGAAATGGGATATACAGGAGTGGTAGCTTTGAAGTTGGACTCGAAGTTCACAGCCACTCTCTCTCCTTTGACTTCTTTATGTTCCTGGTGCTGTAACAGATCTTCCAATTCTGCTTTGGAAGGGTAGACTGATGTGGTGGCACGGTAATTCGAATGGAAACCAACTTTTTGAATTGGCTGTTCTTCACTGTCAATCTTTCTGTTAGCTACATGTATTGATTGTGCGAGGTTTTCGAAAGGCCCAACCTAGTAATTATGAATGATTAATATAGAAAAACCAGGCGCATACACATTTGGGAGGTAAGGGGATGATATACATCATGCAGCAATTGCCTTTACGCTTTCTATGTTGTGAATTATACAAATCCAGCTGATAAAAACATACAACATACAAAAAAAAACAAAAACATAAAGACCGGATGTACCGGATAATGAACATTACGTTCGCATTTGAAGCCTAGATAATAATGAGTGATTTGGTGGAACAGTTGATTTTTCCATTAGGACGTACCTAAATATGTCACAAAATAATAACTATTTAGTTGTAACGTTAAAGATTATTTTTCCTTTCTTACATATCGCGTGCCGCCAACAATAAAAAAAAGAGCTTTGCGCGAATATTAATGATACTGAACTTCTAGGCGAAAGCCGGAAAAAGCTCTATCAACAAGAATAGTAAGAGGTATATGGAGTAGCCCTTTTCTGTGGGCTAGTTGTTAAGAAAACTTGCACAACAGTTCACTTCCATTTGCAGTGTTTGTGAATCAGTTAAATTTATTACATCGATTATTACTTATTTTAGTTTCAAATCTTGAAAATATTCACATAGCTATCATCCTCAATTGTAGTTCGAGCACGCGAATCTTAAGATTTGCTGAGGAGAGGGGGGAGAGTAATCAATTGAAACGGCCGGGTTCAGAAGAAGGGGTTGATTTCATTACGGTATTCGCATTTCGTATATATGAAGTAAATATAACTTTAAGTCTCAAAGTCATGAATATTTGTAATACTAGAAGGAAATTCATGTAAAATACATTTCATAAATCTTACTCATGCATTAATTACCTGTTGATCATTGTTATGCTTGTCCACATGGTGGTATGGTATCGGTGGAACCAATCCGGCCTCATCATGTGCAGATGCCTTAATGACGGTTGTAGGGTAGACAGGAGTAGTCGCTTTGTAACTAGACTTATAGTTCTGTTGTTGGGTATTCGCTTGGAAGTATGGCTTGTGTTTTAACGGAACGTCTGCGAGGTTATTTCCTAGTAACAAAACAAAAAAAATTGACATTATGTAGCAGGGGGACATTATATTAATTCCAATATCAATAGGCGGTGTAATATTGTTTTTGTTAAAAATTTCAAATTTATTACTAAAGTTTTGCATGTGTACCTATACCAAGCAAGTACACGTCAATGATTTTCAACGCTCTGTCGGCTTGTGGGTAAATACCTTTATGATTCAGAAAGTATTCTTTATAGTATTTTCTATGCCCTACAATACTACCGCGTGAACATAAGAGACCGAAAATGTGGAATTAATAATTATTTTTCAATTAAAATGACGTGATACAAATCTTGGACAAATCACCGTACACATAATTACGAAAGGTAGATCGTCCGAAAGAAAATACAGAATACGGGTCTTCTTGTTCCAGCTTCTCGATTCTAGGAACAAAGGACTGGTCATACCGGAGAGTTCTGGATGTAGAGAGGATGATTGTGTGGGAATGGGAAGCGGAAGTCTGACTAGCTCAGAGATTGGCAACATCATGAAGGGAGTTCAGAATCCATTGTTCATATTCCGTTGATATATCAGTAGAAAAATGCCAGGTCTCCGACCACTACCCGATGTGGAAGTGTGGTAGGTGCGTTGGGAATGCGTCAGTGATAAGATGGATTGCTCTTATTTAGATTGTATGAAGTATGGACGGTGTAGTGGGATCACCAGCTTTCCAGATAATGGCCATGTTCCAGGGCTGGTTTTATCTGGGCTTTGAACAATATGCAGATATTGGATGTTAAGAGGTACTTCGTAGCCCTTATTAGGTATTCAAGATTTTTCCCAGCAGCTCGAGCTAAATTATTTCTTCAGTAATTTTAACTGCCACAAGCCTCGATGGAATACTCCACAGCAGATCTTGTTTATCCATCAGAACTGGATGCTTGCTCATGTACCACTTATTTGACAGAGTATATTAATTACACATAGAGGTACCATATCCTTACGCCCTGAGTCACTGTCTGCGATATTGACTGTAATGAATGTTCAAGATACTGTTTTGACATGGTACTTTCCTGGAAGTTACACTGATTCTTTTTACAGACTACACATTATTTATTTTCTCGTCGATAGGCTGAGAAGTATCGTCAGCATGCATAATTTCGAATTTGAGACAAAAAGTCTCAGGACTATTCATGTGTCAATAATTGCTTGTCGGTCGCTTTGTCTGTTAGAATGCCTATCTGTCGGACAAAAGACAGTACATGGGATTGTAATGGTATGTTAATTGTTTGACAAGGACGAAAAACCCAAGGTACCCGATAAATTTTGGGAGGTGTTAATTTTTTGTGAGTGTGGCACCGGGTGGTGAGGAAAACTGCCATTGTAGATGTGATGACAGATATTATCAGTTCAGTAAATATTTGAATACATTTAGTTCAGTGGCGCGGAGGTACAAAAAGATGAGATGGTAACGCACATATTTTTCTACGTTGAAATGCCTAAAAATATCAAAGTATAGAGGAGGCAGTGAGGATATCTTTGTGTGTTCACAGACTTTCCATCGTCCACAAACTTACACTGAAAGTCGGTTGTACTTGTAGACATATTCGATTATTCACTCGTGTGCCTCTTGAGGTTTTCTAGTATGATCCTTATTTTTATATGGACATAGGTACTTTGAAAATATATTTATATGGATACTTGCGAAGTATTTGATTGATTTATTCCACTACACTCCTTTCATAAAGGATGCAATATTTTTTGAGTATATTTAAGAATTTAGTTGATCACGTGATAAAAAAAATCGAAATAGTCGTGGGCTAGAAAGAATGTAATGTTTTGTTCTTGATATAATATGATATAGTAAAAATTATGTGCTCCTGTATTCTAAACTACTAAATATAAATAGAGTACATATGTGAGCTTTTGATTTCAGATACTAACTTACCATTTGTAGCAGAATTGAAATCGATAGCCTTAGCCAACTTTTTGCTATTTAGCTTCTTGGCTACGTTATAGTTCTTCTCGTTATGTGTCGCAATGTCTTCTCGTCTCACTGATCTGGCTGTGGTTGCGAATTTAGAGTATTCGGTAGACCAGTGGCTTGGAGGGTAGTAGGTTGGTTTGTCTGTAGATTCTTGCTCTGTTTCAATGCCCACAACGTTCTTCGGAGTGTAATATTGATCTCGAGTCTTCCTAACATATGGAGTAGCATTTGGTTAAAAAATACTGTTTCAAAATTACATGAATTATTCACAATCCCTATTCATTCACTCTCGGTGAGATTATACAGGCCAGAATATTCGTGTACGTAGGTGAAAAATTTGATCATTTGAATACATAGATACCTACATACAAACCTATGGCAATTGTTGATCATTTGATTTTTTCTCAAGGCATGAAATATCATGAAGGATTTTAATCGTGACACATCGAAATGTATGAAAACAACGTAGTGATGTATTGGTATTGAGATTGGCACCGTTAAAGCGACAAATACTTTGACAGAGGACTTTCACTTCATATTTACGTATATTTCCTGTAGTCAGAAATCATATTGTCCCATCACAACATGGTTTTCTTAATGGAAAATCTACTGAAACAAACCTTGCAGTCTTTACACAACATATATCTGAAGCCCTTGACCTTGGTGGCCAAGTGGATGTAATATATACAGATTTTGCCAAAGCCTTCCACCGACTGGATCATGGAACTCTAATTGATAAATTAGACTACTTTGGCTTTTCATCCACCCTTATTCGGTTTTTTGTGTCATATTTGGGGAGCAGATTGCAAATGGTACATTACAATGGATTTGTGTCTAATAGTTACATAGCATCTTCAGGTGTCCCACAGGGATCTAATCTCGGCCCATTGTTATTCACACTGTTCATTAACGATTTAGATTATATAATGGCATCTAATAGATTGTTTTATGCCGATGACCTGAAGATATATTCTGTTATCTGTAGTCATACTGATTGCATTAAGCTCCAGTCAACTCTTGATAATATCAGTTTATGGTGTGAATCCAACAAACTTCATTTGAATGTCGCTACCATATTCAAGGTGCGCTACCATCTCGTCAGAATAGTGTTGTAGATTTAGGAGTTTTGTTTGACTCAGAAATTAATTCTATTGGACACATCAATCAGAAAATCTCAGAAGCCTACAAGAGATATGGATTCATTGTCAGAAATTGTCGAAAGTTCGATAACATTTCAGCTTTAAAATGTTTGTTTTGTGCGTATATAAGATCAAAGCTGGAATTCTGTTGTATAATATGGAATCCATATTATAAGTATCACGTTGATAGGTTGGAAAAAATTCAAAGGAAGTTTTTGAAACATTTGTCATTTAAAATGTATAAAGTGTATCCTGAACGAGGTATTGAATATCAGTTGTTGTTGAGTCGCTTTGATATGGATAAGCTGGAAACTAGACCGAAAATGTCATCTTAGACTTTTCTATATAAATTATGTCATAATATCATTGATTGCCCGGAGTTGCTCAGTTTTATCAATTTCAATGTTCCTCAATTCAACTCACGTCACTTCGTGACCTTCCACTGTAGTTCTTCAAGAACTAATTTATTATTAAAGTCGCCATTTATGGTAATGTGTACTTTATACAATAATATGTCAAACCACGTCGATTTATTCAACTGTAGACTAACGGAATTGAAATCAACTGCTAAATTGTTATTATAAACTCTTTATATTCTTCCTAGTTATATGTACTGCTTTAATGATTATATTCAAATTGTATCTTTGTCCTCTAATCTCTGCTCAAGCTTTTGATTTATTTTATTTAATATTGTATATTGCTCTGTAAAGGGACTATGTCTGTTGGGCAATAAAGTGCTATTATTATTATTATTATTATATGCGCTGCGAGAGGATAAATGTCTATTCACATTGACCTCAAACCGCCTTAGATTGTAATCATGCGGGAACAAACTCCCCGGTAGCTCATTTCATAACGTTGAAATTATTTAGAGAAACTTTTGGGAGAGGCTCAGTCGAGACGGTATAAGGTCACCTAGTGAGTATGGGCCCATTGGTCTCCTCTAGTGTTTGCTGTACTGGCGACTCATGATCATGCGAGACAGCTCTGTTGATAACCTGTCATGATAAAATCTATGATGCGCCATGGTCCTTCGATGTTCAAGGCTGTGGAGCTCCTTTGTAAGATAAAGCGCATCCACTAGACGTGTTGCTTGTTTTTAGATTAAGTTCAGCAGCTTTATGACGTGATTTAAAGCTGATCTGGGCATCATAGAGTATCTGTTCCGGAGAATATATTTTCCTGGAGTGAAATAGAACTCGACCTAGCGAGGCGGCAAGATGACCTTTCCATGTCATGTTATTGTTGATGTTCATTCCCAGAAGTTTGATGGAAGATGAAGTATTGGACGTCCTCCCATCTTCACGGTTGGCCGACAAGCATGCGACTTATTTGTTAAGGCTTTTGTCTCAGTTTTCGCGAGTTAATCTGAATTCCATTTGCAGATTCCCATTACAGACTCCTTAATCTGAACAGCATGCGGCTCTTGCCGAAGTAAGGTCTCTCGGGATAGTAGTGTGTCCGGTTTCATGCAGGAAATAAGGGTGCTGTCAACTGCTAGGCTGTAGATAGGATCAGACAGTATTTCCAACAGTTCTTGTAGAGCAAGAAGAGAGCTGGAAAATGGAGAGATCTCTGAAGGACGGCCACAATGATGGTAAACATATCGGAAGTATATTCATCCACCACCACAAATAAGGAGCAATCCCTAACAATACTCTAAAATCATTGGCACAGACCCGGTGGAAGCCCATAGGCAACAATCTTTATCAGAAGTCTCGCATGCCATACCCTATCGAACCCTTCGATGTATCGAGAGCGACGATTCGAGACTCTCAATGAAGCTCAATTGCTCTACTCCACAAACAAGTATATGTGACGTTGACTAGAATATCTCTCGTGGGCTGTGATTGGCGATCGTTGATGATATTATTACTTTTGTCCAGGTACTTCAGAAGCTGCAGGTTAATTACAGTCTCGAAAACCTTGGTCATGATGTAGAGCAGAGTCAAAGGTCTATAGCTGCTGGGTATGTTCCCGGTCCTTCTTAGGTTAGGCTGCACTTTACCGATCTTATATCCACTAGGGAACACTCCTCGCTTTTAGGAGAGTTTGAACAGTTTGCAAAGAACTGGAGTAAGCTCTGGATGTTTTAGATCTCGGTGTTGAAAACTAATTTCTCTCGACGCTGAAGCTAGTGAGTGGAGTGCCTGATTGGAACTAGAACTGGCAGCGAAAACCTGCCCCAAGGTATCTGCTTTTTCTTTCGGGGTGGATGCGTTGGACCGATCCGCCTTCGTCAGTGGTGGTATTGAACCACTAGACTACTACTCGACTAGTTGGAATTGATTTTGTATGATCAGAGCACTCTCAAGAGTGTGAATAGAACAAAAAAATGCCGTACGGTTACAGGACCTAACAATTGAACGTTGGTAATTGATGGTTATATATTTTTATATGTTTTTAGGTCATTTACAGGAATTATCTGCTACGAAGAAAATAGGTTCATGCTGTAATTCGTGTAAAATGGTAACAGTTTAGGAATAAGGATTGGTACCGGATTTTGGAACTGTTGATCATTTGGAATTGAATTGAAAAAATATTGGAAATATTTAACCATTAGATCTTTTGAAAATAAGCGTAACAAATATTAGTTCCCATTAGAAAAAAATAACTAATAAATTAAATGTTCCAGGAAAAAACGGTTTAGTAGTAATCACAATATTTTCTGGATGGTCTATTTTTTTCCAATTTCTGAAGCTTACCTATAAATGATAGAATTTCATTTACCAATGTCAAACAATTTAAGACTTTTAGAATATGATCCTCAATAACGTCCATTAGCGGATATATGCTATGCCATACACTATTACTTATAGCTAACCCGATCATTTTTGAGTTTACGAATTTTCCATATAATAGACGAGGTAACACTTTTGATAAACTCCAAACTTCTCTACCAAGTATCTTTAGGTATCTGGTATAAATTCTTAATTTGTTTGTTCCTATAGAAGAGTGTTTTTGAGTCTGCAAATATTTTTTCTGTTGCAAATTTTACCAAAATTAAATGCAGCATAGTAACCAACAAATATTACACACAATGTTGATAAAACGAAATTTATAATTATTAAATTAATTATTGATTTTTTTATATTTTTTTAATTATGTCAAATTGAGGTATAGTTTTCTAATATACTATATCACGAACCTTAAGCTTGTCTTATGGATTGGATTGATTTTATATACAATAATTTGTATTATAAACTGATTATAACTGACCAATGGAAATGCGTTACTTAAAGGTCATTGTTGAAAACTGCATTCGAAAGTGACATCCTATAGTAATTCATAACGACATTTGACAAAATCAAAGGTTTTGGGGAGTGGTTATATATAAAAAAATATTGCGTATTTTTCATTTGTAGTAAGATAGTTTTGTGGACTATACTTGGAGGAAAGTTGCTTTGACTGAATAATATCAAAATATATATATAATCCAGCACAACTCCATACCCTAAACATTCTGAGGACATTCAAACTTATTTAAAAAAACCTTCATTCGCCGCATTCAGCAGATCACTTCTCCGCTTAGCAATAGCGGAATGCTTGTCTCTGCTGGATGCACTTGACAATCTTGGAATTTCTGACAACGCTACCAAAATGGAGCTTAGATTTTTTCGCTTAGTAAATTCTATATAAGAATTCTACTCAATATGTTGATAAAGTTGTTATATATAGAAATTCTAAATAACAGTTCTACTCAATATGTTGAGGTGTAGCTTGTCCGTGCAGCAGAGAAACTGGAAACAATTGCTCAACGGTTTCCCAGTAGTTGCGTCTGCTGAATTCGTTTATTATTTTGTGTCGTTTCATCTAATCTCATTCCATCATGCTCTACCATGACCAACATACCCGTAAAAATTGCCAGCCGCTGTCAGCAAATCCGGCCTTGGTGTCCTCCTAGCTGACTCTCGTTCCTCTTCCGATACAAAAGGTTGATCCGCCCTTCCTATCAACCGGTTAGCTGCATCGTAGTCGTGAAGGGCCCGTGAACAGTTTACCATATACCAGTGGTCACATACCAGCATCCGCTGTTGGAAGAGGGTCGCATTTGGGCAAGAATAGGTGAACTGGCGGCCTAGGCCATCGCACATGTGATAGACCTGCAGCAGATAAATTTGTGAAACGTGGTAAATTAGCATAAGAGATTTAGTAGGAGGGCGCGTTGAAATTCCCTCAAGTTCGAATTTGAGTAAAACGGAAATACGAGATCGAATAATGTATTAGGATTCGAGGATGTGGTCCAGTACTCAGTGACAATCGAATTCCAGCTGTTCGATTATAAACTCAATCAAATGTTGAGGTACCTGGATCATGGGACAGGGGAATATTTTCCGGCGGTTTAATTTTTATCGTTGTGGCACATTCAAGGAAATTGGTATTCTCTAATGCCGTAGGAAATGACGACGGACATTTTTCTATGGGGAACCAGTCAATGAGATGGAACTTCTTAAAGTGAGTTTTTAAAAAATATATAAATCGCCTATCACGAAGGCAGAAAGCCTAGCGTGTACCAGAAGCACTGTTAATGGACACATGCCTATCCACGTTGACCGAAAAACGTTGTAAACTGTAAATATCTGAAAATAAACTTCCCGACAGCTCGTTGCTCCACAGGAATGACCTTTGGAAGAGGCTTGTTTGATGTGTCGGAAGTTCGACTTGGTGAGGACTGACTGAACTGAAACCTCTTATCCGAGACAGCTCGGTCGAACATTCACCATTTCTTGAAGTTGTGATTTTGTTCATATTTTGTTTTTGTTTCGGGTGTTGATAATAGGAATCTTATTGGAGAGCCTTTTAAGGCATTTGGATATGTTTAACCACATATGGTAGTAGTAAGGTATAATCTGATCTAGCAAGAAATTAAAATATAAATAAATATAATAAAATACAATACATAATACATAACTGAAGCCCACTAATGAGTACTATGATATTAAATTCCTACACCAAAGTTACTCAAAAATGTACATAATTTTTCATAAGCGCAGCGAGATGATTAATGTTCACATTGACGTTATAAATGATGTAGATTGCAGCCATCAGGAAACAAAGCCTCACTCCAAAGCGCTGAGGTTCTCCAAAAGAACGACTTTTGGAACAAGCTCGTTCGAGGATGCGGGCGTTGTGCTCCTCTAGTCTTTGCTGTCCTGGTGAATCTTGATATTATTATGGAAGGCAGCTCGGACAATTCTATATTGAAACATTTTGACGTACAAACGAAGCATTAATCAAATGTTTTGAATACGACTTTTCGCTGTAAGGAATCCAGCTAACGAATAACACAAACGGAACTTCATACATAGTTTTACCGATCGTTAACTTTGATGCGAACACGGGAAAATGCAGATGGAGATAATATTTCAACAGCTATGGGAATGAATCCGACATTTCATACTGTAAAAGGAAAGACATTCAGCTTCTGGTGTTTGTGTTTCTTACCGTAGAGAAGAGGGATTATAAAACCAGTTTCTCAATAAGCTTCAAAAGTAAGGCTTAAAAATATCATGTATTTTTCATCCGTGCTTTTTCAAAATATGATGCGCAATTTGTAGAATATGAGAAGTAAAATAGATGAATGAATTTAAACCATATATTTAAAAATAACCTAGGAGAAAATAGTACAGCTACAGCCAGCGAAAATGTTATTCATATTTTCGGGTTCAGCAAAAGTGACGATTGGATCTTGCGAATTTGGTCAATCGGGAATCAACGAAGGAATTGCTCTATCTGACATACTTTCAACAAATGAACAGAGGTGAACCAGAATTAGGAAGACATTTCCATGACTGTTAAAATATGTAATATGTTAAAGATTTTCAGCAATCATGCTATATCGCTGTTCCTCTAAATGTGTTCTTTTGTTTCATTAGAATACACATACTAAATCGTCGACATTATTTTGCCCGTCTGAGTCATTCCGAGTTTTTCGTGGAAAAATTGGATAATTCCTGGGGAGTCGTCGGAAAGCATGACGATTTGATCTGCCATTTCATCTGATATTTTGTCCATAAGTTTCGCAAATATCAAAATTGAATTTTGTTGCCAAGTCCCTCGAAGTAATTAAAAACCGCCATTGATTACTGCACAAATTGATATTCCGAAAGAAGTATCAATTGAGTATCATGAATTCTGCATACAATACGGTTTATACTAGTTTTTCTTAGGCCGGAATCTGCAAGCAATGACAACGGTGACGGCTAGCATTTTAGACATTCGGTCAACTCTTCGTTTGTATGTTGAGTAAAAATTATTATTTCAATGGAAAATAAGAATTTTCTGAGTCAAAAACAGCCTATTCATCGGTACACAGCGAAGCTGTGTGTCGAATAAACGAAATAATTATTTGACCTCTAGTTTCGATATCAAATTATACATACGTTGTTAGAGATAAGCATAAATAATGGATAGTTCTTCGATAATGTTAATTTAACTGAAAATAAAAAGAAAAAGCACTGTGCGAGGCTTTCCGGAGGAAAAAAATTATTTGGTAAAAATCGATTACGTAGCATAATAAATTTTTCATAAACGTATTGGACTACTGTTTCTGGAATTGACGTCGGCACGTTTGTTTTTGGTGCTGGCATTTTTGAGGTAAGTCTGGTTCGGATGAGCAGCGTCACAGCATCTGTTGAACCAATTGGTAGAAACGGTTTGGAGGCATTGAGGATTTTCATACGTTTCTGTTTTCCTAGCAAATAGTTGTAGTACTTCCATAATAAGGATAAAATGCCTAACACTAGTCATAACATCAACCGTGTAAGTGGTCAAGATTAAGTAGAGGATTTTGTACTTACTCGACATCCACTTTCTACGTCTGCATAATATCCATTGACTCTTCCTTCGCAAGAAAACCCATCACTATCCCTTGTCTGAAACAAAAACAAAAATAAAAAATGAACAGTTTGATGAAATAAATGCATCATATGAGTTAGATGAAAGCAATAGTATTTAGTGTGAGCAAATGATGAATTCTGTATCGAGTAAGACTCTAAGTTTTTGTTCACAATTGTTCGAAGCGCCCTCGGATCTTTGAACGAAAGGTTGGATGCAGGTTTCCAATAAAATTAAATGAGAAACATTTCACTGTAGCAATATCTTCATAAATTTTATAGCAGCTTCGGAGTGAAAGATAAAATAAGACTGATAGTGATGAAACTCACATTTAGCTTTTTGCATTTGTAGCTCTAATACTACATTGATCTAAAGATGAGGTTATCAACGAACAAGAAATGTTCTGGGTTTAAACTTCTGTCTCGACTTTTATCAAAAATCTATGGAGAACATGGATAATCTACGATATCAAAGCTTTAAGCAGCACTTCTCAGAATTGATTTCACCAATCTATTGGAGGCATACAGTAATACTAAATTCAATGTGTTCCCAAAATACTTTAGTTCTCTCCGGGTATCTTAGTTCTGGATTTTGTTTTGACATTTTTCAATCGATAATAGAGTAGTTCTATTTTCTCGAATGTTGAATGAAACGCAGATACTATGAACCTTCACAATTGATTGATGTTCACGTTGTTTGTGTAAGTGGGCAAAATTATGACAACCTTTTTGCATAACAAATTTACAGGAATGGATTTCTGTTGTCTGTCATCTTTATCGATGCCTTTCTCAATTCTTGGGGGGTGGGGGGATTAATTTGCACTCAAGATCTGGAGTTAATGTTATTCGGAATATTAGTCGGTGTACAATTAAAAATAATTGTATAAAAATGATATACAAGTAATAAAACATATTATATTGTACAGCGGTAAAGTCTATCAGATCTAGCGCTCTTGGAGGGGGATGAGGGACACCCCCTCATCCTCCCTGGATACGTCACTTGTGTACGTGTATGTCTGTTGCTACTGACATCCCGTGGCGATTCCAAGATGAGCTATAGCTGATCTGTGGAAACCAGTTCTTAACTGCCTAACGTCATTTGTCACCTTGGAAACATTTCAAGTTTAGTAGTCGCCGCCCAAATTACTCGCCGAGCAAAGTGAGCATAGAATTTTTCCCGTATATTTCGATTCGTTCTTATAGTAATACGATTGCGTCATCTACCGCTAGGAAATATAGCCATTTATTTAACCAATTTTCCTCATTTTGCACTTAACCAGTTTGTGAACAAAGATGATGTCCTATCGCCAAAAGAAAGCTGCGTAGGATGGTTTTGAGAAAGATTATTATAGGAACGCATATATTGTTGTAATCATTGCATAAAAGATCAGCTGTAGTAGTAAATTATTGAAGCCCACAACTGGAAATATTTTTTTTACGATTAAGTAGCTATTATCCCACTTACCAGTACAACGTTTATGTTTATACTAAAGTATTTTACATGGTGAGGATATAAATTTATTCTTCACGGCTCGACTTCACGCTACTTGTGTGTAGGATTTGTAGGACGTGATTTTTTATCTGTGGATTCACGAACCACCTTAACAACTTTGCATGTATTCATCAAACATTTAATTGTCTCCGTAGACAAATGTAAGAAATAAGTATGTGAATTACAATCACGGATACGCTACTCTTATTTTTTTTCAGAGAAATGCAAACAGAAAGGTTTTCTAAATGCGGTTTTGTGTGTAAAATCTAACGCTTTTAATTGAATAAACGTACTGGCTTTAGTTAAATGAAAATGTAATTCATTCATATTTTTATCACAACTTGTGAATGTTTTTGAAGCTTTATTTAAGTGATTATTCTAATAGGTGTAATCAATAGTTTTCCCAACACCATGTTATGATATTTTACTTATAATTTACTGACAAACGCTTTTTCTAATTTTTATCATATCAAAGTATGCATCACTTCATTTTATAGAGTTTAATCAACTTCTCATGAGGTATAAATTCATTTTTATTCTGTCAATATCGTATTAAAAACTAGACTCCACAATCGAATCAAATCATCAGAAGCAACAAGTAGAACCTATTGAATATAGGTATGAAAAAGTTATAGTATGAACATTCGTGAGTATGTGAATTTAACTAATACTTTGGAAAGTCCATTGATTAACGTCACGTTGCCTCTCAACGTTTCAAACAAGATCACTCAAAGTTAAAGGATATGCATTCTTGACGACGGCGTCGTGATCAGGATATGACTGGTAGTGGAAAATAAATATTTTAAATAAATATAGATTTAGCATCAATACTAATAAACCACAGATATTTCACCTTGAGGAGATATTGCAAATTTCCAAGTAAATTTGATAATAATTATTTTCAAGTCTAGGAATAAGTTTTCCTAGCACGTTTGCGTTTCAGTAACATGTGGAATATGATACATGAATGAAGCTTATCTTCATTTCATTCAGTTTATATCAGCCTATAAATTAATAATTTATTTAACTTCTGCAAATCTACCGTTTTTGTGAGTCTAACCTTTCTTAAGGTTTATCAATTAAAAGTGCTATTTTCTTTACTGTATCCGCTGATATTTCCGAATTTGAAATAATATTTTGGACATTCATGATGTCTTTACAAAGAAAACTCGTGTGACAAAATTCCATTGGTCCGTAAATTGGATGATTTGCTATCGCGCAATCTGGCTGGCGTCCCATTATAGATAATACTATTATAATTTATTATTTCTCGGGTTTTTGACCATTTAAAGGCGCAGTAAAAAAGTCTTATTTGAGAACGTTGACAAAACACTTTTTTTAATAGGTCAAACATCATTTTTTCTTCATCTATATATTCCAACAAATTTTTTAGAAGACTCAACAGTACTTCCGTTATTATTTGTGATTCCTATTCTGTCAAAATGCAGTTAATTGTAGTAAAACAAACTACAACAGAAATAGAATGAAATAGCCCCATTTAGCAAAAGTTAAATAGTAGTATTGTAAAATTGTATTATCTATTATTATACATCTATCATTTATATTTATAAATATAAATATGATACTTTCGAAACATTTTTTTGATTCTGTTTTATACTCTGATAAAGGCTACGGAGAAAGCTGAAACGTCAGTAAATATTTATTCCTATGTATGTGATTCCAATAAGCTGCCAGCAAAAAATATATTAATCATGTATATCTAACAAGAAATCAGAATTACTTGGGTAAAAAATGTATTGATGATGTAACGTCTTTTACCAGCGCCATACATGTGAGCTTTCCCATTCCTCCAACCCCTACCCCATTTTCGAATTGTTTCGCGATTGGCGCCTATTGGCGTGGAAAGTAATTGTACTTTTTTGGGGAGCCCAGGAAAGCAAAATCATAAACATGAGTTTTCATTATTGCGTGAGAAGTATTGAATCAATCTGATTGAATCTACTTTTTATTAAATTAAGAACTATTTACAATTAGATTGGATATAGCAAAGTGTAATTAGTGAGCTAAAATTATATAGAACAAGAAATAAAGCAATATTGAATGTAGAGAACTGAACTTTTCTTATAACTATTAATGTGAATTTCATAGCTCCGCCTCTAAATTAACCTGATGAAATCTAAATAATTCTATTCAGTTACTGAAATATAGCATATTTTATTAAAATCGGCAATTAACAATTTTACTTCCCATGTTAACAGACGTAGGAAGTGTTTTATCAGATTTATCATGTCTTGTTGACGTTGATATATACATAGTATATAACAAAAAACAATGTCCCTTATTTCAGTTGGTCTGCCTTTCTATCCGATATATAATCCTTCACCCTGTTATAACTCGGAAAGTATTATTCGGACTATTGTGAAAAATAAACGCTATAATTTTTTCATCCGCTGTGGAATTTTACAATACTCGTAAATCTGACTTATTAAAATTTTCAATGCATTTCGAATGTCTCGAATAATTTAAAACTATTTTAATCTTTTCTTTCATGTTGGTCGGGATTTCGGGACATAATTTTCTGAATGGGGGTTCGTTTGTTCTGTTCATATTTCAGTGTCTTTCACTACAGATTTCTGTATCTAGACTGAACTGAGATATAAAGAGTTCTATGTAGTTTTTGCAGTTTATTCAAGATTTTTATCATATTTTAAAGCCGCCCATACACTTGCAATTGGTTTTAGAAATATTGGGAATAATTCTTATTTTTAAAAACAAGAATTTTGATTGCTTTTCAGATTATAAATGATTTTGATTACGTAGTCCAATATCTATTAAATATAATCTCGACTATCAACAGTTCTAAAATTCGATACAAACTGATACCATTGCATGCGAAGTACGTCAATCAGCTTAATGCCATTTTTGGCAAAACATTAATTTCACGGATCAAATCAGGATATTGTGTATAAGCGCGATGCACAAGAAATCCTTCGTAATTTTCAAATTCTGAATTTGTATGCTCAGAGATGCGAAGTAAGTTTGTTACCTGATTTGCTTCTTTAATTAAATTTTGGAACTAATTTACATTTTTTTTAAATATATTAGTTTTTCTACATATTAATAAAAATGTGGTCATCAACTACCTACTCATCTCTGCATCAACTAGTTTAATAGATTGCATCATAGCTGCTTTTTAATATATTATAAACTGTAGCATCCCATTTTGGGATCAAGGTTTTTCATTTGATGTTGATGAATGTACTCAAACAATACACCTACAGCTGCATTTACATATTTTAGAACAATATGTTATCCAATTCTTGTTTTTATACAATAAACCTAACCATCGAGACGTTGTACCTATGGGTTCGAGGGCACAATTTGTTTCTGTACGTTTGTCAAGTTCCTGCTCAGTTTGGGTCGTAGTCAAAAAAATTCATGGTGGGCAAAAATTTCGCCAACTATAAAGTTCATCTATAAATGTTTGTTACAGACCAATTCAGATGTACTTAACAAATTAATGGGAATTCTCATATAATTGAAATCTTTGAAATTTTGTGTGACAGTAATTAGAAAGTTAATCAATATTAACGCTAAGGAACTACCGAGTAAATATACATTTTTTTCGGATTTTCCACCATAGTTTAGCGTAGGACAGAAGACTTTTTGAAACCTCTAAGTGCCTAAACTGATTTTTTGTATGATTGATGGGTGTCCAGTTATTTTGAACAGGTAACATATTTGAAGTAACTCAAGTTTTGTATGCATCTAACGCAAATTTTTGACTATTTCCATGCTAGTTAAAAAATTGAAAATCCTAATTTAAACTGCATCAATATGTTCATCTGATAATCTTATATTACTGCCTATACATTACGAAATTAATCCACTCTTCTAAAATTTCTTGATGTATTTTTGTTAATATCACCAACAAGGGTATGGAAACGGTGGAGTGCAGTTTTCATGTTCCTTGTTTTAAGGAGAGATATTCTTATAGTTTGTGCGCGTTGTTTTTAAACTCTTCATTTAAGGTTGTCCGACAACAAGTATCCCAGCTACCCGGAAGTTTGTGTGACATATTACAATTTTATTTTCAATATTTTTATGAAGCAATTCAGCAAAAAACAGCTGTTATGTAATACATTTCATGACGCCATAACATCGTAAACATGGCAGATTATGATCTAACAGCTGATTCTTGCAAAATCATCAAATAATAAATAGTAATCTTTCCTGACAAACCGTCTCTGGGGGAGGCTAGGGGTGTTAGACGCTTTAATGTTGAGGGGGGTCATGAAAATGCTTCATTGCAGGAAATATATAGTCTCAATAGTTAGGTTATCCAAAAAAATTCATAACTTTTATCTCAGTATCCATTCGATGGCGGTATGAGAATCCGCGATTCTTTGAGATAATTGGTTTATATACTTCTGTTTGTATTTGGCTGTTTAGGTTCATTCGATTCACTAGGTGGTTGTATAATTTCAACAATAATGATAGCTTTGACAACCTTCATTCTCCGATGATGACAGATTGAAAACACTTAAAGTGATTGTATTCCATTAGCTGAGGATGGACATACTCTTTTTAATTTTTTGCTGAAGCTATCGGAAATAATGGTATAAAAAATCTGGTAAACAAAATTTTTACAGAATTTATTTGGCGAGTCTATCTCTCTATGTCAAATGCATCAGCATACTTTCTACTATTGGAATAAGAGATATTCATGAGTTTTCATTCTTAGGTATAGTCACTCATTCTTTCAGTGCATATCTAAGTCTTATAAATCTCAATGTTCTCATTTGATATGCAAGTCCTGAGGTTATCCATTTGTTGAACCATTATAACAGCATTTCACGACAGTCTTGGTATATCTTTATTGTTATAATCCAAATAATATCCCAATACATTTGTGGTTCCATGCAGATAACATAATTTGTGCGTTTAGCACACAAATTCAAAAATAAAACTCTTTTCCTTACAGTGACGTGTTTCGATTTACACTTAAGTCATCGTCGAACTGTCAAATTTGACTGTTTACAAAAGCTACACAGGTTACTTGCCAACTAGCTAACTAGATCTAATCATGGATACAAAACAAGAGCTCTCAAATCTAGTGTAATATATATCCTATCTAGGTATTTTTCTATTAAATAATGTTTTCTTTTGTCTGTCTTAGGGTCTGTCTTAGGAGAAATATTTGCTTAGCGAGCATTTGCACTAGTGTTATTTGTAATTTTTTTTTAATAATTTTATATAATTTCAAATACTAGAACTACTTTCTGAATATCAATATAGCAACCTCTACTACAACTAGCCGTAGTAGTAATGGGGAGGCAAAGGCTGGCAAGTAGGCCAACTTTGGCCCTTTTTTGCCGATCCCGAAGACCATCACTAGAACTATGGCAGACCTGGTAACTCCCTAGTCTCTAATTTTCCAGACCTGTTAATAAAGGTCATGCTGTCCGACCATTCCGCTAAGTAGCACTCTTCCCTGTCCAACTCTGCTGTGCCGAACACCTCAGCCCTGAGGAAGTGGAACGAGGTCTCGTCATCCTCCCAGCACTTTTGACAGATTGGGTCTTTGACCACTCCTATGAGTGTCATGTGCGCCTGTTCAATCTGCAGTGACCTGTGAGGATACCCACTAACAAGTGGAGTGAATCCCTCTTCCAATTCAATAGCCATAGCTCCCTACGTTTGTTGGGGCCTGCTATGAACCTCTTGGATTGCCTGCAGTCGTCTCTCTCCAACCATGCTTTCGCAAGTTCGTTATTCGCCCAAACATCTAGGGCATTACTGACCTGGCCTTTGCCAGGCCCCAAGCGGGGCAAGGGGCCAATGCATGTGCCCCTGGCTCCCATCCTCGCCAGGCAGTCTGCTCTCATATTTCTAATACATCTAACTTTGTTTCCTATATTCCTGCAGAATTCAAATAGTAAGCAGTTTTTTAATACAACAGGTATTAGGTATACCAGAAAAACTTTCATAATTGTTTTTTAGAATTCATCAAGTTCTTTTATTTAAATTAAATGTAGGTTGCCTTTAAAATATTGATTTCGTCATACCTCAAACGATGATGTCACCAGTACCAAAATTATGTAAAAAAACTACAGAAAAATAGTTTTGAGCACTTTTCTCTTGTTTGTCGGAAAAATATTTCATTGAGAATATCCATAACATCTATAATCTTCTGTTATAGAGTAGCATATTTGAGAGTCCTTAATCGACGTTCATATAAATCTTCCGGATTATGCATCTTAGAGAAATTTTTTGCCATGTGTAAATCAAGCAAACTAGTCGCACGACACTGGAACTCTACCATATACTCGTAATAACATTTCACCTTTAGTACCGTCAGTATATTCATTTAAATACCTGCATTACCCAAGTTATTGTCAGTTGGTACTATCGAACAAAAATTAAAAAACGATAAGTAATTGAAAAAGCGTGATTCGCCAATGGGTATGTCGGAAAATTAGTGAACCTCACGCAATTCAAAAAAATCAGTTCCTAGAACGAAGCTCGTCATTTTAGGAGTAAATTGATCGTTAATGCACTCGCACGTATTCTCATGAGCTTTGATTCTGTGGACTATTACGTTTAATGAATAAAGTTGATATTAAAATTCAGATACAAGCGAAAATATTTATTATTTTAGCGTTTGAAAAATATGAATCACATGCAAGAAAACACTAAAAAGCAATATTATGCAAAAATACAAAATACAAACTGGTGGACTGTCATCAGATTATTAATTTAGTCGCTTGCATTGTAAGTAGAATAGAGTCCTTTGTTTGCCCTGGTAGGTTCTCCAAGGGCACTCTGCCACGATCTGGTTGGTCGTTTGCTTGTCAGCGCCACAATCGCACTCTGGGGATGGATGATGCCCCATTTATTTAGAGTGTGCGCAGAGCGTAGCGTCCACGTTTCTTCCTGATTAAGGTGTTTCAGGTTTTGCGGGGTAAGTCTATATACAGGGATTTGTTGGATGGCCCCAATAAGTATTAATCTGAGAGGTTTTTCTCCCATTTACCTTTCGAATGCTGCGCAAGGATAGAAGTGTTCTCTACTATATATTTGGCACAGGTGATTGGGGGATGTCTGGGATTACACTCTATTGTGTAGAGCCCGAACTCGGACCGCAAGATGTTCAGCCGATTCAGGGCCATATATAACTCTTCGACTGAAAAGGGTTGCGAAAAAGGTGTGTTGTTCTCTGCTACCGATTTTAATCAGTAGAAACCACGATTAGAAAAATTGTTTTGACAAAGATTATCGGAACATAGAGATGTTACGTATGCGGTTGAATTATTTATGTCTTAGCTATGGGATAGAAAAAAAATGACGAATTAATGTAAGCTCATGATTTTATTGTCAATATCTTCTTCTATGATATATTTCGAACTATCTCGAAGTGGACAGGAATTTTTTTCAGGAATAGGTATTAAAAATTCAACTTCATAATGGTTTAGATTCAGAAATAATTAAAAAGTGAAAAACCTGTTTTAAAATAAGCTTTTATTTAAATGCGCTAAAAATAATAAAATAAACTTTTCTTTTAAAACCTTTACTATCAGCTTATAACACAATTTATATGATATAAAAGATTGTCGTGAGATTTAAGTACTCGTATCAACTTGGTTGATAGTTTTAAAAATTAAAATCAATCAGATCAAGTTATTTAATTTACTTGTTTATCTACACAGGTAAATCTCGCGACAAGCTTTTATATCACATGAATTGTGTAATGACGTTATAAATTTTAAAGAAAAAGTTTATTTTATTCTTTCTAGCGCCTTCAAATAAAGGCTTGATTTTAAAAAAGCTTACTTACTTTTACTTTACTTTTAACTTATCTTTTACTTTTTAGTTATCGCTGGACACGTTTCTCATCTCATTCAATGCATCATTATTGCAAGGTCGTTTGCCGGTTAATATGAACAGTCTAGCTCTTCAATGAAGAGACCTACTGATTTTACTCTACTTAAGGCCACGTATGCTTGACCAGCAATGAAGAGTTTCGAGCCTAAGTATACGACAGCATGGTTTACATTACTACTCTGCATTTTGTGTATTCTGCAAGACTCACATAATATAATTGGCAGCATTCTTCATTCTTCAAGAAATTGCACAGTTTTGGGTTGTTTGAGATCAACACCGTCTCTACTGAAGTCTATATGGACGGATGGTATTTCAGAATCATACATTTCTGCTCTCTTCTCTGGAAGCAGGACCATATCATTTCTGTAATATGTCTAATGGCATCATTTACCAGACCTTTGGACACATTTACAATGCAACGCAACATTACCATGGCCCCTGCGAATATTTATAACTACTTAGGTAGCCCTCCTGTCTTGTTTATATCGGATGGTATAATATTATTTAAATCTGTGTTGTCATTTTTTCCAGTACAATCAACTAGACTATTCTGTGATATTATTTTGTTAATAGTTACAGCACGAGCTCGGAAATGTCCGAAAACAGTTTTGTTTCTTGGGAGTTGCGCCATGTTGGATCTAGAATGACGTCACACAGCTAACCATGCATTGTCATCCAAACTAAACGGGTATGCAAAGTTTCAGGTCAATCGATTGAAGATTTCTGCTTCCAAATTGAGTTGCAAGATTCCACCTGAACAAAAAAAGTTACATACATACATTGAAAGTTAAATAAAAGCTTGCAAGAACATCTAATTTTTAGTCACTAATATTGCTCCAATCATCAGCCTGCATAGCTGGAAAAAACAGCAGGATAAGTTTCAGAGGTTACATAAGATTATGTGCTATACAATAGAATCACGGAACCGTAACGGCCACGGTCGCTTTACGGCAATACGAGGGTCACGCTGAAAGTTTTTAGATACAGAAAAACTAAAAGGTTCTTTTAATGAACTTTATTCTGTTTTTTCAACATATTCTCTCCCTACCTCGATACATTTACGAATTCGGTAAAACCACTTGTCAAATTTATTTCCTCCTCAAATGCAGCGATTGCCTCTTTATCAGTAGGAGAATGTCGACCTCGCAACTTTTCTTTGATCTTGGGGAATAAGAAGAAGTCGCACGGAGCTAGGTCCGGAGAATAAGGTGGGTGAGGCAACAGTTTGACACTCTCTTCAGCAAAAAAATCGAGTGTTCTAGAGGCGCAGTGGGTAGGTGCGTTGTCATGGTGCCATCAAATTCCCCGCAGACCAGTCTTTGGACGGGTCTTGCATAGTTCTTGGAAGACTACAGGAACACATTGGGTTATATACCATTCAGAAGTAGTTGTCCTTTGATTTTCCAATGCTACCGTTGTGATGTATCCACTTTTAGAAAAAAAAGATGCGACCATTTTCTTTCCAACACTCTTGGAACGACGAATTTTCGTTCACTTTCAACGCACCAAACTAATGACTGCTGTTTAGTTTCGGGATCATAATGATATAACCATGTTTCGTTCCCGGTTACGATATTATTTTCTTTTGCTTACTGGTCAACAAATGTGGCACCCATCTGGAACACCGCTTCCTTAGGCGAAGGTGATCATGAATGATTGTTCGGACCACTGCCGATCCAATTTCCAGAGGAGCCTCAATCACGGTGTAGGTTATATGTCGATCTTTTTTATCGTATTTTTGACAGCTTCTACAGTTTCTGGAGTAACAGTAGTGGGCGGTCAGCCCTTGCGAGGTTCATCATAGAGTGAGACCCGGCCTCTTTTAAATTCAGCAAACCAATTAAAACCTGTACCCCTTGAAGGGGCAGAGTCCTCAAAGCAATTCACTAAATTTTAGTGACATTCCGCTTATTTTAGTCCCTTTTTATAGTCATACGAAATCATGGCCCGAACAAAGTCCCTCGGTTCCATTTTCACGTTAAAATTCGGCCAACACTTATATGCATTCGAGACCGTGGCAAGGCAACCACTGAACGATTTAAACGTTGCCTTTGCGTGTAAGCACTTACAACTTTAGACAAAATAGCTGCGTGCTCAAACTTGTTTAAAATTGTAGAGATTAGGAACATCTAAAGACTTTCAGCGTGACCATCGTATAAAGTAATGAGTGTATTTGATTTTTCTCGAAGTTGGAGCGCTAAATCTTCATATTTACCATCTTGGTGGGTATGTGTATAATGGTAATACTACTTGTGTACTAAAATTGTGAGCATATATCTATATATAATCTAAGAAAAATTAAAGATGCGTGGGTAAAATGGCTTTACATAACCAATAAATTTGCAGTGAAAGTTTGAATGTAAATCTTCTCTGATAGCCCGGTTATTCAACTTGTATGACCTTTGGTGATGTAATCTCATGTGTATGAAAAGGAACAGCGCATCCATCAAATTTCGAATTACTGTGCAAAATGAGGTGATTAAATGACACTGAGATTATAAAGATGCATAAAGATTTGTGTTCTTGCCACGGAGCGAATATACAAAATTTGCAGTATGTGCCGCACATGAAATCAATCATTTTATCCATGCTTACAAAATAGCATAGAGCAAATCATTTCACTCATCCATCATAAACTAGTCATAAATCAATGTCAAATTAATCTGTATATATTAATGCATCGAGAAACGTTTATATTGGATGTTATTGATCTAGAACAGATTGATCCCAAAGTTAATGCAAATGTAGAATATAAAGTCCATCATATTGTTATTTTTTATTATGCAATACATCACAGTACAAATAACTTCATTTATGAAAAAAAATGACGACAAACGATAAAGTTTTTGGGTGGTAGGGCGAGTGGAGACTAATCAATGTAACTTCCGAAGCTTACCCTGTGGTTTTCTCTCTAGTTCATCTTACATTTTTAATGGCCGCCAATTAGATCCACATTCGATTCACTAAATGACACTCCCTGAAACTGGACATAATCCAGAAGCGAGCAATACGTCTAGTAGATGCGCTTGACGTCACAAACAACCTCCACCGCTGGAACATCGAAGAAGGGTGGCTGATATGTCCGTATTCTATGAAAGTACGACGTGTATTTCTTTCAGTTACTAGTACTACTAGGTGCAATGATTTAATGATCTTACGAAGTTGACTATAAGGAAGTTTCAAAAGAAGCTAAGATTAGAATTTTGTGAAACAGTCGATGAATGATCGCTGAACTTCGCCTTTTCCTATTTCCAAAATTATATGTTCATTTTTGTTGTCAAAATAAAGATTATTATTGTTATCATTATTTTAAATAAATGCTTTCATAAATACTAACTAAAATATAACTGAATTGGTTTTACATAAGATCTCAAAAATTTTCGCCGTGGATAAACTGCATTGCGAAACTTGTATTTATTTTATGTTTTTAATTGATTATTGATGTTTGTTTTCAGTACAGAAAGTCCATAGATAGGAGTGATTTCCTACTTTGGATAGAAAAAATCTTTTGTAGTTTTGGAAAGAGAGAATCTTAGATAATCAGACCAGGTAAGATTGATTCATCCGATAGAAGAAAAGCAATTCATTAAAATGCGAATGGAAGTCTTGTTTCATTCCAGCTTAGATTTGTAAATTTAGCGAAAAATTTACAAATCTCTTAAAATATATGTCCACAGGGCTATTGATATTTCATGTGTCTCTCTCTTTGTCTCTCTCTCTCTCTCTCTCTCTCTCTCTATATATATATATATATATATATATATATATATATATACATATATCATTAGTGATGGGTACGATGACAGTTTTATTACAGTATCGTTAAATCTCCAAGAAATAAACGACTTGGAAGTAAATAAATAAGAGCAAAACGACAAAATAAAATGTCAGTTCAGAATTAAGTAGCTCAATTATTGTTCCAATTATTGAATGAAGAAATTTACTTGTTAATACTACTGAATTTTTCAGAAGCCATAACTGCATCGTTTACACAAAAGAACCTATATTTAGGTATTTTGCACTTGCAAAAAATGTTCCCCATACAAGCTTATTATGTAACTGCCATGATGTAAAACTAGTTCTTTCCTATCTAGACGAGCTGTTGAATTTTTTTACGCCTTAATAGACTCGTTCCTATATTTAGGTGGGATTATAAATGCCAACAAATATCAATGCCATGAATTTTTGCAGCTTCCTGGTTCGAAGATCTGATGTTCGCGTTCATGATGAATTTAATAATATTCTCTAAAAAAGCTCGACCTGGTGAGGATTCGCCGGATGAGCTTCTATAATATTCGCTATACTGGCGAGTTATTATACGGGAACATTTGCGATGATAATATCTATAAAATAGGGACAGAACAGCCATCCTTCTTCGATGTTTGAGAAAGTGGAAGTCGCTTATGAAGTCAGGCGCATCCACTAGACGTATTGCTCGCTTCTGGATCGTGTCCAGAAGCTTCAGGTAGTCTTTGGAGCGCATCCCCACACATGCGAGCAGTATTTCAGCGATGGTCTGCCCTGGGCCTTCTATAGTTGTTCCGGAGAATATAATTTCCTGGAGCAGAAGAGAACTCCTAACTTGTAGGACGCCTACCTAGCGAGGACAGCAACATGATCGTGACATGAGATGTCATTGTTGATGTTAATTCCCAGAAGTTTGATGCAAGAAGGCGTCCCTCCACGTCCGCGGTTGGTAGATCAGCATGCGACTTCTTTGTCGCTCCAGACTAAACTCCGTTTGTATATCCCCATTCCACAATTCATTCAATGTCCTCCTCATTGATCTGCACAGCATGCTGACCTCGTCGGAATACGGTATCTCGGGATCGTATTGGTTTGCCCGGTTCCATGCAGGAAATCAGCGGAGCTTGCGGAAACCATAGTGGCAATCGTTGATGACATTATTTTTTTCCAGATACTTCAGAAGCTGCACTCTGGCATTTTTAAGTCCACACTGATGGTAGTTGGTGGATTGCCTCTTTGGAAGGGCATTGTAGAATGGGTAGCTAAATCTGCCCCAAGGTGCCTGTTTTTTCCGGCCTTGGTTGCGATGGACCCATCTGCTCTCGTCATGGTATGGACGGGTAGCAGTTGTTATGGCGACAGATCAAAATGATCTGGACGAGTTAGGATATGAGAGAAGTTTGTTCTCAATTTTCTGGTTGCTGTTATAGACGACCCGGTTCCATTCCGTGTACCGTTAGGTTTTTGCCGTAACTGCGTCTTTGCAGTTCTAGTTAAACCAAGGTTTGTTCTTGGAGGAGCGTTTATCCACGTGAGGAATGTAGGCTTCCATACCTGATGTCAATACTTCTGTTATTAATAATAAGGTATGGATCCACAATGAAACTTTTTCACGAGATTTTTGTATCACGACTCAAAAGTTTCAAGTTTAGTAGTAGAAACGGGCGTGAGATGCATGAAATATTGTTGTTTCGTGAGATTTTTAACAATATTTCATGTATCTCACGCCTGTTTCCACTTCGAAACTTGAAACTTTTGACTCGTGATACAAAAATCTCATGAAAAAGTTCCATTGTGGATCAGTACCTTTAGAGAGATCATCCAATTTACCGATTTGTAGTGCCAGACTTTGCGTGCATTAGTATTTTGTTGATCCAGTGATGTTATTCTAGTGTGTTGAAGTGGTATTGTGATCGGATGTTCCTAGTGGAGCAGATATATTTACTGTGTAGATGGCGGCAATTTGTTGTGGAGTAAAAACATAACAGAAATGGATGAGAAACGAGTTAATGCCTTTTTTGTATGACGCAGTTTTCTTACTTATCGTAACATTTGCACCATTTACGTGAGATATAATAATATCTTCAGCTACAGTCAATAAGTTTGTCGCTATTAGAGTGAAAGACCTTTTACTCGATAAAAGAATTAGTTCCTTAACAAAAAGATATGGATCATCTCCTTGTTGAAATATATATTCCTCGTATGAAGTATTGAATTATGAATCTTCTGGAACAAACATATGTAGTTTTTCAAATAATTATTTTGATCGATGAAATTATATAAATGCATGAAACTCACTTACTTCCTTGTTGGTTTTTTGATTATTGAACTGTCGTTATGCATGTCATTCATACAAATAAGGCCTATTTAATTTTGTAAAAAATGAATGGTACTTATGTTACATATAAGATCTTTGTCATAATCATATAAACTACAGGATATGGCTTTTCTATTGGCAAGAGCGTCTATAGAAGTAATTGATAGTGGAAGCCGGTTGTATAGACTCTAAAGCGTATGGATTACGATAAGACAAAATATTTCTCAAATCGATTCACTAACAAATTCTATTTAGTAGAGTATTTTATTTAGTGAAGTTATTTCAAATAGATCACATATTTTCAATTATTCGCTAATGGACATTGTAGTTATTTAATAACAATACACAATAGATTGTTTAGCAATAACTAACACCCAATATAAAAAATACATCAATAAGCTGTCAAAGTTGAATAATGGAAAATCTGTGAATTATATTACTCGAGGGAAACTCGTACCGTTTTGAGGTACGGAAAAGACCATGAAAAGCTTCGGTAAATATTTGAAGTCAGTCCAAAAAATAGGGGCATTATGAAGGAAGTTTAATTATTTACTTCCATTTTCTGATAAACAATCTATACAAAAACCGCTGTGACTAAAACTGGACAGTTGTATGAAGGATCAAAACGTCAAAAAACCTATGAGGGAATCTACATGATATGAAGTTAATCATTTATTCAGATTTCCCTATATATGTCGACATTTACTTGTTATTCTTGTACACTTTTAGATGCGGATGTAATTCTCCTCTTACAGAAACAACTGAATGTCAGGGATAAATAGGCGTTGTACAATGTCTTCAATTTGCGTGTAGTAATGTAAATTACGATTTACATGCAAATTATGTTGCTAAACATGTTCCTATTCCATATATTAAATTCGATTTGATAGAAAAGATCGAAATCACATATTAATCGTTTATAGACATGTCCTTCATTGTATTGATAGCTATAATAGATATTGATACATAATAATCGATATGCAAAGTAAATCGCTTATTTGTTGTTGAAAGAACGCATATCATCATTTGCAAGTCAGTTCAATATAAAAATGAAAATGAAGCTATAAAGAAGTTAATATATGACGAGAAAAAAAAAGAGTTGGGTCAACTGAACTAATTCGGTAGTTTCAGGCACTGATATTAACTAATTTTCAAAATACGTTCACGTTAATATGACCAGGAACAAGAAAACACAGGATGAGTTGCAGAAGCTACATTCACTGAATATAAAAATTGGCGTTAGTAGGTAACGATGTACTTTCCGCGTAATGATATCAGTTCAGAAATCGATTGAATTAAATTCAAAGTAAATAAAATTCACGAAATTGTCACCATTTCCGAAAAATTCTCCAACTGGATCAGCAGTTTTAAATTCGACCAAAATGTTCAATAAACTAAGTCAACCTTCTTTATCCCGATTTTAATAAACCGCATTTTCGTGAAAATTTATGATTTTTATTCAATTAAAGTACAGTAATTTGATTTAGTAGGTCTCTTGTATTTACTTTCCGCTTTCCAGAATGAGAACTGGCATGACAGGCAGCCACTAATCCCGTCTTACCGTCGCCGTAGTTCAGCCTAGACGTCAAGTGTGATGTAGTGGTCTGCGTTATTATATTTGCGAATATGAGATATTAAACTAAAAAAAAACGATTATTCCTTTCAGGAGTTGTACGGTAGTTGTGGTGTAGCTAAGCTTTTTTTATTAGGGGGGCTAATTTATTCCACTTCTGTGCGAGTAACTACTACAAAAACTTACTTTAATTTAACTTAACAGTGATTATCATTATTATGGAAGTGTCATTTAGCCTCTTGATAAACTGTTTTATCCGAAATTATGGAAATTTAATTGATTAAAACCTGAAAATCTAGAAATTTTCTAAATTCATTATCTATACACCTTGTAATAGCATTTTTCGTGGGTTTTAATTTAATGAATGCTCTACAAGTACTATGCTACAGTCATCCGTGATTTAAAATGTATATAGACCTAGGTCATACAAGTCACCATTATATGTATGAAAACCAAGTGTGTATTGGTGTGGTTCGAGCTCTTAGTTCATCAGGCCTAATCTTTCCAGCATCAGCACGTCACTTATCTATTTAGAAATTCATAAGCAAATATCGATTGCTTCATCTTAACGATATAAGGCAGTGTCATCTTGCATGATCTAATAGTTAATATTGAAGATATGTGTCGATAGTACGGAGAGCGCTTAACCAGTAATTACCTATCAATTACATAACTGTCCAAACTACTTAATTGCTCGAGTATTGCCTTCAAATATCAAGTATCTAATCGAGTTGCTGGATAAAAGCATCTGTATGAGAATTTCATATGTAAATTAAACTCATTTGGTTGCAGTTTTAACAAGATGTCCTCGAGTTATATTAATTATTATTAACTAACAGACTAGTAATAAAAAGTCTGGCTGTTTTTTATGCAAGGAATCATTCATCGAGCTTTGTCTAATTGGTCGTGCTGAGTCGTCGTGATATCGCCTACGATGAAAAAAAATTGACTACCATTTCGGCTACCTCTGCAGCATTGCTGAAGTACAAAATATTGAAAAAACCGGCGTTACATTTATTTTATTACCTTTCTTCAGGATAATGTTTTTTCGTTGTAGTTGGATTTAAAGACTTGTCAACATTACGGAATGATTGAATGTAGAAAGGGATGCATCTGTAGTATAGATAAATTCAAAATAAGAAATACATTGTTCACAGCATAATGATGAAGTAATAAGTAGGTGGAAAAAATCAATAACAAAAATTGTGATAACGTCTGCTTCGACAATGAGTGAGCATGTACTTCTCTGTACAATGCAATAGATAATTTATAACATTGAAAAACAACTTTTTGTTTTGTGCTAAGGAAGTATTATGAGCGCGAAATTTTGAGAATTTGAGATTACATTTTTGGGACGTTCAATGACGTCTACAGCACGGAAATAAATGTCATCGATTTTCGTCGGTCGGTTTGTCAGTAGCCTTTATCTAACTGTGCCTGATATCATTGACGGCAAGACTGACTTTGATGAAATTTGGGAATTGGTATCAGTAGCCTAAGGTCGTAGAATATTCTTTTTTTAAATTGTTGTATTGGTGGCGAAGCAATAAGCACAAAACAAAAATTATCAGAACTCTCCAAACCTTGGTTTTAATGTTTCCTGAGTTTCCAATTATTTTCGGTAGTTTTGTTCATATGTACGTCATCTTTGGGTATTTCAGAGGTTGGATATAGTAGTACTATTTTTTATAGATATCAAATTTACGAAACTTCAAATTTGAATGTCTGTTGAGGCAAAGTATACGTGCATAAAACACTTTGAATGTTGATTTTTTTCTTTCTTGTAGCAAGGTTATACTCAAGACATCAAGAGTTTGTCAAATCACAATTTCAAAGACATGACTTGTGAGTGAAAGACAACTGCGAACTACCCACTTTTTTTGTTTATGCAAAATACAATATTTGAAAAGTTTTTGACACAACAAATACACTGAGGTTCCTCCTTTATAGGTATCAAAAATTAGGTGACACGCGAAAAATGCTAATAAACCTATTCATATACCGCCCAAAAGTACCCATAAATAAGCGTGTCCAAATATAGCAGCATCGTCACCATGTATTTTCTATGAATAACATTTCCGGGAAACACAAAAACTTTGTGATTCAATTTGTAACGGATGTTGAGCAAATTAACATATACGGGAATCTCCTTACTTTGGTGTGAAGGCCGGTTATATTACGACGTTGTGTGTTTAAAATCATTTTGGTATCAACTATGTTATTCTTCATTCACAAATAAAGTTACATCATAGATGACCGACACGCGATCCGATATAATTAGGTAACACTTTTTGTAGCATCGTGTAGGCGATTCATTTGAATATATCAAAGGCTACATTCTAGTCTACAGATTCTCAGTTCACACACAATAGTCTAGGAAAGTATTGTAATACTGCAAAATTTAGAATAGGTAGGAGATATTACGGTTTTAAAATCTTCCATGATTAAATTGAGTAATTACTTTCGCTTCGGTCTTTCTGTTTGTCTGGCTTGTGCATTTGTGCGACGATAAGGTAATTCTCATCCCTAGTATAATATGAAATATAACAGTATAACTGTAATGGGAATCTAGGTTACTATTTCTACAAGAGCGAAACGCGGATCCATTGTATAAAGGTTTCTGAAGTCGGCTTTTCATAAGCGTTCAACATATTTGTCACGGGGAAAACAAGTTCCATGTGTCCCTTTGAAAGTTTTACAGCCTGTTGCTGCTGTCCCTTTCATACATCAAGAGCCACGAACATAGTAGGGGATTTTCTCAGTATTTTCTCTTTCGTTTTTCTTAATATCTGACAGATTAGGAAGTATTCACCTGCCTCCAGAGTGCAATAGTCTGGCCTCTTGAAGGGCACACTGCCTCCAATGTACCTCGTCATACCTCTGAAGGGACCTAATCTTCGTACCAAGTGATAATCCTATGGGCAGGTGTGTTGACAGGCACGCTAAGATCAGATTTTACTACGAGCACCAGTTCAGGGTCCAAGGTGCGACAGCGTCCTCCTGTAGTAATCTAAGGAATCTGAATGCATACCTGAGATCAAATTTTACTACAGGGAACAGTTCAAGGGGCCGAAGTATAACTGCGTCCTCCTGTTGTCATCTAAGTAATCTGAATGCATAGTCAAGATCAACTTTTACTACTGGGTCAGTTCAGGGATCAAAGTATAACTGCGACCTCCTGTAGTAATCTAAACCCATACCCTGCTACTCGTCACAGCAACCTCCACAGCTGGAGGCGTCCACCTGCAGTGATTATAGATTGGCTACCCTTTGTCCTTATCAATTTGTGGGTTGTCATATCAGAAACCATCAGTCAGTAAATGATAGGATGCAATAGTTCACTATAGTAGGCTAATGGCTTCATAAGATAAGCATAGATATATAGGAACTACAATTAGATTGATGAAATGATACTTGATAGAAACACCCCTAAAGACCAAACCACACACACAAAGCTCACTGTTCAATGCTAAACGTATAATAACGGAAACGACTTGCGACCCTCAGACCCTCCATATTAAGTTAATAAAAGATAAAAAACAGATGGTCAAGTGGTTTCGCTTCATAACAGATCATTCCAGAAAGTCAGAAACATTCGTGTATAGGGTGATTATTTACAAGGTGATATTCTTGCAAAAATACGTTGAGAATAATTCTCATTCTTACAATTATTATTTTAAGATTTCTTGGCAAAATGCTTTCCGATCTAAGGAATACATATGAGTAACCTTTGCAACCCTGGTGGTCAGGAGCATCAGCTTCCAACATTATATATATATATATATATATATATATATATATATAAAATTTTTCTCATCAACCGATGTCACTTCGTTGAAAAATGCCTATCGTCGTAGTTTCTCAATCAATACCGCCGCCGCATTTCTTCATGGCCCGCGGTACCGCGGTGAGGTGGCGTTTCACGCAGAGCGTCCTTCAAAAGAATTGACTTATTTGGAGAGCAGCTGATCGCAAACTGAATGTACCATTCAGATCGATGCGATCGAAGATGAGCTCTATATAAAATGATGACTTAACGACTTTTACTTGTATGGGAATACTGTTCTGTCCATTTTGGTTACAATGGCGTGCCAAATACAGTGTATTGATTATTAAATCAGAAGTGACTGGTTATTAATTAGCAGATGGTGATAACTAGGTTGTAACTGTAAATGCTTTCACTTTATTGAACTTTCAAAGTAAAGACAGTTTCAATTTACAGAAATAAAGACTTTCATGCACATTGTCAGTGCCTTCATTGATTATCTACTGATTCTTGTCTGTCAGAATAAAATGTAGGGCTACTGAAAACCAAATCATACGTTAGGGCCACAAAACATAAAAAACTGTGACTTTTTTTAAAATGAATAATAGCCTTGTATAAACTACACCGATGCTGAAAATCCATCAACCTCTTATGCTTCTATCCATGGTGACCTAGTTTGTAATTATTACCACTAAATACTCCATCTCCGGAGCATTCAATTGCTTTCCATTAAAGTATTTTTTTAATTACATTTGTATTTTTATTTTTATGGTAAAGAGATCCCATACATAGCTATCTTCATCTATGTATGTATATATGTAAATTGCAAAACCTAATGTCCAACAAATTTCATCATTTTATGGTATCACATCTTGTTAACGATCTCTAATTACAATATTGAATGTTTAGATTTTCTCGCAACAATGAGGTTTTATACATTAATTTTATACCAAATATGTTAATTCACTCTATTCAATCGGTATTTCACTTTATTTTACTACGCTTCTGCGTGCACTCAACACTGAGTAAATGTGTCCGCAAATATTAGTTGATTTCATGTGGTTTTGAGGTGATACAATTTTGTTTAACTCCATGTGTTCACCGTAAATGCCTAATGACCTATGTGAGTAAATCAGTCACCTTTTCTGGCACTTATTAAGCCGTTTTTGCATACTGGCGTTGTGGCGCTCTCTGTTTCTGCGAGGGTACAATTTGGCTGTTTTTGTGGATAGTCGAATACTTCAGTTCCAGTGGCGGCGCTTTACAACTTCCCCAGTTATCTGATTCCGGAATAGTTCTAAGTTGAATATGGCTCCAGCACAGCTGATCTGTTCGTGATGTGACAAGTCGTATGATGCAATACTTATGCTGAAGTATTATATTTGAAAAAGCCTTACAAAAACTCTTGCGTCGATATTAGCTCTGTGGAATTAAGGCTGCTTAATTCTAGCAAGGGCCGTGACCGGTCATGTAAATCCTGCAGGTCTTCTGAAAACGAGATAATGGATCTAAAAGTCTTAATTTTGAGGCTGCAGGATGACATTCAGTCTCTGAAGTCTGTCAATGAAGGAATCGGGCCCTTGAGTCAGGATGAATTCTTTGAGGAAGCTATTGCTGAGCTTGAAGTGAGAAACAAACGGAAAAATAACCTTCCGGAAAACCACTAGTGGTTACAGCGTACATTGTTACTTCCAAAATGTTTGTGGAATTCGCTATAAATTTGATATGTTTGTACCTTCAGTTAGTGACAGTGAGTATGATGTGATCGCGTTATGTGAAACAAACTTGATTATAGATATATTGAATACCGAAATATTCCCTAATGAATATTACACTGTACACAGAAAGGACCGTAAATATGATATTGTTGAGGAACGCAGTAGAGGAGGTGTACTTCTGGCGCTAAAATCTCACATCATATCTAACGTCGTATATGTACCTTTTTTTGATCAAATATTTCCACTGATAGATTTGCTGATTTGCAGTTTTTATGCTGATGTTATATATGTTCCGCCCTCAATATCACCTGAAATGTTCGAACATTTCTTTGATGAACTTGAGCAAACTTTATCTCTTCTGTCTGGAAGCATTATTCTGGTGGGTGACTCCAATGCTCCCAGTTTTGTGCTTTCTGAGACTACAGATAGGAAAGTCAATGCAATATTCAGATTACTGAATGTTATAAATTTGCAGCAGTGTAATAATGTCCTTAACGGCTCAAAAAATAAAACTAGTGGTATTCCGGGTAGAATGAAACTCAAGGGCATAGCTTTAGATTCTCCAAACGACATTGTGAATGGATTTGCGGATATTTTAATAGTGTATTTGTTCCACCATCACCTAGCAATCAATACAATGAAAACAATATTTATAGCAATCAGTCTAATATGCTGTTCCGTGACGTTAAAGCTGAGGAAATTTTAGTGGCCTCAAAGAAGCTTAGTAACAAACTCACTATGGGTCCAGACAATGTGCCATCGTTCATAGTCAAAGACTGTACAACAGTATTGATTATTCCTCTAGTCAGGCTTTTTAACTTATCTGTCGATTGTGGCATTTTTCCAGACCGTTGAAAAGAATCGAAGGTGTGCCCTATTCCTAAATCTGGGGACACGTCTGATACAGAGAATTATAGGCCCATTTATATACTGTCAAACTTTGCAAAACTTTTTGAAATAGTCTTGTTTAACCGAATGTACGTAAAACTTAGGTGATCATTTTCAACCTTTCAGCAAGGTTTCCTGGAAAAGCGCTCCACCATCACAAATTTAATGTTACTGACTCAGTTTGCCTCTGAATGTGTCGACAAGCAAGGGCAAGTTGATGTTATATACACCGACTTTGCTAAGGCTTTCGACAAACTGGATCACCAGATATTGATAAAGAAACTTTTTCAATCTGGATTACATGCATCGAGTCTTCAACTACTTGAAAGTTATTTGTGCCGCAGGCAGCAGTTTGCCACTTACAAAGGTTATCGGTCATATTCGTATGTAGCAACATCTGGAGTGCCTAAAGGCTCCAATCTTAGCCCCTTACTATTTATCTCATTTATCGGTTACATTAGTAAATCTTTAAGTTGTAACAATCTGCTTTTTGCTGATGATCACAAGGTTTTCAGTAGCATCGAGTGTACTGAAGATTGCGAAGCATTACAGGCTGATATTGATTAAATAGAATCATGGTATGTCAAAAATAAGATTCAATTGATTGTCACCAAATGTAAGGTGCTGAGCATTATTAGGAAAATGTCATTCTTTTTGCATAACTACAAGATTCAGTGATCATTCCTTCATATTTCTTTGACAATAATTTTCCTGTAATAAACTAATTGGTATGGGTTATGTATCAGCATGAGGCAACGTAATACCTTTTTTCCTAAGATTATATAGAATGAAATATCCTGAACGCTGTCCAAAACCTTGATGTTAGTGGAAGTGTTCACTATGCAAAACGCAGAGTGCTCAATGGAAATACCACCAATCCAGAAAAAGAACTTAACATATTTGTTCACATTCAATCAAACCTACAAGTAAGTAATCGTCAGTTAGCACTATCATGTGAAACATCACAGTCAACCGTCAATTGAATGATCCGGGTAAAATTGATAGATGCGTCAACTTTTTCCAGTGGATGAATGCTTAACTCGAGATTAATGCAACCTTTTTATGCAACATTGACGCAGTAAATCTCTATAATATGCAATACTACGCACTAGATAGTACCTCTTAAATTCGTGAAATGCTAAGCCAAACCAATGGTCTTTAAGTGTCTAGTGTGGTATTTGTTATAATAAAATTATTGGGCTTCATTTTTTTACAGAAATATTTTCAGTTTTTGAAAGATCTACTTCCAAAAGAATATTGCATTATAAACAGCGTATTCAATTCAAGAATATTATGGTTTTTTTGTTCAAGCTTCTTTAAATAGGACATTATTTTACACGCATCACTATGTAGGATTTTTTTTTTGATAATCTTTAGTAGTTCCCAGTAAATCTATTTTATTCTATCGTTGGATTAACCTGTACATTTTGTTTCAGAGAAAATTTAATTGGTAATATGTAGAATTTTGAGTGGTCCTTTCTTCGACTTATAAAGTTACCTGTATGCTTGCTTCAAAGTCAAGGTTCATTTCGTAATGTCAAAGGATGAATATCTCTAGACGATACCGGCAATTATTAATTTTGATTTTATAGTATTTTAGAGAAATTTGAACCTGATATTTATCTATAATTATGAACGAGCATGAGCAGCGGAGCAACCAGAAAAACATAAATCACAGAGTATCCTCTAATTCCATTACTGCATGTTATTCAAGTTTCTAGTCATTTTAAGGAGACAAATATTTTCAATTTTATGTAATTTAGTTTTTGTAACCGCTAAAATTACGATATGCAAAGAGTCAGAAACGAAAAATACTTCATCAACTATAGATCTATCGCTTATTAATTATAACTTCACTGATATATTCGAAAAAATCCTGAAACATAGAATTAGTACATTTCTCGGAAAATATGATGTTCAATCTGAAAATACTTCTGTCATAGAGGAACCAAATCAACCGAAGAAGCCCTAGCCAAAGTTGTGTCAATTATAAAAAACCCATTACACAAAATAATTAAATCTTCATGCATACCTATATATCTAGCGGAGGCATTTGATTGACCTCATGAAAATTTATTGAAAACACTTGATAGCACTGAATTTCGCGGAATACAACTAAATCTAATGAAGACATACCTCGAAGACAAAGGAAAAACTGTACCAATAGGAGATAATACCAGCTGTTGAAACGTAATAGAATATGGAGTACGAAAAGGTACAGTTTTGGCACCAGTACTGTTCAATATTGTATATGTAAATACAATATATAAAATAGTCTATAATGATGTGATATGAAATGCTCATCATTCTCGTTGTTAAAACAATCATATTAATTATGTTACAAACAAAATAAGATCAGTGTTATGTAGATTTGAACCATATAAACAATTCTGTATGTTTGAAGAGCTAGACATGTAAAATGCACATACAATCACACATATATTATGTATGAGGTGGAGGGCAAATTTAACACAAAAATTATCATGTAAAAAATTACTGTACTCGTTAAACAAACTAAATATTCATTGGAACATTCTTTATATATATTGAAACTATTTTTGATTGGCTAAAATTCCAAGGATTACATATGATCACCACAGGAATTGGTTGAAAGAAAACTTATTTATATATTTGAAAAATTCAAGTAATGGGTGTGTGTGATTCACTGAATCTACTAATATCCATTTTATCTAAGCTATTCTCACAAATTAATATTGCTTACTGCTTGATTATCAATGATACATAAGTATACACAGTAAAAATATCACTACAAATAGAAATAACGCGTACGTCATCAAAGGTAGCTTGAGTGATTTTTCATCATTATGAATGTGCTATTATACCTACAAAGGATCATCAATAATGAACCACCGACATTATCGCCATGAATTGCGACAATTTCCTGAATGAAACAAAAGACCATCGTAAAACTTTATCTGGACATGTTAGGTTAGACACAAATGGTAAAGTGGTAATTTGAATCACTTGTGAGAATCAGGCTGCGTTTAATGATTGCTTTTAACTTTTTTAGGAGAAATGTAATGACTATTTTAATGAAAGTCAGCCTATTTTAGAGAAGTAGATGGACAAATGAGAAATGATGGAATTTTTATTAACGAAATGCACTTTCAACATACTCGAAACAATAAAGCTTGTTTGAAATGTGGTAGGTAGTGTGTTTGAATTTGGTATTCAAATCTTGTTCATCCTAAAGTGGTAGCCTTATACTAACCTTTACCATTAGTTGTTTGTAATACATTATTCAACTGAATTCCAAATTCGCGGATGAGAGGACCATTTTTTCTACAGTATGGATCAACAGCTTAAAAAATGTATAAATTATTTACTATTCATGGTATGATCAATAAATTTCACTATTCTAGATATACACTAGCGTTACGATATCTAATGGAGGTTGCATTTTTGGACAAATCTTCCTTAGCGTCAGAATTGAATATTTCATAAATGCTGTAGATATATATTTTCCAACGAATATTGTTCTCACAAAAAATTGATAACAAAATAAATCAGTTGTCAACCTCTGACGCGAATGAGCCGAGATAATGGTACATCGTAAATAGTATCATGTAGATTTTAGATGCTCATACTTGGTGAAACTCTTCCATATGTTAATACACAACTTTTTATCTGTATGATCGTAAATAGTGCTTACGGATGTCGCTGTAAAGCAGTTCGTCTGTGTTGACAGCGCCATCTGTCTCCAATTCAAGGCAGTCCAGGTGTTAGGACCTTCGACTTCGTAAGTTGCCGATGTGCAGCGCCATAGTGCGCGACGCATGGAAATGAGTGTTGAAAATAAATCAATTTATTTATAGTTTAACATAGTCGTTCCAATAGTTTAGTATGTCATGCGCCAAATTAATCAAATAATAACATACTAGATAATATAACAAATATGAACCACTTGGAGACTTTAACGAGCGATGACACAAGAAACCCTTAGTCCACGTAATTTTACAGGCGAATAAAAGCTAAAAAAATATATAAATTACACAACATTTAATATATTTACTACAGATGCATTTCTCCCCACATTTTTTGAACATTCATGTGGTTAATTAACAATTGAAGGAAAATCCTTTAAACAGTCTCGTCGAGGGAACATACTTCTATTCGTACATAAAATACCTACTACTTGAAATTAGGTGATGGGGTGCCTCTTTGGAAGTTTATTGTTGAATTAGCCGCAAAAACCTGCCCCAGGTATCTGCTTTTTCTTTGGGGGCGAAGTCGATGGACCCATCTTCTACCGGCAGTGGTATTGACGAATAACAGAAGTTGTGACTAAGAGCCTTTGCTACAAACCAGAATGATTGTGTATGATGAGTGTTTTACTTGTGCCAATATTGCAAAAGAATTACATACTTTTGTACCTCATATATGAAGTGGGTATATGAAATGAATCAAGAGATAGAAAAATACGCACAAGTTATTGTTTTTCGAGATTTTATGACATAAGTTTTGCACTAGTGACATCATCACAGTTTGAGATATGACGGTATTATTCATTATCGATGAACTGTATGATGAAGATAGGTATAATAAAAAATAATAATTAGGTAGACTGACAAATTTAATCTTTTAAAAATGCTTGCAAATGTAAAAATACTCTCAATTGCACATTTATGTACTTGGAAGAACCTTTGCAGTTGTGACGTTTCCATAGATAGGTTTGAGATGGTATTTTCTGAATAGCAATCTCTATTTTTTATCATCGCACTACACAGAGCAATGACATTTTCGCATACAGACAGCAATTATAATTGAATAATGGAAATATTATCATTTGAAAATAGAATAAAATACGATCAATTTTTATTAAATATGTTGATGATATTGGTTACTCTATTTTGTATTCGTGAAGAATGATGTTCATTCATGTAGTCAATTAAAAACATGTGATGCTGTATAGATAAATGTGTATGACATCATGTCTTAAAGGATGATGGTTTCATTGTCACTAGTGCAACAATTATGACAATGAATGCGCATGTTTTATATTATTTTCAAGATTCTAGTTTGTCGGCGTAATTATTATCTCCATCATGCATATGAAAATATTGTGTAATTAACACACAGTTTCACAAATAAAACTCTTTTTCTTTCAGTGACGAGTTTCGATTTATATTAAATATAAATCGAAACGCGTCACTGAAAGCAAGAGCTTTATTTGTGAAACTGTGTGTTAAAATACTCTTTTAACTGATTTTGTCAAATAAAGAATCAAGCAGACACCTAATCAATTTGTAAGCAAACTTTGAGTGTTCATATATACCCTTAAACGAAGCGATTTCTAAAAATAATCTCGCCAATAAACGGAAAATGTAATCAAAGCTCCTCGCCGTCTAGGCCGTCCAACTACTGAATATACGAGGGTCACGCTAAAAGTATCTAGATATTCCTAATCTATACAAGTTTAAACAAGTTTGAGCACGCAGCTATTTTGTCTAAAGTTGTAATTGCTTACACGCAAAGACAGCGTTTGAATCGTTCAGTTGTTGCCTTGCCACGGTCTCGAATGCATCCAAGTGTTTGCCAAATTTTAACGAGAAAATGGAACCGGGTAGTCGCGATTTTCAAGCCATGATTTTGTAGGACTATAAAAAGGGACTAAAACAAGCGGAATATTATGAAAGTTTAGTGAGTTGCTTTGAGGAATCTGCCCCTTCTAGGGCTACAGTTTTCAATTGGTTCGCTGAGTTTAAAAGGAGCCGGGTCTCACTCGATGATGAAACTCGCACATGAGGAGGAAATTGACAATCTTAAAAAAGAACGTTGGTCACAAGAATTTGACAAGTGGTTTTACCGATTGCGTAAATGTATTAAGGTAGGGGGAGAATATGTTGAAAAAACAGAATAAAGTTTTTTAGAAATCTGTATCCAAAATTCCAAGAGAGCACTCTTTACATGCGTTTCACCATAACTACAGTATCACCATTTTTTATTACAATAACAATTTACAACAACGTTTCTCTTCCTGTATAATTTTTGTACAATATGTACGTAGTCATTATTAATGCAAAATCTGTGTGCGCTCAACCTTCTACAGACACCTACCCACAATGTCTTATATCATTTCTGATGTAACCACAAATTACCCTATCAGTTTAACAATAGTACCTATATTATTTCGAGAGTATCTGTTTTTCATGCACAGTAGTGTAGGAACGTGTAGCAGAATGGTGATTAATATATCATCCGGCACCTTATCGAAGAAGATATTTTGACTCATGAACGGAAAGTTAATTATGTCTTTAAAATACTCAATTTGCTCGACAGGCGTCCTAACCTTATGACCATGTATTAATGTAATGTATTGGTTGAACCAACCTTGCGCTTAATGAGACAAAATTCTACACTATGATATTTTACCGGGAGTCTCACACGTTATTTAAGAGGGGAATGAAAAGCGTCTTGTATCGGTTTCCACTATTTGGTTATAAGCATTCATTTTCAAGATTATGGATTGATCTTTTTGCAAATGATAGAGAAAGGTTGGTTGTATGCTCGTACAAATAAAAACATGCGGCTGAAGTTCCGATCATTGGCGCTTGATCGAAAACGTGAAAAGACAGCAGTGCGCGAAATTTGTCATTACCACCTTCATCAATATAATTGTGCTTCCAATGGATGTGAAACGTCGGGGTTTTTACGTAATATCGTTTGTTTAACAGTTTCTTAGGTGCTGAATTTTATTCTGTAAGCTGTTTTGCTCAACAGGATCCGGAACATACTGATCTAGATTTCGATCAGAGTTCGCTCAATCACCTGTCATTTTTGAAGATCGAGTTAGGGCCCCTATTTTTTTGCAGATATATCATAGATGTAATGCATTCTAACAGCCCTTCAAGCAATTTCCGCGAGCGGCATGCGGAACACAGTTTTTTAGCCCTCCCCTCTCCTCATGTAGTGTATATACTTAAAAAATCATAAGTCATGAAAATGGAATTAGGGTCGTCGTTTTTTGCATGAATGGTGTTTATTTAATGTATTCTAACATCCCACAAGGTTGTTGTTTTGCTCAACGAGATCCGGAACATACTTATCGCGACTTTGATCAAAATTTGCATTTCAGGAGCCTTCAAGCTACTTGCGTGAGCAATTTAAAACAATATAGATTAAAAGAATATCGAGCAATAAGAAAATAAATGATTGGATGCATTAGACGAAATTTTCCACCCATCCATATTGTTACAATAATAAATAGCAACTCTACGAGTATATCATTAGCAACTAGACTGTTTCTCCGAGATAGGTACCGGATGTAGTGAAGAAGTGAAAATCGGATAGTTTTCTATAGCTAGTTTCTGGTTATTTGATTGTCATGGGGTTTAGTATCGTGTGTGTCCTCCTGCAACTCGAATTACCTCTTGGCATCTCCTTGGCATACTTCGTACAAGCCGTCGAATGTCTTCTTGTGGTTTACTGTCCCATTCTCCGATAAGTGCTTCTATTATTTTGTTGAAGAGTTTGAGGTGGATTTAGGTGGCGACGAATACGCCTGTCCAATATATCCCATAGATGTTCGATCGGATTGAGGTCGGAACTCAACGCTGGCCAATTCACTGTACGAATTTCATACTCACGAAGAAAATCCATGGTTATGGCAGAAGTATGTGTCCTAACATTATCTTGCATGAAAAGAAATCCAGGACCATATGCTGCAGGAATAACATGATCAGAATGAAGCATATCAACATATATTGCAGCTGTAAGGGTTTCCGGTATCACTACAAGGTCCGTTTTTTCTTCTAACCTTATTCCACCCCAGATCATTACCGAACCATCTCCAAATCTGGATACTTCTTGTACAGTGGTAGCGGAGTAACGTTCATTAGAAGGTGTGTACACACGTACTCGACCATCACAACCGGTTAGAGGAATCTTGATTCGTCTGTGATGAGTAAATTATCACAAGCGAAGTTCAATCGAGAAGTTTTATGAGGTCGAGGTGAAACAGGTTTTCGGACTGGTCGTCCCGGTCTTACATCAGCCTCCCGTAATCTGTTTCTAACTGCCTGGTCAGAAATCATTACTTGATGAGCTGCCCTAAGAGCATTTCGGAGGTCTTTGGCTGTAGATGTTCGTTTACGCAAAAAAATAAACTACTAAATACCGGTCTTGACGTCGTGTCATGTGCTTTTCAGATTTCGAACTTGTCCGGCTAGTCTTTTATATTCTCCAGTCATCCTATAGCGATCATACACACGCTTGATTACTGAAGGGCTGCGATTGAAATTTCTTGCGACTTGTCGGATTTTAACACCATTTTCAATTAAAGCTACACTACGAACTACTTCTATCTCACTAAGATCCCTCATTTTGACACACAATGAGCCTACTTCAATATAAAATCTAAATGTGGATATTATCTTGATCACTTTATTTCTTGTACTGTGTTTGAAATCATAAACGTATCTTAAATAGCGAGCTCAAATATGGTTTATTTCTGTGAAGTTAGTCGAATAAAATGTGTAACTATTATGAAAATATCATTTTCACCTCCATAAAACACCAAGTTAACATTTTACAGATATTTTGAAAAGTGTTCTGTTAATTTTTTGAGCAGTGTAGTGTAGGTACTTACAATCTTTTTAATTTGATGTTATACTTTTATTGCCAACAGAATATATGCAATTACTTTAAAAGTAGCTTGAACCATGAACATCATACTTTCTGAGCGCAAACGAGGAAATTGCTGTTACTGTTATGACGTTTTATGATGTTAATATCCAGAAACAAACGTGTTTGTCATTTTAATCATATTAATTGACAGATGGCAATATTATCCGACACAACATACCGATAGAGTATAGACACACCTATCTGTATGTTGTACTTTCATGACTGCCGAGTTGTTTTTAAAATGGATGTATTGGCAACATAATGATTAGCTAAAATCAGCTAAAATCAAAAAAATATCAACATATAAAAAAATGTATCGATGTTTTAAGAGTTGCCTATCCTTTTTGAGTCTATTTAAAAATATTTTAGGGGACCGAGAGTCATGACAAACAATTGAATGAATATGTTTATGTGTTTTTTGCAATATTTATTCGCATAGTATCGAAGATTTTTATATGTGTTTGAAAATTGGCATATTTTTCATAAAAGGAAAATGTGCACCTTTTACAGTAAATTTTTATAGCTGCTCCAGCCTCACAGAATACTGTAGGATTGATGAAGTAGATGTAAACTTTGCTCTAATCAAAACATTTTGCACCTTGAAGGACTTTGTTAATAATGACGTTTGCCAAAGGTAAACATATGGAAAATGTGGATCTCAAATGGAGAAAAGACGTCTACATATCTTCTAAGATTTTTTAATATGTTTTGATTATACAATGTTTATGAATATGAAACAGCTATTAATCATTCAAAGAATAATGCATAAATCGTTCCAGTGTAAATTCAAATGTCATGCTTACGTAGAATGGTAAGTAGTTGTCTTGTCGAACGATAAATGTAACTTCTCAAGGTGCGTACTGTCTTTCCTGACGAACCGAAGACATCGAAAATTTGAATAGGTATCTAAAAATGCAGTTCATCGTGTAACCGCCTCCTTGAACTTTCTCTCTGTGTATGATCAGAGTCACAATGGTAGCAGTGAAAGTTCAGGGAGTCGGATTACATCGTTAGAAACAACAACATGTATAACAGGGTTATCTGAAAATCAAATCTATATGGCGGTCAATAATAAAAAACAGATAGACTGCATTTAAACAGAATAGATTCAGCTGCGCATGTTACAGTCTAGTAGCGTGAGTCATCACCAGCGACCGTTCCTACGAGAGCAGATGCCACTTGACGGTGTCGAAGCGCTGGCGGACCCAATTAGGGACTGGCCGTGAAGGGGTGGTACCCGGCAGCCATGAATTATGAGATGGACACTCGCGAAAATCTTTTTAAAAAACAATTCTTTTATTCCATACAGGGGTTTACAATGGTAATTGTAATAAAATAAAATAGCGATTACAATGTTCGCGGTTTGAGCGTTGGATACTGACTGCCTCCCTGCTGAAGATGAGACATCCAGGAAACCTCGGTGGCGAATCTTCAGGAGTCAGCACTTTTATTGATGAGGCTCACAGAAGTACACGATGTAACTCATGAGAGAGTATACAGAGGAACTTCAGTCAGTTTACATGTAGGCGATAGCACATCAATCGAAATATTGTGAAACGTAAATTTGCAATATCATCCTAGAAACCCCATACAAGGCCTTTGTTCCATTACATTTCTTCATACTGTATTAGCGCAGTATGAATCTATGTATGCATTATTTAATGACAAGTATATTTCATTTCTACCTGTAAAAAAGCAGACCATTTTATTGGAGAATTTTGCTGATCATTTCTAGCGAGGGTATGTTTTTCTGCTTCTGACAAATATTTCCTTTTGGTAATTTTCTCTTCAAAAAGAGCAGGAATGCCAAAATATTGTAGTTTTGAGCTCTCCAGGAGCGCAGACAACATTTTTGTAAGTAGTCCATTTTTTGAAATATATAGAGAATGACTTTCTTACATGTGAATTAATTCAAATATATCCCTCTATTCCATCCCAATCCAAATATTGAAGTGGTTGTGACTATTGCGATGGATATTATGCAACTGAACACCAATGAACAAATCAATTTCAGTTAATAAATTAACACTATTCCAGAAATCAAAAAAAATACAAAGTTATAAATGCATTTGGTTTATTTGGAGCAAAATGCTCAAGCAATATTACCAGATCTACAGAAATTTTACTGAATGTAAAGCCTAAATCAAACACACAACAGATTATTACTACTATAAATATTCCTACTATTCGGCAAATCTGAAATTGAAATTCCTTATATCTCATTAAATACTGGACATTGACAAATTGTTCAAGGTCCATCTCAGAAAACAGATTTAAGTTGTATATTATAACGTTTATCGTTTCCGTTAAATTATTATTTCATTAGGATTTTTTTCTTGAATTAATATATGAATATTTATTTAACATTGATATAAATTATGTGACTTACCTTGTGAAAAATATCAATAAGAAATATTGGATGCAGATGTCATTTTGTAATCCGATTTTGAGACTACGTGGTCATGATCCAAAAGACTGAATGGTATTGAATTTAAGTGGTCTTCTCATCCGAATGAGGAATTTTATGAATTATTTAATACTCGTATTACTTCTTAACGTCAAACATTTCTACCCGAAAATGATACATGACATACTGGCTTGCGAAATAGTAAATATTAAGAATATTATTCATTCATTTCTGTGATTTTGAACTACATTCCTCACAAAAAGTACTTCTTCAGTCACAGAAATTTATTCAAATTGGCAGTGTAGAGATTTTGCTTTCTACTTTCAAACAATGGAATTGCTTTTGATTCAACGTCACACCTTTAAATTGTAATATGCTATTTATTAGCTCTCTGATCACAATACGATGAAAGCTATTCCTGTTTGGCAGACATTCTTCTAACTTCTAACAACTAGGAAATAGCAAGCATATTAATCGCTGTTCTGTAACACATGAGTATGATTTCCTACAACAAAACGCTGTTATTATATTCAGTTAGATCGGAAGTGATGTTTCTTATTATCACTTTTGTATGCTAAAAGCTTTCAGAAATTGGTCTAAAAATACTAAATAATGACCTTATATATAATTTTACCATGCTTTATTGTATAATTTTCGCTGATATACAAAACTTCTTACTGTTAGATTACTAATGTGAACATGGTAACTAGATAACTGACTACATACCTCTGAGAATGCATTTAAATATTCCCTTAAAAAATGCTGGTTCCATCAAAGTGGTTGAGATTATCATTAATTGAGATTTAGGTTATCATTAAAGTTTCCCAATTTACGTTACATTGTCTCTAAAGAAGATTCTGTGACGTACGTAACATGAAACGAAGTAGTGTCGTCATACAGCATGGATAATTTATTCAGATCTGAATGCAGAAGAAAATGAATAATTTGTGCTGAAAGATGAACTCAAGTAGATCGACTCAGTACTTCCAATATCTCATAGCGAGTAACGTATTCTGATAACACTCATTTCCACTTAAAAAAAGTATGTTTGTGAGTACTAAAACTGCTAGAGTCTTGACGATCCAGTCAGAAGTACATGAATGCAATGGATCGAAATTGAGTATGTGTTATTATTGTGCCAAAATTTAATATTAATCCCTGAATTTGTCAAGTAAATACTGCATTTGCTATGATTTTGTTTTGAGAAGACAAACAGCTGACATGCTCCATCAAATGATTTGAAAACGTTTGCATGACTGCTCCCAAAAATAAACGGAGTAATACTTCATTTATAGTACAGATAAATTAGAATTGATCTAGAAAATTCAATGAAATTTCATGAATTTCGCAATCGTGATTATAAATAATATTTATGTGGAAAAACATTAGTAATCTCCAAACTAGTCACAACTAAAAATATTCATCAAAAATGAGTTATTATTCTTGAACAGGATATTAGTAAAGCTGTATTATATCTATATACCTATAAAATCTATACACCTATTGACTACTGCTTATTAATTATTTCGTTTAATTCATCATGATGCGCACCACTTATAGATTTGTCATCAACATGCTATGATTAAGATGTATTTACACAATTTATGCAACACGTAATTGTGATCAAAGAAACGAATGAAGAGAAGTAGTTGATGGTAATCACGTAATTACGAAATTAAGTGGCTATCTGGAAAATACATAGTAAGGTATTCAACCAGAAAGGTATATTAGAAAGATATGCGAGTACTCGTACTGTAGATTGTGTAAGCTCATTTGTTAATTTGATTGATTTGATTTGGAGAAATTTGGACAACTAGAAGGAATTTTTCCTGTTCATTCTTGATCCTTGACTTTTTTGGATACGTCATAACTTTCAAATCACGAAAATCCACGTCACTCAGTTCTGCCGGTATAACTAAGAGGACGCGAAGACACGTTTCAAACATTAATGCAACATCTATATTTTGTTCTGTTATATTCGTGGGATTCATCTTGTGTCTCCAAAAAAAAAAACAATAAGACGCTGAATATTTTCATATATTGATACACCAATTTTTTTTTGTTTTTCATGTAGATTGTAGACACTCTTACTTGGTAAAACTCTCCGACTATGCAAATAAAAGAGTTTTATTTTTGAAAGTTTGTTAAGTACACATTTTTCTGAATATTTTTTTGCTTATGCGCGGAAAGTAAAATGCACATACATTCTTACATACATACCGATTATGAAGCAGTAAACGAATAAAACTACATGAAAACAAACCATAAGGCCTTCAACCGTAGCGCCATCAACATTAAACTATCTTCAGACTTAGATCGATTATCCGATCCTATGAATTATAAAATATGTAAACTATGATGCAATGTCTAGAATAATGTCATATTTAGATATCCTTAACCATGCATACCCATAACGCATTTCAATGACAATTTTACAAGATAAACAAATCTCATTGATGCTGGATAATTTTAGCCGTGTGTGTTTTTATAAAAGTGTCAAGGTACTTAATTATTCACTTGTCATTTCATGTTCTTTAAAATTTTCTAGTGTAGAGTGACAGATCCGAATAAGATTCAATATTTTTATATATGATTTTATTTGTTATTCTGTCCTAATTGTCATTTTCAGGCGTAATCGCTCCTTCCAAAATAAATTATTTTGATAAATGTGAAACGCTAAAGTCGGAAATAATTGAACACAGATGATTTTATTTAAGGATATTGATTCTGTCGTAGTGCATTTCAGGAAATTTGGATCAATCCTTTCTGGATCGCTAAACATCTTGATGTTTGATGCCCCTTTGATATGGCTGGAATAAATGTTTATATGGCTTTTCAAGAAAAACGCTGATCAAAATATACTCCCAGGATTTTTATTTCATTGATTTGGAATGTGGACTGGATATCTGTTTAGGGGTTTTCTTGCAAAAATAGTATATTTAGTTTTCTTTGGAGAGAATGAAAAATTATGCATATAGATGTGAAGAAACATAGTTCAGAATATCATTAATGTTAATTAACGATAGGATAGGATTAATGAATTTGCTCTGATGGGTTCGATTTTGCCAGACGTCTGATATTAGATAGCATTAACATAAAGTTTAATGCAGACTTTTTTAACGAATGCTAACAAGTTTTCATCATAGTCCTAATATTTGAGTTAGATCTATTAATTTGAGCTTCGAAACCATATCAAAAGCATTACTGGTGTCCTAATATCCGACCATGCAATACCGCTGGTTTATAAAAAAGGCCTTTTTGTCCAAAAAATTGTTTATAGTAGATCGTTGAGATCTGAATCTAACTCATTCAATAACTAATATATTTATGTTTTGCATACTCCATAAAAAACGTTGGTTGATTATACTTTCTAGTAGTTTATACATAGTACACGTTGGTTGGGATTTAGAATAATAATGTCCTGTCTTCACGAGTTGGGAAATACTTATTTAATCCATATTAAATTATATATCTCAAAAAGAATTTAATCTGATTGGTTGAAGGCTTTCCAAAACCACTGATGCGGCGGGACGTTGGCAAGCCCAGAGAGATGTATGCTTCATGGCGAAGTGACGATCGGCTCACATTCTATTGCGTTCATGCCCTAAGCCTTTGAAAAAATATCAATGACGTCTTTTCTTCCAATGTGAACCATGGAATTATCTTTGGGGCGGTAACCTCTTTATTTGATGCAAGTACCAGATATTATTCACTTTTTTACAGTTTGGAAAGTGGCTTAATGGTTTTGACATATATTTTCATGATTCTATCTGCCGTGTTTTGATGGTAAGTCTTGCTCTGGTACCTATTCTAGCTTGGTCAATATCTTGAGGCCTTTTAGTGTCATTCAGTGCTTGTTTACTTGCTTTCATGACTGACTTGAAGTTTGAATTCCACTAAAAATTCTATTCCTATTATTAATTTCGGAAGTTAGTTCGATAGTGTGATTGACTGTTTCAATTACAAGGACTGTGAAACTATCTACTATTAAATTTATGTCATTATCAATTACAGTTTTGTACTGTGAAAAATATGCCAATTTGCTTTTTTCATTTTTCATTTCGACACTAGCAGGATTTCTGTTTCTTTATATATCACATGTTTATGATCTACATCATAACGTAAATTCACCATAGTGGTGTCACTGACGAAGAGCTGAAAAAATGTAAACAAACCTTATAGCTTTGTCCGCTACTATACTATTACCTCTTGACACTAAATTATTACTATGATAAGAACGAAAAAGCACTGTAGTTTCATAAATCAAAACCATAAAAGTTTCATCATAATCTGAATTGTACTTTCCGGGTTATGGAGAACCCAGGGATTATTACGGACAGAAAGAGGAACGAAAATGTAAAATGTTGTTTTTTTTGGATTATAAATAAAACATTCTACAATACTCTAATTCGAGATTTTTCGCGAGTACAATTCTTCCCCACCCATTGGCGTGGAAAGTAAAATATTTACTCCAAAGCCACATAGGATGATGCGGACGAAAATATATGCAAGGCTTTTATCACTTTCGAATCTAATATTTGTATGCTTCTATACAAAACACTTTAATTACAGTAATTTCATTAATGCATTAATACGGCTTTTTATGCAGATAAATCTGAGGCCTCACTTGGGACATACCATACCTGCACGTGACTTTGCGGTCATTAGAAATAGTTTTTATAGTAATGAAATTGATATTCAAGCATTAATGATGATTCGAGAATGTGGACGAATACTTGTGGAAGGTTTGGATCGCTTCCAATGGCTTTCCGAGATAGGTCGGAATATACAGAGTGGTTAATAGTTTCTGCCTAATAGTTGTCTTCATAGACCAGTAAGTAATATGACATTAAGTTTAGTAGATTAACTACTACGTAGTCATATGTAAGCAGCTATTGTCAGCTATTTTCATAATTTTGGCATGTGAAATATTTAATATTTAAAAAAGACATTTTAAAACATTTTACGGAATAATGGAGCATATAATTTTAACAGTGTATGAGACGTCGTTTCGGTATAAGTGGAATAAACAACAACAACAACAACTTTAATCACATAATAAGTCCATAATAGTCAAGATACAATTTATAAAACTTGTAAGGTTACAACGACTGTAACAAGCTTGAAGATCGCTACAGTCTACACAATTGTTTTGAAACAACTGAAACTCGATGTATCATTTTACGGACCAAAAAAGGTGTCATAAGAAATACGTTATGACCTAACATTGTATTCAACATATTATGCTGCAGGACGAGAGCTAGCAAAAAGCACATTCGTCGAATATAATGAGTTAATTCATGACATATATGTATATCTATTATTGTTTATGTCTTAAGGGCCCCACAGACGTCGTTCTTTTTCATCAGGTTTGAACGACGTGCCAACCGATGTCAGTTAAACCGATGGAACGATACCTCCACACACTGTTCGGTTTTCTTTCAGTTTCTCGCAAATTTTTGGTCCGTTAACATGGATAATACTTTAGCATTGGCGGCGGCTTTAGCTATTAAAGTGAAATACAGCAGGAGAAAACGTTCTAAATGGGTGAAACAGTGGCTTTTAAAAAGAGGCCAATTCTCCCATATAAATCTATTAGAAGAATTGCGTGTGGAACCAGGTATCGCACATTTTTGATAGGTGACGCTAACCCTAGATACGCTTACTCAAAGGCAACCAGAACGACACTGCAAAATCCCGTCGTCATTGCACGATGAACGGCCACACATGCACCGACTGGCACGATGGCGTTCGAAACCGACGGGAAAAATCAAGCTCAGGCAGATTTTTTGGAACGACGGTCAACACGACGGTTTTTCGGCACACACGGACCGAAATGATCGTTTGACACGTCGTGCAAACCTGATGAAAAAGAACGATGTCTGTGGGGCCCTTTAGAACCAAAAATATGAATCTCATTGAACATGTCAAAAACAGATGCAGTAATTAAAAACAAATGAATTAAACTATATAATCGTTGTGTTTATTTTTATATTATTGCATGAGCAACTTTGCCAGATGATTAAAAAACTAGGTGACGTGATCACAAAAAACTTCTGTTCTGTTCTGTTTCGAGTGAAGAAACTTTGTCATCCACAAATATGAGAACCCATGCAATTAGCCTCACAAAACGGTACAGACTTCAAGCATATTAACATACCCATAGAGTGGACCCAGTACAAAATCACGAATAATGATATCAAAATTGGTTGTTTCAATAGATTTTGTTTAGGAAAACCCCGTTATCTTGCTATTAATTATAAAAATCACCTTAATTGTAATCTGTATCATATCCACGCTTCTACACATATCACTAGAAGGTCAGAGTACGTAATAGTTGCATATCTAGAAAAGCTGAATAGTAACTTTGTACTATAAGTTTGGTGGTAGCAAGCTCTTACTAGAGTAGCACCAGTAGGGGATGGATGCTATTTCTTAAGTAATGTTATGTGGTTTTCAAGAATTAATGAAATTACAGCATTGAATTCCACAAAACTTCACTTATTTCATTTCGCGAAATCACACAGGTATTAATAATGGCCACAAGAGCCTCGTAAAATTTTACTCATATATATATATATATATATATAAAGTATATAAGTAAAATTTCTAAATAAATGTGCTGTTTAAACTTAGATTATTACCCAGAGGGATCCTATAGCGATTCCTAGACTATAAAAAATGATGCAGAACAAAGCTACACAGAACTGTGGAGAATTTTCAAAAGATTGAACGACAACTCAAAAACTTACCGGTCGATACTCTTTTCCTCATGAGCATTGCTGTAGCTGCTGTTCTATTTTTTAATTTTTCCATTTGAAACATCAAATTTTTCAAAATTCGGTGAAATGGATGTTGGGTAAAAATGCATTACTTTACATTTATTGGACAATTGCAAAAAAATCTTCTGTAGAAAATTCCACGATTTGCTTTTATGTAAGAGCTTTCGCAGTATCAATGGGGGCATAGGAATAATTAATTTGGCCATCATCGGCAATCTCAAATTATATTAATAGAAGTTAAATAAAATTGGTCCAAGGATTGAACCATGGGGTACTCCGAAGCGCAGCCTTAATCTATAAGAAATTATATGTCCACTTTCTGCATTTTCACTTCTTGAATTCGATTAGTCAGATAACTTACGGACCATTTGATATATTTTTGTGATAAGTCAAAATATATCAAAATTCTATTTATTGAATCTAAAGCTTCAGAGCGGTCCAAAAATATGGTAGTTCTAATAATAATAGGATGGCATTCACTATATGATGGAATTTCTTGTTCTTTGACCAATGGTAAGATTTGGCTAATTGTAAGTGGTATGGCGCCACTAGTCACTGGACTGACCAGTTGCGACAACTCGACGTATAAGACCCGAAAAAGGATGAACATGGAGAGAAGCTTACTCCGTCTCGCGTATATGCCTTCCAAGACACTTTAGAAGGCGTGGAGTATTGGGTTGCTGATAAATCTAATTTTCTTCTAGGGCTTCATAACTACAAGTCCATGCATGGAATCTTCTACAAACATCTAGAACAGCATGACTTATCTAAGTATTTGATATTTTTTTCCCCCAGGTTTAGTGGGATGAAATCAGGGATTGAGGGTTCCATAATAGCTTGTCAGAGTGGTGTACTTAACATCTTGGTGTATCATGGCAGGGTTATGAGTATGTTAGGACTCGCTACCAGCTGTAAAGCATGACAACAGTCGCCAGAGACGCTTACATATCACCTGTCAGCGTGTGGGGTGTGCGCTGGCACTACTTACGTCTATTGGTCCAACGCAGCTCTAGGAGTGCTATATTATCATTGATGCAATAGGTATAAATGAGACACCTGTGCTGCATTACGATCCAGTAAATATGACGAACGAGAAATGACGGATATACTGGAAGTGTTCGTTTCCAACGCTCCAGATGTGCAAGCTAATAAGTCCGACATAGTCCTCTTCGACTACCAACACAAGAAGATTTCCGTTATTGAAGTTAAGTACCAGAAGCTTCTCAGCTAGTTTCACAGACTTTGGCCAGAGGACACTGTTCGTCTGCTAGTTATGGTCATCGGACCCTTAGGAGGGATGTGAAGGACGCTGATCTCTGATCTAAAATCTATACTGGCATGCTGTGCATCGTCAAACATCTTGGCCGGAGGGATGCAGAAAACAGTCATCCTCGGTCTACTTAAGATTCACGATTTGTGGACCGAGTGATGGCTTACCTCAAGGTGTGAGGAGTTGTCGTTTGGATACAAAATAGCGGCTCGGTGAATCTGATTCCGGACCGCACACCTTATAATTTATTTAATTAAATAATAATAATAAAACGTCCTCATTCAGGAAGTAGTTTAGATATTGCTAAATACTTCTTCAACTTATAATTTTCGGTCAATGATGATGAACTTCTGTCAATTGAGGACAAAACGTAATGGCAGCATGAGCCTACCACGATAACAAAATATTTGTGTTAATAACTTAACTTAATTTTGCATCAATGGGTTAATTTATATCACAAATATGTAATTATCTGGTTAATTTCAATGTGATTTCGGATATCAAAATCTGATTCCGTTGAATTAGGTCCTTCGCAAAAAGCTGTCGAGACAGCCGAAACGTTGATAGAGTTTGTTTGGTGAAATATGTGGTTTTACCGGTCAGCCAAAGCCCGATATAAGCAATTACAAATACATATAAGTATCTTCAGTGTACACATTTTTGGAGTACACTTTTACTGTAATAGCAATAGGTCAGGGTGTGACACCTATTATCACCTATCCTGTTATAGAATTAACATTGCTTTATGAAGATCAGAACTAGTAATATCTTTCTAATAACATTTATTAACTCCATGTATTGCTGTAGACATCTACTACTTACGTCATAACAAAACAATAACCAGGATGAAATCGAAAGAAAAAGATTGGATATGTATCAGGACATAGACAAATTGTATACAAACTTATACTAATTCACTTGGTTATATAATAAATAGACTAGGTATTTTTTCCTTGACATTTTGAACCGTGGCATGCTCGTGAAGCATTTCTCTACTTTCAATCTTGTTTTGTTCCGAAGAATCCCTCTCTGTGTAAGTGATACGGTTTTCCTTCTTCTAATTATCATAAATGCCTGTTATTAGTATGATATTTCAATGTTTAATAATCTATTAAACATCGGTAAGGTCACCATAGATCGCACTGTTCATGACAACATACAAGTTGTTGAAGATGTTTTAGAATTGGCTAATAGTATCTTTCCAATTATTTTCAAAAATATCGGTCACAGAGTTAAGTGGATATTATGTGACCTTGTGCTACCACAAAACAGTGGTTCGGTATGTTTCTCAGTCTGTTGATCTATCCATATTCTCCTACAAAAAAGGATAACTGCTAGAATTCCAATAAAACTTAAAAATAATTTAAAAGAAATGCTACTGAGGACGAAAAAGCTTTGTAGCAGTTATAGTAATTTACAAGTTTTGGATTGTCTGTTTTCAAAATGATCTCAAGTGATTCTAGTATTTATTTATTTATTCCTGAAATTTGAGACGTCAAGCGGAATTCCTATGCTATTTCAATGTATATAGCTTACATGTAAGTCAACTCTTAGGAGTAATTAATTTACTGCATTTGATTAGTTTTTTGAGCGTCAATGGCTAGTGGGTATAAATGTCCACAAATTTGTCGTTCATGTCAAATATCTTTGTATTTTGATCACGGTGGAAGTTGATCAGATATTGGTTCTGAAAATGGAATATTAAAGTACATACAACATACAATGCTTATATTTCAACCTTATCGCTATATTCACGTTAATATTGAACAGCAAGTAACGGACAATGATATTATATAGGAATTTATGTAAATAGATAATATAAAACAGATATTACCCTTCTCTACAACCAGAACTGAAACTTTAATGTTAATGTTAACGTCATATTACAGGGGCATGTTCGTGATTTCTGAATGCAATATTCAACTTATAAGGAAAAACCCTCAAGAGTTATAGGTTGGACGGACTTGCTTCTATTATAATCAAAACTAAATCCAAAGGAGAGTTTGCTAGATATGGAATAAAGGGCCAAAAGTCTGGTGGTGTTATTGAACTGACTGGAATAACATCTGATAAAACCATGTATTTTGTTCCATTTTGCATGTGATTTAACCCTTATGTTACGGATTCGGCTCACCCAATTTATTCCTATGTATGTTGAAATATATTTTTAGTTTTTGTAAAAGTAGTTCATCAACGTTTTTTTTTTGTCTCAAGTAGGAAATTTTTATATACTACAATATTCACTGAGTGTCATGGTGTCAGATTGTATTTCCTTGCAATCGCTTAAGTCTTTAACTACTTAACTTTTTAAAACGTCTACGTAAAGGATAAACTGTCAGCGATTGAAATTGTTTATAATATCATTTATACATATTACGTAAAACAATCGGTCTGGGTGACTACTTTGGGGAACCCCTGGAGGACAAGTATCAACATTCGACTTATGTTTGTTGATGGATATATTACGCTTAAACATTGAAAACGCTCAATGAGCGAAAAGAAAACAGCCATAATGCTGAACAACCAAATAACAAAATCTGATAATTTATCATGTTCTGGTCGTTCTAGTCGATCACAATGCGTTGTGGACAATGCTTAAATGGGCATGACGCGAACTGAATGATTTGATCAAGGTTCATTCCGAACAAGAAGAATCGTGGCCAGCATGAAGAAACTACAGAAAGTCCTCAACAAGGCCATAATTGGTAGCAACGAAATAATTGAACTGGCAGACTGATAGGAAAACATAAAATTTTGGAAACTGAAAAAGATTTTGAGATAATTTTGGATAGGTTAGCACTCCTAACATACCGGAAAGGGAGAATAAATTGTGGTAGCATGCTATATATACGAAGGTTTTGGAATAGACTAATCATTACATGTAGTTTAAAAGTATGTTGGAATTGAAATCGAAAGTAGGGTTTACTGCCGATGTGATGCAATCAGAGCGCAACGCAAAAAAAACAAGAATGGAAAAGAAAGCTTAGAAAATGCTTGCTTTGCCCAGTGAAAAACTACCTCCTGCTGAGGTCCGTCAAAATGTAGCCAAAGTTGTTGTTGACAAGCGTTAATGATTACTGCTTGCATAAGTTAGGAACTAAAGAGGAAGAGTAGATGATCACCTCTACACTGATTATAATTTTATGAACCCATCGGCTGTTCCAAGTTGTTCATTGCATCTGGGTAAAGCGTCAGCTATTTTGTCGCTCAGCACTGAACGCCTCTGATGTTTGGGCGTAACAGATACAAAAATTATCTCGTAAACTGTTTCCTATGTTCTTGTGAAGTGACTATAAAATACCAAGGAGAATTAGGTTCTGTAAACAATTTGCCCGTTGCAATAAATGAAACTTTTTAATAGAAATCACAAGCAACGGAGGATACACAAGTTAGCAGCAAGCAGGGTCCATTTTTTTGGAGAACTGGCCTCCACCGGTTTGATTGTTACACAATTACAAGCCGGGCGGGTAGCCTTCCTGCTTCCTTTCATTCCATCTCTTCTTTCTTCTATTCCAAAAGGTAGAGGAAATAATCTTCTAGAACACTGGCGGAACTATTAGTCTATATATTGAAATTACAAAACGTAGAGATGGATCGAGGTCACTGGTTTAAATCGAAATCATTGTGGCTGAATATTTTAAAAATTGCTACAACTGCCACCAACGATGTTGTCTTGCTACAGTGAAATGAAAAATTTCTACGTAATTATTAAATACTCTCAGGCACGCAACCGATGCTGCCATTAAATCATTTATAGAATCTCTAATTACATATATCCTAATTCGTTGTAACAAAAACCTGTTTCTTGTTACACTACCAAGTCTGGATCATCACATTGTTAGATCCTCAGTTCAGGAATTTTTATTCAATTCACCTTCTAATGTAATAAAAGGATTTAGAACGAATGAACAAAGAATTTATATCAAATATGGAGATCGGCTGATGCTAATCAATTTAAAAATCTAAATATAAACTGTTCAGAAGAAGACGTTGTCTTAGCAAGAAGAAAAGTGGTTTTATGTGTATAAAATTATTTACGTGTTTTATCTTTTGGATAATAGAATATCAGTGTATTTTATACAACTGTTTTACTAGTGAAACAATTTATTATGCATCTCGGACTTATGTACAGCCGTTGGGCAAATCATTAATGATAGGTGTTAATCAGTACCTCAAGATCATAAATAATAATTAATATAATATATAATAAACTAGATGCACTTTTAATTCAGGTTCATTTTACGATTCTAGTTCAACTGTGACTGTTCTGGTTAAATCAATTGTGGTTCGGTCCCCACTGGTGACACAATACTAATTATTAGCTCCGTCGTGCTGAAGGATTGGAATGGAATTCGGTCGAAATATGTTACGGTCTTTTATCAAGGCGGAACATTTCCGCATTTGACTTAACGATGATTAAATCATGGCAAGGTTCGATTGAAGATGAGATGTGTTGTTGCTGGTCACTAGATGTTTAACAAACGAGCTATGTGCAGATTCGAAAGTTGGGAGGAAACATTTTTGTTCTAATCCTTCTAATAAATTATTGGTTCAGTCCTATTTATGGATTGCAGTGGTTCTGATAAATATCTGTCACTGAATACCATTGCAGTTATGCTGCAAGTGAAAAGCTAACTTTTTTGTTATTTTTTTGCATCAATACGGTTAATAATATCAAAGTGTATAACCTATTTACTGCAAGTCTTGGTACCTCGCACATAACTACAAACCGCAGATTCAGAAATGTTTCTAAAAATATGATTTACGTACATATTTTACAACATTCTTCTCTCTAGCTAATTCATCCGACAGCCGGAAATTTATTGCAGTTGTTGTTAACCATTATAAGTTGCCAGGTTACTATAATCAGTGGTTTCTACGGACAGTCAAATATTTGTCGTAGAATTGTTAAAATTCGCAAACATAAAAAGTTTGCAAGTATTATGACCAATAGCTCAATCATTCCTACATCTAAATTATTATTTTTTGTGTGCAAATAAACTATAAGGACATATTTTATGATTGTTATTATACGGCAGCATCACTATATTTGAAAAATACATTAACATCTGAATTATTTGAATAGAAATATTTAATATTGTACAATAACGGAAAGATATGATTTACTTTTCTGTTGAAGACACCTATCCAACAAAGTAGGCTAAATCTGTATTTTTTTTTGTATTTGCTCAGGGATGAGTGCAGATTTTACAAACAATAGGAAATGATAATACCATTATTACTATGTTTTTAGACATACTCTAACTAACAAATACTTGAATGAAAACGAGCTTGGAAATTTCTCTCGTTACGTTAGCTTCAATCATTAGTCCATTTGAATCATACACAAATTTGGACTATGCATTTGGGATAGGAAAATATTTTATTAGTTTTTTGCTATCTAAATACGTCCACTGTGAGGTCAAAATATCAAAACCATTTTTCATGAGTCGGTAGTTTGGTATATTTTCCGACATCAGAAAAGGTGTACTAAGACTCTAATCAGTTTCAATCCGGGAATTGAAGTTTGATATATTTTCTGAAATCTGATGCTCTAGATGCTATTACATTATCAACTTTTGGAATTTGGTATAGCCGCTCACAGACGATCCTACAGAAGAGGACAACGTTGCCACATTTGGTAGTTACAGCCAAATGTTGTCTACTTTCTCCTTGTATAGAAAAAAAGGTGCTGTATACCGACTTCGCATTAACGCGAAATCTTTACTCGCGTGTTATTTTGTATGAAATTAGTTTTTGGTGTGAGTCTAAATTATTACCGTGGTCAGTAGCTCAACTTAGATTTTAATTTTCCGGAAAATTGTGCTATGGATATATTAACGATTCTTTAGGCTTATTCCACTATCAGTTTATTGCTATGATAACAAATTTGATGCAAATCTACGGAAAATAGATCACCTGAGAGTCGAATCAAGAGCTGGTCTGTAAAATCTATCAAATCCTGGCAGAAACCTTTTATTTCATTTAATAGAATGCTACTTTGAAAAGCAGTCTCACAGAATAATTAAGCTAAAAATTGATTGATTGAATATTCATAGGAGTTTTGCCATACACTTCATAAATATCCAATTAGTACCTATACTTATACAGACGGCAATACTGCAATGTGATGGCTGAGACAAGAAGCTCAACATTTTTACCAATTATTTTTGTTATTATTTATATGTACTGCAAATACAACGCCACTAGAGTAAATTGAATACACGTATATAATGGTACATGTATAACTACTAAAAGGAGGAAGCATGGAAGGAATGAAGGAAAGTTGGCATGCCCTTCTAGCAGCACTATCATTCTCTTTTTATAAACACACAATAACCACTTCAATCACGCAGGATGTCTTTAAAGAAATTAATTAGATATACCATAAATATCTGTTTTAATGGCGTGTTTGGTGTCGTTTGGGGTACTGTTTCGTATTCTACCACTATTATACACTGCATACTCCAATAGAATGTAACAATCTGTCACTTTGTATTACAGGTGGATCAGAAGGGATCTGTATTAGTAAAGAGATGTTTGTGGGTAGCAGCTATATGTCTGTCGGAAGATGCATACCTGGTCTCATCTGGGTTTCGGAAGATTTAATTTGATGTGACCTCCTGTGTAATTTTAAGTAGGAACCTTCTTATTGTTGCTGTTTCTTTTACTTGATGTGTTCCCGTATGAGGCAGCTTGAACATCACTGAAGGGATACAACTAATAAATAAGTTGCATACCACACAGCAAATCATTTTTAGGATAGCGTTGTTTGTACATACACTAATATCAAATCATAGAATTATTTTTAAGCAGTTATGAAATTACTTATTTTGTTCAATAAATATGATTTTGGGTGCTAGCGAGAGCAGTCTAACAATGAAACAGGAGTTGAACAAAATGTTTTTTAACATATTGTTAAATAAGTTGCATAATATCCAACAGGTAATTTTTCAAGGATAGCGAAGTTTTTACCTACATCAATATCAAATTACAAATTCAATTGACTAGTTATATCATGTAGATTGTAGATGCTTTGATCCTGATCTTAGGGGATCAGTTCCGAAAAGTTTAGCAATAAAAATGTACTCGAACAAAATGATCACTACATTTTTTTTCAACTTTCACCAATATCATTCTTTGCGAGGTATAATGACTCAGTTTTATATGTTTAACACAAATTTCATATCTCCTGAACAGCTACTCCTACTCTACAAAGCTCAGGTCAGATGAGCGCTAGAGCACTGCTCTCAAAGTGTGGGAATGTGTTCCGAAGCAGTCCTTAAACTTCTGTGGACCCCCATAGTTTAGAACATCATAGAAGGGTGACTGATCTATTCCCATTTTATAGATATTATCATGATTACTGATTGACCAAGCCGTCTCGCATAATAACACCAAGAGTTGCCAGCACAGCAAATACTAGAAGAGCCTGGCAGACGCGTCCTCAACGAACCTCTCCAAAAACTCTTTCGGATAACTTCGGTGTTGTGAAATGAGCTATCGATGGTTACAATCCACAAGGTTTTAAGGTCAACGTGCATAGATGTTTATCCGCTGGCAGAGCATCTAGGCAAAAAATCTCTGCGAGAGACTATCTATAAAAAATCCAGTGAGCTGCAATTATCTGAAGCTTGTCACTGTTATTGTAACTCAACACTGATTGCACAAATTACGTAATAAATATCTGTGGACACATTAAGTATTATTCTTAGATTTGTACTCATTTGTTTTGAAATATTCAAAAAAACTTATCATACAGCAATAGTCATTAATATCAGTGGACATTTTTTTTGCTTAGTTTTTTAATATTTGCCAAATGAACTTTTTATAACTAGCTATAAAAATTTTATCTCACATCAGTTGTCCCTTATGAGAAAAATAAATAATTATGATCTACAAAACAAATAAGAATAATACTATACATGGATGTGTTCATCCACTTAACAGTATTCAATTAGTAATGGAAGATTTTGCCCTACAAAAATCCAACTCGTTCGTCCCCCTTTGTGTGAGGTTGGTAACAGATTGCTATTCCACAGAGGTCCAGAGCTTATAACCGAAGAAAAGGCAATCTGGATAATCAAATGATGAGTTATAACGCGGTTGACCATGGACTTTAACATAGAATTGTGCGGTACATCTTTCATCGTGGGCTCTGGTGGAGACCCATCCCAATGGTGTCATGTGATCTGAGTCGGAAGATGCATGGCGATGAGAGCGCAAGGTCGCTGATAAGGCCTCTGGGAAACCGGGACATCGACCTCCCAGAGTAACTAGCCTTACACGTACATAAGGTGCATCGAAGGTATGTACCTTCCCCTACTACATACTTATGGGACCAATATGATAAATAAATAAACAAAATAAATGAGAGCGAGTAGTGCAGGAGGGAACCTGGGAGAAACATAGCCCCTTTGGGTCAATTTCCTGAGCAAAACATTATCGTGGAAGTCAATTAAGACCCTGCGGAATGCAGGGAACCCAATGCAGGAAGATCCTAAACGGCAAGAAGATTGCTGAGGGAAGTTGGACAGTTGAGAAATCGTACAATACAATCAGCAAAAAAGTTGAAGTGAAGGACCTCTGATTAAGCCTTAGGATATTCAAATTCCCCGGCCAAAAAAGAGGGGAAGATTTGTGAAGATTATAAAAATTCTTGAAAGGACTCAGACTTCCCAAAAACTCTCAAAGAGGTTAAAGCAGGACAATATGTTTGCTATAAGCTAGAGCAAGGTTGAATCAAACCGAATGCGCTATCCGAATCTCAGCCTTCAGCAGGAGCCAGCGGACCTGAGCCTGTAAACTTTGGGGAAAATACAAGATGATGAGAGTTCTAGCTTTCATCATTTGCAATTTGTCAAGGCGTCATTTAGCGATCTTTTAAGAGACAGCCAATGACCTTCTTAAGCGAGAGGGTATTGGTATTCATCCCGGAACAACAGAAAGAGGGGCAGAAAGAAGAATCAATAGTGGCACGACTAGGGAGGCTAAATCCTGGCCTAGAAGTGGGCTGTTGGCATCTCCTCAGCTTCAAACAGCAGGATAGTGAAGGAATGACTGTTGGTGCAAGCATGGGAAATTATTTAAGGGACCATGCTCCAAAATGGCTGAAGGACTGATTTATTTAAACAGGAATCACCTTCGTACAATTACTGGAGTCCTCACAGGACAGGTGGCCTGAAGGAGCAGCTGAACGAACTAGGGCTTTGAAATGGAGGCTTTAACTGCAGAGAATGCGGGAAAGGAACAGAAGTAGCCTTTACCGGGTCATCCCATCCATTAAATCATGAGGAACAGGTCTTCGGAAAGCCTAGGCTATAACGAATAAAGTATAGTACAGTAGCAGCAAGGAAACTATACAAATTAGTACAGGATTCAAAACTACTAGATTGGGTGTAAGCATGACAACGAAAAATACATTCGCTATAGTTTTTTTTGCCTAAGATATAAGGTTCAAAAGTCTTTTATATTATTTCATTAAATTGATTTGTTCCAATTCATGTGACCAGAAAAAAATTAATCTTTTGATTTAGCGAATAATTGGAAAGTATGTATGTCTGTAACCTATTTATAATTGAATTCATATATGTATCTTGGTTTTTAAGTCGGACATGATTTATTGGAATCGATCCAGATAAAAGCTTCGCATTTTATCTGAAATGTGCAACTACTTCGCACTCGCTCATAATAGTACCAGTCACTTTAAGCAATGATTCACATTTTTTTAAACATTTCTCTAAGCGTTAGATAACATGATATGTATTGTATATAGGTACAAGTTTGAACAGACTTAATGTTCAAACTTTGACAACCGGTCTTTTGGGTTGCATTACATAACGTAAAATGTTATAGTTTATGCAGAGAAGCGGGGGAGAGTTCATCAGCACTAAGCTGTCTTGCAAGTTGTAGTTCAATGGTGATACTTTATTAGCTTTTCGCTAATTACTCAACCTCATATGCACTGATTTGGATTAAATTTGAATTATTTAATATAAGTCCACAGCAGTAGGACGACAAATCGAGAAACAGGTAGAGAATAAAAACATTTTGGATATCCTTTTTTTGAGAACGTATAAAGTGGCCCAACAGATGACAAAAATTCAAAAATAAAAAATTCGTTATGCCTCCTATATGTTTTGTCCACTCCAAAATGTCCAGAAGCTCAACCCTACACAAATAGATTATTTTTCTCAGAAATTGACCGGAAAAATGATCAGGAACTTCAAACACGAAGTTGAGAGCCACCAATGTGCCGATATTCAAAAACATAGTAGCACTGTCTAATACTACCGTAGCATTTCGCTCCCCAATTTGCATCAGAATCGATGCAGCTGTTACTGAGATTATGTTGTGACGAAAACGGTGATGAGCAGATCATAAGATGTATGGAACTGAGTGGCAGAAATTCTCATAATATATTCGTCTCATAACAGCGCGAAACATCAAAAAAAATATTACCTATCGTAAACTTCAAAATTTCCGTTGTCACGATATGACACTCGCTCATGCATGGGACGTGAAAAAAGCGATAAAAGAACAAATCAGCATATGGGAACATGATTTTTTTATAAATTTAATTATATTCTTCTCATCAACAAATTTTTTAATTTTTTCACGATATTGTTTTAATTTATTTTCATTCATTTCTATAGTAAACCAATTCGTTTTTATCTTCATGTAAAAAAATATTAATGTACTGAAAGAAGCAAGATGTAAAGATTTTGATCATGCGGAAGGCAAAAAGTGCATCCACCAACCTTTCTTCCAAATCCCCAACTGGTAGTGGCAGCAACATTCTCCTTGATGACCAAAATGGTCATCCACGCTACAATCCACCACATCTCACACAAAGTTTCGAGTTTGCGAGTCAGGTCGCGATCGCCACTTTCGTTCGGTTCACGGCAGACTGATCTCAACAGTTTGCAATAGCAACACCAACGCGGCAAGTCGAGAGGTGCCAGGTCAGCGGGTCTGCTGGGTCGTCGCGAGGACGAGTCTAGAAGAAGAGGGGCCAAGGATGTAAAGCGAGCATCCTGGGATTAGCCATGGAGAGGTATTCGGCAGATGCGAATTATTATATCACTATCAGATTAGACTTGAACTCATTACGTCATACTCTATTTTTGATCGCAATTGCCTATACATTTCCACAGCAATAAAAAAAACGGAGTCAAGTAGATTTACTCAGTAGTGCCCTTGTCCCGTTTGAAAGTAATAGTCAACAATTCAATGAAATCAGATGTTTTTGTGAGTCGGTGGTTGAGCGGCATCCCTTTTATCATGATTGTCAGCATTTTAGAATTGGGTTAATACATTTTTTTGGAAATTTTATGTGTTCTACATTATGAACATCGATAACTTATTTCTATCGATATTATCGTCCTGTCGGTTGATCTGTCAGTTGGCGATCACTATCGGAAAAGTTCAGTTGAATTTGCATGTAGTTTGATGACATTCGGAGGAATCCTGCACGGAAAACAAAAAAATTAACAGAGCTCAGTTGTTTATATTCACCAAGTTTCTGAGCATTATCGTATTCCAAAAAAAATAGTTTAGAACGCTCATCAGGTTTGAAAAGTGCCTAAACTTATTTTACCAGCTCACAGCGCAGCCAGAGATTTGTGTATGTATTTTTTGTTTTTAATCAAGTGTTTTCAACCCAATTATTGATATAAATGAGGGCTTGCTATTACCAAACTTCTCCAAAGTTTGAGCCCTATTATTGATAAAAATATCCAAACCAGTTCAGTAATCAGGACTTTACGAGGTCAGAAAAATTCAGAACAAGCAAACATTTGGCATAGTGGTAGTTTTCAACACTAAGAATAAAAATCATGCATCACCTTACGTGAGGCAGCCGACGTTTTCAAAACATTTTCAGAAGACAAACATTTTTTCTTTTGCATTTGTATTGAAAATTAGTTTTTCCATTTTTAAATGAGAATGGTGAAATACAAGTTGCTTCGAGAATTTGTAAAAGAAAGTAGTCATTTTCTGACATTTCAGTGCGCATATTAATCGACAACGTGTAGTCAAATATCAAGACAGAATGAAATATTTGCTAAATTATGCATTCGAGTAACTACGTGCTTCATTAAATATTCATTAGGAAAAGAAGAATTTCGACATAAGCAATTTAAATCGGATGTTTCGTAAGACTTTTCAGGCAATTCTAGTTTTTCCCAAAAAATATCAGGCAATACACAAAGTTTCCAACAGTGATAGGAACTTTTAGTATGTCCTAAGTCAAATAAAAATGGCCCGAAGTCGGATACATATACATCGTTTAAAATATTGGTATATTTCAATCTGCCCTAAAAGGCATAGAAAGGCTTTATAGTGATTAGTAAGAAAGTAACAAAAAAATAAAGTATCCCTTATCTTCTATCAATTTTCATTTTGTTTGTTGATTCTACTTTGAAAAGCCGTGAGGTACTTTTTACTATATTTTTATATTAATTTTACTCTTATACAAATAACTACTAATATAAATATTTATACTAGTTGATATCAAGCATCTCATTGTTTTTTGCAATAAATTTAAAAACAAACTCTTAATAGTTAAACATTATTTTCTACTTATCAGTGCGGTTTGCTATTATAGCGTATTTTTTTGTTTTCCAAAATATAATTTATTTTTAAGTCCCCCATTTATTGAAATTTTGCATTGTCATTGATTTTTGATACGTGTGGATATTTTCAAATTTATCAGTCGTGCCTAAGTCGGTAAAACTACGTTGAAAGATTCCGTTACATAGATAGATAGATAGATATATAGATGGATAGATATATAGATAGAAAGATGAGACAAGCAGTAAAATATTTAGGTAATCTAAGACTATTTATGAAAAATGTAAACAGATTTTCAGGTAAATAAAAATTTGTGTAATTAACACCCAGTTTCACAAATAAAACTGTGTGCTAATTACACAACTTTTTATCTGCATGAGGGAAGAGTTTCACCAAGTAATAGCGTCTACAATATTTTCAGGACTTTTCCGAACTATCAGTAATCATTCTTATTCTGTCTTGATCGTATTTCAAAAGAAAACACTTAAAGTCACTGAACCTCCAGACACAGCGGAAACACAATGGATACAAGTGCTCTCAAAATAACTATATTTACATGATGTTATATTATGAGTATTTTTGCCTAACTTAAGGGTTGATTTGTTGTCAAATCTGGTGAATATTTGCAGTTACGTCAAGTCTAAGAAAATATGCTCAAATACGAAAACAAAATGAACATAACAATTATTTATTGAACTTATTTAATATTTTACATTATAGACAGCACTTCAAGGTTATAGTTAAATATTATTTATTATTTTTATTTTAGACTTCTCTGAGACTCATCAGTTCGTATCAGTATGTATGCTTCAGAAACACAGATGAAATCATATGCTAATCAAAATTAAGTTAGATCCAGAAATCACTTACGCCTGTGTGGCTTGTTGTTTCATCGCCAAAACCCACATACGTAATGTCTGCAAGTTTTGCAGAACAGAACCTTGCGAAAAAATTAGCTACATTTCCCACTGTATATTTACTAGCAAACAAGGTTACAGCTTGAACTGCGGTCAAAATTAAATCATGCAATCTTAGAATCAACAAAATTTATATTTTTTACAACAACCAACCTCAAAATTAATCTTTTGGCTCGATAGATTTCCTCCTCTTTTTTTTCTTTTTTATTCTCTTCTTGTTTATTTTCTATCTGAATGCCTACTGCCTGATACCTACTTGAGTAGCCAGACGTGACACATCGAAAGATCGACAAGTCTTTGACTACGAGAAAAAGCTCTACAAATTTTAGGCGACTATCGCACAGATAAATTCTCAAAAACCTGGATAAAACTATTACGAGTATTTATCTGATTTAAACTCAGTAAGTAACAGTTTCCATGGTGGCTTAGTGCGAATCTGGTGTGAAATTGTTACTAAATGAAATGGCGGACTATTTCCGAAATATGTATCTGTTTTGAATGATTTTTTTATCTTCAGATTTTTGTGGTGATTGTTACGGATCTGCTGTGGGCAAAAACTTTCATAGTTAGACAATATGACATCTATTCATGAAAAAGCCTCTATATGTTACATGGATAGCTGAAAGAAAAGTGAGTAAAATTGACCCTATCTTTGAAACATACGGATATGTCGGGAGAGTATTTCAAAAAATCTAAATGTATTTTCAACCTGCCCAAAGTGTTCCGAATCCACAAAAAATGTATCTGGCTTATAACGTATAAAGATTAATTTTTTTGCGAAAATAGTTAACAAACGGGTAAGCATGAAAGGCTGGTAATGTAACATATCCTATAGTAGTTTCTCTGCTCCATCTTACTTTTTACTACTCGTTGAATAAGACCACATGCGATTGATTCAACAGCTTTAATGACATTTCTACATCGTCAACATTTATGAAAGTACATTATATGAAAAATGAAAATTTAGATTCATTATGACATTTACATTTTTGACTACATATAGGGTAAAACTTTCCTTTTTAAACAAGACAAGTATCATAAAAGGCTATAATACAGATGGTACATTTTTACAACACTGTCCGTCTTATGGGATAAAACAAAACGTACAGCAGTTCGCTTAGGTGTAACACTAAAGTAACCTGCTCCTGTTCTTTACACAGCTTTTGAACCATCAATGTACTAGTGTTATTTCAAAGCTGCTTTACAAGACATTCCACATTCATAGGCAAGCTGGTTACGACTTAAAGGACTATTGCCTAAGACCGTAAACCGTAGATGTCTATCTACCACCTTCTCCATTGTCTTGAAGGGGAATGATATAAGATGTATTGGATATATCCATGAGCTACATCAAACCAGTATTTCTCAGGTTTTGCAATGAACACACAGAATTTATATCTTATCAATGGTCCCTGTAGGTAGTCTTAGTCATAAAAGATGTACTAACTTCGGAATAAGTATATAAGCATTTTGTTAGATCCACTGCTTTGAAACGTTCAAAAGGTTGGTGGAACATGCCACAGCCCATGTATTTGTTCAAAATCCAGTTCGCTTGAGCAGTCAGACTTCGAGGAATTTGTTGGTCTCCTCTAGTTTTGCGTGTATCTGAAACTAGTGTATCTCATCAATCTAATCTCCACTCTTGCGGATCATGGTATGACAGTAATGCCTGTGCACATCTTGACCAGGCTTAACCTATCATCAGTTGAATATCGGAAAGCGGATTCATTTGTTTGCACTAGCTTTTAAGCCACTCTTTGGTATTGGTGCAATCCATGACCGATCCATTTTCAAGATGACTGCTGGATATGCTGAAATTCTTGCCCTGAAGGATACGCCTCCCTAGTTAAATCTTTATCTTCAAAACTGAATTTTTATCAAGACTCGTCTTTGGATGATTTACATGGACAATAACTATCTTCTCCACGCCCAGCTTTTCAGCATAGGACTCAGGTACTTCCCTGAGACATCTTCTGTTGAAGTCCGCTTTGCCTTCCAGGCTGTCTCTTCTGGGGTCAGCTGATAATACAAACTCTTCTCTCCCAGTTTCGAATTCGCCTTGATGTAGGATCCCAAAGGAACCGGATTTGCTTAGCCTTCCCGTTCTTCTTCTACCTCTCCTTTCTATATATAATCTTTTCACCCTTAACGACAGCTTCTAATCTTCTCTTCCCACGCAGCTCACCCCTCGAGAAACTAATATTCTGGGGGTGACTATAATTCTGATGTCGTCGAGTATTTATCATCATCTCAAGATTTAATCAGCTCATCTGAGAGTTTGAATTGATAGGTATGTCCACGGCCTCTCTCCCACATTACCATTTCATTCTCGCTCCTCGTTATGATCGCTAGCTGTTCCATGTTGTTGTCATTAGTGCCGGGTCGCTGCTGTCCACCCTTAAAGTGATCCGTTTATGAGGATAAAGGTGTATAATATTGTGTGTCTTACGGTTCCTAGAAACCTCCCTTTACAACACTGAGCCCCCCCCCCCCGGTATAATCCAATCCTCGGTATGGAAAACATCGCCCCTTGCTTAGAGCCTTCACTGTCCACCACGGGTCAATCGAGTACTATTTCTTAAGGTCTGGTACAGATAATGGTAATGCTGTTAGCCTATTACCAGAACGTCATCCGCAACTTCAGCCTAGACACTCCCTCTGCATACTTGACCAGGAACGAAAAAGTTCCAAGTATCTTCCAGAAAGAATGAGAAAAGTCGATTTATGAATACGTGCACATAACCTACATTTGGTGTCGAAAGCCGCCTCTGTTTCTGTAATCTGCGAATTCTGCAAATAGTTATCCAGAGTATTCATTTCCATCAACAGTATTTTTATGGAATTATGGGTACTGTTATATGAAAACACAAAATCAAATGTTCGATCTACAACGCTTAGTGGCAGTACCAGCTGGGTGGAGAGGCAAAGCCTGTCGAGTAGGCTACCTTTTGCACTTTATACCGAATCCGCGAATGAACACTAAGACAGAAATGGTGGTTTATTGGTGTCGAACCTACCAGACCTCCTACACCATATCGTTAGAAATAAACTGTATAGTTTTACAGTGACAAAAACAAGGATACGTTAGCATAAACTGTAGACAAGGTAAAATTTTAAACTAGCCAAACAAACCCTGAAAACCAACATTAAATTTTTTATGATTACAGCCTTTCGTAATTTATGGAAAGCATAGTATCTAATCTCATTAAGTAATCTGAATGTTTACGGCTTCATGGTAATTAACACCAAATTAAAATGATGTATTCATTACAATAAATTTCTGTAATGCATATTTTCATATAAGCATAGAGATTAGCATCATTAATTCTAGTTCAGATATTTATAATAATGATATATTTATGTCATCTAGCAAAAAGTGCGACAAAGTAGAAGCGTTAATTCGAGATCACAGCTTGATACTTTCAAGTAAGCTGGAGAGAATATGATATACAAGATACAAGATTCTAGTAAAATGCCATTTGGAGGAGAAATTTGACATTATTCAATAACGTTTGTAATTCACAGATGTAAATTCACTTAAATAGAATATGAAATCACCTTTTATTTAAATTATATGAATAATAACGCATATTTATAGTGCTTACATTAGCTTTATTGATTCTGAAATGAAAATATTCTAGAAACTGAGCTATCGAGCAACCTCACTCTATTTTTTACTGACCTCTAAACATCTGATTCAGCATGCTTGCATTATTTTGTTATATTTTGGACCATTGTATATAAAACTTCTGAAATCACTACGTTTCGATTGACGTGGCATCTTAAATAGTATTGAGGTGATAGGATTGAAGATACGATATCAGACGATGCATTGTGATTTGAAAAATTGTATAAATAATAAAAGATCTAACGTTGATTATTTTATACAATATTCATATCTCTATTAACTGAGAAAATTACTGTTAAAAAATGATCACTGAATATAGCACTATCGCTTTGAATTGAATAGTTTCTCCTATTATCCAGGCTAATGTATAATATATCTGGATATACCTATTTAATAATAAACTACTAAAATTAATATAAATGCCGTATAAGAAAATCAGTCCATGCACTTTATACTTTTCAGATAATAACAGTAATCAGAAGCTTCGATCTTAATTTATAAAAACATCGGCTAATTATAGATTCATTCAATTAGGTGGGAGTAGTATCTTCGGATCAGTAAACATTGCACGTTTACAACATTCAGTGCCGTACTGTTGGTAGCAATTATTTCCACTACTAACTAAATATTGGTGTGCTAGAAGCAAAATCAGGTCGAGAGCTACATCAGATAGGTATAATTTTATCTTCTTAAGATCTTTAATACCATGTTGATGAACCAACAAACAATATTAATTTTGAACTGGAATATCTGCCAATATATGTTATACTTCATAGATATTTAACACGGAAATGTATGAACTACATATTCTAGTTCTATCGATATTATGGTTTGTCTGTATCACGCATTAGTATCAATACAGAAAGATTTGAGTTCAATTAGAGCATTCGAGTCGTGACCTTGTTTCATTTAGCCCAAGTGGTTTTTATTAGCCAATAGGAATGCCCACTTTTTGGCGGCAAGTATATACTTATTACAAACTGAGATCATGCGATACATACTAAGCCATAATCCAGCGAGTGGAATGGCAAACCGCAGTTGACAGTGCTCAACAGCACAACGATGGATGCAAGGACCCTCACTTCCCAAACGCGATAGGAGAAGAGGGCTGCTGAGGTCAGAATCATTGGTCCTGAGCCACACTGTATTCTGTGCGTCAGAGCTATGACGGGAAGAGGAATATCCACCAAGTTTCTAAATATATTAGTGGTGATACCTCTGGCTGCCTATTTGCTGGAGAATTCCTCGAACCTCCTAGTGAAGAAGTAGTGAAATGCTACCTGTTCATACCCAGACAACAGCGCTTTTCTACTAGCTACCTCTTCGATATGAGGATGAAAAAAATACCCCTATGCAGGAGTTGTGAACAGGAAGACGAGGCAGTTAAGCATCTGCTGTGCGATTGCCAAGCTGTTCCATCAATTCAAGATTCCATTCGGGTGGAGTATTATTGATCTTTATGGCTAGTGTAAGGGATATCCTTCAGCATTCTGGGTCTGGCATCCAGTTCTGAGCAACCCCTGCGGAGAACGTACAGGGGGTCCAAGGGCCCTTCCTCCGATACAAAATACAAAAAACTGTCTAAGCTGTCTAAGGCTGAAGGTTCTTCCTTTTCTCTTGATGAAAGCTAAACCATTCGTTGACAAACTGTATACATAGGTTTTCAAACCTACAGACTCATTTTCTAAGCGATTTAGATAATTTTTTCTACACATAGAAAACAGTCTATTCTATATTTGTTTGAAGCATCATCTTTTGGATATCCGAATAATTATAGTATTAACTGACTCCATCCAACTAAAATACATAACATGATTGAATGGCAAGGGAAAGTTTCAACCACATATCTTTGTTGAACAAGTGTAACTAACATTTGGCTGCCATTATTCAATAAACATACGTGGCTTCAACTATTGACCAGGAAAAATAAGAAAAATCAAAGAAAAATCCACAGAATAACTTTCAAAAGATTACTACTACTATCTTGTATACCCACTCCAGAAAAATTGAGCTCGCTATGGTAGCGATAATTATGTTATCTATTTCATATGTATTAGCAATCACATGCTCACGGATTACCTGCAAAAATCTGAACAGATCATCGAAAGGAACCTTGGCATTCACCGTGATTTATACTAATCGCAACTAAGCGAAATACCATCTTTCCAAATATGCCGCCAGGTATTTGTTAAACCGGGATATGAATTTTATGGTTGCACCTTCTATTAACGCCGGAATGCTAATGCTATCTTTCTGTTTTTAGAGTAGTGGTTCTGTTTACGCATGGCTCTGGATGGTTTAACGCCTCTGCTTGGAACATAAAGTGTAAACAAAATATTAACGGAATATGTAAATTAAGTCGCCTATACCTCTCCGTAACAAAAGGTACAAGCCAATATAGCCTAAGGGGCAATTTCACAGAATGGTTCATCCACAAGTTCATGAGATATGAATGAAGAATTGATGACAATAAAATGGCGACAAGTAAGTTGACACTGTACTTTTGTATCAAATTAGATATATATATATATATATATATATATATATATATATATATTTGAACTATTTGAATCGGATACTGGAACTGTTGATAACTAAATTTGACTTTAAAAACTATTGAAGAACTCAATATCTTTTATAATTGCAATTATTTCTGCGTCGTTGTGATAGTAGTGTTTACTCTCCAGAAACTACCGTCCAGAAGCTGTGGAAAACGGACGCGTTTCATCCAAATCTATGACATTTTTGTACCCCTCTTTTACTATTTATCTCAGATTCAATCCAATCTGTGTTTGGAATACAGAACAAGAATTCATGGGAAGTAATTCTTAAAATGCCCGAAGCTTCATTTGCTCTGTGTCAGCTCTCCAAACGAACCATGAACATATAATTTATAAACAATCTTGTTACCGTACCGTACAAAATTCATCTAATATTTGATTTAAATTTCAGAAGACAATAACTTGATTCTATCACTCACTGTAAACGCTTACTGTTTGCCATGAGAACCGTTCACACAACTATTTCCTTTTAACTGAAGATGCGTTGGATCTTCATTGTCAGCGAGTGTCACAATCTTAAATCTGGCAGTAGGCGACCATCCCTATGGAGGAGCTTTTCGCCCCTCAAAATGGAGAATCAAATTATTTGAAAATAAGTAATATCGAGTGCGGCGTACTAAGGCTATCATTGCCCGTTGGTGCAGAACAATCATTCGTTGCAAATGCAAAAAGTCTTGTGCTTCGAATTGTGGATGCAAACAATCTGGCCAAGACAAATGTTGTGATTCATGTACCTACTCAAGCAAAAAAAAAAATAGTTTTTTGAAGAAAATTAAAAATGTGTGTCAATATCACTGTTATTGTTTTGTCATGTAAATTTTGTATACTGTAAGCCTACAGTAAATAAGAATGCCGAAAATTTTAAAGGGCCAAATTTCATTTTTCTTTACATTAAGCTTCAAATTGTTTTAGTTAGAGCATAGTCACTTCCTTTCTAACAGAAATCTGAAAAATGTGCCATTCTGGCATTTTTGCTAAATTGCTAATCAAGTGAACATGTTTTTTATGGAAAAATCATACAACTCTACGAATTCGTGCTCATTTTTTAATTCAGATATAGATAGGTATATACACCATTACAAGAAGGTTTTAAATAGTTTAGTTGATAACTCGAAACTTGGTTTCTTGTTTCATATCAATAAAAGCTAAAAAGAAAAAATGCCACAGGAAGGTATCGCATATTACTCAATTCAGAATCCTCACTTTCAATTTCAGAGCATCCTATTTATATCATAATGATATTATTATGTAATATACACTTTTTACCCCAGAATTGAAAGGTGGGGGTTCTTAGGCTATAAGATAATTGTACTGCATATCTACATATAATATAAGTAATGAATGCATGTGAATGAGCCGTTGATGCAAATCAGTGTGACGCAATGCCTACAATGTCAGTAATCTGGAACTTTTTGGAGAAGAACATATTCACATCTACCGAGCCATTGTAAGCTGAGCACTATAATTGTAGTAAGATATATGGGTATGAATATGGGTAATATCATTATGAACTAAGTATAATACAATCGGAAAACTGTTGAAAAATATATAAAGTTGAATGATTGTTGTATTTTTAATTCTTCAGTAGACGGTGACCCAGTTCGGTTGAGTATGCTTCAGGGAAAGGTCAAAATCAATATTCTCTAAGCCTGCAGATAGACTATAAGTTTCTCTCCATTGTTGCCTTGGGCATCGGATTGTTGCATTTCGTTCCATCTCATAGGAAAGGCAACATTGTGAGACAGTATATTATCTTCCTTGATTTGGATTTACCAAAAATGCAAATGCATCATTTGCAATCTAGTCTCTGATTATAGTTCTTCTTCCTCTGAAGGTATCAAAAATATTAATGTCATAGTTTCATCAAAAGTTTGATTTCGGGCTTCCATTTTCTATAAAATTTTTGAGTATCGCGACGTTTCGATTGATATGCTATCTTCAATCGTCTTCAGGTGAACTGGAGAACACGTTCCTTTCATGCCTATTTATATCACGTCCGGTGACGTGTCCTTGTGCGAGGTCTGTTTTGATTGGTTCCCGATGAGTGGTATTCCGGTCTGCTGAGGTGGCTGTTTGTCGGTCATTGTTTGTTGACAAACAGCCACGTCACCAATACATCGCTCTAGCGATATAACGTAAACAGTGAGGCCACTTGGCTAAATTCCGATGTCGGTGAGATTGCACCGGACGATGCGTTAGTAACCACGCATCTTTCTTTAATGTTCCATTGAACTGGAGGCAGAAGGGCTCCCTAACCCATCTCCAAGGTTAATTGGGATGCATACCAAAAATCTACCGCTCCAATATTTGGTTCCCATCTCCAAATCCGCCCCTGCAACTAGGTGCCCATGGGAGTGACACACAGTTTTTGGTCATGTAAACATCATAAAACATAAAAAAACTAATTCTCTCGGTCATGCGTGGGTAAAATATATACATAACTGTAGTTATCAGGATGGTGTCAATCATTATTTCATTAAAAACTGTTATTTATATCACAGAGAACGGTGATAAACAGTGATTATACTTTGATGGTCACGTCCTCAAAATCACAAATGTAGTATTGTCCTTGGTCGCCGTTTTGTGCGTAATGTTGTAAGAAATTATTTCAGAAACACCCAGCCCATTATCTGCCACTGATATCATTCCATATTCGTCATCATAGTTCTTACGCTCGAAGCGTGTGGTTGTTGATAAGAAGTAGGGTTTTTCTGGTGTTTACGTTGTTCGGTGCAGAGAATGAAAGGAAAAGGAGATACATGACATATCGTCAAGTAATAAGTGATACACACAATTCCTAGAATCTTTTTTTACTGAAAACGTAACTTGTTATTGGTTTCATTCCGAAACAAATACTATGTGGGTGATTTCACTTCGAAACAGCCAAACGTAGTTGCATTCTTAATTCAAAAATGCATTCAGCAACGGTCTAGAAGTAGACAACTGTCAAGGTACATTTTCACTCCGAAAATGCCGACATATATGTGTGTGGTCCCAGTTACTCTATCTTCCAAAAGCGTGGGTCGGTTTCATCTCGAATCCGATATCGCGTTGATTTTTTTTACCCAGACATCACGCTGTACATTCCGCAAATCGGAATGCATACACAAAAACAACCAAATGGTTTACAGGTGACAGCACGTCGTCCAGTGATGAATCAGAACGAGAGCACCAATCAGGCCCTGAAAATGACGAAGTGCAAACACTACTGGGTGTAGATCCAAACAGTTTAGTTATGGAAGGACCGGATGTCGCAGAGGACGAATCTTCTAGATAGAAAAGTTATCTTACCATAGATATTGACGGAGATACCAGACAAGAACTGATAGAAAAATGGAAATTTCTGGCAAACTGTGAGGCTTTGAGAGCTCCAAAGTTAAATTTTAAGTTTCAGTCGATTCTTCCACCTCTAGAAGTGAAGAAGGAAACACGTCTCCAAAATACTCAAGACATGTTAGGAAGAGGTTTAATAGCACTAGGAACAGCTATATCTATAGCTGTAACTAACGCACAAAAGCATGACGAGACATTGATTTCAGCATTAGTTGACGCCGGAAAACTGACACTCGTCATACAATCCCCACACACAGAAGTCATCAATTGAAGAATCGTCTTAGCTCAGAAATGCAGAAAATCATGCAAGATCAGTCCTTTGACGAATTTATATTCGGTTCAAATTTGAGTGAGCATTTAAGACTGCAGAATTCCTCGAAATTATAGCCAAGGAGTGGCAACAAAAGACTCCTTAAACCCCAGCATCCACAAGATCCGAAGACAATTTAAACTGTAAACGCCCCTCCTTCAGAAGATCACAGAACACACAAGGGAGGGAGGGGTGCAACAAGAGCGGTCAAACACAGCCAAAGGCCCCAAACAGGAATATCTTTAGTTGGGTCTAAGGTTAAAAAATCCTATTTCAGGATAGGCCCCAGCAAAGGAACTGACAACTGGTGCCTCATCAGACTTAACAAATGAAATAGATAATCTTTTAGAAATAGGAGCTGTATTAATGCCCAGCCCCTGCGAAGGGGATTTTTTCTCGCCATACTTTCTACGAAAGAAGCCGAATGGTCAACATAGATTTATTTTGAATTTAAAGGAATTGAATGAATTCATTTCCGTCCCTCACTCTAAAATGGAAGATTATAGAACCGTTAAAAATCTAATAACTCAAAACTGCTTCATTGCTCATCTGGACCTTAAAAATGCGCATTTGTTTGGTACCTATACATAAATCGAGCAGGAAATTTTTAAAATGTAAATACAAGGGAAAAACATACTGTTTCACTTGCTTACCATTTGGCCTGGCAACATCGCCCTTCGTATTTACCAAACTATTGAAACCTGTCATCAGCTACCTGCAGACAAAGAGCTGCATATCTGTAATATATCTTGACGATGTGCGTCTGATTGTAAAAGATCACAGATAATGTCAGCAAAATGTACTCGTCTTTTTAGCGAAACATACATTTTCATCACTCGGTTTTATCATTAACAAGTAAAAAAGCATGTGCACGCCCTGCCAAGAAATAAGGTTTCTGGGGTTTGTTATCAATAGCATATGTATGTCAATGGCTTTACCAAATGACAAGAAAGACAATTGCGCTAATATAATCAACAGATATCTGTCGACAGATTATTGCACAGGACATAGGTTTGCAAAACTATTGGACAACCTAGTATTAGTTTGCCCGGCAGTGAAATATTGGTGGAGACACACAAAGATCCTAGAAAGGGCAAAATACTTGGCCCTCAAAAACAACCATGGGGCAAACATGTATATACCTGATAGCTCAAAGGAAGAATTACGCTGGTGGCTTTCAGCCCTTAGCGTCTCGAATCCTTTAGGCCAACGTAACTATGACGACTATATTTACGGACGCCTCTCCTACAGGGTGGGGGCAGCCTGCGCAGATGTCAGTACAGGGGGATTATGGACGGCGGAAGAAAACGTTTGCCGCATCAATTACCTAGAGCTCTTAGCTATATATAACGGACTCAAGTCACTCGCAAAAAATCGTTCATGTTGCAATATACTTTTGAGGGTTGAAAATACCACCGCAATCTCTTACATAAATAAAATGGGAGGAGTCCGATTTCCTCCATTGGCTGACATAACAAAAACTATATGGAAATGGTGTGAGCATCGGGACATAATGATTTTTGCTTCATACATTGCCTCTAAGGAAAATGTAGTAGCAGATGAAGAATCTAGATCAAGGAAAATAGAAACAGAAAAAAGTTTAAACGGTAAATTTTAGTGAACCAGATCTTTAAAAAATTCGGAACCCCGGAAGTAGACCTGTTTGCATCTTATCTGAATAAAAAATGCGAAAAGTTTGTTGCTTGGCATCCTGATCCAGAGCCTTCTTTCACATTGAACTGAGCGGTGCTCCAGATGAAACTCTGGTAATTATCCTGGCGTCTCTAAGCCCGGGAACACAAAAACAATATATCCTATAAAAAATGGTGTTTTTTCTGTAAGGGCATCAACGTATACTAGGGAGATGTAAATATGATTCTAAAATTCCTGAAACAAGAACTTGACCTCGGTGCATTGTATTCTTCAATAAATACACACAGATCAGCCTCAAGCACGTTTCTGAACTTTGATGGGGGAAAAATTAACAGGTCCATTAAGGGAGTCTTTAGATCTCAGCCCCAATATCCTAGGTACAATCAAATTTGGGATCCAAACCCAGTAATTACATGCTTAGAACATTTAGGACCCATAAATTTTCTAAATGTGAAAAACTTAACGATCAAATTAGTCGTTCTCCTAGCACTTGCTACAGCACAAAGGGACAAGCTCTAACAAAAATAAAAATATCCAACAAAAGATCATTCGATGAAAGTGTCGAAATATACATAACAGACATAATCAGCACCCAACAAGACTCAACCTAAAATTATACTACCTTTTTTCGAATATAAGCCAGAGTTGTGTGTTGCCTCTTTATTAAAACATTACATTAAAGTTACAGAACAAATCCAGACCTCAGATCAACAATAAACTTTTAAGAAACCACACCATCCAGCAACTCCACAATCCATCAGTAGATGGATAAAAACAGGGCTAAAATTGGCAGGGATAGATGTGGCAATATATAAAAGCCATAGTACGCGACATGCATCAACATCGTCAGCTTATAAAAAAGGTATGCCATTGAAAAATATACTAAGAGCTGCTGGATGGTCTGAAAAATTGAATACATTTATGAAATTTTACAATAAACCTATTAATAAAGAATGTTTGTCAGATATGTACTTGACATGTAATTGTTTAAGCAAGCAATAATACGATCTAGAACATTATGTCCTTATTTATTGCAAGGTATGTCTCATATGCACATACACATTTACATATGTGTTTATCAAATTTACATGATTTTGTTGTTAAACTAAGTCAAAAATAAAACATTTCTGTTTAACGACCCTTTCCCATTACTAGGTATGAGACTACCTCACTATCAAACAGATAAATATAATTTTGTGATCTTGAAGACGTGACCATCGAAGTATAGTTAGAGATTAAACGACAATACCTGTAAGGAAGTTCAACTCTCAATTATCCGAGATGGTCAAGTAAAGATTACAACCCTGTCCACCCCACTATAACCTATAGTCCCCATAATAGCTGTCTGATATGATCGCGAAAAAAGTTTAGTGACGAATATGGAAAGCAATCAGTGGCAGGTAATGGACTGGGGCGTACCTGAGGGGATATCTGTAACAATTTCTTTCAACATTACGCACAAAACAGCGACGAAGGACAATACTACATTTGTGATTTTGAGGACGTGACCATCTCGTATAATTGAGAGTTGAACTTCCTTACAGGTAAGTCGTTTAATCTCTAAATTAAAATCAAATACGCAGAAATATTCTTTAAAAATTATATGCTCTGTCAATTTATGATTTGCTCGCACCTTTGCGGACATAACTGACTTTTGCGGTAACCTTTCCATTTATAACAACATACTGCAGATATTTGCATAAATAGCATTGTTTACTGAAAAAGTTCATACAGTAACGTCTTCATGTTGCATAAATAAGTAGCACTCATTTCGTCACAGTCACATCGTAGATAATGGATGGCTCTTTTGAAATACGTTGGTCAAGGTAAGTCTGCCGTGGATTTTCTTTACACTCGGATAATTTAATTGTTCATCCATACCATGTTTACAAAAAGCACGTACTCAACTATATCAAAGGAAATGAAAACATGGTGGATATGTTTTAGACTAATTGCATGTACAAAAGTGACCAGAACTGTGATCCAACTAATACATAAAATCCTAGGAACTTAAGCACTTTACAAGTAAAGAAGTGAGTTTAATGGTTTTACACTTTTCTTAGTGCTCTAAAAACATTGCTACAAAAATGCTATAGGATAACTTTTGACGTGAGAAGCATTTAAAACTTCAAATTCGCATTTGAAAACTCTCAGAAAATCATCGCCTACGGCGAGATTCGATCCGCACATTTTATACTTGCGGGACAAATGCTCCACCACACTCACGTGTCTCAGCCGATATATATACTAATGTAGGTGAACCCCCATTTTTCCTTAAAATTTCGAACGGACCGTATTGTATTCTATCTAGCGATACAAAGGCCGCGTTTAAAACACTAGTTTATTACCACTGATAACACAATAAATTCTACGACAATTTATATCTACGAATTCTAGATCTTGACTGACCGCCTTCTGAAGCCTAAATGTGAATCGTCACCGATCTGTCCTTGAATATATACGAATAGCCCGTCTAGAAAGTTCCTCCATAATCAAAATATGCAATTGTGGTTCTAGTAGAACACTGCGCACATGTACTCTACAGAGCAATCATTTCGTGGCTGCCATAATTGATCTCGTTGCACTGCCCCCTCCTTAGCGGCATTTCGCCTTGGACGCAACCTGCTCACAATGACTGCAGCGGCATTCTGGCAACCAGATAGCTGGTTGAAACAGCAAACGATTGTCTTCTCTCTCTCTCTCTCTCTCTCTCTATATATATATATATTCATATATATATATATATATCTGACTTTCTGGATAAGGTCCTGCTACATCTGGAGCGATCCGTTCAAAAGGACTTCCGATGGAGCGTTTGTTTTGCAGTGAAATCCATTACTCAGGAAATGGACGATGAACTTGCAACACCATTCCTTTATATTGTCAGGTCAGTTCAACTAGTAAAAATGCTCACGCACTTTTTGCAGCGTATTTTTTACTCCCAAGTGAACCCCATGGCGCGTCGGGCAGGTCACGATTGACACTCTTTGGCCTACCAAAATGGACGACTGTTAAACGAGTATGTGGTTCGCATTCGAACATCCTGTGAACTCTCTCAAGATCAACAACCGCTATTAAAACATGTCACAAGTAGTGGACTTTTGTATGCAATACCTGACATACTATTATTATGAAAAGGAGGAAAAAGATGTGCGAGCTCGGACTACGATACACCATTTCCCATTTCCCAGCGACTGCTTCCCACATCGTGGGGTAAGCAATCACTGGGTCCGCAATTTGTGTGCCCTAAGCAGACGGAGAGACCCAAGGATGACTGCTTTCTGCATCCATCCGGCCAAGACTTTTGCCGATGCGCGGCATGCCTGTATAGATTTTAAAGTAATGAGCAGCGTATTTTTCATCCCACCTAAGGATCCGATGACCATTATTAACAGACTAAGAGTGTGGTCTGGCCAAAGTCTGCGAAGCTATCTGGTTTTTGGCCCGTGTCTCCTTACCCTTCAACACGATTTTCATCTCGGCAGGAACCGAGAATTCAATAACGAACATCTTCTGTTGTTGGTCGAGGAGGACTATATCGGGCCCAATAGCTTGCATAAGCTCTTCTGTGGGGAACGAATAGTTCCAGTATATCCGACATCTCTCGTTCTCCACCACGGACTCAATATCCCCTGGAGCGTAGGGAAGTACAGGTGTCTCGTCTATACCGCAGGAGTGTCTCAAATGATAATATAGCACTCGTCTAGCTGCGTTATGCCGATAGACGTAAGCAGTGCCAGCGTACACCCTATACGCTGACACGAGAGATGCATAAGCGTCTCTGGCGCCTGTCGGTAAGCTCTACAGCTAGTATCGGGTACTCTCATCCCATAACCCTACTACAATATACCAAAGTGTTAAAGACACCATCCTGGCAAGCCATTATGAAGCCCCCAGTATCTGACTTCAGCCGACTAGACCTTAGGTAAGAATAGGTCAACTGATGAGACAAGCCATGCTCTTCTAGGTTAGTAGAAGATTCCATGCATGGGCTTGTCTTTGTGAAGCCTCAAAAGAAAAATGGCTTCAGCAGTTTTGATGTAGGTTTTAAGTCGGACAGGAGCCAGCTATGTGATGGACTGCTCATTCTTCCGCTTGAAGTCTAGTGTGATCCTGAGTTTTTGAGCTGTTCTGCTTGCTGCTCTAAAAAGAAAAGCTCCTCTACCTGCATTTTGGTGGTGGAGGAAATAGGTGCCCCTGATCACTTAGCAGGTTGTTCCCAGTACCACAACTGTATCCTCTCATATTTCCCAGCGTCATGGACAGCGGTGAAAGTGAGATGCAGAAGAGCAGGGGACTCGCAAAATCTTTAAGCTTCAAATGCGTTTGGAACATTCGAAATTCATTGACAATCTGCTATGTTCAGTGTAAAAAAAATAAAACTAAAGTCAACAGCTATCAACAAACTATCATCTATATTGAAGGCAAATGTATAATAATTCCGGAACACTACGGATGATTATCTTGATAGAACGTCTTTTACCAACGTCAAAAGATGTTAATCTCTCTTCCAAAAGTACAATCAAAATCCGAGAAGTACTTCCCGAGCTAAGGATTAGTTCAGATGAAATTACTTGTCACAAAACATCGAACAGATGCACTTAATATGAATGCATTAGCGAGGATGAACAATTGGCTTCTGGAAAAATAAGTAGTTGGAATGGATTGCTATTCGATTTTTGGACTGTATGGTAAAAAAAGTAAATGAAAATGATTGATCAACAATACAATGGTATATGGTAAATCAAAATCTAAATGCTGTTGAGAATATAATGGACAGAATCTGAAATTGCTAAATATAGATGAATGAAAATTCTTGCACAATGAGGTGATAATACGGCCACCAATCATTTTTTTGAACCGTTTTCTATAGCCAGACAGAATCTGACAATATCTTACGAGATATCAATACAGTGCTAAATAATAATATAAATCAGGTAGTATGCATTCAAATTATTTGATAATCATTATTTTTGATGACTACTGATTATACAAGAAGGCAATACCAAAAGGAGCGTTATTCTCTCAATTTTTTTTAATGATTATGAAGCTTCTTTTTTATAAAAGTTTTTTACTTTTAATTTATTAACATTTCGGTATACTATATGCGAGAATAGTTATTGCAGCCCTGTAGCTATGAACCTGAGATGTGAAATATGTCATTGATGTGAGTATATATATGTTTCTGTTTATTAGAATTATTTGTTTGGAATATTACGCAAAGACGAATTCTAAATTTTTCGATAAGCTGCAATTTAGAACAACAAAAATAAGTTTGTCTTTAGGCAGACTTTCTCTTATACATGCAGATAGCTGGAATATTTTTTCAGATCATCAAAGGACCATCATTGTCATTATTCTCGTATTGCGTAATGCTAATAGTAAGTTCTGCGGTTACGTGGAAAAATAAAAAACATTCTATTTGGCATTTAGCTTATGGTGACATTCTTCAGGCGACCGCAAAAATTAATTTTATACATAACTTTGAACGTTTTGGTGAAATATGGTTCATTGTAGAATAAGGCCGATACTGCAAAAATAATTATTGTGTACTTATTATTGCGTCTTGAAAATTCCTGCCGATCGCATTACATAATATGTAATTATTCAGTCATTTCCCGGGAAAAAAATATGGATACTTTTTGGTTTTTCCATGAATATTCCATAGTCTTGGCGTCAAGTTGATTGTTTTGATACCGTAGTCATACCGTTTTCCGATCAGAAATGATTTGCCGGTATAATTCAGTAAAAGTTGTACCTACTAGGTTGTAGGTTGTAGATGATAAAACTAAATGTATTTTCAGAGGTCTGTGTATGAGCGAGATTATTATTTGGTTGTGCTGCTAAATGATGTGTATAAAATTGTCAAATTTTCATATAGATGCATAGTTCATATGTAGTTGGATATAATTGTAACTGGTACAAGTTTCTCAAATTTTTTTAACTGCTCGATAAATGAACATATAATTGAGAAAAACAAGATGGAATGTAAGTAGACTAGTAAGAATATTGTAGTGATCAATCTACGGAGAGATTTGGTCATAACAAACTCTAATTTACTTCACCTATTTGGATGTAATGGTGACCAATGGAATGCAATGGAAGTAAAACATGGATTTAAGGAAAGATTTCAACTGCGCCATAAAATGATCAAAATGTAGACTGGCCACTTATAAAAACCTTTGAGAATCCATATTATAATCTAGCCTACAAATTACAGGAAGCTTAAGAAATGTGGTAATGGAAAAATGGGCCCACCGATAGACAGACAGACATTAGACAGTCAGGATAACGGAAACAGTGTACAACGCGATGGGTTAGCTTAAAAGATGTGTTTAGTAATTCAACTCGTTAGGTATTTATTTCGCATTCGTGTTTTTATAACTAGTAGCGATATCGTATGCTGTTGGCTATAGAATATTCGTTATACTGGAGTTCCGTAGAATTTAATGAGCGTCTATTTTATTTCTTTACACGAAAGCAGATATGAATGTTGGACGTGCATTGTATTCGGATTAATTGACATGTTATCGTTGAAAGGTGCATTAAAAATCTAACTTTTCTCTTGCATTTGAAACTAATATATTAATTCATATATAACACTGATTATGGAAATTATGTAACGTCAACAAAACACCGGAGGGTACGTATTTGTGTATAGATGAGACAGAAGTAGTACTAGATGATCCAAAATAAATTAGGGGAATTACAAAATTGATGGCCCCCTCAAATTTATCCCCTTCTCAGGAACGATCGAAGTTCGAAAAACATGATAAAACGAAGTTTTGGGAAGATTTGATATAGGTCTCTTTTACTTATAACTCCGCCGTCTGAAACAATTTTTAAAAATCTAGCAGCATTGGTACCTACTATGCCCAGGAAAGTAGCGATGATTGAGGGGTGCAGGGGGAATCATCAAATAAATATTTAACTTGGCCTTGGGAGATGCTTATAGAAATCGAAATTATGTAATTTTCTTCCATTTAGACTTGACGCAGATAGGAGGGAAAATTACAGTAGTGAATAAATTGAATTCGAGATGAGGCTTTTGGATGTTGATTGATGTCTATTGCTCGAAAAATCATGTTACTGGTTTGCAACAACCTGTCTTTCGTCATTTCTTGTCTTTTGGAAATCAACATGCTGTAAATCTGATGTAGATATTGCTGTTCTACGATCTCGATCATTAGGAGGCGTATACAAAAAAATAACAATAAGTAGAATTCCAACGTGATTACGCTATTTTTTCAACCCATAGCGGCCGTTATGAACGGAATGGCCACAGTCAAATATCAATCCTATGAATTACAACAACCGTAAATCTTAATACCGTACCGTGTTTTGTTCAATATTTCAGTTAAACACTACTTGAATTAGTAAAGTTCTATTCGTTAATGACAGTTCGCTTCCCCGTCAAATACGGAGGAAAGGGACACCTTTAGACATAACCAGTATTTTTATACCTGGTTTTTTACCTAGGGACTGTAATTTTTTTTGCGAATGAAAAAATTAATATGTGAAAGTTTCTATTGAGTTGGTATTACGCAAATCAATTTTTCCCGCACATTTACTGCCAAAGGGGCGCTCCGGACAATAGTTCGGGTTATCCAAATTTCATTCTGTGAAACTTTGTGGAAGTTACATTGGGAAGGGGAAGCAATAACGTTGTAACACAGACTTTCGATGTTCTGCAAATATTCAATACATTTCAACCATATCAAATGCTGCAATATTCTGGAAAACCTTCAAATGTGCTAATAAAATAGCAAACCATTAAAATTAATTCCAGCGTTACGATACAAGGACGACTAAAGAAACAATACAGTATAAATGTTAAACTAATTTAAGAAGGTTGAACTCCTCTTCACACAATCTGCGTCCTCATCTGTAATAAGTATAATTAGATAAGGAAGCACGTTATGTAACCAAACGAGTAATATAGCTGAATTGATGTATTTTTTAGTCAGCGCTTAACGTTGCATGGTATGTACGCTTTTAATGGACCGGTGTTGCAGCCTGTCCTTCTATACTTGATATCTTGATATCTTGAAGAGTAGCTATTAATTAAGTTAGCTACTATATATATATATATATATATATATATATATATATATATATATATATATATATATATATATATATATATGGATGTGATGAGCAGTAGTGCAATGAGTAGAGCTGTGTTTGAAATTTTCCCAGTTGAGTTTTGCTGCCAAAACCATAGCTGAGCTTGAGAGAAAGATTGAGAATTTACCGTTTGGACTGTGGAAACTACTGTGCAAAATGGAAATATTACACCGGTTTTGATTACAAGATTGAGATTAAAATGGTAATTTTTCAAATTTTGGAAAATATGTCCCCTGAACAAGTACAATTATTTTGAGCAAGTTTAACCAGTTATTATTAACACTTATCAAATTAAGATTAGACTTGCAGTTTAAGGACCATACCATTTCAAAATTTCTGCCACTACAGCATCTACATATTTTATAAGCATTATCCATGTTTTATATAAGAAATGAACTCGTGGTATGACCAAGTCGTTCAGTTGCGCAAATGAATATACCAACATGTTTTAAAGAGGTATTCCATGACAAAACAACAGTCATAATAGATTGTTTTGAAATTTTTATAAAAAAGCCCCCTACTCTTTTAATCAATGCAATGCAACAATGCTGGCCAATCTATAAGCACCACCAAACGGTTAAATTTTTAATTGGGATAACACCACAGGGTTCAGTTTGTTATATAAGTGAAGCTTGGGGTGGACGAACCTCTGACAAGCAAATTGTAGAGCTGAATGGTTTTTTGAACATTAAACCTGGAGATGTTGTTCTAGCAGATAGGGGCTTTGCTATCAAATATTCTTTGGGTGTCCTAGCTATACCTGCTTTTACAAAAGGGAAAATCAGTTGCATCCCATGCAAATAGAGGAAACCAGACAAATTGTCCATGTTCGAATTCATGTAGAAACAATCATTGGCATGATAAAAATTAAATTTAATATAATTAAGGGTACTATACATATTACTATGTTAAGCATACAGAATGACAGTGTTAACATTATAGATGAAATTATTACTGTTTGTTGCGCTGTGGTTAATTTGTCACAACCTATTGTTAGCCTTTAAATGTCTGAGGAGCTTGTATGTCTATAGCAATCAACCACCATTTTCTCAAACCATGTACCTTTTCAATCCTCCATAATTAGAAAAACCTCTCAAGAATTGTTTAATCATGTATTTTTAACTTATAATAACAAAATTGTGTACCAAATTTTTTTTCAATTGTGATAGGTGTTTAATTATGTGGTTCTCAGTCATGCCAAGAATATCTATATTTTTGTGGTTTGATGACTTGGAAATGTTGTCATCCATAGCATGTATTTCTGTTATGGTCAGAAGGTGAAAATATAATTAAAAGTGCATCTTAATCAATGAGTAACATAATGCTAACCTTTACTCTGCAACCTCAATAATTTCTACGCTTGGTTGTTGTTCATTAATAATTTGAACCTATCCACCCCTCTATATGAATATTTATAGAGCAGAGGGTAGTTTTTTGACAAAAAAAGGTATAAACTCTAGATCTTGGGGTTGTGAAAATGTATATTTCTCTATTATATAATAATAAAATATTGGAATATGCTTGTAACATTTTGACATTTTCTTTCAAGTAAATATCAGTGTATTTTATACATTTTTAATTAAAAAATTATCATTAAAATATTTTTTGCTGTTGAAAGCGCCCTCAAAATGGCAATAAACATTAGCAAACTCTTGGCTGTGTTTATTGTAAATATATATATATATATATATATATATATATATATATATATATATATATATATATATTTACCTTAATTGTGACAGATTGAAAATCACCAATTACATATACACTAACGTTTCCTTGTCACCCAATTGAGAAAAAATAAACATTTTCTAAAACAACAACATTTCACCCACAATAGATAACTAAAGTTGAATTCAATAAATCATGACCACGTCTCTCGAGCTATAACGTCGTCTCTCTCTAACCTTTCTTTCAATTTCCTTATTCCATCCTGTTTCGCTGCTAATTTGACAATGTACGTAGGACGTATGTGACATATCCGTTCTTCCGGCAAACGGGCAAGAAGAATTCCACTATGCTCTAGTCCGTGAAAGTTTAAAAAAAATCAATCAATTTTAATGTGTTTTTATTTTATAATTGACCAACAATGTGTTAGTTCTCACATTTTAAGTGACATGTTCGTTGTTTTCCATCACACAACAACTTTAGCAACAATCTCATTAACTTATGTAAGTCATTTGTTGTTTGTTCCTCACACCTGTTACATATGCATTTACCTATTGTAGCCCTAAAGATGGATGCAGATAGAATAAAATTTAAATATTTAAAATTTCAAATGACATGTGCGTTAGCTGTACCTTCTATCCAATTGAATCTCGTACTTTGGTACAGTAAAGATACAGGTGCAGATGCCGTCGTTGCCCAGTTTGCATTTACATACCCTGATCAACCCGTACCGACTGCTAACACGATCAGAAACATATTCAGAAACTTCGTCAACCGTAGCTGCATTAATAATGGCTGTCGCTATAAAGCATGCCAAAAGAATGACGAAGAAACACAACCTGTACCTGAAGCAAAGGTTGTCAGGGATGTGAATGAGTGTGGATATGCTGAAGCCGCCATTGCAACAGGTCAGCCCTGCTACAGTACCGCAATTTCTGAAGAAGTTGGCATTCCGGCGCGGACAGTTAAGGGCTATTTTGAGGAAGCATAACTAAAAGTCATTTAAGATGCAAATAACCCAGGAGATTGTTGCCGACGACCCTATCAGGCGAAGAGAGTTTTTTGAGACTATGAGAGAAAAGATTGACAGTGACGAGCAGTTTCTCAGAAACGTCTTGTTCACTGATGAATCCTCTTTTTTTCTGCATGGCTGTCACAATTCTCATATTGTCTGATATTGGTCAAGGGAAAACAAGCATTTAAGCGTACCCCTAAGAAGAAAGACCCCAAAAACTCAATGTTTTGGCGGGTATTTTGGGCGACAATATTGTTGGTTCATTTTTTATTAATGGTACCTTAAATTTCTTGGGATATTTACAGCTGCTCCAGCATATATGTATATATATATATATATATATATATATATATATATATATATATATATATATACACAGCTATCCTCCATACACGTATAAGGCACCTTAGCCTCCACGATTTCCTGTTATACCACAGTAATTTATTTTAGTTGAATGTACCAAATTTCGATCACTGAACACGAGTTTCTTGAGAGGGGTAAGTATTTCTAAGTAGTTTTTTCATACAAAAAATTCCTACATGGAAAGGCTAACAGACCTCTGTCACGTTACGCGTACATCTTGCCTCATGGTGTAAAAAATATAGAGAGGAATGCCGAATATGCCTCCAACAACGTTGTCACTTGAGTAGCGTTATTTGCCTGTATAGACTCAAAAAATTGACAGCTATTGGACATTAGTCTATCATACACATTTCTTTGAAAACAAATGAATAAATGTTCAGCTAGGTTTGAAAGGTACAAGATATCACTAGGTTAACAATGGAAACCCCTTTGTGAATACAAAAATTTTGGACCATTAGTAACTTACTGCTAATATTTCATACAGATTAATTCAGTAGTTTCCGAGTTATACGATAAGCCAAGGATTACCAGACAGATGACAGAGAGACAGAAATGACTAACATGGTTTTTCCTAATGTACATATTCTTCTTCTTCTTCTGGTACCATCTCCTAACGGAGGTTGGCAATCATCATGGCTATCCTGACTTTATTAACAGCTACTCTAAACAGTTGGTTGGAGGACATTCCCAATCATTCTCTCAAGTTTTTAAGCCAGAATGTTCTTCTCCGCCCTTGGATACGTTTTCCTTTAATTTTACCTTCAATAATATTTTGCAATACTTTGAACCTCTAACTATGTGTGCAAAATATTCAAGCTTCTTCCTCTTAAGCGTTCTTATTATTTCCTCTTCTTTTCCTATCCGATGTAGAACCTCAACTTATCTTATCAACCCATGATAACCGTAGAATCCGACGATAACACCATCTTTCAAACGCTTCTAGCTTGCTGATTTCTGCTTGCTTAAGTGTCCAGGCCTTCGAATTCTTAACTGCAAATTTACGTTCTTACCACAAAGATATTTCTTAAGACTTATAAAGGTAGTTCTGTCAATTTCTATCCTTGCTTTTATTTCTTGTGTTTGATTAGCAGACTCATTCAATCATGTCTCCAAGTATTTATAACTTTGAACTCTTTCGATTGGCGTGTTGTCGCATGTAAGATTTACATCGATGTTGCTTTGCTTTGTAATGATCATGTATTTTGTCTTCTTTACATTCATGTCAAGTCCATAACGTTTGCAAGCATCATTTACTCTTTGTAGTAGCGTTTCTAGATCGTCTATGTTATCTGTTAATAGAACTGTATCGTCAACGTAACGAAGGTTACTCAATATTTGTCTATTTATGGATATCCCTTCCTCACCCTCTGTCAGAGCCTCCTGGAAAATTGTTTCACTGTATACATTAAACAACAGCGGGGACAATATACAGCCTTGACGAACGCCCCTCATAATTTCAACCTCGTCGGATAATTGATCTTCGATTATGATTTTCGCTGTTTGAAACCAATAGAGATTAGCGATTAGTCTGATTATCTGGGTTTTTTCGTTTCAAAATATCCATGAGTTTCTGCACTCTGTTAAACGCCTTTTCAAAGTCAATAAAACACATACATATGTCCTGATTTACGTCCAGGCACCTTTGCATGAGGATATTTATGCCAAACAAAGCCTCCCTTGTGCCCATACCTCGTCTGAAACCAACTTGATTATCACAAATTTCCATATTTAATTTTGCGAAAATTCTGTTATGTATGATTCTCAGTAGCCATTGTTTGGGTATAATTCCTGTTTTGTAGACGATGTTAAAAAGTTCTACTATAATATCAATAGAATCATCATCGAAGAGTTCCGATTGGGATTTCATTAGAGCCACACGCTTTGCCTCCTTTAGTCTGACGGATGGCGTGCATAACTTCATCTTGCAGGATTTCTGGACCGCTGTCGACCTCTGGATTTAGTACTAATGCTGGTCTGATATCTTTAAATAGATTTTTTATGTACTTAGTCCACTCTTCCAGCTGTTGTTTTACATCAGTTATTAATTATAAAATTCCAGACCAAAGATGCATATAGACAGTACATTCGTGAAGCTCAGGAATCATTTGGCTCAAATCCGTCTGCTTTTTGGACGTATATTCATCACAAACATAAAACTACGCGTATTCCCGCAAACATATGGTATGACAATCTAGACGCTCTGTTCAGACGGCTCCAGGTGACTCTGTACAAGAACCGAAATTATTCAATGTACAGAAGGCAAATATGTATTCAGACAATGTTTATGTCTATATTGGAAAAACTAACACTCAAAATATCGGCCGTCTACATCCCATGGCCGTCGGCCACATTTTGCATACAGAGCTTAGAGTTCAAAATATTTTGAGAATCACCAAAGTAGGCAATAACAGAATAAAAGTTCAACTGAAGTCAATCAGGGATGCAAACAAGTTGACAAAAAATGTAGGTTTACAAGAAGAAAATTTACGTGCATTCATTCCAAATAATTTACTGCAACGAAAGGGTATAATAAGAGGGGTAGATACAAATTTTACGGATGATTATTCATTCAAAAATATTATGTCACCGTATAGTATAATGGAGGTCAGAAGATTCAAACGGAAAGATAATAAAAATGGAGAAGTAGTATCTATTCCCAGACAAATGGTTCAGCTCACATTTGAAGGCAATCTGCTACCGAGGGAAGTAATACTTAATAGCGTCATTTGCGAAGTTACGTCCTTTATACAAAAAGTAATCCAGTGCTACAAGTGCCTAAAATATGGACACGTAGCGAGGCAGTGCAACTGCTCGGAAATTCTATGTGTCAATTGTGGTAAAATTAAAGAGGAAGGTCACGACTGTAGAGATCCACAAGATAGCTTCTGTATTCAATGTAAGAATGATACTATATCTAATAAATGTAATTTCTTGAAAAACAAAAGAAAATTAAAGAAATAAAGGCAAATAATAATATAGCGTTCATAGAAGCGAAATCTCGAATGCATGTTTCCTACTCAAACGCAGTAGCCAATCAAAATAGGTTTGAGCCTCTTTGTAACCTTACAGAACAGAATTTCCCTTCGCTCCTACCCCAGCTAGTTTGGAAAAAAAATTCAAGAAGAAGTAATTTGAATCACTCTCTACCAAAGTCATCAACATCTCATGTTTCAAATGAAAATATGACTGTAGGCAAGTCAACAAATGAAAATACTAATAAAAAAAGGAAAACTATGTCCCCTGTGGGGGAACAACCTGAAACCATGTTCCCTTTTCGTTTTGGGCCAGAACGACCTCTGCCTCCGAACTCCAATACTAGGGGGTCTTCGCAGGCTGACAGTGAAATTCACTACTTTCTTTTTTGATGTTTTCAACAGTGCACTGAACGAAGTAAATTCATTTGAAGAACTCAAAAATATCAATATCGATTACATTGAAAATAAGATTGATGATCTCTATGGAAGAAACGTAAATGCTTCTTATGACTAACCCACTTAATAGGAAGCTTAACATCAACGCACGTTCCGCTGTTAGTAACAAAAATAGTTTATTGAATTACCTTCATAGTAATCATATAGACATAGCACTAATCAATGAAACATGGTTTAAACCTGACTATACAATAAGGTTTCAAGGGTACAATATTATTAGAAGGGACAGGTGCGATGGTAAGGCAGGCGTCGCAATATTTGTCAAACAGAGTATATCTTATAGAGAAATATTATTTGATAATAATTTCAATGAAAATATTTTAGTTTGTGGTGCTAGACTGATTTGTGATGAGGTAGAGCTATCTCTTTTTTCTATCTACAAACCACCAAATGTTAATACAACTCTGATGGGAAACCTACCAGGCTCACTGCCCCAAACATTCAAATTTCTGCTCCAGATATCACTATTTGCACACCAGATATTGCTCTAGGAGCGCAGTGGGATGTACACATAGACACACTAGGCTCAGATCACTTTCCTATTAAAATCGTTGTGAATCCTTCAGTACCCTTCCATGATACTGTTTATCCTACGAGGAACCTAAAAAAATCAGGCTGGTTTTCGTATTGCTCTCTATCACACATTGCGTTCGAAAGCACACCAAATTTTGACACAACAGAGATGAAGTATGCGTACTTCGTAAGTAAAGTCAATGAAATTAGTGGAATATGTATCCCTGTATTCAAACCGTTCAAAATAAAATATCGTGCCCCACCTTCCTGGTGGGACGAGGAATGTGTAAGTGCTGCTCAGAGAGGGCTTATTAGCCGAATACAAGTTAAATGCTACTTTAGAAAACTACTTAAAGTGCAAAGAAATGTTTGCCAGAATAAAAAATATTTTTAAGAACAAAGCAAGACAAAGTTGGAGAAACTGGTGCTCGAACCTAAATCGAAGTACCCCGTCTACCCAGTTATGGCAACAGGCTAGCATAGCTAAGCGTATTGTAGTTCAGAAAAAAAAGTGTGACAACTATGACTAGAAAAATGATTTCCACACCAAATGTGCCCCTATATCGGTGCATCCCAAATTTACTAGGCACCCTGAGTACGTTCACGATAATTTACTTAGTCGTCCATTCACTATAGAGGAATTAAATCTTGTTATTAAACAATCCGACAACACGTCACCTGGTTATGATGAGATACGGTACCCTATGCTGGTTAATCTTTCGAACAACGCGAAGGAATATCTTTTGGAAATATTCAATGATGTATGGATTGGTGGTGAAAACATTGAGGAGTGGAAAAAAATAGTCGTTGTTCCCATACTTAAACCTAACAAGGATCCCAACCTTGCAAGCTCCTATAGGCCTATTTCCCTTTTGTCCTGCATCCTGAAAATTTGAGCGAATGAATAAAAAACGCCTTGAATGGTGGATGAAAGCAAAGCCACTTTCGGTACATCAATATGCCTTTCGTCAGGGTATGATTACTGTGAATGCAGTTGCCAATATTGTTACGGACATCCAAGTCCAAGTTTTCAAAAAATAACTACATGGCTGCAGTATTCCTAGATATTGCAGGGGCATATAACAATATTGATTTAAAATGGCTGTGTACAAAACTGGAATCATATGGAATTTCGCCTCAAATAAGCTTCACAATTGTTAATTTATATTTTGGAAGATGTCTTTATATCAGAGCTGGTAACAGTAAAGTTGGACCGCGAACTGTCTTTGCGGTATTACCACAGGGAGCAGTTTTGAGCCCGCTACTGTTCATTATTTTCACTGCTGACCTCCATTCCTTAGATTTACCCTGTTCCATAATTCAATATGCTGACGATCTATGCATATATATAGATAACTCTCGACTCCAAAGCTGTATCAATAAACTAGACCACGCAATGGCAGTATTAAATGAATGGTTTGGGAGAAATGGCTTTCAGGTCTCAGAAGAAAAATCTAAAGCATGTCTATTCTCTCGTCATAATACTTCAATGCTTAATGAGTTAGTGCTTGGTGGAATTGTATTAGAAATAGTCTCTGAAATTAAATATTTGGGTATTATACTGGATAAACTGGATTAACATGGAAGCCTCATATTGAAGAAACTGTCAGGAAATGTAACAAGGGCTCAAACTTCTTCCATATGGTCGCTGAAATCTGGTGGGGCCTTGACCAAAAATCCCTATATTGTTTTATAGATCATACATCAGATCCATATTGAAATATGGATCAGTTCTTTACGGCTCGGCAAGTAATGCATTACTCCGAAAACTTGATGTAGTACAAAATAAATTTTCAAGTATTAGTTTGTAAGAATTCAAAGGAAAATTAATGGTTGATCAATTTGATCAGTTTTAATATGAAGGCATTATGCCCCCCTAAAACAAAAAAAAAAGATCTTGTTTAGGTGTAATGAGATCGTCTCCTACCGATGTATTACGAGTGGAAGTACTCGAGCCTCGAGGCAATCTACACGCCAGCGTATGTCTCCGAAGACATACGCTGGCGTGTAGATTTCTTACCAAGGCACAACTAAACCATCCGTCAATAGTCAACAAAGTGAGTCAACTAAATATTCAGGATTTAACAAATCACTATTGGCTCAAGAAAAATTCGCCGCCTCTTTGCAAAGCAATTCAGAATTCGCATCCCCACGAAGATTCGTCTCAATTGCCCTTTGAATGTGCTGATTACGATTTATTTGATTCTATCTCAGAAATACCTGTATTCTTACCAAGATATGGAGCAGACCCTGGCTATAACAACAGGATGGTGTCAGCCATTTGTAAGAGTTTTCCCCCTGACAGGATAACGTTGTACACTGATGCATCCAAGAGCCAGTCAGGCACAGGATGTGCTTTTTATTTTCCTAGTACGGATACTTCTGGTATGTTCAAACTTCCCTCCCTGATGTCAATTTTCTCTGCTGAAACGGTAGCCATCATACAGGCTCTCAAATTTCTCACCGAAAAGTGTTTCAACCATGCTACGATCTGCTCGGACTCACTATCTGTCCTTACAGCACTGAACTCCCAAAATAATAAAAATAAAAACATTTTCATATCTCAAATCAAGTATTTAATTACTCACTTAAGGCATAAAGGTACGAACTGTCAATTTATGTGGGTACTAGCTCATTGTGGTATCATATATAATGAAAAGGTTGACAGAATTGCAAAAGCATCTCGTCAGGTGTTGACATCAACGTGAACCTGAGTACTGAAGATCGTCTTGCCCTTCTTAAGAACAAGTTGTACCGTATGTGGTCATCGGAATGGGGAGAATATTGTTTCACCAATCCGACAAGATACACCAAAATCCATCCAGATATCCCAAGGACATATTGGCACGATGACTTCAAAATACCTAGGAAATATATCTCCATCATGATTCGCCTCAAAATTGGGCACGGGTCTTTTCCAACTCACTTAGCCAGGTTAAGTTTAATTCCATCCAGTTTTTGTGAATTCTGTGGAATTGAAGGAGATATAGATCACTTACTTTTTGGCTGTACACTCACAATCTCTCACTCAAATACTCTGTATTCTGATCTAATTAAATGCGGTATCACTACCTACCATTTAATTCTCTTCACATACTGTCACTGAACCGTCGTGATGTTATTACACTAGTTATACGATTTTTCAAGCACTCTGGTATCAAAATATGAAGGTCGATTGTTTAGCTCTCCTCTGTTTCATCCCTCTGTGTTATGTTCCTCCTCACTGAGGCCCAAGTATTGTGTACGCCTGAATGAAGCAATGCCCTGACGGGTCCCTGGGCGAGAAGAACTTGTGTCCCCGTTAATTCTGAGACAGTCCCTCTATCCTTCCGATAAAGCTGTTAGCTAACTCTTCTTCTGTTAGAGACTCAATTTGTTAGTTTGTAATATGAATTCACATATTTTAGATATGTGCATATATAATGTCTGGATGATGGAACTACGTCCCAGTGCCAATACAAAAAACAACATCTTTAGTAAAACTGTAGATTGAATGTAGACCAAAAGTCCTCTAATTACGTTCGTACATATTCCCTATTACATTTAATGTAGAGAAGAAATTATAATTCAACAAGTTTCTTCAATATTCAGGATTTTATTTACTGCTAGCGATCGAGGAACATCTAGCTATACAAAATTGTAAAACAAAATTCAGTTAGCAGGTTGTTCCCTTTATCTACATTCTCTCGACCAAAAGCGGCAAAAAAGTATCAAAACTATGTGGTTGGTGCCCATCGCAGAAGCATAGGTAGTACAACAACTAACCAGTTTATTCAGTCTTGAAGATATTTCAGAATGGGCAAACTACCAAGTGCATTTAATGTCTCAGTTAGTAAGTTGAAATCAAAATCAAGTTTTAAATAATAAACTCAAATAAGGCGGTAGTCTCCAATAAATGTAACGTTCTGTATGCAACATCAACAATGCTCTTCGTTACGTATGTACGCTTTCAATTATAAATAATATGTAGAGTCTCATATTGTACGCAGAACGCTACCTCTAACTGATCTAATATTTATTTTTGAAATCATCTCTTTAGTGATAGTCTAACCGAGGCTAGTACTGTCCGTCGGCCTGCTTTAACATTCATAAATACATTTCAAGTCTATTTAGTCTGTAAAAACTGAAATATGGACAAATACATACATATATGTAGATGCCCGAAAAGCAAAATAGCCTCCTGCAGCGATGTCAGACTTACGGAGGAGAGTAAGCAATATAGCGTACGGAGGAGTATACTACTGGTGTGTCTTATCAGTGTACATCTGCATGTTACTGTCACGCCATCTAATAGCGTTGTGTGGAACCCATTTGTATAACTGCATATGTATATGGTGAAAATCGCCTCCGATATAAGATTGCGCATTATGCTTCTGAAGGCCTAAATAGTCATTTGCGATGATATACACACGAAAACGCGAGGCGAATTCGACATATTGCTATATAGTTTGGAGGCGTATATGACGCTATGTATATATATATATATATATATATATATATATATATATATATATATATATATATATATATAATGGCTAACCAGCGAAAATGTTTAATTGTTGTTGCTCACGCCGTGGCTACTGGCCCAGAAGAAATACCAGCAATTCTTCCGAAGCGTTGCGCCGAAGAGCTTACAACAGTTTTTTGCAAATTATTTAAACTCTCCCATCAGCGAGTAATTTCTCTACTGGGTGGAATGAAATACCGGGACCTATTGTGAGAGGGCGATATCAAAAAAATTATTGTTGGTATTATTTACAGTAGTTCTGCGTACTTTTTGGGATATTGATGGAATGGCAGCCGGCGAAACCTATGTATCGATATGAGAACGCGTCATGTGTATAGTTAGGCCATAAACAAATATTATTGGGAAATACAGTGAAAAAGCTGTAATTCTCTTATCACTTTATCAATAATAATAATAATAATCACATCATAATTGTTTATTTGCGTATAATAACACAAAATAAGTAAAACAATAAATAAATGAAAAACATTATTTCACTATATCCTGACCTAGTTACCATATTCATATTTATTTTTATATTCATTTATTAGTTTTGCATTTTTAACCGCAAAAGAGACTGCTAACAACACAGTGCTGATTCACATAGCAGCCTCATACTTAAACTAAAATAAAAACTGAACTAATAATCATTCATTAGACAGAAAAAAAACAACAGCAACAGCCACTAGGAGGGAAAAAAGTTATACATTGAGTAAGGAAAATATAAGAAATAGAGGAAATTAAGTGTAAAGCAATTCAAAGAAGTAGAAAAGAATGTCAAAGAAGTCTATCATAACCTTGCAGTGCCAACAAATGTCTAGTAATGGCTGATTTGAAAGCTTTAGGTGCTAAGAATTTGATAGATGCTGGAATTGGATTGTACAAGGAATATATGTTGAACAAAAAAGATCTGCAAAACATTGTCGTTTTATGCGGAGGTGGAGATATAAAGCAGTTGTACCGAATACTTAGGTGGTGGACGTCATTTCTAAAGGATATTTTTTTATATAGGTAGGGAGGACACTTATTAGTCAAAATTTTATGGTACAGTGTCAAAGAATGTAGTTGACGTCTTCTTGACATAGACAACCAGTTTGCATCACGCAGTTTATGGGATATCCTCATATACTTCCTTATACCATAAATAAACCTCAAGCATGACTTTTGTACTCGCTCGATTCGATGTTCAACACTCTTATCAATACACGGACCATATAAAGAGTCACAGTAATTGAAATGGGATAGCACTAGGCTGTTACACAGAGTGGTTTTCAAAGATTTGTTAAGTGAATGTCGATGAGGGTACAGCATTTTTAGTTTCACATAAGCTTTTTGCACACATTTTGTGACATGTTCCTTGAATCGTAATTTTGCATCAATTATAATGCCTAAATTTTTTGTGGAGAATTTAGTTTGCAATTGCTCACCATTAATAACTAAACTTATATCTTTTTATACCGAATCACGATCCTTTCCAAAAATGATTATAGCTGATTTTGATGAATTTCTTTTTAAATGATGCTTTCATGCTTTCCTGATATTTCATTCAGCAATTCTAAATCTTGATTGATAATATTGTTAGCAAGGGCAACATCCTGGTATGGAAATGAAATAAGTAATTGTGTATCATCAGCATATTGATAGGTCTTAACGTTTTTGATATCACTTAGTAAATTACATGAATATATAGAAAAGAGTAAAGGGGCAAGAATTGATCCCTGCGGTACTCCCCTTTTTATATGTTTGTACACAGAAGCACCTCTATCAGTTTCCACAAATTGAAATCTATTACTTAAATACGACCTGAATAATCTCACAGCCTCCACTGAACAGCCCACATAGTGTAATACAGAAAGCAGTATTTCGTGATTGACAGTATCAAAGGCCCTTGAAAAGTCTAAGAGAGTCAATATTGATGTATTTCCATTATCAAATTCCTTCAATACATCATTTGTAATATCTAGTAAAGTGGTTGTACAGCTATAGCTTGGCCTAAAACCTGACTGACGTTCACACAGAATGTTATACCTTTCTGTGTGTGACGCAAACTGTTTACTTAAGAGCTTTTTTTGATTATTTTGATAATAAGTCAAAATATCATCATCTGCGCACAATGTTGTACCTGTGAACTTCAGAAAACTATCATTGATTTCTTCTGGATCTGTGAGACTTGGAGGTATTCTCATCTTTCGTTTTGAATGAACATCAAGCAATTTCAGCTTTGACCATAATGTTCTTATACTTTTACTATTTGCTGCAAATTCTAAATACCCCTTTTTCTCATTTAGAACTGCTATATTTGTTTGATTACGTAACATTTTAAAGTAATTATACTTATTTTGGTCACCCGAACTCAGAATTCGAATATTTTTTTGACCAGATGTCCAACAAATTAATGTTGACGTCACCGCCACAAGCAAATCTATCACATATTGGATATGTTTTGGTCAAAACATCTTCAAATTCATTTAGAAACTCCCCAATACTTTTATTTGGTGGAGATACACTGTGCCAACCACATATTTTTGTTTGCTGTAATGAAATCTTACCCATTTGTGCTCTAATACATCTGTCGATTCAATATTCAACACATCATACCTTAAGTTTCTCTTCAGATATAAAGCCACACCTCCACTTCTTGTTCCTCGATCAACTCTTATAATATTGTAGCCATCTATCGCTATATTAGAATTATCAACGTCAGCCGTTGGCCAAGTTTCCACTATGCCTAATATATCAAAATTTTCTCTCAACACGACATCTTTGACCTCTGCAAAATTGTGAGTTAAACTTCTTACATTCAAAAATCCAACATGTATAAGTTTCGTAGACAGTCAAGAAAATTAAGAAAAAAAGGTACAAAGAATAAAGTTAAGTACTAAAAAAAAGAGCTAGCACAATCGCACACTGAAAAACTGAATGCTTTCTTCATTATTGATGCTCCTGGGCTCCATCTTCAGTTATCACCTTGCAGTGCAATAACGATGAATATCGTCTTCGGAGTTGACGGAAACTTTTTTCCCATCTGTTTTCATGTAAGCTCTGCCATCTTTGGTCCAAACATCTTTGCCGAAATGCTTCCTTGCTGTAGCAAAATATATATATGTTTCCTTTACGAGCTCCTCTATTATAAGAGTCTTCGTGCCCTTCAACTTCTTGTTATTATAAAAGACATTATTGCGGTCTGTCATGCTTGCAAAGTGGACAATTATTGGTCGAATTTTAGAAGCATTAATTGCTTCTATTGCCTAGTCTATGACAACTTGTAACGTTAGCTTGAACGTCAAATTTTCGAGCAAATAGATCGGCTACAGTTGTAACTAACTTCTCATTTCGCTTTTCTTCGATACCAATCAGCCTAAGTTGGAGAAGTTTATTTGTTTGCTCTAAGTTGGTTATTTTAGAAGCAATTGGTGAATTTTTAGAGACTGGATTTTCTTCACGATTCACTTTTTTCTCTAAGTTCAAAATTTTATTTGACAGCTCCACATTTTTCTTCCTAAGGACATCCTGTTCTCCCTGTATGTCATTCAGGGTAGAACGTAAATTATGAATAGTTTCATTTATTTGCTTGAATTCGTCTGCTATTTTTGTTTTCACAATAGCGACGACTTTTTCCAATAAAGATGCAAGAAAAAGGTCATCACAAAAACACTCTCTCAGCACTTCTCGTGTGAGCGTTTTTATATCTTCTTGCCGCGTCTTCGTTAGAACCATTGTAGATAATTCATAAAATAATGAATTATTGGATTAATATTTATTATTATTTTATAATAGCGTACCAACTTTTTGCGAGAAAACCGATATTATTATACTATTACTTCACCGAAAAACTATCACATCGACCGGAGCACCAAAAACGCGTATTTAATCGATAGCGGCCATTATACACATTCTTTGAAAGGTTTCGAATGATATGCATCCATGTTCAGGGGGACACGTTGCATTTGCTACAGAAGGCTAATAATATGAGTAGTCTCGTTACAAACATTGATCAAGATGAAAATTACACGGGTTACACATCGCGAGACGCTTACATGTGAAAGATTAAAATGCAATCATGAAAATCTTTTATTTACATTCATAATAAAAATTTATCACTAAGATAAAAAATGTATCTTTCAACACAAAGCTTCACAAATCTTATTCATCATCTGTTTCGTGATACTTTTTTCAACTGCATAGTTTTTATCTAAATGATAGAAGGGATTCACCAAGTAAAAGTATCTGAAATCTATATAATTTACACAATCATGTTACACAGGCTCGACAACATTCCCTATTTTCCAGGTTTTTGGAGGGTTTTGTTTTTTGTTCTTCAGGTCTTCAGAGGGGCCCAGAATTTAGATTTTCTTCCGGGCTCCTATTTTCTCTCAAGGGCTTTACTTTATCAAGAAATTTTCAGCTTTGCAGTACTAAAGCTTGTAAAAAAACCTCCATTGTCGTGAATCCCACCTCAAGTGCTTCGGTACTAAATGGCAACTGTGATATATGAAAATACATAATTACGAAATCTGGAACTATTCTGAATTACATCTATAATTTAATTAAATAGTTGGTATGTGTCTCGAACTTATATTCTGTGGGTCTTCATGTTTCCATTTATGTTAGATTGTTCTCCAACATTTATTACCAAAAAACAATAAGTACACTAGTTCGATAATACTCAATAGAGATGCACCTATGAACAGACCTGCAGTCCCTCCAATCGACACTGAAATGGACAAGAAATAAATAAGTACATGTAAATGTTATGATTCGTAAACCTTGGTACAAGTATCTATACAGTAGCCTCATACGACATATCTAACGCGAACGGCTGTTTATGAACGACAATTTTGGTCTAGGTTGATCAACTTCCTAGTACACAGTCAGAAAATTTGAAAAGTTATCTGTGCAACAATGCTATCAACTTATCATATTCGATATTAAAATCTACTTAGAAATCGGCAATAAAAAGTTCAGTAAAAATTACTCAAAAGAGCAAATAATGAAATTGTAGCGATACTAAAAGATTACTATCGTTAGGTGTCAGGTCACACCACTTTCCATCAGGCTACTTCAACTCATTGCATTGCATTGCATTGATTGAATGCAAATCACTATTATAAGTTATATATTAACTATTTAAACCGATATTTAAAGAACAAAAGCTATATTACTATGGAAACATTTTAATAACTTAGGCCACAGAATTTCGCGATACTTCTACAGCGCAAGAGCTTGTCAGTGTTGTTTTAACCATGCATACATACTACTATAAGTAGTTATTAGTATATATTTAAAACAGAGCCTTTTGCTTAAACTATTTTGTTATATCGTTTAAGGCGTGTGTTTTAAGTATTTATTTTAAAACAACATCTTTTCATTAGGAGTAGAACCTCTTGCAGCAGATTCTCATAAATAGTTTACAAGAGTTATTTCCAATGGAAGATAAGCTACTTGAACCAGTGCGTTAAGAAAGAACCTAAAAACAAAAGCTACACAAATGTAAGGCTTGATTTTCATACATTTGATATCTACGGTATAACTAGTGGTTATTAACTACAGTGAGGCTGTTACACTTCCTCAACAATATTGGACTAACAAAACAAATGTGCCACTGCTCCATTGAATATGGGTTATGTTTATTTTTCGTTTATGTATTTATGTATCCTACTTTAGCGGATACTTTCGATTTTTCGACAGCAACAGCTGATCATTCAGTAACACTTAATTTTATAGAAGTATACCTTTTCATATTAAGTATTGAAGAAATTTGGAAGCTTACCAAACAAATAACTTTTCATTTGGACTTGCTGCTGTTGTCATTAGTATTCAGAAGTATAGAGAATAAATTCAAAACATTGGATAATCAGCTGTTGTCGCCAAACATTTCGGAAGTATCTGCGAAAACAGAATAGTTACTGTGCTCGGCGCCCTGTTAGGGAGCGGACAAGTGCAGACTCCTAGTAAAATTACTACCTGCGAGATCTGTTAAAATATGTTTTAAACACGATTTGCTCAAAAAAAATCGAAATGCGTCACTAAAAGAAAGAGTATTTATTTGTGAAACTGTGTGAAAACTACATCTACATGATGAAAGAATTTCATCAAGTAAGAGCGTCTACAATCTACATGATATTTTGTTTTGTTCAATTAAAAATGAATCGTATATTTTAACAATCCTGGTGCAAGCAACGACACTATGCTAACATTTGTGTTTGAATTTTATGAACATTTTTGAAAATCTGGTGGGTATCTTTATCGTCGGTGGAGTACAAACGAGAAAAAATGTGACTATAAACATTTTTCTTTTAAGGAATATAATGAAGTTACATTTGGTATGAAAATTTAGTGAAAATCTTCTTCAAGAAAGATTTGGTGATGGTGATGAAACTTACCTACTAAATCTAATTCAGATCTCAAAACAATCCTCCTAAATCTTGTTGTAGGCAATGATTGAATATCAACACTGATTTCGCTATGCATTGCAGACAACCTACAATTAATACTTATTATTTTTCGATATAAAATTCTCTAGATACTGCATATCAAATATAATAAAATACAAAATATTTTTGTTCTACGTGTTGGGAACTATGACATGTCAAATTTTGAGAATGAATATTTAGCCAAAAGTCATTTATCATAACCCTGTGAGGTCATTCCGCCTTGTTAATGACATCTTGTATTGCTTTCGGAATACAAACATATATTTTAGCTTCTAAACACATATTTAGGAATTGAAACATATTTCATTCACTCAAGTTTTTTCTTCTTGAAGTGCCGTCTCCCTATTAAATGTCGGCTACAATTTCGGCAAACCGTTCTCTATCCTGTGCTATTCTTAGTAGTAATCTGAACTTAAACCCGTATACTCTCTCACATTTCACCCTGCCCGGTCCTATTCTACCCTCAACAGATACCTTGATACTTTGATGCTCGCAACGACTTACTCCTATTACCTTTCAAAGCAGGTGTAAATAGGATTTTCTATAGAACGTTGATATTTAAGATTTCAAGTATTTAATTTTATTGGAAGATACTAACTCTTTCGTTAAAGAAACCACATTGAATTCTGGTTCAAAACAAGATGGTACACAGTCACAAACCAGTCCTTGTTTCTCGAAACCTTTGGCATTCAATCGATTCACTACTTCTGGAAAAGTAAAATATAATAGATATGTTAATAAACTTGAGATCTGGTAGATGCACAGCTCACCAAAATGATCCGTCAAGCATTGTAGGCCTTGTACATCGCAATATTTTATTTTATCTGAAAAACAATCGGATCAGTTGAGAATGACTATAGTAAGTAGTTCGTTCTCAGGATAATATTAATACTAGTTTTCAATTATGTTTCAAGTTTCTCAAATGAAGGTCTCTTCCAGTGACGCGTTTTGATTTATATTCAAATCATTGTCGGACTGTCAGGTATTTGTTGCACTCAATAGTATTTTTGGTAGAAAATTAGCACAACGCATACCGGATAATCAGCTGTTGCTGTCAAAAATTTTGGAAGTATACGCAAAAATAGTATAGTTTCTATGCCCGTATCTCTGTTAGGGAGCGGGAGACTGAACGCTCCAGTAATACCATTTAGGACTTCTATTCTTCAGGTGAAAGGATCCTTTCATCTGAAGACGATCGCGGATACCACATAAATCGACACGTTGTTAAGCGGAAAAATCTCATGACCATGGAACTCCGAAGCAGTATTACTGAAACATCCATGTTGTCCACAAGTTTCAAAACGTTGAGCCCTCCAACTAAGTTTCATTAGATGAATTTTAAGCAATAAGTAGCATTTTCATTTGAAAACTGATTGTTTTGTTCACTTAAGAAAGTGTTTCTAAAAACCCTGTCCAGAAGTCATCCTTTTGGTGGACCTCAGGCTGCCGGGGATTTTATTCCCCGATGGTCACAATTCATCGCATCTTAAGATTAATGTGAATAGACATTTATGTTATCGCAGCGCGATTAAAAGTTGAAAATAGCCTTTTTTTTATAGCGTATACGAGTGGTTCGACCATATTTAACAAATCAAAATGCTACAAAACATTTTCTGGGACTAGAGTATGTTTGCAGTTGAGTGTGTGGAGAGAAGACTACAAGGACCAAATTCAAAATGTATATAACTAGACAAAACGACTAGTAATAGTTTGATGATCTTACTGTAGTACGGCATCAAATGATGAGTGCAGTTGCAAAGTCTGATGTGATTTTCAGCATGACATTGTACCACGCACGTAGAGTAACTGTAGTGTTTGTGGACTAACAGACCGTCGTTCTCCCAAGGAAATTTACAGCCTCTTTTCTCCACATTCAGGTTCATAATCTCATCTGCGTTACTTATTTCTATGACCTAGAAGTAGATTAATCACGTATACCATTTGGGTAATTTCAAAATCTGATATGGGAAACGTGCTAATTAATGTAAGACAAAGAGAGTTAGCAGAGCACCTGAGTGCAAGAAAGATGGCCAAAATAAGTTTAGTTGGCAACAGCCCTGACATAGAGGATAATAAAGTCCAGTCAACGTATTAAAATAATAATATTAATGCATTATTACCACAAATGTATCGAAAGAACTTTTAATGATCCTGAGTGATAATGAATAATTACAACTAATCCTGGCGTATTCGGTATGCTAAACGGTAGATGAACTCTTGTGACTTATGTGATTTACTATTAAGAGGCATGGAGCTACTATTCAGTATTCCTGTAAAATAATGATGTCTGGTTGCTTATTGAATAATCTTTTAGTAACATTTAAATTTTGCCATTTTGTAAAGAATTTGTGACAAAATTTGGCATTGTCATAGGTCACTTAACAAACCAACCCTCATATCTTAATCATATTGTATACATCGCCAATATCTTCAAAAATATTATTGCCGTCTGTCAGAAACAACTATTACCTATAAGCAAACTTATTTGCAAAAAAGGTAACATGCGCGGTAATGTTACAGATTACACCATTGTGCAGTATTGTGCACAATAGCTCAATTCACTACGCCAGTGCACCCCTTTAAAGAAAGGTGCACAATTTGGTACCTTTGCTTTCACTGTACTTAAACCACATTATTCTGTTAGTTGTTGCTTGTTTTGTGGGTCTGTGATAGTACTGTCAAGTGTCAATATGCTTTCACAATCACGGCTTGTCCTGCTATGTGCTGCCTAAGAGCTGCCAGTTGCTGACATTTGGCATTAATAGCAGTTGTAAATTACATAATTTTACACAAAACGGTACAATTTCAGTTTACCAAGGTGCTGAATTCAAATATCTCCAATAATAATCCTGTCAGCTATCTCGTAACAAACTCTGAGCAGGATACAATACGTCTTTGGGGGACATGGGTATCACGTGCAAATCATGACCCGACGCAAGTTTTGTTCTGAAGGAATCTACGCTCCTCAAGTATCAGATTCAACCCTTTCGCAAGTACGTGTTATGATGATGTGATTTTCAGCATGATCAATCTGAGTGTGGCATGAAAGCAACTATTTTTGTACTATTTTGAAATGCGTCATTGCTTGCATTCATCTAGATTCCATGCTCTATCTAGGCATTAGTTTTTTGGCAAGCCTAAATCGACTTGGCTATCAACTGAAGGAACATGTCGCTATGTCGCCAAATATGCCGTTCTAATTCTTTTGCCATTCTTCTTTGGCTTTCATTAATATCTGATGCATGTCCAAAAATCTATTTACCCTCAGTGTATGTACACTTTTGTAGCAAAATAAACTCCAATCAGTTACAAAATGATGCAGATTCATCAAGCTGATAGTCAAGGTGAAATAGGCAAGATAATTTCCTCTAACCTTGTGATGCGGACTCAGAATTAAGGTTGGGATCAATATCGATCTACAATTCAACTTGAATGTCTTATCCACAAATATGTATGGATTGTATATTGAAATACATGCATGAATAGTGTTTATTATATTAGAAAAGAAATTTGATTCAGTTATTTAAATATTATGAAAAAGGAAAGTGAGAATTGTGTAAGCCAGGCTCCGACAGATAGGGCCGCTGTTTGGTTCCCAGCGACTGCTTCCAATACCGCCACCGTACTGGGTACGCAAATCGTGCGCGTCGACCGAGCTAACCCAGGGTAACAGATTTCAGCATTCTTCCGGTTACTTTGCTTGCTCACGGTGAGATTTTAGAGCATAAAACAACATATTACTCATCTCACCTGATAATTCAAACACCATAACTAGCAGACTAGCTTATTAGTTTTTACAAGCTCGAACGCGGAGAACGAGCAGCTCCAATAAATCGGCCATATCTCATTTTCCATTGCGGACTCAACGTCACCTGGAGCGTAGAAAAACATAGATGTCTCAGCTATATATTATTTTATTTTTTATTCCTTTACCAGTTCTGGCAAACAGCTGGAATCAACCACCTTATGATGGTATTGTAGGTGAGTTTGTTTGAACTCAGTCATTTTATTGGCACACATGCTTTCCGAAATTTTAAAAGCTATGCAGAGGTTTGATGCATTATCCTTAGCTGTATAAATATAGATCAAAGACATTTTGTGTTGACATCGTAGCCTCTGGGTCATCCGATCTAAGCAGTTTTGTAAGGTACGTTGAAATTCGCGCCATTAATTTCAACGAGTTTATTCCTCCTCAAACCACTTACGCTCTGAAAAACAGGTCATCGAAGACATGTGGTGAAATCACACTCATCGCACATCGGAAATACATACAACGGCTTCAAGGGCCAGATGATTACCGGATAACTTGTTCTCCAGATCGTGCATAGTTTGGTGAGAAACTACCTCCCAAGACGGCTTACATCGACAAGTTACTGCAGTGCGGTGGCCGAGTGGCTACCCTCGAGCACAGAATGCAGGAGACACGGGTTCGAGTTCCGTTGCACCAAAAGTTTCTCTGGATTTTTTTCACCCCAAAATTGTGTCATCCATCTATCGTATCTTGCGTTTTGCTATAAAACCTAGATACAACGCTAATCGCCGCTACCTTGATAGAGATGTTGAAGAAATCACCAAGCATTATGTCTGCTCTTTGATCTGGATCCGTATTGATGAAAGGTACATCTTCAGGTGCATGGAAAAATAACTGAAAATGAAGCGTAAATCATCCACCTTATAAGTTTCGTTATCTTTCTTATGTTACCCTAACATCTTCAAATGCTTTCATCCACAACTTTCCAGGACCAGTGGATTTATTCATTTTTATAATCTCCGAGGGCCTGGAAAAACAGATATAAGAAAGAGCTCAACAAATAGTACGGACCATAAAACAGCAAATAGAAAACTGTATTTTTACTTATAAATTGTTGTCTAGTTTTAGGCCACTCATTTGAAACTGTCATTCTTGCCCAGTGCCTACCCACAACACGTGCGAGAAGAGGCAGAGGCATTACCATAGAACTACCAACTATGGTATATACCAGCTATACTAGTTTAGAATAAAATTAAGATTATTGGATAAGAAATAAGTGGTGAAGAAAAATAAAAGCTGGAATAACCATCGAAATTAAACTGTTTTCTGATCCTTAAATATACATGCAATGTACGTAGTGTGTAAAGAATTAAAAGAATAGCAGATCCCGTATTCCGTTTCCAATGGTAAGAATTTTTGACAACAGTCGAATCCTTTGTTGAACCACCTACAATCTCCTAGAATTTTGTCACATGGCTTCCGATACTGGAAATAAGATAAAATAAGTTATTTCTTTTTGAATAGCACTAGTTTCATTCATTTTGCACACTATTGACTACCTCCATGCCAAATTTCATCCTCCCATAATCTTGCCTCCTTTAAAACCTTTGAATACTAGACTATCAATAAAATATCCAGTAATATATGGACTTTTTACAATTTCTGATTGTGTCCTTTTAAAATCGAAATAAACTACAAAACTAAATGTTTGAATACTATTCACCTTTGTCACTAATTTACTCAAATTGAACTTTAAGCAAGCTTCGCATTCTGTATTGCATGAGTAACAGCTTCCTGTGTAGTAAATTAAATCACTTATGAATACTTTCTGTTGGTAGATATCATCATCTTTGGTAAGATCATCGCTAAAATGATAGAGGATCAGAGTAAATATAGATATCAGTACCTTCTCATTTCCACAGTCGACTTACTAATCCCAGTCGAGTTCGTTTCCCCCAATAGGGCATATTGTAACAGTTGGAAAGGTAGTATTCCAATCTAAATATGTAGTTTCAGTGAGAAAACGTATTGCGTCTTCTTGGTAAGCCTTGTATGCAGTGCGAAAAAACAGCATCATCGTCACGAAATGTAGAATAAACACCACGACCCAAAATAATCTGTTGGTAGAAGTTGAATATGATTGAATTGTGCGAATAGTTGCATTATAATCTAGATAAAAAATATGTTTGTGATTCGAAGTTCGCATTTGATCAAGCTTTTTCCGAGGTTCTAAATGCAAATTTGTATATTGGCTTCCATCTTACGGATTAGCAAGTAAATAATTCACATCATTGTTTCACACATAGTTGTTCGATGCAGGGGTCTGTTGTCAGTAACCGCGGTTGGAGGCAGAGCATCTGAGCGGTAATCAGAATGCGTGTGTGATTAATAGGCAGATTTTTTTAGAACCTTGACTTGATAAAGATGCCAATGGGCAGCGCCACTCTGCGCTACATTTGAAGATATATGTTACTGTCACACCCTTACATAGTTCAGGTATATATATATATTTATATATATACCTGGACTATGTATATATATATATATATATATATATATATATATATATATATATATATACATACACACATACATACATACAAACAAACCACCAGGCTATACTGACGATTCTAGTCTGAGAACGAAACATGCATGTCTATAAATATCAGTTCATATGTAGATATAGTGAAAAGCATACATTAAAATTGCAGACATTATAATGAAACCTTAATATCAACAACAAAGTTGGGAATTGGGTACTAACCTGATACACCAATGAGTATTTTCATCAGCTATATAATTGAGGCCATGTAAATTTGACTTCTTCAAATAGAATCGTAGTCGTCCAAACATTCTGGTCGAAAGTTAATCGTACACTGTATTTCTATAGGATCATCACGTATACCATTAGGGAAAAACATCAAAGATAAAAGACCAAATGGTTTCGTGCCCTATTACGATCAAGATGAAACTGATTACAACATAGCTATATATTATTTCACTGCAAAAGCTTTATGTAGGTTGCGGGTAAAACTTTGGATATACATTTATTCTAAGGGAAATTACAACAGCTGCTGGTATTTTGTAATATTCTTGTTCTACGGTAAAGTTTGGGTAACAAAGCAGAGACAGGCAGACTGACGAATAGATAGCCAAACATAGTAAGGTGAATTTTTGTGATATATCCAGTAGGTATCGATCATGAAACGTATTATCTCGGATGTTTGCCGATCTTGTATTGTATATTTGTACAAGTATTGTATGTGAAATAGATCAGATACTTTAAATAATCTTTATTATCACGTCGCAAGAACTTGAAAGATTTATATGACAGAAACTGTTTTGTCTACTGAAACTAAATATGTTGAAAAATTTATTCAACCGTTAGAAAAACTACCATATCAGGACTACCAATTCTATAGGAACAGAGGCGCTACATGCCTCTTCAGAGCTCTCACTGTGTGGACTATTTCTCCGTAACTATTTTTGTTGGAATTAAACTTCACGTATAAGAAATAATAATTGAATGAGTCTAAAAGCAATATTTTATAGGAGTCCGGTCCTCACCGCAGACCTATGTGCAGATAGTGAATCGAGCTCCAAATAATTTCAAAGTTACATAGTGAACCAGTAAGCGTTTTATTCATTGTCGCAGTAGAACATCATCCTAACAACGACTGCAAGCAGCCTATATGAGTACTTTTTTAAACACACAGAAGCCACCGAGTTTTCTTACCTCGACGTGTCAGTAGTAAAACGCACCAAAATAAACAGCATCGGCCAGGGCCGTATCTAGGAATGTTAGGGAGTCCGCCTAAGGACATCTGTATAACATTTTAATGTCCACTATTAATCAAACTACTATGTCACAACACAACGCACAAGCACAATCCTACTCAAACGTAGTAACTCAGAACTCTTTTAAGCACTCTAACAAAGAACAGGGAATCATTTCTGTTCTGTTTTGCTCTAGAATTTCAAATAACAGAATATGTGTATACCTATCGAGTAAACAAGTTGTCGATAAATTCCTTGATAACCCAGGAGAGATTACAATAAATTGAGAAACAATAAAAGCCCGCCGGCTAGTAACACCATCAGACAGACTAGTCATGTCAAATGTATGCCCCACTATTCCTCATTCAATCTTAAAGGAATACTTACAACAAATTGGTCTTAAACTAGTCTCACCAATCTTATTCCTGAGGATAGGAGCAAAGCTACCAGAATTTAGCCAAATTATGAGCTTCAGACTCCTAGATATATTATACCTGATGAATCCAATGATATACCCGAATCAATAGAAGTAACCCACAATAACCTAACATACCGGATCTTTCTGTCAGCAGACAGCCAAAAATGCTTTAAATGCAAACTTCCAGGACTCATTGCATCACAATGCCCAAATACACGCTCCGTGGAACCCTCTACTTCAGCACCACCTATCGGAACCATCACCCAACAAACAGATACGGTCCAGTCAACTGTACAAAACTTAGGTTTACCCTCTCCTCAATCAGGCATTGAACATTAAGCTCCAGTTCCAACAACAGATATTTCCATTACCACCTTACAGATACCCAATGAACTTGATACAGCAAACTCTAACGAAAGTTCTCAAACCAAAACCACGTCACAGGCAATCAGTAAACGCTGTTTCTCAGAAATACTATCGCCAACAACCGAAAATGAGCTTACTGCAAGTACAGATGTAAATTCCTTATTTATTACACCAACAAGCAAAGCTGCAAAGAAACAAAAAACAGACATACCAGCACTTGTGTCACAAACTGCGCTAGTACCGATTCAGGTATTTATAGATAATCACACACCTTCTCTAGTATTGAATTGTGATCAACTAAAAAGTTTGTTAGAAAATATACACGGGGTTCGTGACCCAACGAGCGTTGTGAATGACTATACAACTGACATAAAAAGTCTAATTGAAATGTTACTTCTCATATATTCCCATATTACTGATAGATCATGATGAACTGATGTACTAGAGTGAGAAAAAAAAATAGAGCGACACCATGAAAATAACACCAACGATACCTTTAGCGATATCTCATCAGCAGACTCAAGCTTTTGCTAATACTCAGTATCATGTTTAAATCCATAATGCAGTGGAACTTGAACGGATATTATATCCGTCTAAATATGCTCCGGAAATCAATTGCAGATCATAGCCCAGATATTGTCTGCCTACAAGAAACACACTTCAATCAATCAAGATCACATACACAGGATTGTACAAGAATCAAAATGCAGATACCGCTAGCGGAGGAGTCGCCACATATTTAAGGTCTGACATCAAAGCAAATCCCATTAATCTTACCATCAATCTAGAAGCAGCAGCAGTTACCTTGAAAACACCCGAAAAAGTCAGTATCTGCAACATATACTCGTATATACCTCCCAATCATCATCTAGAGGAAAAAGAATTCGAAGAACTATTACAGCTCTGGACGTTGGAAAATGTCAAGAAACTAGTATGCGAGCAAGCGGGTTTTAGATCAGACAGATCAACACTAGATAATATTATCGATTTGAAAACTCATATACAGGAGGCACTCACTAATCAACAACACTGCCTTGTATACTTTGACATAAACAAAGCATTCGATACAGCTTGGAGTTATGATATAATATTGAAGTTACACGGATGGGGATATAATGGACACGTGCTAGCGTTTGTACTTAATTTCTTAAAAGATAGAAGCTTCCAAGTTCGTGCTAACGGTATACTATCAGAAAGTAGATTGCAAACAAACGGAATACCCCAAGGTTCCATAATCAGCCCTACGCTATTTCTTGTGGCGATAAAAGATGTATTGCAAACTACTGAAGCACCCATTCAAACTAGTCTGCATGCTGATGATATGATAGTGTATGTGCGGGGTAAAAATACAGAAACTAGTGCTACACTGCTTCGATCACATCTAAATAAAATGAAGCACTGGACCAGGTTATCCGTATTGACATTCTCACCAAACAAAACCAACTGCATCCTGTTTTCCAAAAAAACAGTACGGAGTCAACCTCCTCTGAAACTGCACGACAAAGTTCTTGATTATGTGGATGAAATATAATTTCTCGGTCTCATATTTGACCAATGTTTCACATGGAAAAACCATATATCACACTTAGTAAAATCCTGTCAAAGAGGTATGAATGTTCTAAGGTACATGGCAAATAAACACTGGGGAGCCGAGGGGAAAATGCTACTCAACATATACTGTACATTAATCAGATCGAAGATAGATTATGGATGTATTGCATATGTTGCTAGATACTCTCCACAACTCTGCACTGCGTCTTATCCTAAGGGCCTTCAGAACCACCCCAGTCAATAGCTTCTACTGCTAAGCTGGAGAAGCACCTTTGAATCTACGAAGACTGACCCTAAGCCTAAACTATGACGTGAAATTAGCCTCAAATCCCAATATTCCTGGCCACAAACACCTTCGCAATAATAATGGAAGACCTTCTCATACACCGGCTTTCACTCAACGTATACAGCTCTATCTGCAGATAGTTGACATTACCGCTATACCACCAACATTTGCTTACAACGTTTCACCCATCCCTCCCTGGAAAGCACAGCCGCGTATAATTAACACGAAGCTTGCAGAAACCAATAAAAGCGACACATCAGACGCGATACTAAAACAAAGATTTATGGAAATTCTAGACCAGTACCAGTCTTATCATAAAATATACACCGATGCATCTAAAACAACCCAGAACGTGAGAGCAGCTGCGGTAACGCCCACTGATACCATTACAGCGACATTGCCAGAAGCAACAACAGTACTAACAGGCGAAATCTACGCTACACTGGAAGCTATCAAATATATCAATAGCTCTGATCTTAAAGAGTAGATTATCATAACAGACTCACTAAACTCACTCCCACTGATCAAGAAAATGTACACAAATAACCCTCTGGTAAACATAATAAAACAAGTACTGAATGGTGTTATAATAGATAAAAATATCGTGTTTCTTCGGGCCCCTTCACATGTAGGTATTCCCGGCAATGCACTAGCAGACCAACATGCTAAAGTTGCTGCAAATGGAAACATTCGGTACGAATCAAAATTACCTGCTACCGATGTCAAGACCTATTGCAAAAAAGAGTTCTTGACACCTTCATCAAGGCATTGAGGATGAAACTATCAAAGCTACTTGAACTGAAACCCTATTTTGGAGCATGGCATACTGTCACCAGTGTGAAAATCAAATGCAATAATGCTATGCCGGTTTTACCTAACTGAGGGCCCTGGGCGCTAAAGATTTTGCCCCCCCTCAATTGTTCTTCATTATAAGTTTTCTAATAAATAAGCACATGCTTCATTATCAATATCTATATTAAAAAAACTATACAATTAATTTCTAAAACCTAATTATTCCTGGAAAATGGGTAAATTAGCTAACTTAACTTCTATTTTTATTTTTTTTTATTTTTACGAAGCCTTAGCGCAAGCCCCAAGCATTCAGCGGATAAATCGGGATTGCTTTGGGTCATAATATAGACGTTTATATAGTATACATTAAAAACTAACTTGTGTAGTGTTGTGTGTGTGTGTAAAGTCCTAGAGGTTTTTGTTATATACGCGATACGCTAGTGCAAGACAAATCCTTGATTAAGGTCCTGCTAAAAAAGAAAGTTGCTGGAGATTATGATTATTGATTGAATTATTGTAAATATAATAGTTTCTGATAGCTTTTGCTGCAAGTCAGTAGCAAGTTATTGGTAACATAGCTATAAAATGCATAAAAACAGTTTAAATACAGATAAAAGCGGTTAGAGATGACCATAGGAGCATAAGGAACAGAGCATTGGTAGTCAAATAGAAAATTCAGTATCGACATCCAATGAACTTCTTCAAGATCTTCCAGACAATTCAGACTAAATCACTCAATTAATGGAAAATAACATTGTTCAGTGAAGAACTGTAAATTAGGATCTGGGCTTATTAGGTGTAGACCCTTTTAACACAGTTTCTCCAACTGTCAAACGTCACGAATGCTGCCTTGCAAGATATGATGGGGTGGGTTATTGACCAATATATTTGTATTTACACTTCTCACTTCACACTATGACTTCAAATCACATCCCATCTATTGTCACATTCATGAAAATCGGGTAGCCTGTTCAGCAGTTAGTTGTTTTATAGAATTTGACCTGCAGAATGACAGTAGAAGCGGCATCACTGACTTAAAATAGCCGCTTGTGACGTTTTGAATTTGAACTATGTTTCACCAGATCATTCTCGTACAGATCAGGAAAGTGTTACTTGATTTGATCTTATTGAGTAAGTAATTGCATTAAAACTATATAAAAAAGTAAGTTTAATTAAAAGTGATTTTTAGTTGGATTGCCAATCATGTGGGTTCTCCTTGGCCTCTGGTTGACTAGGAAAGAATTAGTTTGGTTTTATAGATATCCCTATTTGTTAATATTTCTTAGCAGTTGCACAAATTTGAGGAAGGGGTTCATTTTTCATTCTGATAATACGATCAGAATCAACCGATTGCATTTTTTGATATGTACAATATCCATTAAGTTGATTATATTGTTTTACATTTATATTTGCAGAGCATTAAATAAATTTAAATTTCTGAGTCACAATACACCTAACGGTAGTGTGCATAATTGTTTAAAATAATTGAACATGATACTCAGACTTCTTCCTCCCTCACAAATCCATCCCGTATGTCCCTGTCGTGTGGAGGGAGCAACGGATTGCCTGTCTTTCTGTCACAAGCTGAAGGACAGGCAATCCGGCTAATTAGATGTTTTGTTGAGTCACGCGTGTTTAGGGCCTCGGCCACGGGGCTATAGATACTCGCGGCTCAACACTCATCGTGGGCTCTGGTGCCCAACCTAAGGCGTTAGGCGATCCGTGCCGAGGGGTGCGTGGCGGTGAGGAGCATCTCGGAAACAGAGCCTCTGGGATACCGGGCGACGTACCAGAGTATCTTACCTTACACCTGTGCAGGGGACTCCGCAGATGTAGACCACTTCTTTCTCCAGACTCGTGGGATTCACATGGAAGAAAACAATGAAATCCCTAAGTCTGGCCCCCCCCACAGGGGGATCCCGAAGAACATCCGAGTGCCCGTCTCCAGGGGACCCCGATAGGACTCTCACTAATGAGGGTAAAAGGAGATCGCGCAGTGGCGCCGAGAAAAAGCGAGCCAGGAAGCGAGATTGGCGCAGATGATGGAGGGCACAAGTGGCCAAACTGCCCCTTCTGGGGCTTTGGCTACGAGGGCCCAACCGCCATCTGGGCAGACACAGGCATTGTCTGGTACTGGGTCGGTGGCTCTGAAGAAGCCCGGTGAAGGAAAACGATAAAGATCCGCTGGCACGACCCCGGACTATGTTTCTTCGAGGAAAATGGCTCGAACAACGTCCCATGAGGATACCAGCTATGCGCGTGTGACGCAAGCTGGGCCTCGGGTGGTCATCGTTCCTGAGGGCTACCCCGGGGCACAGCTCACTGAGGCTCAGGTCTTCAGTGTTCAGGAGGCGGTCAGCGTGCTCATGGATGGGCTCCCAGATTCGGAGGCCCTTCCGAGGTTCGCTGACTGTTACCACTCCAGGGGGGTATCTTCCCTATGACTCAAGGGAACCTCCCCCGTCAAGGGAACTGGTGGATCTTGTAGCCTATTGTAGCGAGTCGGGGCTTGATCTTATAGTTGGGTATGACAGCAATGCTCATCACACTTTGTGGGGCAGCTCGAACACCAATCGAAGGGGAGAAGAGCCCATGGAATTTATAGGTACAACGAACTTGAAAGTTTTGTACTTCGGGGATACCTCAACTTTCTGCAACAGTGTGAGAGAGGGGGTTATCGACGTAACGCTGGGATCACTCGGTATTTGTTATCAGGTCAGGGACTGGAGGGTTTCCTTAGAACCCCACACTGTCTGATCACAGATACATTCAGTTCAAGATATGTGGTAGTGGGACTGAGATTCTCGCTAGGAACCCAAGGCATACCAATTACATACCATTGGGTATCCTTTGTATGGGACTTAGGAAGGCTGGCTGGCACCCATGAAACAGAAATTAAGCAAAGGCTCTGGTATAGAAGCCGCTGTAGATTCCTTAGGCACGGGCCTAACGGCTTTTTATGAAGATAACTGTCCACTAAGTAAAGTTTACGAAGTGGGTCATGCAACTTTCTGGTCAAAGCATCAGGGCTGGTCTTAGAGTGTAGGAAAGCGCTTGACGAGATCGCAGAGAGACACAGGGTGTCACTAATGTGGGTCCCTGGACATTCTGAGGTTCGAGGCAACATTATGGCGGACGTTTTGGCGAAGGCAGGATCAAAAGGAAATCTTTTGGGTCCGGAACCAGCTGTAGGGTCAACACTCTTTGAGGTGGAATAGCATCTCAGGACATCTCCGTCAGGCACGGGAATTCATTACAGGGCCTGTAGCCAAAGAGGGGTGATTTTGCCTTTCTCTTGATGAGAGTCATCTTAGGTTGCTGGTGGGACTGGTCTCTGGTTATAATACCTTTAGGCGGCACCTAAACCTAAAGGGGATAGTTAGTGACCCAACGTGTGCACGCTGTGGCGATGAGGAAGAGTCCTCGGCACACATACTATGCCGCTGTGAAGCCCTCGGGCACCACAGGCAGGCCATATGGGGTCCATGATTCTGGAAACAGGGGATATAAGGTGGGCAGGACCGAAGTAATTTGATTTAAATTCATTTAATTTAAAAATAAATACTAGTTTACTCGCTTTTTCATTGCTCACAAGATTTCACTAATTTGGATTGAATATTTCCAAAGCCTGAAAAAATTATTTCTCTGTAGCCGTTGCTACTACTGCACAGAATAACTGCCCACGCAGCTGTAAAAATAATTCATGTTTTGGCCATTCCGAATTGCTACCGATTTCTACCGAAACAATGGATTTATTGTTTGTAATTGTGCGAAAAATGAATACAGACTCAGCTGTAAGAGTCATGAAAACGGAGCAAATAATTCTGTTTGTTGAATTTAGAACATTAAAAGCCTGTTGTCCTGAGAATTAATAATTATGCATATTCGTCAAATTATGATGTGATCCTAATCTGATCTTGTTATTTAACAAATGCTTTTATACCGTACTTGGCTGATTTTCCTTTTGACGCAAATTACCATGGATTTTTTGCTCCGGTATTTATTTCGTTAAGAACAAATAAATTATATATATTATGCCTATCCTGAAATGGAGTTTTTTTGAACGATTTTGAACGCCACCTTTCGAATACTTTTATGAGCCAAAACGCTTTTTGACCTCCACTAAATCCAGCAATTCATTTTCCGCTAAATCCAGGCATCCGTTCTCAGGAAAAAAGTATTTTCAAGGAAGATTTAAATCTGAGAGGTGCCACTCAAATTGGATAAGGGTGTTTATCTTGGGTTTCTCGAGGGCGCTGATATAATGAATTTTAGATCCGTTTCCGGATCCAGTTTGATACTTTGCTCTGCCCAAATTGGCACCTCACAACCAACTCAATATGATTCATTTCCGATGGTGAATTCTCCGCTAAATACCTCGGAGGTGAAGGGAGGGCGCACATTTTTTCTGCTAACAGGAAACAAACTCATATAAAGTAATTGGAGGGCGCTGATTACGCTCCGTGTCTGACATGACCAAACGGCGGTCCAGGAGAGCCATATCCAAAATAATATCCAAAATCTTCGTTTCTTAGCTGATACCATTGCGTGGGAAGTAAATTGTTAACCTACTTGACGCCGTTTATTTGTTGTTGAAGAAACCATATCGGGGCAGCTCATTGGAAAAAAAATCACACTGAATAAATTACAACTTTGCAACATCAACTCACCTAAGTGTCGCCTTCTATGGGGCGCCCATTGACATCTTACGAAGCCAACAGTCCTAACACCTGGACTGCCTTGAACCGGCAACAGATGCCCCTTACGCTTCAAGGTAGTCCAGGTGTTAACTGTTTGGCTTCGTAAGATGTCAATGGGCGTCCCCATAGAGGGCGACACTTAGGTGAGTTGATGTTGCTATCAGACCCTTGACTGCATTACGTATATACCACCCGATTGCTCTCTATACTTACCTCCAGGCTATACTGACGAGTCTAGGCTAAAGATGCAACATGCATGTCTATAGCAGATCTGTTGCATTGTGGAAAGCATACAGATAATACAACTTTGCATTTATTGCACAATGTTGAAGTGAACATTTCTGCACATTCTCGTTTTTCAGGTTATTCTATTAAACTTTACTTGTGATAGCATTTGCTTATCTTCTGAAAAAAATTTTGAAATATTCATAAACTATTCATTTGTCGATTCTAGCTCACATAAACAGTATTGGTATAAAGCTTTGCTAACTTTACTTTGCGATAACTTTACGACTTTTCTTGCCATACTTCACGCTTTAAGAAAATAGGAGACTGTTTCAAAATCAAAATTCCATATTCTTTAAATGTCAGTAAGTGGCTCTTTATTCACGCACGGGTAAGTATTTCTGAATTATTTGAAACTATTGCAGGGAGTTGAGAACATTAACATTTCCACAAACCCGATGGTAATGACTATGCTAATGTACATGTTTAGCCCCTCTATCCATAACGATAAGCTTTTACTAATCTTATATAAAACACTGGAAATATCCACTTGATTAAATTTTCCCAACACATTCCAAAGTTAGGTACTTGAACCATATCGGCTTAACAGCTCGTAAATGGCTTGGTTTTAGTTTTTGTGACCATCTCAAACCCATTTGTGCAGCTTTGATTAAAAATATGAGTGGGATAGTTTTTATGTGTTCTGTTTTTTTTGGCACGAACTTGCTTCTCAAACCGTTATATTTGCTGTTTAATTTTTATTCATACATCAATAAAGGTTGTTAACTGTTTATTAAATAGTCATTGTGTTATACAAAAATCCATATTAGAGATAGACTTGCACAAACTTGCTCCTCAAACCGTTATATTTGATGTTTGATTTTTATTAGTACATCAATAAAGATTGTTAACTATTTATTAAGTAGTCATTGTGTTTTACAAAAATCCATGTTAGAGGTAGACTGGCACAAACTTGCTTCTCAAACCGTTGTAATTGATGGTTGATTTTTATTCGTTCATTAATCAAAATAAAAACCTTCATTAGGCTTATCACATGTAAGATTACTTTGCATATTACGTTAAATGCTTGTAATATTATCCTTGTAAAAAGGCTCGTTAATAGTTTCTAATCATCGACAAGTTAAGACCAGTCAGATCATCTCAAAGTGTCTATGGGACGCCCATTGGCAACTTACGAAGTCAAAGGTCTCGACAAGTGTATGTCTATAGCAGGTCTGTTACATAGTGGAGAGCAACTTTTCGTAATTATTTATGATCCATTTTCTGTTAAAATTCAGTCACATGTAAGTAGTATTTACTAAAACATAAGCGGATCAAATTTGAGCTCTAACTACGCTCTAAGATTTCGCACACCTGATGAAAACGATTGAATCAAGTTTGTTTAGAACATTCGAAATGCATTGAGAATTTACTATATTCATTAGTTATATGTAGTTTAATTTTGTTTCTATTGAAGGCAAATGTATGAACATTCATCTATGCAACAAGTACGGAAGATTACCGGGGTTAAAAGTTGATAGATGATGGAATATCTATTACAAATTCCAAAAAATTAATATTCCCATTCTACGTTTCAGTGAATATTTCTCGTCTCTGGACAATAATTTGGCCGTTAATACATATACTTCTACAAAAATGTTTTATGTCCCTACCATAGTAGTAATGTTGTATAATAATCTGACCAAAACCCTAAACAGTACTATCAGGACAGACAACATATAGACATACCGATAGGAATCAGTAACATGGTTTTTATTTATGTACATTTTATATGATGATACACAACTTGCTTTTTCTCCGCAAGATGGAGTTTTTGATACATAAATTCGCATTTAGAAATCCGAAAAGAAGACCCAGTGCAGGATTCGAACCCGCATCTCCCGATGTCATGTCGGGCGCTCTGACCAACTGAACCAACTGGGTAGCTGGTCAGTCGTTACAGAGCGCGGATGCTATGTTAGGCCGAATCCCCCACAAAGCCATCCTTCCGAATTTCAAATTGCGCGCGTCGTTCGAAACAAGAGGTCTGCTGTCAGTAATCGCGGTAGGAGATAGTTACCAATCCAAACACTGGCGCTGCGGCACCTCGAGATACGAACGACGCGCGCAATTTGAAATTCGGAAGGATGGCTTTGTGAGGGAATCTGCCTAACATAGCATCCGCGCTCTGTAACGGCTGACCAGCTACCCAGTTGGTTCAGTTGGTCAGAGCGCCCGACATGACATCGGGAGATGCGGGTTCGAATCCTGCACTGGGTCTTCTTTTCGGATTTCTAAATGCGAATTTATGTATCAAAAACTCCATCTTGCGGAGAAAAAGCAAGTTGTGTATCACGATTACCTCTGCATAGTGAGAGACTATGGCTGTTCGAAACAAGAGGTCTGCTGTCAGTAATCGCGGTAGGAGATAGTTACCAACCCAAACACTGGCGCTGCGGCACCTCGAGATACGAACGACGCGCGCAATTTGAAATTCGGAAGGATGGCGTTGTGGGGGATTCTGCCTAACATAGCATCCGCGCTCTGTAACGACTGACCAGCTACCCAGTTGGTTCAGTTGGTCAGAGCGCCCGACATGACATCGGGAGATGCGGGTTCGAATCCTGCACTGGGTCTTCTTTTCGGATTTCTAAATGCGAATTTATGTACATTTTATATGTTTTGAAACATTAAAAAGATATCTCATATTCGGAATTTTTCACGATTAAAATGATTTTCCCACCTACTGGTGTGGGAATAAAAAAAATATATATAAGAATGTCAGATTCGGACGAAGTTTTTCACCTCGGGACTTATCAAATATTATTATTTATTTAACTGAGAACCCAGGAGACAACTGAACGAAAATCGTTCTTTTTAGGCGCTCAAACTTGGTTTAGTTTAGTAATCGTTAGCTTCGTCTAGCAAAGCTTAGTTTTGTTCCGCTCGCTTTGGCCGCCTGCCTTCAGGTGAATCGGGCAGGGTTCGAGCTACGAGGATGTACCAAATTTTTTTTTATGTCACATTTTCAGATCTACCACCAATAGCTAAGTTTACAGTTTAAAAAACCGGACCGCCCTTGTGAAGTGTTCGGTTTGGTAGAGATAGTACGCAAACCAGCGTCCAAAGGTACGACATATAACTAGGAAGCAACGGCATTAGATAACTCACAGTCTCACAGTCATTAATTGCAATTGAAGAAAGTGTTGAAATATACAATACCAGACAGGAAGTTCCATAAAAAATGCAATTTTGGAGCATTACGACAATATCACCGAACCTGTATAATTCAAACTAACTGCTTAATAGACACTTTAAAAGCCCTAAAAAACTCACAACTCGTTACCGATAATTCAAAGCTTGTATATTGTATCTCGTAAATCGTCATTCGAAACTCAAAACCCGTAATTCGTAACTCATTACCGATAATTTGTGACTCGTCATTCCTAACTCGTAACTCGTGATTCCTAACTCGTAACTTGTAACTTGTAACTTGTAACTTGTAACTCGTAACTCGTAACTTGTAACTTGTAACTTGTAACTTGTAACTTGTAACTTGTAACTTGTAACTTGTAACTTGTAACTTGTAACTTGTAACTTGTAACTTGTAACTTGTAACTTGTAACTCGTAACTCGTAACTCGTAACTCGTAACTCGTAACTCGTAACTCGTAACTCGTAACTCGTAACTCGTAACTCGTAACTCGTAACTCGTAACTCGTAACTCGTAACTCGTAACTCGTAACTCGTAACTCGTAACTCGGAGCTCGTAACTCGTAACTCGTAACTCGTAACTCGTAACTCGTAACTCGTAACTCGTAACTCGTAACTCGTAACTCGTAACTCGTAACTCGTAACTCGTAACTCGTAACTCGTAACTCGTAACTCGTGACTCGTAACTCGTAACTCGTAACTCGTAACTCGTAACTCGTAACTCGTAACTCGTAACTCGTAACTCGTAACTCGTAACTCGTAACTCGTAACTCGTAACTCGTAACTCGTAACTCGTAACTCGTAACTCGTAACTCGTAACTCGTAACTCGTAACTCGTAACTCGTAACTCGTAACTCGTAACTCGTAACTCGTAACTCGTAACTCGTAACTCGTAACTCGTAACTCGTACATCGTAACTCGTAACTCGTAACTCGTAACTCGTAACTCGTAACTCGTAACTCGTAACTCGTAACTCGTAACTCGTAACTCGTAACTCGTAACTCGTAACTCGTAACTCGTAACTCGTAACTCGTAACTCGTAACTCGTAACTCGTAACTCGTAACTCGTAACTCGTAACTCGTAACTCGTAACTCGTAACTCGTAACTCGTAACTCGTAACTCGTAACTCGTAACTCGTAACTCGTAACTCGTAACTCGTAACTCGTAACTCGTAACTCGTAACTCGTAACTCGTAACTCGTAACTCGTAACTCGTAACTCGTAACTCGTAACTCGTAACTCGTAACTCGTAACTCGTAACTCGTAACTCGTAACTCGTAACTCGTAACTCGTAACTCGTAACTCGTAACTCGTAACTCGTAACTCGTAACTCGTAACTCGTAACTCGTAACTCGTAACTCGTAACTCGTAACTCGTAACTCGTAACTCGTAACTCGTAACTCGTAACTCGTAACTCGTAACTCGTAACTCGTAACTCGTAACTCGTAACTCGTAACTCGTAACTCGTAACTCGTAACTCGTAACTCGTAACTCGTAACTCGTAACTCGTAACTCGTAACTCGTAACTCGTAACTCGTAACTCGTAACTCGTAACTCGTAACTCGTAACTCGTAACTCGTAACTCGTAACTCGTAACTCGTAACTCGTAACTCGTAACTCGTAACTCGTAACTCGTAACTCGTAACTCGTAACTCGTAACTCGTTATGAGTTAAGAGCTACGAGACACAAGAAACAAGTTACAGGTTATCAGTAAGGAGTTACAAGTTACTGGATACAAGATATGCGTTCCGAGTTATGGGTAACGAGTTACGAGTTACAAGATACGAGCTCCGAATTATCGGCAACGCGTTACGAGTTCCGAGATCTGACGTACGCGTCACGACGTACAAGATGCGAGTTCCAACTTATTGGTAACGAGTTACGATCTACGAGATCCAGGTTACCGGCAATGATTTGCGAGATCCGAGATACAAGATACGAGTTCCGAGTTACAAGGTAAGAGATACAAGATACCAGCTCCGAGGTATCGGTAAAGCGTTACGAGTCCCAAGTTCTGAGTTACGCGTCACGAGATACAAGTTGCGAGTTCCCACTTATCGGTAACGATGTACGAGCTACGATATGCAAGATACGAGTTCCAGGTTATCGGTACTGGATTACAAGTTACGATATACAAGATACGAGTTCCGGGTTATGGGTAGCGAGTTACAAGTTGAGATTAACGAGTTACGATTTACAAGTTACGAGTTACGAGTTACGACTTAAAATCTACGAGGTACGAGTTACGAGTTACGAGATACAAGATGCGACTTTCCACCTATCGTAACGAGTTACGAGCTACGACACACAAGAAACAAGTTCCAGGTTATCAGTGAATAGTTACTTATCAGTAACGATTTACAAGCTACGAGATGCAAGATACGAGTTCCAGGTTAACGGTAATGGATTACAAGTAAAGATATACAAGATACAAGTTCCGGGTTAAGGGTAGCGATTTACAAGTTATGATTTACGAGTTAGGAGTTTTGAGTTGCGAGTTACGATCTACGAGTTACGAGTTACGAATTACGATCTACGAGTTACGAGCTACGACACACAAGAAACAAGTTCAAGCTTCCAAGTTCCAGGTTATCAGTAAAGAGCTACGAGTTACTAGATACAAGATACTGGTTCCGAGTTATGGGTAACGAGTTACGAGTTACAAGATACGAGCTCCGAGTTATCGGAAACGCGTTACGAGTTCCGAGTCTGAGTTACACGTCATGAGATACAAGTTGCGAGTTCCCACTTATCGGTAACGATTTACGAGCTACGAGATACAAGATGCGAGTTCCCACTTATTGGTAACGAGTTACGATCTACAAGATAGGACTTCCGGGTTATGCGTAGCAAACTACAAGTTGCGATTTACCAGTTCAGAGTTACGAGTCTCGAGTTGTGAGTTACGATTTACGACGTACGAGTTACGAGTTACGACTTAATATCTACGAGGTAAGAGTTACGAGATACAAGGTAAGAGATAACGTGTTAAGAATTCCAAGTTCTGAGTTACGCGTCACGAGATACAAGATGCGAGTTCCCACTTATCGGTAACGATTTACGAGCTACGAGATGCAAGGTACGAGTTCCAGGTTATCGGTAATGGATTACTAGTTACGATATATAAGATACGAGTTTCGGGTTATGGTTAGCAAGTTACAAGTTGTGATTTACGAGCTCCGAGTTACGAGTTTCGAGTTGCAAATTACGAGTTGCGATCAACGAGTTACTATATGCAAGGTACGAGTTTGGGGTTATGGGTAACACGTTACGAGCTCCGAGTCCTGAGTTACGTTATGGGAACTCGCATCTTGTATCTCGTATGCGAGTTCCCATTTATCGGTAACAATCAAGATCTAGGATACGGGTTCCAGGTTATCGGCAATGATTTGCGAGATCCGAGATACAAGATACGAGTTCCAAGTTTTGGGTAACGAGTAACAAGTTGTGATTTACGAGTTACAAGTTTCGACTTCCGAGTTATGGTTAACGAGTTACGAGTTACAAGGTAAGAGATAGAAGATACGAGCTCCAAGTTATCGGTAACACATTACGAATTCCGAGTCCTGAGTTACGCGTCAGGAGATACAAGGTGCGAGTTCATCATCTCATGACGTGTAACTCAGACTCGGAACTCGTTACGCGTTTCCGGTAACTCGGAGCTCGTATCTTGTAACTCGTAACTCGTTACCCATAACTCGGAACCAGTATCTTATATCTAGTAACTCGTAGCTCTTTACTGATAACCTGAAACTTGAACTTGTTTCTTGTGTGTCGTAGCTCGTAACTCGTAGATCGTAAGTCGTATCTCGTAACCCGTAGATCGTAACTCGCAACTCAAAGCTCGTAACTCGTAAATCACAACATGTAAATGGCTACCCTTAACCCGGAACTTGTATCTGGTATATCGTAACTTGTAATCCATTACCGTTAACCTGGAACTCGTATCTTGCATCTCGTAACTTGTAAATCGTTACTGATAAGTAACTCTTTACTGATAACCTGGAACTTGTTTCTTGTGTGTCGTAGCTCGTAACTCGTTACGATAGGTGGGATGTCGCATCTTGTATCTCGTAACTCGTAACTCGTACATCGTAGATCTTAAGTCGTAACTCGTAACTCGTAACTTGTGAATCGTAACTCGTTAATCTCAACTTGTAACTCGCTACCCATAACCCGGAACTCGTATCCTGTAGATCGTAACTTGTAATCCAGAACCGATAACCTGGAACTCGTCTCTTGCATATCGTAGCTCGTACATCGTTACCGATATGTGGGAACTCGCAACTTGTATCTCGTGACGCGTAACTCAGAACTTGGGACTCGTAACGCTTCACCGATAACTCGGAGCTGGTATCTTATATCTCTTACCTTGTAACTCGGAACTCGTATCTTGTAACTCGGATCTCGCAAATCATTGCCGGTAACCTGGACCTCGTATCCTAGATCTTGTAGATCGTAACTCGTTACCAATAAGTTGGAACTCGTATCTTGTACCTCGTGACGCGTACGTCAGATCTCGGAACTCGTAACGCGTTGCCGATAACTCGGACCTCGTATCTTGTAACTCGTAAATCGTAACTTGTTACCCATAACTCGGAACGCGTATCTTGTATCTAGTAACTTGTAACTCTTTACTAATAACCTGTAACTTGTTTCTTGTGTCTCGTAGCTCGTAGCTCATTACGAGTTACGAGTTACGCGTTACGAGTTACGAGTTACGCGTTACGAGTTACGAGTTACGAGTTACGAGTTACGAGTTACGAGTTACGAGTTACGAGTTACGAGTTACGAGTTACGAGTTACGAGATACGAGTTACGAGTTACGAGTTACGAGTTACGAGTTACGAGTTACGAGTTACGAGTTACGAGTTACGAGTTACGAGTTACGAGTTACGAGTTACGAGTTACGAGTTACGAGTTACGAGTTACGAGTTACGAGTTACGAGTTACGAGTTACGAGTTACGAGTTACGAGTTGCGAGTTACGAGTTACGAGTTACGAGTTACGAGTTACGAGTTACGAGTTACGAGTTACGAGTTACGAGTTACGAGTTACGAGTTACGAGTTACGAGTTACGAGTTACGAGTTACGAGTTACGAGTTACGAGTTACGAGTTACGAGTTACGAGTTACGAGTTACGAGTTACGAGTTACGAGTTACGAGTTACGAGTTACGAGTTACGAGTTACGAGTTACGGGTTACGGGTTACGAGTTACGAGTTACGAGTTACGAGTTACGAGTTACGAGTTACGGGTTACGAGTTACGAGTTACGAGTTACGAGTTACGAGTTACGAGTTACGAGTTACGAGTTACGAGTTACGAGTTACGAGTTACGAGTTACGAGTTACGAGTTACGAGTTACGAGTTACGAGTTACGAGTTACGAGTTACGAGTTACGAGTTACGAGTTACGAGTTACGAGTTACGAGTTACGAGTTACGAGTTACGAGTTACGAGTTACGAGTTACGAGTTACGAGTTACGAGTTACGAGTTACGAGTTACGAGTTACGAGTTACGAGTTACGAGTTACGAGTTACGAGTTACGAGTTACGAGTTACGAGTTACGAGTTACGAGTTACGAGTTACGAGTTACGAGTTACGAGTTACGAGTTACGAGTTACGAGTTACGAGTTACGAGTTACGAGTTACGAGTTACGAGTTACGAGTTACGAGTTACGAGTTACGAGTTACGAGTTACGAGTTATGGGTATCTCATGACGCGAAACTCAGAACTCGAAACTAGTAACGCGTTACCGATAACTCGGAGCTCGTATCTTGTTACTCGTAACTCGGAGCTTGTATCTTGTGCATCGTAGCTTGTAACCCATCGTTACCGATAAGTGGGAACTTGCAACTTGTATCTCGTAACGCGTAACTCAGAACTTGGAACTGGTAACGCGTTACCGATAACTCGTAGCTCGTATCTTGCAACTCGTAACCCGTAACTCGTTGTCCATAACTCGGAACTCGAATCTTGATCTCGGATCTTGTGAATCAATGACGATAGCCTCGAACTTGTATTCTAGACCTAGTAGTTCGCAACTCGTTACCGATAGGTGGAAACTCGCATCTTGTATCTCATGAGGCAAAACTCAGGACTCGGAACTCGTAACGCGTAACCGATAACTCGGAGCTCGTATCTTGTAACTCGTAACTCGTTACCCATAACTCGGAACTCGTATCTTGTATCTGGCTGCTCGTAACTCATTACTGATTACCTGGAACTCCTATCTTGTATCTCGTAGCTCGTAACTTGTTACGATAAGTGGAAACTCACATCTTGTATCTCGTAACTCGTAACTAGTACCTCGTAGATCGTAAGTCATAATTCGTAACTCGTAACTCGTAACTCGTGTATCGTAACTCGCAACTCGAAACTCGTAACTCGTAAATCGCAGCTTATAACTCGCTACTCATTACCCGGAATTCGTATCTTGTGGATCGTGGCTTGTAACTCGTTACGATAAGTAGGAACTCACATCTTGTATCCCGTAACTCGTAACGTAGATCGTAAGTCGTAAATCGTAGCTCATAACTCGTATATCGTTACTCTCAACTCGAAATTCGTAACTCGAAGCTGTTAACTCGTAACTCGTAAATCGCAGCTTATAACTCGCTACTCATAACCCGGAACTCGTACCTTGTGTATCGTAGCTTGTAACCCATTACCAATAACAAGGAACTCGTATCTCGTCTCTCGTAGCTCGTAAATCGTTGCCGATAAGTGGGAACTCGCAACTTGTATTTCGTGACGCGTAATTCACATCTTGGAACTAGTAACGCGTTACCGATAACTCGGAGCTCGTATCTTGTAACTCGTAACTCGTAACTCGTAACTCGTTACCCATAACTCGGAACTCGTATCTTATATATCGTAACTCGTAATGCATTACCGATAACCTGGAACTCGTATCTTGCATCTCGTAGCTCGTAAATCGTTACAGATAAATGGGAACTCGCATCTTGTATCTCGTGACGCGTAACTCAGGACTCGGAACTCGAAAGGTTACCGATAACTCGGAGCTCGTATCTTGTATCACTTACCTTGTAACTCGTAACCCGTAACTCGTTGCCCATAACTCGGAACTCGAATCTTGATCTCGGATCTTGCAAATCAATGACGATATCCTCGAACTCGTATCTTAGATCTAGTAGTTCATAAGTCCTTACCGATAGGTGGAAACTCGCATCTTGTATCTCATGGGGCAAAACTCAGGACTCGGAACTCGTAACGCGTAACCGATAGCTCGGTGCGCGTAGCTTGTAACTCGTAACTCGATACCCATAACTCGGAACCCCTATCTTGTATCGAGTAGCTCGTAACTCATTACAGATTACCTGGAACTCGCATCTTGTGTCTCGCAGCTCGTAACTCGTTACGATAAGTGGGAACTCGCATCTTGTATCTCGTAAATCATAACCCGGAACCCGTATCTTGTGTATCGTAGCTTGTAACCCATTACCAATAACAAGGAACTTGTATCTTGCCTCTCGTAGTTCGTAAATCGTTACCGATAAGTGGGAAATCGCTACTTATATCTCGTGACGCATAACTCAGAACTTGGAACTCGTAACGCATTACCGATAACTCGGAGCCTCTATCTTGTATCTCTTACCTTGTAACTCGTAACTCGTTACCCATTACTCGGAACTCGTATGTTATATATGGTAACTTGTAATCCATTACCGATAACCTGGAACTCATATTTTGCATCTCGTAGCTCGTAAATCGTTACCTATATATGGCAACTCACATCTTGTATCTCCTGACGCCTAACTCAGGACTCGGAACTCGAAAGCTTTACCGATATCTCGAAGCTCGTATCTTGTATCACTTACCTTGTAACTCGTAACTCGTAACCCGTAACTCGTTGCCCATAACTCCGAACTCGAATCTTGATCTTGCATCTTGTAAATCAATGACGATAACCTCGAACTGGTATCCTAGATCTAGTAGTTCGTAACTCGTTACCGATAGGTGGAAACTCGCATCTTGTATCTCATGACGCGAAACTCAGAACTCGGAACTCGTAACGCGTAACCGACAACGCAGTGCGCGTATCTTGTAACTCGTAACTTGTTGCCCATAACTCGGAACTCGAATCTTGATCTCGGATCTTGTAAATCAATGACGATAACCTCGAACCCGTGTCTTAGAACTAGTAGTTCGTAACTCGTTACCGATAGGTGGAAGCTTGCATCTTGTATCTCATGACGCGGAACTCAGAACTCGGAACTCGTAACGCGTAACAGATAACTCGGAGCTCGTATCTTGTAACTCGTAACTCGTTACCCATAACTCGGAACACGTATCTTGTTTCTAGTAGCTCATAACTCATTACTCATTAGCTGGAACTCGTTTCTTGTCTCTCGTAGCTCGTAACTCGTTACGATAAGTGGAAACTCGCATCTTGTATTTCGTAACTCGTAACTAGTACCTCGTAGATCGTAAGTCGTAATTCGTAACTCGTAACTCGTATATCATAACTCGCAACCCAAAACTCGTAACTCGAAGCTCAAAACTCGTTACTCATTACTCGGAACTCGTATCTTCTATCTCGGATCTCTCAAATCATTGACGATAACCTGGATATCCTAGATCTTGAAGATCGTTACTCGTTAACAATAAGTGGATACTCGCATCTTTTATCTTGTGACGGGTAACTCAGAACTCGGAACTAGTAACGCGTTACCGATAACTCGGAGCTCGTATCTTGTAGCTTGTAACTCGTAACTCGTTACCCATAACTCGGAACTCGTATCTCATATATCGTAACTTGTAATCCATTACCGATAACCTGGAACTCGTATCTTGCATATCGTTGCTCGTAAATCGTTAGGATAATTGGGAACTTGCATCTTGTACCTCGTAACTCGTAACTAGTACCTCATAGATGGTAGGTCGTACTTCGTAACTCGTAACTCTTATATCGTAACTCGCAACTCGAAACTCGTAACTCGAATCTTGCAACTCGTAACTCGTAAATCGCAGCTTATAACTCGCTACTCATAACCCGGAACTCTTATCTTGTGTATAGTAGCTTGTTACCCATTACCAATAACAAGGAACTCGTACCTTGCCTCTCGTGGCTCGTAAATCGCTGCCGATAAGTAAGAACTCGCATCTTGTATCTCGTGACGCGTAACTCAGGACTCGGACTCGAAAGTGTTACCGATAACTCGGAGCTCGTATGTTGTATCAATTAACTTGTAACTCGTAACTCGTAACCCGTAACTCGTTTTCCATAACTCGGAACTCGAATCTTGTATCTAGTAGCTCGTAACTTATTACTGATTACCTGGAACTCGTATCTTGTATCTTGTAGCTCGTAACTCGTTACGATAAGTGGGAACTCGCATCTTGTATCTCGTAACTCGTTAATCGCAGCTTATAACTCGCTACTCACAACCCGGAGCTCGTAACTTGTGTATCGTAGCTTGTATCCCATTACCAATAACAATGAACTCGTATCTCGCCTCTCGTAGCTCGTAAATCGTTACCGATAAGTGGGAACTCGCAACTTGTGTCTCGTGAGGCGTAACTCAGAACTTGGAACTCGTAATGCGTTACCGATATCTCGGAGCTTGCATCTAGTATCTCTTACCTTGTAACTCGTAACTCGTAACTCTTAACTCGTTACCCATTACTCGGAACTCGTATCTTCTGTCTCGGGTCTCGCAAATCATTGCCGACAACCTGGAACTCGTAACCTAGATCTTGAAGATCGTAACTCGTTACCAATAAGTGGGAACTTGCATCTTGTATCTCGTGACGTGTAACCCAGAACTCGTAACTAGTAACGCGTTACCCATAACTCGGAACTCGTATCTTATATATAGTAACTTGAATCCATTACCGATAACCTGGAACTCGTATCTTGCATCTCGTAGCTCGTAAATCGTTACCGATAAATGGGAACTCGAAAGTGTTACCGATAACTCTGAGCTCGTATCTTGTATCACTTACACTGTAACTCGTAACCAGTAACTCGTTGCCCATAACTCGGAACTCGAATCTTGATCTCAGATCTTGTGAATCAATGACGATAATCTCGAACTCGTATCGTAGATCTAATAGTTCGTAACTCGCTACCGATAGGTGGAAACTTGCATCTGGTATCTCATGACACGAAACAGAGAACTCGGAACTCGTAACGCGTAACCGGTAACTCGGGGCTCGTATCTTGTAACTCATAACTCGTTACCCATAACTCGGATCTCGTATCTTGTATCTAGTAGCTCGTAAATCATTACTGATTACCTGGAACTCGTATCTTGTGTCTCGTAGCTCGTAACTCGTTACGATAATTGAAAACTTGCATCCTGTAGCTCGTAACTCGTAACTAGTATCTCGTAGATCTTAAGTCGTAATTCGTAAATCGTAACTCTTATATCATAACTCGCAACTCGAAACTCGTAACTCGAATCTTGTAACTCGTAACTCGTAAATCGCAGCTTATAACTCGCTACTCATAACCCATTACCAATAACATGGAACTCGTATCTTGCCTCTCGTAGCTCGTAAATCGTTACCGATAAGTGGGAACTCGCAACTTGTGTCTCGTGACGCGTTTCTCAGAACTTGGAACTCGTAACGCGTTACCGATAACTCGGAGCTTGTATCTTGTATCTCTAAACTTGGAACTCGTAACTCGTAACTCTTAACTCGTTACCCATTACTCGGAACTCGTATCTTTTATCTCGGATCTCGCAAATCATTGCCGATGACCTCGAACTCGCATCCTAGATCTAGTAGTTCGTAACTCGTTACCGATAGGTGGAAACTCGCATCTTGTATCTCACGACGGGAGACTCGGAACTCGGAACTCGTAACGCGTAACCGATAACTTGGAGCTCGTATCTTGTAACTCGTAACTCGTTACCCATAGCTCGGAACACGTATCTCGTGTCTAGTAGTTTGTAACTAATTACTGATTACCTGGAATCGTATCTTGTGTCTCGTAGCTCATAACTCGTTACCCATAGCTCGGAACACGTATCTCGTGTCTAGTAGTTTGTAACTAATTACTGATTACCTGGAATCGTATCTTGTGTCTCGTAGCTCATAACTCGTTACGATAAGTGGAAACTCGCATCTTGTATCTCGTAGCTTGTAACTAGTATCTCGTAGATCGTAGGTCGTAATTCGTTACTCGTAACTTGTAATACGTAATTCGCAACTCGAAACTCGTAACTCGTAACTCGTAACTCGTAACTCGTAACTCGTAACTCGTAACTCGTAACTCGTAACTCGTAACTCGTAACTCGTAACTCGTAACTCGTAACTCGTAACTCGTAACTCGTAACTCGTAACTCGTAACTCGTAACTCGTAACTCGTAACTCGTAACTCGTAACTCGTAACTCGTAACTCGTAACTCGTAACTCGTAACTCGTAACTCGTAACTCGTAACTCGTAACTCGTAACTCGTAACTCGTAACTCGTAACTCGTAACTCGTAACTCGTAACTCGTAACTCGTAACTCGTAACTCGTAACTCGTAACTCGTAACTCGTAACTCGTAACTCGTAACTCGTAACTCGTAACTCGTAACTCGTAACTCGTAACTCGTAACTCGTAACTCGTAACTCGTAACTCGTAACTCGTAACTCGTAACTCGTAACTCGTAACTCGTAACTCGTAACTCGTAACTCGTAACTCGTAACTCGTAACTCGTAACTCGTAACTCGTAACTCGTAACTCGTAACTCGTAACTCGTAACTCGTAACTCGTAACTCGTAACTCGTAACTCGTAACTCGTAACTCGTAACTCGTAACTCGTAACTCGTAACTCGTAACTCGTAACTCGTAACTCGTAACTCGTAACTCGTAACTCGTAACTCGTAACTCGTAACTCGTAACTCGTAACTCGTAACTCGTAACTCGTAACTCGTAACTCGTAACTCGTAACTCGTAACTCGTAACTCGTAACTCGTAACTCGTAACTCGTAACTCGTAACTCGTAACTCGTAACTCGTAACTCGTAACTCGTAACTCGTAACTCGTAACTCGTAACTCGTAACTCGTAACTCGTAACTCGTAACTCGTAACTCGTAACTCGTAACTCGTAACTCGTAACTCGTAACTCGTAACTCGTAACTCGTAACTCGTAACTCGTAACTCGTAACTCGTAACTCGTAACTCGTAACTCGTAACTCGTTACTCGTTACTCGTAACTCGTAATTCGTAACTCGTAACTCGTAACTCGTAACTCGTAACTCGTAACTCGTAACTCGTAACTCGTAACTCGTAACTCGTAACTCGTAACTCGTAACTCGTAACTCGTAACTCGTAACTCGTAACTCGTAACTCGTAACTCGTAACTCGTAACTCGTAACTCGTAACTCGTAACTCGTAACTCGTAACTCGTAACTCGTAACTCGTAACTCGTAACTCGTAACTCGTAACTCGTAACTCGTAACTCGTAACTCGTAACTCGTAACTCGTAACTCGTAACTTGTAACTCGTAACTCGTAACTCGTAACTCGTAACTCGTAACTCGTAACTCGTAACTCGTAACTCAATACAATACAATACAATATAATATTTATTCATGATAGTACATACATAGAAAGTATTTTCATACGTCACAATACAATAAAATATTTAAAACCACGAAAAAGTGTTGTTTAGAAATTAAAAGTATTAAGACACTAAAAGCATGTATGGATTCACAAGACACATTACATCAACAAATAAATGTTACAATTTACAATTGTTGGAAAGCAAAGACACTACATTTTGCCCTTAGTAAATAAGATTACATTTTATACATTTCAAGTATTAGTGTTAATTTATTTTTATTATATATACTCTGATACTTATAAATACATACATAAATAGAGAGTGTTTCTCAAAATGTTCTACATTATCATGTTACTGGTGAGGAACTCCTCCTCACTGAAAAATGCATTTGTTTTAAAAAATCTCTTAATTCTTGTTTCAAAAGCCTTCTGCTGTAGCTGTTTGATTTCAAATGGAAGAGCATTGTAGAATTTTATTCCATAGTGTTTTGTCCCATCCCTGGCTCGCGTAGTTCTACTATGATTAATTGACAGGTCGTCCTTTCCTCTGGTGTTGTAGGAGTGAAAATCGCGATTTCGTGTATACCTCTCCAGATGTCTCTTTACATGTACTAGACATGTAAATATATATAAGGATGGCAAAGTGAGTACACCCAATGATACAAAGGCCTGTCTACAACATTCCCCATATTTCAGGCCAGCAACTCTCACACCTCTCCTCTGCACTGCGAACACTCTTGTGGCATGTGCAGAGTGTCCCCAGCACAGAAGAGCATATGCCAGATGGCAATGGACATATGCATAGTATGCGCTCAATAAGACACCGACCGACACGCAATTTTTCAAGTTCCTAAGAGCATATATGCCCTTGTTGATCTTTTTTATAACACTTTCGCAGTGTACTTCCCATGTTAATTTGGAATCAAGGATGACTCCCAGAAACTCTACTGGCTGCACCTCGGTGCTATTAGGTCTGAGACAGAACGTGAGAGTCTGCGTCTTAGCATCATTTACGCTCAATTTGTTAGCCAGGAACCAATTGAGGAGACGTGACTGCATATCCACGACCAATCCGTCCAGTCCCACCAGGTCATCAGCCGAACCGACAGCAGTTGTATCATCAGCAAATAGTATGACGTCTGTAGATGGAGAAGACATGCAGAAACCTATGTCATTTATGAACAACAGGAACAGAACCGGACCCAAGACAGACCCCTGAGGCACTCCGTGACAGACCGGGAGCCTACCAGAGGTTTTCATGTTGTACGACACATACTGCTGCCTGTCAGTAAGATACGACTTTAATAAATTTAAGCTGCAATCAGCAAAGCCATAAGACTGGAGCTTCCTAACCAAAAGATCATGAGACACACAATCAAAGGCCTTTGTGAGGTCAAAAAACAGAGCCTGAGCATATCTTTTACCCTCAAAGCAGTCCTGAACAAATGCTATTAAGTGATTAATTGCGGCTGTGGTTGATTTGTTGGTGCGAAAACCGAACTGCCTGGGATTAAATAATCCATGTGTTTCCAAATAAGCACATATTTGCTTCTTCAGAACTGCCTCAAAGATTCTGCCAAATAATGGCAAAATAGATATGGGTCTATAATTGGAAGTCTCTTCAACATCTCCCTGCTTATGAATTGGTACTACCCGTGCGATCTTCAGCAAGTTTGGGAAAGTACCTGATGCAATACAAAAATTTATTACTTTGGTCAAGGGATAAAGAATTGTTTCTTTGATACTTTTTAAAATCTTAGTCGTTATTCCAAAATGATCCCTGCTGGTGCTGTTTTTAACTTCGTCAATGATTTCTCGCATCTCAATAAAAGTGATTGTTCTAAAATGGAATATTAAGTTGGGGTTAACTGATAAATTATCAAGATAGCTAAGGGGATCATTATTGGACTTGGGCAAAACTTTAATGATGTTTTGCGCAATCTGAGAAAAATATGTATTAAAACACTCAGCATCAATATTGTGAGCCACTGAGGTAGTGGTGACAGGGTTATTATTCTTTATGACCTCCCATATTGCTTTACCCTTGTTTCTAGCATTTGTAATATGTCGATCATTTGCAAGTTTTTTACTAGCTTCTATTTTTTTCTTATAATTATATCTTAGAGATTTAATTACATCATTAGGCACAAAATTAGGATTAGTAGCGCGCAAGGACGTTAGAAACTTCAAGAGTACTCTCTCTCGCCTAAGATCATCACTAAACCAGAGTATTTGCCTATGCCCATAGGAGCTACTCTGTTTAGCAACCCTAGTCTTTTCTGGAAATGACGAGTTGCAAACGTTTAAGATTAAATTAATAAATGAATCAAACTTCTCACTTGGTGAGAGCGTCTGCTCGTCAAGATAAGACCAGTTTATGTCTCTAACTTGGTTCACCAGTTGCAACAATCCCTTATCAGTAATTGGTCTATATACAATCCTAAGACCATCCCCAGTGTTTCTTGGTTCCAAACAAGGAAAACTTATGGATATAGCCCTATGATCTGATAAACCGGGGTCGATCACCTGTGCACTGTGGTTGTTGTTAATTAAATTAGTGAAAACATTGTCTAGGCAAGCACTATTTCTAGTGCTCTCCGAGACAAGTTGAATCATACCATATGATTCAAAAGTATCCACCAGAATCTGGGCCTCCAACGATCTTGTCTGAAAATGCACATTGAAATCTCCTGTCAGGACGATACCCTTGTTAATGTCCAGAGCATCCAAGAGTTTGGTCAGTCCCTGCACATAAGATGTAAAGTCTCCATCAGGAGAGCGATATACTGAGCAAATTTGGATGTTATTTATAATCAAGCCTGCTAGCTCAAAATCCAACTCTCTCGATAGATAGGAAGCATCAAATGGCAAATGAACCGTTTTTAAATCATTTTTAACAAAAATAGCTACACCGCCATGTTTCCGAACAGTTCTACAAAAGCCAGTTATAGGCACGAATCCATTAATGTTAACCAATGGTAGGTCTTCCTTGTTTAGCCAATGTTCATTGAAACAAAGAACATTATAGTTTTTATCAATTAAAAAAGCATCTATTAAATTTACTTTATTTTTAAGAGATTGTATGTTAAGATGCAGAACATTTAGAGAACCACTCACCTGTTTGCATCCAAGTTTCTGTGTTGATCACTTCTCCCTGGTTCTTGTAGTTTTTGTTGTTCTTTGGAGAGCGTCTGAGATTGATAAAATGGTTAAAAAGTATACCAGATGGCCATATGTCAGGATTCAGCAGCTCCTTAGCATGGTCCTGAGGAACACCAATTTTAAATGAACTTTTCCATTTGTCCTTTCTTGTAAGTAGCTTTTCACACTTGCAATCCTTTAGGCCAGTGCAGTCTTTGACATAGTTAGCAATTGATTCTGGTGTAGTGTCAGTGGTGAAACCAGACAAAAACAACCAAGCATAGTCTGACAGAAGGGTACTAGAGTGTGCAGCAGCCCGAAGACTGGTTATGTTCTGGTTCGTGCCTTGCTGGGGCGCTGGTCTAGTTACATCAAGATTTCTGGAGTTACGAACTGAGTCAGCGTGTTTTTTTCCCTGTTGCTGATGAGAAAATTTTGTGCCAGGCGATTTGAAAACTGGGTTTGTCGCCTTGTACATTTAGGTTAATTATGGTATTTAGTTTAGCTCGATCTACTGCTTTTTGAACATTCGGTTTTGTTACATAGGATGTAGAAGCTCCAGGTGCCCAAGGTGATGTGATTGCTGCGGTAAACCTCTTCAGCCCAGCGGTGTGTGCACCAGAAGTGTCTGGTTTATCAATTTTTACTTCAACTTGCTTCTTTTGGATCTTATTATTTGCTGAATTGGTATTTGGAGTCAAACGACATTCATTCAGAGAGCTTTTGATATCCAGTAACTGACCACTCAAACTTGTATTAAGTTCCTTAATTTTTCTCCAAGTTGTTATTGTAAGATGTTTTAAAACTTTCCAGAGATTCCAGGAACTTTTTTTCCAACCCTGTCTTCAAAGTCTGTAGTCTCGAGTCTATTGAAGCATTAAAAGTTTTAACTGAGTTAACAGCGATGGGATTGCAGTTTTCACAGGCAAATAACAAGATTCTTTTGGACAATCTTGTTACATGTGCCTCAGATGTTGTCAAGCCGGAGCAGCCGACACAATAAGCACCCTTGCAAAAATCACATATTATTTTGTACTTTTTATCTTCATCACTTATAGATTTTTCACACTTTGCTCTCGTAACTCGTAACTCGTAACTCGTAACTCGTAACTCGTAACTCGTAACTCGTAACTCGTAACTCGTAACTCGTAACTCGTAACTCGTAACTCGTAACTCGTAACTCGTAACTCGTAACTCGTAACTCGTAACTCGTAACTCGTAACTCGTAACTCGTAACTCGTAACTCGTAACTCGTAACTCGTAACTCGTAACTCGTAACTCGTAACTCGTAACTCGTAACTCGTAACTCGTAACTCGTAACTCGTAACTCGTAACTCGTAACTCGTAACTCGTAACTCGTAACTCGTAACTCGTAACTCGTAACTCGTAACTCGTAACTCATGACTCGTAACTCGTAACTCGTTACCCATTACTCGGAACTCGTATCTTTTATCTCGGATCTCGCAAATCATTGTCGATAACCTGGAACTCGTATCCTAGATCTTGAAGGTCGTAGCTCGTCACCAATAAGTGGGAACTCGCATCTTGTATCTAGTGACATGTAACTTAGAACTAGTAACGCGTTACCGATAACTCGGAGCTCGTATCTTGTAACTCGTAACTCGTAAATCGTTACCCATAACTCGGAACTCGTATCTTATATATAGCAACTTGAATCCATTACCGATAACCTGGAACTCGTATCTTGCATCTCGTAGCTCGTAAATCGTAACCGTTAAATGGGAACTCGCATCTTGTATCTCGTGACGCGTAACTCAGGACTCGGAACTCGAAAGTGTTACCGATAACTCGGAGCTCGTGTCTTGTATCACTTACCTTGTAACTCGTAACTCGAAACCCGTAATTCGTTGCCTATAACTCGGAACTCGAATCTTGATCTCGGATCTTGTAAATCAATGACGATGACCTCGAACTCGTATCCTAGATCCTGAAGATCGTAACTCGTTACCAATAAGTGGGAACTCGCATCTTGTATGTCGGGACGTGTAACTCAGAACTCGGAACTCGTAACGCGTTACCCACAACTCGGAACTCGTATCTTGTATCCAGTAGCTCGTAACTCATTACTGATTACATGGAACTCGTATCTTGTGTCTCGTAGCTCGTAACACGTTACGATAAGTAAGAACTCGCATCTTGTATCTCGTAACTCGTAACTAGTACCTCGTAGATCGTAAGACGTAGTTCTTAACTCGTATATCGTAACTCACAACTCGAAACTCGTAACTTGAAACTCGTTACTCGTAACTCGTAAATCGCAGCTTATAACTCGCTACTCATAACCTGGAACTCGTATCTTGTGTATGGTAGCTTGTAGCCCATTACCAATAATAAGGAATTCGTATATTGCCTCTCGTAGCTCGTGAATCGTTACCGATAAGTGGGAACTCGTAACTTGCATCTCGTGACGCGTAACTCAGAACTTGGAACTCGTAACGCGTTACCGATAACTTGGAGCTTGCATCTTGTATCTCTTACCTTGTAACTCGTAACTCGTAACACGTTACTTATGACTCGAAACTCGTATCTTCTATCTCGGATCTCGCAAATCATTGCCGGTAACCTGGAACTCGTATCCTAGATCTTGAAGATCGCAGCTCGTTACCAATAAGTGGGAACCCGCAACTTGTATCTCGTAACGTGTAACTCAGAACTCGGAACTAGTAACGCGTTACCGATAACTCGGAGCTCGTATCTTGTAACTCGTATACCGTAACTCGTTGCCCATAACTCGGAACTCGAATCTTGATCTCAGATCTTGTAAATCTATGACGATAACCTCGAACTCGTATCCTAAATCTGGTAGTTCGTAACTCGTTACCTATAGGTGGAAACTCTCATCTTGTATCTCATGACGGGAAAGTCAGAACTCGGAACTCGTAACGCGTAACCGATAACTCGGTGCGCGTATCTTATAATTCGTAACTCGTTACCCATAACTCGGAACCTGTATCTTGTATCTAGTAGCTCCTTACTCATTACTGATTACCTGGAACTCGTATCTTGTGTCTCGTAGCTTGTAACTCGTTACGATAAGTGGGAACTCGCAACTTGTCTCGTGACGCGTAACTCAGAACTTGGAACTCGTAACGCGTTACTGATAACTCGGAGCTTGTATCTTATATCTCTTACCTTGTAACTCGTAACGCGTTACCTATTACTCGGAACTCGTATCTTCTATCTCGGATCTCGCAAATCATCGCCGATGACCTGGAACTCGTATCCTAGATCTTGAAAATCGTAACTCGTTACCAATAAGTGGGAACTCGCATCCTGTATCTCGTGACGTGTAACTCAGAACTCGGAACTAGTAACGCGTTACCGATAACTCGGAGCTCGTATCTTGTAACTCGTAACTCGTAATTCGCTACCCATCACTCGGAACTCGTAACTTCTATCTCGGATCTCGCAAATCATTGCCGATAAGATGGAACTCGTATCCTAGATCCTGAAGATCGTAACTGGTTACCAATAAGTGGGAACTCGCATCTTGTATCTCGTGACGTGTAACTTAGAACTCCGAACCAGTAAAGCGTTACCGATAACTCGGAGCTCGTATCTTGTAACTCGTAACTCGTAACTCATTACCCATAACTCGGAACTCGTATCTTGTATGTGGAAGCTCGTAACTCATTACTGATTACCTCGAACTCATATCTTGTGTCTCGTAACTCGTTACGATAAGTGGGAACTCGCATCTTGTATCACGTAACTCATAACCCGGATTTCGTATCCTGTGTATCGTAGCTTGTAACCCATTACCAATAACAAGGAACTCGTATCTTACCTCTCGTAGCTCGTAAATCGTTACCGATAAGTGGGAACTCGCATCTTGTATCTCATGACGCGTAACTCAGAACTTCGAACTTTTAACGCGTTACCGATAACCCGGAGCTCGTATCTTGTAACTCGTAACTCGTAACTCGTAACTCTTTACCCATAATTCGGAACTCGTATCTTATATATCGTAGCTTGTAATCCATTACCGATAACCTGGAACCCGTATCTTGCATTTCGTAGCTCGTAAATCGTTACCGATAAATAGGAACTCGCATCTTGTATCTCGTGACGTTTAACTCAGGACTCGGAACTGGAAGGTGTTACCGACAACTCGGAGCTCGTATCTTGTATCACTTACATTGTAACTCGTAACTCGTAACTCGTTACCCATAACTCGGAACTCGTATCTTATATATCTTAACTTTTAATCCATTACCGATAACCTGGAACTCGTATCTTGCATCTCGTTGCACGTAAATCGTTACCGATAAGTGGGAAATCGCAACTTGTATCTCGTGACGCGTAACTCAGGACTCGGAACTCGAAGGTTGTACCGATATCTCGGAGCTCGTATCTTGTATCACTTACCTTGTATCTCGTAACCCGTAACTCGTTGCCCATAACTCCGAACTCGAATCTTGATCTCGTATCTTGTAAGTCAATGACGATAACCTCGAACTGGTATCCTAGATCTAGTAGTTCGTAACTCGTTACCGATAGGTGGAAGCTCGCATCTTGTATCTCATGGCGCGAAACTCAGAACTCGGAACTCGTAACGCGTAACCGATAACTCGGACCTCGTATCTTGTAGCTCGTAACTCGTGACCCATAACTCGGAACTCGTATCTTGTATCTAGTAGCTCGCAACTAATTGCTGATTACCTGGAACTCGTATCTTGTGTCTCGTAGCTCGTAACTAGTTACGATAAGTGGGAACTCGCATCTTGTATCTCGTAACTCGTAAGTAGTACCTCGTAGATCGTAAGCCGTAATTTATAACTCGTAAGTCGTATATCGTAACTCGTAACTCGAAACTCGTAACGCGAAACTCGTAACTCGTAACTCGTAACTCGTAACTCGTAACTCGTAACTCGTAACTCGTAACTCGTAACTCGTAACTCGTAACTCGTAACTCGTAACTCGTAACTCGTAACTCGTAACTCGTAACTCGTAACTCGTAACTCGTAACTCGAAACTCGTAACTCGTAACTCGAAACTCGTAACTGGTAACTCGTAAATTGCAGCTTATAACTCGCTACTCATAACCCGGGACTCGTATCTTTTGTATCGTAGCTTGTAACCCATTACCAATGACAAGGAGCTCGTATCTTGCCTCTCGTAGCTCGTAAATCGTTACCGATAAGTGGGAACTAGCATCTTGTATCTCGTGACGCGTAACTCAGAACTTGGAGCTCGTAGCGCTAACTCGGAGCTTGAATCTTGTATCTCTTACCTTGTAACTCGTTACTCGTAACTCGTTACCCATTACTCGGAACTCGTATCTTTTATCTCGGATCTCGCAAATCATTGCCGATAACCTGGAACTCGTATCCTAGATCTTGAAGATCGTAACTGGTTACCAATAAGTGGGAACTCGCATCTTGTATCTCGTGACGTGTAACTCAGAACTTGGAACTAGTAACGCGTTACCCATAACTCGGAGCTTGTATCTTGTAACTCGTAACTCGTTACCCATAACTCGGAACTAGTATCTTGTATCTAGAAGCTCGTAACTCATTACTGATTACCTGGAACTCGTATCTTGTGTCTCGTAACTCGTGACCCGTAACTCGTTGCCCGTAACTCGGAACTCGAATCTTGATCTCGGATCTTGCAAATCATTGCCGGTAACCTGGAACTCCTGTCCTAGATCTTGAAGATCGTAACTCGTCACCAATAAGTGGGAACTCGCATCTTGTATCTCATGACGTGTAACTCAGATTTCGGGACTAGTAAAGCGGTACCGATAACTCGGAACTCGTGTCCTGTAATTCGTAACTCGTAACTCGTTACTCATAACTCGGTACTCGTATCTTATATATCGTAACTTACAATCCATTACCGATAACCTGGAACTCGTATCTTGCATCTCCTTGCTCGTAAATCGTTTCCGATAAGTGGGAACTTGCATCTTGAATCTCGTGACGCGTAACTCACGACTCGGAACTCGAAAGTGTTGCCGTTAACTCGGAGCTCGTATCTTGTGTCACTTACCTTGTAGCTTGTAACCCGTAACTCGTTGCCCACAACTCGGAACTCGAATCTTGATCTCGGATCTACTAAATCAATGACGATAACCTCGAACTCGTATCCTAGATCTAGTAATTCGTAACTCGTTACCGATAGGTGGAAACTCTCATCTTGTATCTCAAGACACGAAACTCAGAACTCGGAACTCTAACGTCGTAACCGATAACTCGGAGCTTGTATCTTGTAACTCGTAACTCGTTACCCATAACTTGGAACTCGTATCTTGTATCTAGTAGCTCGTAACTCATTACTGATTACCTGGAACTCGTATCTTGTGTATCGTAGCTTGTAACCCATTACCAATAATAAGGAACTCGTATCTTGCCTCTTGTAGCTCGTAAATCGTTACCTTATAAGTGGGAAATCGTAACTTGTTTCTCGTGACGCGTAACTCAGAACTTAGAACTCGTAACGCGTTACCGATAACTCGGAGCCTGTATCTTGTATCCCTTACCTTGTAACTCATAACTCGTTACCCATTACTCGGAACTCGTATCTTTTATCTCGGATCTCGCAAATGATTGCCGATAACCTGGAACTCGTATCATGCATCTCGTTGCTAGTAAATCGTTACCGATAAATGTGAACTCGCATTTTATATCTCGTCATTTTTCGTCCGGCGTCCATACAGTGTACATCGGCCGAGAAAGGTTCTTATTCGACTTTGTCACCGCGCGCGTTTTTGTTTCCACATTGTTATTTTTGTGTTTTATTCCATTTGGTCTATTTACATCGTACTGTGAGTAGATAGCTATAAGTAATTGTATCCAGACGGTGCTCGTCTAGATGTCGAGCACCAACTCACCAGGGGCTGGTGGCCCTGCCCCCCCCCTATATCCAACAACGCTCACCACAAGCGAATATTCAAAATATTGAAATAGTTCACATGTCTGATGAGATTAGTAATCCATCCGCGTATAGAAATACGCTTACTGAGGCTACGGATAATAGATTGATAAGAATAAACCGTGAAAACAAATACCAACCAGATAGCAAAGGTCCATTTTTTATATTTGCGGAACATAAAAACCTAAGCGTTGGCCGTCTACATCCTATGAGACTGGGTGAGAACTTGTTGGAAATAGGCGAGGATGAAAAACATGTTGTCGAATGGAGTGTAGTAGGTCGAAATAGAATTAAGATACAAGTCGACTCCCCATTGGCAGCAAACAGACTGATAAACAATCCCGTTTTTGAAAACAGTGGCTTGATTGCTTACATACCTTTACATCTCACAGAAAAGAAAGCTATTGTCAAAGGCGTAGATACTACGTATTCAGAGGATGAACTATTAATGACAATTGTATCCGGCATTCCTGTACAATATGTTAAACGAATGTTTAAAACAGTGAAAAATGGAGAAGAATCATCGAATGTCCCTAGGCAGATGATAATTTTATCGTTCTTGCGTTTGAAAATACCTCAATATATTTACATTAACAAAATGAGGTTCTCAGTAGATAGTTACTATTCACCAGTCCTTATGTGCTTTAACTGTTTGAGATACGGTCATGCCTCGACTCAATGCAAAAGCAAAAAAAAGTGTAAGAATTGCGGCGTGGGATCAGACGATACTACAATATGCAATAACTGTAGGCCATTTTGTATCCATTGTAAATCTCAAAGCCACCCCAGAATCGATAGAAATTGTCCTGCTTTTCTAAAACAGAAACGTGTAAAAGAAGCAATGGCGCATCTCCATTTATCATTCAAGGAAGCTGAAAACATTATTGACCAGCCAAGTTATGCTAGCTTAACGTCAAAAAATAAATACGCTCCCTTACGTAATTCCGAGTTAGAATTTCCTACATTGCCAAACAGGCAGTCACAGAATCCAAAGTCGAATGCTACCACTAATTTATTTTATCCTCCACCTACGCGCACGAACAGTTTCAGCAAAAAAAGGAAAGTTCAAGAAACTGAACCCCAACATCAACCAATTAGAAGAGTATATCAATGGACTTTTGCTGGTAGGCCTATCATTGACCCTAGCAGCCCCTCAATGAATCAGACTTTCGAAGATATGAAAAATAAAATAATAAAGAGACCTTAACAGTAATCTTACACAAGTTTTCCAAACATTAATCCCGCAAACCTCCAGCAACGTGTCTCAAACCATTAATTTTGAACATCTCATTGAAACGTTCTTGTCTGATATTTTTAAAAACTACATTCAACTCAACTTAAGGTTATACAATGGAATGCCAGATCGGCATTCTCTAATCATAACCTATTTAAAAGTCTAGCTCATAATTGTAATTTTGATGTAGCTCTCACATCCGACACGTGGTATAGAAAGAATTATTCTATTTCTCTTAATCATTATAATAATATAGGCAAAGATAGAGCAGATGGCGAGGGTGGTGTGGCAATATTTCTTAGAAAGGGCATACCATATACCGAAATTGATATGAGCAGTGTCAGTAATCAAAACCTAGAAACTTGCGCAATCAATATATCAATAGGTTCCAGTATAATATCCATAGCATCAATATATAGACCACCAAATATCTCAGTGACGGCAAATGACTACATTCAGATTTTCAGTTAGATAACCTTTGCATCATAGGCGGCGACCTTAACGGACACCATCACGCTTGGGGATCAGCAGATAACAATACACCTGGAAAAATTTTAGTAGGAGCAGTCGAGCAGTCTCCCAATCTATTATTCAGGAACGAAGGGCAACCGACAAGGATATCAACACCTAACACAAATATTTCTGTGGTAGATTTTACAATTATATCAAGCAATTTGTTGCCTAAGTCAACTTGGATCGTTCTATACGATACATACGGATCTGATCATTATCCGACCATGTTCACCATTGGAGATTCCTGTGCACATCTTCGATCAAACACCACTTACAAATGGAAAACCACCAATGAACCCAACTGGAATCTGTATACGACGCTAGAAGAATCCCACATTCACTCTGTTGACTTGAGCATTGATGCTAACTCTCTTCTTTCGGCCCTCATTGATGCTATATCGAGAGCAGCTGATACCGCACTAAAAAAAATAATCCTGCATTGAGTAAGCACCCCTCACCACCGTGGTGGGATGCAGAATGTACTAATAAGGCTCAGGAGCGTAAAGAATCTTTACGAAAATTTAAAGCAAATATGAATATAGATAACTTCATAAAATATCAAAAAACTGTAGCTGAATCTAAAAAACTTTACAAGATCAAGGCTAAATCAAGCAGGTCATCCTTCTGCAATTCACTAAATGCCCAGACTAATCCATCTACGATCCTGGAGAAGGGTAAACGCCATGAGCAGAGGAATTAATCCCAACAACACCAACAACATGTCACAAAAAACAGCTGAGGAATTCATCAAGAAGTTTGCCCCCGATTCGGCACCCCTGATTATATCCAAGAAAGAAATGTACCAGGGCCATTTTCTGATGAATGAAATTACAATAAATGAGCTCGATTCTAATTTAAAGAAAAACGACTCAGCGCCTGGGCACGATGGAGTTGCTTACTCCATAATTGAACACCTCCCCGATAACGCCAAAGAATTACTCTGCCAAGCTTTTAACAAGGTCCTTATAGATGGGAAAGACTGTCACAATATCAAGAAGATTATTATCCTACCAATCAGTAAACGATCCGATCCCAGTTCATTCAGACCAATATCACTAATGTCTTGTATTCTGAAAACATTAGAGAGAATAGTCAAAAATCGGCTAGCATGGTGGTTAGAAAGCAAGAAGTTAATGCCCGCATGTCAGCTCGGTTTCAGGCGAGGAAAAGGAGTAACAGACTGTCTAGCACATTTAGTCAATGACATAGAAATCACCTTCTCAAGAAATGAATAACTTACGGCATTATATCTTGATATTAACGCTGCTTATGACAATGTTAGCCTTTCCATTTTATTTGAAAAAATGATTAATATCGGAATCCCCAGACGATTTGCTGCCAATATGATAACTATTCTTTATGATAGGGTTATTTATATCTCAACAAGCGAAGAACTAGTAGGACCACGGATAAGCAGCACAGGTCTTCCCCAAGGGTCGGTGCTCAGTCCTGTTCTCTTCAACATTTATACGTTGGACCTCAACTCAAGAAATATTTCAGTAAACATATTACAATATGCTGATGACTTGTGTCTTTATAGCTCCAGGAAAAAGCTAGCAGACTGTTTAAATGATATCAGAAACTACGGCCTTGAAGTGAATAACTACCTCATTGAAAATGGTCTCGAGGTCTCATTTAATAAATCAGCTATTGTGACATATACCCGACACCGTATTAATATGCCAGACCACATGAATATAGGCAATATCCCTGTTGTTTGTAAGACAGAGCATAAATATCTCGGCTTAGTCTTAGACCAGAAATTATCCTGGGAGACACAAATAAAAAATACGCTGAGCAAAGCTGAAAAAAGTTTGGATATTCTAAAGAGAACGACTAGAAAATTTTAGGGAGCTGATCCTTCAACTGCTTTGACCTTCTATAAGGCCTTCACAAGATCGATACTGGATTTTGGCTCGATATTTTACGGTTCTGCAACTAATTCTAGATTACTGAAGATCGACAGACTCCAATACGAAGCGCTTAGATTAATAACAGGGGCTTTAAAAGCTACTCCTACAATTGCTTTGCTAGCAGAAAGTGGTGAACCACCAATGCACATCAGAAGGCAGCTTCTAGCTCAAAAGGCTGTCCTCAAATGTATGAGTGCCGATGATACACTAATACTCAACAAACTTGCAACCTTAACTACATATAACCTAACGACTCTGGGCCCACAAAAACTCTCCCCCACTTGCCGAAGCATTTGAAAACTTGGCAGACTACAGCAGTCAACTGATGTCACATAAACAGCTCCCTTTCTTCCGGTCAGAATATTCCTTACTTCTAGAGAAGCCTCATATAATATATCCTGAATAAACAGAAAATGCATTTATCAACAACAGTATAATTGGAAACACTTTAGAAGAATACAGTCCTGCTTGCCAGATATATACCGATGCTTCCAAGGGTAATGACGGTATCGGTTGTGACATTTGGATCCCATCTCTGCGCTACAAAGAATTATATAAATGCCATAGATACATGTCAATCTTCAACGCTGAGGCCACTGCTATAGTAAAGACACTGGAATACATAAATAGAGAACAGATGACAAATGACCAGAAAATCATCATTATCACAGACTCACGGTCTGTACTACAATCGCTTAGTATCGCAAACACATATAAACATGATTTGGTTGCGCAGATAATCCAACTACTAGTCCTTCTCCGCCAAAAGTATGTGTTTATCACCTTCTTATGGGTAAAAGGGCATGTAGGCATTACTGGTAATGTCGTAGTGGATAAAATGGCCAAGGAGGCAATAAACTCTGGCAATCTAGTTGCAAGTCTACTCAAGCAGGACCTCCTACCCGTCATAAAAGCGAAATGCAATGAAAAATGGAATGCTTAGTACCGAGATTTCGTATCCACCAAACCATGCCACTATACTTGTATAAACCCTACCCTACCTGCCATGCCAATTTTTAAGAAAATAGCTGCTGCCCGTCCAACACATATTTTTTTATTGAGATGTTGTTTTGGTGTTGCAAACTGTAACGCCCCTCTGTATAAAATGAACTTAATTTCTGAACCATTCTGTGAATGCGACGGGATATCCTATGGAGACCTCGATCATATGTTTTTTTCTTGTCAAAGTAACACTATTGCCATCTCATTCTTGCGTACATTACTAGGTAGATTCAATGCCCTACCAGCAAACACCATTTCACTAGCATACTTATTGTCTACAAATTCAAAATTCTTGCAAGAATTTTTGTTATTTATCAAACAATCGAAAAAAAGACCGTGAAACACGTGATGATGTTAGACTTCAAAACAGGAAATAATTTTTTATCAATATAGATTAGCTATCATTCTTAACCACTTACCCCTACCTTTTCGTGGTCCTCTATATGTGTGTTTAATAGAAGTCGCCCTGACAGACCCCTGGGCGTTAAACGAGTGTCCCTGTCTGTTGTGTATTTATTGGTCAGTCGTTAGGTTAGGTTAGGCTTAAGGCTTAAAAAAAATAACTTTCACTAACGTTACGGTTTGGCTGAATGGGTCAATACCCAATGCCAAAGAAAAAATCTTGTATCTCGTGACGTTTAGCTCAGGGCCCGGAGCTCGAAAGCGTTACTCGGAGCTCGTACCTCGTACCTTGTATCACTTACCTTCTAACTCGTAACTCATAACCCGTAACTTATTGCCCATAACTCGGAACCCGAATCTTGATCTCGGATCTTGTAAATCAATGACGAGAACCTCGAACTCGTATCCTAGAGCTGCTAGTTCGTAACTCGTTACCGATAGGTGGAAGCTCGCATCTTGTGTCTCGTAGCTCGTAACTCGTTACGATAAGTGGGAACTCGCATCTTGTATCTCGTAACTCGTAACTAGTACCTCGAAACTCGTAACTCGAAATTTGTAACCCGTATATCGCAGCTTATAACTCGCTAGTCATAACCCGGAACTCGTATCTTATATATCGTAGCTTGTAACCCATTACCAATAACAAGGAACTCATATCTTGATTCTCGCAGCTCGTAAATCGTTACCGATAAGTGGGAACTTGCATCTTGTATCTCTTGACGTGTAACTCAGAACTCGGAACTAGTAACGCGTTACCGATAACTCGGAGCTCGTATTTTGTAACTTGTATTTCGTTACCCATAACTCGGAACTCGTATCTTGTATCTAGTAGCTCGTAACTCATTACTGATTACCTGAAACTCGTATCTTGTGTCTCATATCTCGTAACTCCTTACGATAGGTGGGAACTCGCATCTTGTAATTCGTAACTAGTACCTCGTAGATCGTAGGTCGTAATTCGTAACTCGTAACTCGTATATCGCAACTCGCAACTCGAAACTCGTAACTTGAAACTCGTAACTCGAAACTCGTAACTCGTAAATCGCAGCTTATAACTCGCTACTCATAATTCGGAACTCGTATCTTGTGTATCGTGGCTTGTAACCCATTACCAATAAAAAGGAACTCGTATATTGCCTCTCGTAGCTCGTAAATCGTTACCAATAAGTGGGAACCCGCATCTTATATCTCAACGTGTAACTCAGATCTCGGAACTAGTAACGTGTTACCGATAATTCGGAACTCGTATTTATATATCGTAACTTGTAATCCATTACCGATAACCTGGAACTCGTATCTTGCATCTCGTAGCTCTTAAATCGTTACCGATGAATGGGAACTCGCATCTTGTATCTCGTGACGCGTAACTCAGGACTCGAAACTCGAAAGTATTACCGATAACTCGTAGCTCACATCTTGCATCACTTACCTTGTAACTCGAAAGCCGTAACTCGTTGCCAATAATTCGGAACTCCAACTTTGATCTCGGATCTTGTAAATCAATGACGATAACCTCTAACTCGTATCCTATCCCTATTAGTTCGTAACTCGTTACCGATAGGTGGAAACTCGCATCTTGTATCTCATGACGCGAAACTCAGAACTCGGAACTCGTAACGCGTAACTGATAACTCGGAGCTCGTAACTTGTAACTCGTAACTCGTTACCCATAACTCGGAACTGTTATCGAGTATCTAGTAGCTCGAAACTAATTATGATTAGCTGGAACTCGTATCTTGTGTCGCGTAGCTCGTAACTCGTTACGATAAGTGGGAACTCGTGTCTTGTATCTCGTAACTCGTAACTAGTACCTCGTAGATCGTGAGTCGTAATTCTTAACTCGTAGCTCGTATATCGTTACTCGCAACTCAAAACTCGTAACTGGAAACTCGTAACTCGTAAATCGCGGCTTATAACTCGCTACTCATAACCCGCAACTCGTATCTTGTGTATTTTAGCTTGTAACCCATTACCAATAACAAGGAAGTCGTATCTCGCCTCACGTAGCTCGTAAATCGTTACCGATAAGTGGAAACTCGCAACTTGTATTTCGTGACGCGTAACTCAGAACTTGGAACTCGTAACGCGGTACCGACAACTCGGCGATTGTATCTTGTAACACGTAACTCGTTACCCATAACTCGGAACTCGTATCTTATATATCGTAACTTGTAATCCATTACCGATAACCTGGAACTCGTATCTTGCACCTCGTAGCTCGTAAATCGTTACCTGTAAATGGCAACGCGCATCTTGTATCTCCTGACGCCTAACTCAGGACTCGGAACTCGAAAGTGTTGCCGATAACTCGGAGTTCGTATCTTGTATCACTTACCTTGAAACTCGTAACCCATAACTCGTTGCCCATAACTCGGAACTTGAATCTTGATCTCGGATCTTGTAAATCAATGACGATAACCTCGAACTCGTATCCTAGATCTAGTAGTTCGTAACTCGATACCAATAGGTGGAAACTCGCATCTTGTATCTCATGACGCGAAACTCAGGACTCGGAACTCGTAACGCGTAACCGATAACTCGGAGCTCGTATCTTCTAACTCGTAACCCGTTACCCATAACTTGGAACTCGTATCTTGTATCCAGTAGCTCGTATCTCATTACTCTACATACCTCGTAGATCGTAAGTCGTAATTCGTAACTGGTAACTGGTATATCGTAACTCGCAGCTGGAAACTCGCACCTCGAAACTCGAAACTCGCATCTCGAAACTCGTAACTCGTAACTCGAAACTCGTAACTCGTATCTCGGAACTCGTAAATCGCAGCTTATAGCTCGTTACCCATAACTCGGTACTCGTATCTTATATATCGTAACTTGTAATCCATTACCGATAACCTGGAACTCGCATCTTGCATCTCGTAGCTCGTAAATCGGTACCGATAAATGGGAACTTGCATCTTGTAACTCGTAACCCGTAACTCGTTTCACATAATTCGAAACTCGAATCTTGATCTCGGAACTTGTAAATCAGTGACGATAACATCGAACTGGTATCCTAGATCTAGTAGTTCGTAACTCGTTACGGATAGGTGGAAACTCGCATCTTGTATCTTATGACGCGAAACTCAGAACTCGGAACTCGTAACGCGTAACCGATAACTCGGAGCTCGTATGTTGTAACTCGTAACTCGTTACCCATAACTCTGAACTCGCATCTTGTATCTAGTAGCTCGTAACTCGATACTCGTAAATCGTAAATCGCAGCTTATAACTCGCTACTTATAACCCGGAACTCGTATTTTGTGTATCGTAGCCCTTAACGCATTTCCAATAACGAGGGACTCGTATCTTGCCTCTCGTAGCTCGAAAATCGTTATCGATAAGTGGGAAATCGCAACTTGTATCTCGTGACGCGTAACTCAGAACTTGGAACTCGTAACGCGTTGCCCATAACTCGGAACTCGAATCTTGATCTCGGATCTTGTAAATCAATGACGATAACCTCGAACTCGTATCCTAGATCTAGTAGGTCGTAACTCGTTACAGATAGATGGAAACTCGCATCTTGTATCTCATGACGTGAAACTCAGAACTCGGAGCCCGTAACGCATAACCGATAACTCGGAGCTCGTATCTTGTAACTCGTAACTCGTTACCCATAACTTGGTACACTGATCTTGTATGTAGTAGCTCGTAACTCATTACTAATTACCAGGAATTCGTATCTTGTGTCTCGCAGCTCGTAACTCGTTACGATAAGTGGGAACTCACATCTTGTATCTCGTAACTCGTAACTAGTACCTCGTAGATCGTAAGTCGTTATTCGTAATTCGTAACTCGTAACTCGTATATCGTAACTCGCAACTCGTAACTCGTACCTCGTAACTCGTAAACCGTTACTCGTAGATTGCAGCTTATATATCGCTACTCATAACCCGGAACTCGTATCTTGTGTATAGTGTTTTGTTACCCACTACCAATAACATGGAACTCGTATCTTGCCTCTCCTAGCTCGTGAATCGTTACCAATAAGTGGGAACTCGTAACTTGTATCTCGTGACGCGTAACTCAGAACTTGGAACTCATAACGCGTTATCGATATCTCGGAGCTTGTATCATGTATCTATTACCTTGTAACCTGTAACTCGTAACTCGTAACTCGTTACCCATTACTCGGAACTCGTACCTTCTATCTCGCATCTGTCAAATCATTGCCGATAACCTGGAACTCGTATCCTAGATCTTGAAGATCGTAACTCGTTACCACTAAGTGGGAACTCGCATCTTGTATCTCGTAACTCGTAACTAGTACCTCGTAGATCGTAAGTCGTAATTCGCAACTCGTAACTCGTAACTTGTATATCGTAACTCGCAACTCGAAACTCGTAACTCGAAACTTGTATCTCGCAACTCGTAAATCGCAGCTTATAACTCACTACTCATAACCCGGAACTCGTATCTTGTGTATCGTAGCTTGTATCCCATTACCAATAACAAGGAGCTCGTATCTCGCCTCTCGTATCTCGTAAATCGTTACCGATATGTGGGAACTCGCAACTTGTATCTCGTGACGCGGAACTCAGAATTCGGAACTCGTATCAGGTAACCGATAACTTGGAGCTCGTATCTTGTGACTCGTAACTCGTTACCCATAACTCGGAACTCGTATCTTGGATCTAGTAGCTCGTAACTCATTACTGATTACCTGGAACTCGTATCTTGTGTATCGTAGCTCGTAACTTTTTACGATAAGTGGGTACTCGCATCTTTTATCTCGTAACTCATAACTAGTACCTCGTAGATCGTAAGTCGTAGATCGTAACTCGTAACTCGTATATCGTAACTCGCAACTCGAAACTCGTAACTCGTAAATTGCCGCTTATAACTCGCTACTAATATTCCGGAACTCGCATCTTGTGTATCGTAGCTTGTAACCCATTATCAATAACAAGGAACTCGTATCTTGCCTCTCGTAGCTCGTAAATCGTTACCGATAAGTGGGAACTCGCAACTTGTATCTCGTGACGCGTAACTCAGAACTTGGAACTCGTAACGCGTTACCGAAAACTCGGAGCTTGTATCTTGTATATCTTATCTTGTAACTCGTAACTCGTTACCTATGACTCGAAACTCGTATCTTCTATCTCGGATCTCGCAAATCATTGCCGGTTACCTGAAACTCGTATCCTAGATCTTGAAGATCGTAGCTCGTTACCAATAAGTGGGAACTCGCATCTGGTATCTCGTGACGTGAAACTCAGAACTCGGAACTAGTAACGCGTTATTGATAACTCGGAGCTTGTATCTTGTAACTCGTAACTCGTAACTCGTTACTCATAACTCAGAACTTTTATCTTATATATCGTAACCTGCAATCCATTACCGATAATCTGGAACTCGTATCTTGCATCTCGTAGCTCTTAAATCGTTACCGATGAATGGGAACTCGCATCTTGTATCTCGTGACGCGTAACTCAGGACTCGAAACTCGAAAGTATTACCGATAACTCGTAGCTCACATCTTGCATCACTTACCTTGTAACTCGAAAGCCGTAACTCGTTGCCAATAATTCGGAACTCCAACTTTGATCTCGGATCTTGTAAATCAATGACGATAACCTCTAACTCGTATCCTATCCCTATTAGTTCGTAACTCGTTACCGATAGGTGGAAACTCGCATCTTGTATCTCATGACGCGAAACTCAGAACTCGGAACTCGTAACGCGTAACTGATAACTCGGAGCTCGTAACTTGTAACTCGTAACTCGTTATTCATAACTCGGAACTGTTATCGAGTATCTAGTAAGCTCGAAACTAATTATGATTAGCTGGAACTCGTATCTTGTGTCGCGTAGCTCGTAACGCGTTACGATAAGTGGGAACTCGTGTCTTGTATCTCGTAACTCGTAACTAGTACCTCGTAGATCGTGAGTCGTAATTCTTAACTCGTAGCTCGTATATCGTTACTCGCAACTCGAAACTCGTAGCTGGAAACTCGTAACTCGTAAATCGCGGCTTATAACTCGCTACTCATAACCCGCAACTCGTATCTTGTGTATTGTAGCTTGTAACCCATTACCAATAACAAGGAAGTCGTATCTCGCCTCACGTAGCTCGTAAATCGTTACCGATAAGTGGAAACTCGCAACTTGTATTTCGTGACGCGTAACTCAGAACTTGGAACTCGTAACGCGGTACCGACAACTCGGAGATTGTATCTTGTAACACGTAAATCGTTACCCATAACTCGGAACTCGTATCTTATATATCGTAACTTGTAATCCATTACCGATAACCTGGAACTCGTATCTTGCACCTCGTAGCTCGTAAATCGTTACCTGTAAATGGCAACTCGCATCTTGTATCTCCTGACGCCTAACTCAGGACTCGGAACTCGAAAGTGTTGCCGATAACTCGGAGTTCGTATCTTGTATCACTTACCTTGAAACTCGTAACCCGTAACTCGTTGCCCATAACTCGGAACTCGAATCTTGATCTCGGATCTTGTAAATCAATGACGATAACCTCGAACTCGTATCCTAGATCTAGTAGTTCGTAACTCGTTACCAATAGGTGGAAACTCGCATCTTGTATTTCATGACGCGAAACTCAGGACTCGGAACTCGTAACGCGTAACCGATAACTCGGAGCTCGTATCTTCTAACTCGTAACCCGTTACCCATAACTTGGAACTCGTATCTTGTATCCAGTAGCTCGTATCTCATTACTCTACATACCTCGTAGATCGTAAGTCGTAATTCGTAACTGGTAACTGGTATATCGTAACTCGCAGCTCGAAACTCGCACCTCGAAGCTCGAAACTCGCATCTCGAAACTCGTAACTCGTAACTCGAAACTCGTAACTCGTATCTCGGAACTCGTAAATCGCAGCTTATAGCTCGTTACCCATAACTCGGTACTCGTATCTTATATATCGTAACTTGTAATCCATTACCGATAACCTGGAACTCGCATCTTGCATCTCGTAGCTCGTAAATCGGTACCGATAAATGGGAACTTGCATCTTGTAACTCGTAACCCGTAACTCGTTTCACATAATTCGAAACTCGAATCTTGATCTCGGAACTTGTAAATCAGTGACGATAACATCGAACTGGTATCCTAGATCTAGTAGTTCGTAACTCGTTACGGATAGGTGGAAACTCGCATCTTGTATCTTATGACGCGAAACTCAGAACTCGGAACTCGTAACGCGTAACCGATAACTCGGAGCTCGTATGTTGTAACTCGTAACTCGTTACCCATAACTCTGAACTCGCATCTTGTATCTAGTAGCTCGTAACTCGATACTCGTAAATCGTAAATCGCAGCTTATAACTCGCTACTTATAACCCGGAACTCGTATTTTGTGTATCGTAGCCCTTAACGCATTTCCAATAACGAGGGACTCGTATCTTGCCTCTCGTAGCTCGAAAATCGTTATCGATAAGTGGGAAATCGCAACTTGTATCTCGTGACGCGTAACTCAGAACTTGGAACTCGTAACGCGTTGCCCATAACTCGGAACTCGAATCTTGATCTCGGATCTTGTAAATCAATGACGATAACCTCGAACTCGTATCCTAGATCTAGTAGGTCGTAACTCGTTACGATAAGTGGGAACTCACATCTTGTATCTCGTAACTCGTAACTAGTACCTCGTAGATCGTAAGTCGTAATTCGTAATTCGTAACTCGTAACTCGTATATCGTAACTCGCAACTCGTAACTCGTACCTCGTAACTCGTAAACCGTTACTCGTAGATTGCAGCTTATATATCGCTACTCATAACCCGGAACTCGTATCTTGTGTATAGTGTTTTGTTACCCACTACCAATAACATGGAACTCGTATCTTGCCTCTCCTAGCTCGTGAATCGTTACCAATAAGTGGGAACTCGTAACTTGTATCTCGTGACGCGTAACTCAGAACTTGGAACTCATAACGCGTTATCGATATCTCGGAGCTTGTATCATGTATCTATTACCTTGTAACCTGTAACTCGTAACTCGTAACTCGTTACCCATTACTCGGAACTCGTACCTTCTATCTCGCATCTGTCAAATCATTGCCGATAACCTGGAACTCGTATCCTAGATCTTGAAGATCGTAACTCGTTACCACTAAGTGGGAACTCGCATCTTGTATCTCGTAACTCGTAACTAGTACCTCGTAGATCGTAAGTCGTAATTCGCAACTCGTAACTCGTAACTTGTATATCGTAACTCGCAACTCGAAACTCGTAACTCGAAACTTGTATCTCGCAACTCGTAAATCGCAGCTTATAACTCACTACTCATAACCCGGAACTCGTATCTTGTGTATCGTAGCTTGTATCCCATTACCAATAACAAGGAGCTCGTATCTCGCCTCTCGTATCTCGTAAATCGTTACCGATATGTGGGAACTCGCAACTTGTATCTCGTGACGCGTAACTCAGAACTTGGAACTCGTAATGCGTTACCGATAACTTGAAGCTTGTATCTTGTACCTCTTACCTTGTAACTCGTAACTCGCAGCTCGTTACCCATTACTCGGAACTCGTATCTTCTATCTTGTATCTCTTACCTTGTAACTCGTAACTCGCAACTCGTTACCCATTACTCGGAACTCGTATCTTCTATCTCGGATCTCGCAAATCATTGCCGATAACCTTGAAGTCGTATCCTAGATCTTGAAGATCGTAGCTCGTTACCAATAAGTGGGAACTTGCATCTAGTATCTCGTGACGTGTAACTCAGAACTCGGAACTAGTAACGCGTTATCGATAACTCGGAGCTCGTATCTTATATATCGTAACTTGTAATCCATTACCGATAACCTGGTACTCGTATCTTGCATCTCGTAGCTCGTAACTAGTACCTCGTAGATCGTAAGTCGTAACTTGTAACTCGTAACTCGTAACTCGTAACTCGTAACTCGTAACTCGTAACTCGTAACTCGTAACTCGTAACTCGTAACACGTAACTCGTAACTCGTAACTCGTAACTCGTAACTCGTAACTCGTAACTCGTAACTCGTAACTCGTAACTCGTAACTCGTAACTCGTAACTCGTAACTCGTAACTCGTAACTCGTATCTCGTAACTCGTAACTCGTAACTCGTTACTCGTAACTCGTAACTCGTAACTCGTAACTCGTAACTCGTAACTCGTAACTCGTAACTCGTAACTCGTAACTCGTAACTCGTAACTCGTAACTCGTAACTCGTAACTCGTAACTCGTAACTCGTAACTCGTAACTCGTAACTCGTAACTCGTAACTCGTAACTCGTAACTCGTAACTCGTAACTCGTAACTCGTAACTCGTAACTCGTAACTCGTAACTCGTAACTCGTAACTCGTAACTCGTAACTCGTAACTCGTAACTCGTAACTCGTAACTCGTAACTCGTAACTCGTAACTCGTAACTCGTAACTCGTAACTCGTAACTCGTAACTCGTAACTCGTAACTCGTAACTCGTAACTCGTAACTCGTAACTCGTAACTCGTAACTCGTAACTCGTAACTCGTAACTCGTAACTCGTAACTCGTAACTCGTAACTCGTAACTCGTAACTCGTAACTCGTAACTCGTAACTCGTAACTCGTAACTCGTAACTCGTAACTCGTAACTCGTAACTCGTAACTCGTAACTCGTAACTCGTAACTCGTAACTCGTAACTCGTAACTCGTAACTCGTAACTCGTAACTCGTAACTCGTAACTCGTAACTCGTAACTCGTAACTCGTAACTCGTAACTCGTAACTCGTAACTCGTAACTCGTAACTCGTAACTCGTAACTCGTAACTCGTAACTCGTAACTCGTAACTCGTAACTCGTAACTCGTAACTCGTAACTCGTAACTCGTAACTCGTAACTCGTAACTCGTAACTCGTAACTCGTAACTCGTAACTCGTAACTCGTAACTCGTAACTCGTAACTCGTAACTCGTAACTCGCAACTCGTAACTCGTATCTTATATATCGTAACTTGCAATCCATTACCGATAACCTGGAACTCGTATCTTGCATCTCGTAGCTCGTAAATCGTTAACGATAAATGGGAACTCGCATCTTGTATCTCGTGACGCGTAACTCAGAACATGGAACTCGTAATGCGTTATCAATAACTCGAAGCTTGTATCTTGTATCTCTTACCTTGTAACTCGTAACTCGTTACCCATTAATCGGAACTCGTTTCTTCTATCTCGGATCTCGCGAATCACTGCCGATAGCCTGGAACTCGGTTCCTAGATCATGAAGATCGTAACTCGTTACTAAGGAGTGGGATCCCGCAGCTTGTATCTCGTAACGTGTAACTCAGAACTCGGAACTAGTAACGCGGTACCGATAACTCGGAGCTCGTATCTTGTAACTCGTAACCCGTAACTCGTTGCTCATAACTCGGAACACGAATCTTGATCTCGGATCTTGCAAATCAATGACGATAACCTCGAACTCGTATCCTAGATCTAGTAGTTCGTAACTCGTTACTTATAGGTGGAAACTCGCATCTTGTACCTCATGACGCAGAACTCGTAACAGGTAACCGATAACTCGGAGCTCTTATCTTGTGACTTGTAACTCGTTACCCATAACTCGGAACTCGTATCTTGTATCTAGTAGCTCGTAACTCAATACTGATTACCTGGAACTCCTATCTTGTGTCTCGTAGCTCGTAACTCGTTACGATAAGTGGGTACTCGCATCTTGTATATCGTAACTCGTAACTAGTACCTCGTAGATCGTAATTCGTAACTCGTATATATATATCGTATCGTTATAGCACACGTGAGGCTCCATATGCAGCTGGAAGTTTCATCATCATATCTATCGTATCGTATAACTCGGAGCTTGTATCTTGTATATCTTATCCTGTAACTCGTAACGTGTAACTCGTAACTCATAACCTATGACTCGAAACTCGTATCTTCTATCTCGGATCTCGCAAATCATTGCCCGTAACCTGGAACTCGTATCCTAGAACTTGAAGATCGCAGCTCGTTACCAATAAGTGGGAACTCGCATCTTGTATCTCGTGACGTTTAACTCAGGACTCGGAACTCGAAGGTGTTACCGACAACTCGGAGCTCGTATCTTGCATCACTAACCTTGTAAGTCGTAACTCGTAACCCGTAACTCGTTACCCATAACTACGAACTCGGATCTAGATCTCGTATCTTGTAAATCAATGACGATAACTTCGAACTGGTATCCTAGATCTAGTAGTTCGTAACTCGTTACCGATAGGTGGAAACTCGCATCTTGTATCTCATGACGCGAAACTCAGAACTCGTAACTCGTAACGCGTAACCGACAACTCGGTGCGCGTATCTTGTAACTCGTAACTAGTTACCCATAACTCGGAACTCCTATCTTGTATCTAGTAGCTCGTAACTCATTGTTGATTACCTGGAACTCGCATCTTGTGTCTCGCAGCTCGTAACTCGTTACGATAAGTGGGAACTCGCATCTTGTATGTCGTAACTCATAACCCGGCACCCGCATCTTGTGTATCGTAGCTTGTAACCCATTACCAAGAACTAGGAACTCGTATCTTGCCTCTCGTAGTTCGTAAATCGTTACTGATAAGTGGGAAATCGCTACTTGTATCTCGTGACGCATAACTCAGAACTTGGAACTCGTAACGCGTTACCGATAACTCGGAGCCTGTATCTTGTATCTCTTACCCTGTAACTCGTAACTCTTAACTCGTAAATCGCAGCTTATAACTCGCTACTCATATCCCGGAACTCGCATCTTATGTATCGTAGCTTGTAACTCATTATCAATAACAAGGAACTCGTATCTTGCCTCTCGTAGCTCGTAAATCGTTACCGATCAGTGGGAACTCGCAGCTTGTATCTCGTGACGCGTAACTCAGAACTTGGAACTCGTAACGCGTTACCGATAACTCGGAGCCTGTATCTTGTATCTCTTATCTTGTAACTCGTAACTTGTAACTCGTTACTCGTTACCTATGACCCGAAACTCGTATCTTCTATCTCGGATCTCGCAAATCATTGCCGGTAACCTAAAACTCGTATCCTAGATCGTGAAGATCGTAGCTCGTTACCAACAAGTGGGAACTCGCATCTTGTATCTCGCGACGTGTAACCCAGGACTCGGAACTCGAAAGTGTTACCGATAACTCGGAGCTCGTATCTTGTATCACTTATCTTGTAACTCGTTAGTCGTAGCCCGTAACTCGTTGCTCATAACTCGGAACTCGAATCTTGATACCGGATCTTGCAAATCAATGACGATAACCTCAAACTCGTATCCTAGATCTAGTAGTTCTTAACTCGTTACCGATAGGTGGAAACTCGCATCTTGTATCTTATGACGCGGAACTCAGAACTCGGAACTCGTATCAGGTAACCGATAACTCGGAGCTCGTATCTTGTAACTCGTAACTCGTTACCCATAAGTCGGAACTCATATCTTGTATCTATTAGCTCGTAACTCACTACTGATTACCTGGAACTCGTATCTTGTGTCTCGTAACTCGTAACTCGTTACGATAAGTGGGAACTCGCATCTTGTATCTGGTAACTCGCAATAGTACCTCGTAGATAGTAAGTCGTAACTCGTAACTCTAAACTCGTTACCCGTAACTCGTAAATCGCAGCTTATAACTCGCTACTCATATTCCGGAACTCGCATCTTATGTATCGTAGCTTGTAACCCATTATCAATAACAAGGAACTCGTATCTTACCTCTCGTAGCTCGTAAATCGTTACCGATAAGTGGGAACTCGCATCTTGTATCTCGTGACGTGTAACTCAGAACTCGGAACTAGTAACGCGTTACCGATGACTCGAAGCTCGTATCTTGTATCACTTACCTTGTAAGTCGTAACTCGTAGCTCGTAACTCGTTTACATAACTTTTAACTCGTATCTTATATATCGTAACTTGTAATCCATTAACGATAACCTGGAACTCGTATCTTGCATCTCGTTGCTCGTAAATCATTACAGAATAAATGAGAGCTCGCATCTTGTATCTCGTGACGCTTAACTCAGGACTCGGAACTCGAAAGTTTTACCGATATCTCGGAGCTCGTATCTTACATCACTTACCTTGTAACTCGTAACTCGTAACCCGTAACTCGTTACCCATAACTACGAACTCGTATCTAGATCTCGTATCTTGTAAATCAATGACGATAACTCCGAACTAGTATACTAGATCTAGTAGTTCGTAACTCGTTACCGATAGGTGGAAACTCGCATCTAGTATCTCAAGACGCGAAACTCAGAACTCGGAACTCGTAACGCGTAACCGACAACTCGGTGCGCGTATCTTGTGACTCGTAACTCGTTACCCATAACTCGGAACTCCTATCTTGTATCTAGTAGCTCGTAACTCATTGTTGATTACCTGGAACTCGCATCTTGTGTCTCGCAGCTCGTAACTCGTTACGATAGGTGGGAACTCGCATCTTGTATGTCGTAACTCATAACCCGGAACCCGTATCTTGTGTATCGTAGCTTGTAACCCATTACCAAGAACAAGGAACTGGTATCTTGCCTCTCGTAGTTCGTAAATCGTTACCGATAAGTGGGAAATTGCTACTTGTATCTCGTGACGCATAACTCAGAACTTGGAACTCGTAACGCGTTAACGATAACTCGGAGCCTGTATCTTGTATCTCTTACCCTGTAACTCGTAAGTCTTAACTCGTAAATCGCCGCTTATAACTCGCTACTCATATCCCGGAACTCGCATCTTATGTATCGTAGCTTGTAACCCATTATCAATAACAAGGAACTCGTTATCAATAACTCGAAGCTTGTATCTTGTATCTCTTACCTTGTAACTCGTAACTCGTAACTCGTAACTCGTAACTCGTTACCCGTTACTCGGAACTCGTTTCTTCTATCTCGGATCTCGCGAATCACTGCCGATAACCTGGAACTCGGTTCCTAGATCATGAAGATCGTAACTCGTTACTAAGAAGTGGGAACCCGCATCTTGTATCTCGTAACGTGTAACTCAGAACTCGGAACTAGTAACGCGTTACCGATAACTCGGAGCTCGTATCTTGTAACTCGTAACTCGTAACTCGTTACCCATAACTCGGAACTCGTATCTTATATATTGTAACTTGTAATCAACAACCAATAACCTGGAACTCGTATCTTGCATCTCGTAGCTCGTAAATCGTTTCCGATAAATGGGAATTCGCATCTTGTATCTCGTGGCGTTTAACTCAGCACTCGGAAGTCGAAGGTGTTACCGACAACTCGGAGCTTGTATCTTGTATCACTTACTTTGTAACTCGTAACTCGTAACACGTAACTCGTTGCCCATAACTCGGAACTCGAATCTTGATCTCGGATCTTGTAAATCAGTGACGATAACCTCGAACTCGTATCCTAGATCTAGTAGTTCGTAACTCGTTACCGATAGGTGGAAACTTGCATCTTGTATCTTATGACGCGGAACTCAGAACTCGGAACTCGTATCAGGTAACCGATAACTCGGAGCTCGTATCTTGTAACTCGTAACTTGTTACCCATAACTCGGAACTCATATCTTGTATCTAGTAGCTCGTAACTCATTACTGATTACCTGGAACTCGTATCTTGTATCTCGTAGCTCATAACTCGTTACGATAAGTGGGAACTCGCGTGTTGTATCTCGTAACTCGCAATAGTACCTCGTAGATAGTAAGTAGTAACTCGTAACTCGTAACCAGTAACTCGTAAATCGCAGCTTATAACTCGCTACTCATATTCCGGAACTCGCATCTTATGTATCGTAGCTTGTAACCCATTATCAATAACAAGGAACTCGTATCTTACATCTCGTAGCTCGTAAATTTTTACCGATAAGTGGGAACTTGTATCTCGTGACGCGTAACTCAGAACTTGGAACTCGTAACGCGTTACCGAAAACTCGGAGCTTGTATCTTGTATCTCTTATCTTGTAAATCATAACTTGTAACTCGTAACTCGTTACCTATGACTCGAAACTCGTATCTTTTATCTCGGATCTCGCAAATCATTGCCGATAACGTGAAACTATTATCCTAGATCTTGAACATCGTAACTGGTTACCAATAAGTGGGCACTCGCATCTTGTATCTCGTGACGTGTAACTCAGAACTCGGAACTAGTAACGCGTTACCGATGACTCGAAGCTCGTATCTTGTATCACTTACCTTGTAAGTCGTAACTCGTAGCTCGTAACTCGTTACCCATAACTCTTAACTCGTATCTTATATATCGTAACTTGTAATCCATTAACGATAACCTGGAACTCGTATATTGCATCTCGTTGCTCGTAAATCATTACAGAATAAATGAGAACTCGCATCTTGTATCTCGTGACGCGTAACTCAGGACTCGGAACTCGAAAGTTTTACCGATATCGCGGAGCTCGTATCTTGCATCACTTACCTTGTAACTCGCAACTCGTAGCCCGTAACTCGTTACCCTTAACTCGGAACTCGTATCTTGCATCTAGTAGCTCGTAACTCATTACTGATTACCTGGAACTCGTATCTTGTGTCTCGTAGCTCGTAACTCGTTACGATAAGTGGGTACTCGCATCTTGTATCTCGTAACTCGTAACTAGTACCTCGTAGATCATAAGTCGTGATTCGTAACTCGTAAATCGTATATCGTAACTCGCAACTCGAAACTCGTAACTCGTAACTCGTAAATCGCAGCTTATAACTCGCTACTTATATCCCGGAACTCGCATCTTGTGTATCGTAGCTTGTAACCCATTATCAATAACAAGGAACTTGTATCTTGCCTCTCGAAGCTCGTAAATCGTTACCGATAAGTGGGAACTCGCAACTTGTATCTCGTGACGCGTAACTCAGAACATGGAACTCGTAACGCGTTTCCGATAACTCGGAGCTTGTATCTTGTATCTCTTATCTTGTAACTCGTAGCTTGTAACTCGTAACTCGTTACCTATGACTCGAAACTCGTATCTTCCATCTCGGATCTCGCAAATCATTGCCGGTAACGTGGAACTCGTATCCTAGATCTTGAAGATCGCAGCTCGTTACCAATAAGTGGGAACTCGCATCTTGCATCTTGTGACGTGTAACTCAGAACTCGGAACTAGTAACGCGTTACCGATAACTTGGAGCTTGTATCTTGTAACTCATAACTCGTAACTCGTTACTCATAACTCATAACTCGTATCTTATATATCGTAACTTTCAATCCATTACCGATAACCTAAAACTCGTATCTTGCATCTCGTAGCTCGTAAATCGTTACCGATAAGTGGGAACTCGCAACTTGTATCTCGTGACGCGTAACTCAGAACATGGAACTGGTAATGCGTTATCAATAACTCGAAGCTTGTATCTTGTATCTCTTACCTTGTAACTCGTAACTCGTACCTCGTTACCCATTACTCGAAACTCGTTTCTTCTATCTCGGATCTCGCGAATCACTGCCGATAACCTGGAACTCGGTTTCTGGATCATGAAGATCGTAACTCGTTACTAAAAAGTGGGAACCCGCATCTTGTATCTCGTAACGTGTAACTCAGAACTCGGAACTAGTAACGCGTTACCGATAACTCGGAGCTCGTATCTTGTAACTCGTAACTCGTAACTCGTTACCCATAACTCGGAACTCGTATCTTATATATTGTAACCTGTAATCCACTACCAATAACCTTGAACTCGTATATTGCGTCTCGTAGCTCGTAAATCGTTAACGATAAATGGGAACTCGCATCTTGTATCTCGTGACGTCTAACTCAGGACTCGGAACTCGTAGGTGTTATCGATAACTCGGAGCTCGTATCTTGTATCACTTATCTTGTAACTCGATAGTCGTAACCCGTAACTCGTTGCTCATAACTCGGAACTCGAGTCTTGATCTCGGATCTTGCAAATCAATGACGATAACCTCGAACTCGTATCCTAGATCTAGTAGTTCGTAACTCGTTACTTATAGGTGGAAACTCGCATCTTGTACCTCATGAAGCGGAACTCAGAATTCGGAACTCGTATCAGGTAACCGATAACTCGGAGCTCGTATCTTGTGACTCGTAACTCGCTACCCATAACTCGGAACTCGTATCTTGGATCTAAGGCTCGTAACTCATTACTGATTACCTGGAACTCGTATCTTGTGTCTCGTAGCTCGTAACTCGCTACGATAAGTGGGTACTCGCATCTTTTATCTCGTAACTCGTAACTAAAGCTCGTAGATCGTAATTCGTAGTTCGTAACTCGTATATCGTAACTCGAAACTCGTAACTCGTAAATCGCCGCTTATAACTCGCTACTCATATTCCGGAACTCGCGTCTTGTATATCGTAGCTTGTAACCCATTATCAATAACAAGGAACTCGTATCTTGCCTCTCGTAGCTCGTAAATCGTTACCGATAAGTGGGAACTCGCAACTTGTATCTCGTGACGCGTAACTCAGAACTTGGAACTCGTAACGCGTTACCGAAAACTCGGAGCTTGTATCTTGTATATCTTATCTTTTAACTCGTAACTTGTAACTCGTAACACGTTACTTATGACTCGAAACTCGTATCTTCTATCTCGAATCTCGCAAATCATTGCCGGTAACCTGAAACTCATATCCTTGATCTTGAAGATCATAGCTCGTTACCAATAAGTGGGAACTCGCATCTGGTATCTCGTGACGTGTAACTCAGAACTCGGAACTAGTAACGCATTATTGATAACTCGGAGCTTGTATCTTGTAACTCGTAACTCGTAACTCGGAACTCCTATCTTGTATCTAGTAGCTCGTAACTCATTGTTGATTACCTGGAACTCGCATCTTGTGTCTCGCAGCTCGTAACTCGTTACGATAAGTGGGAACTCGCATCTTATATGTTGTAACTCATAACCCGGAACCCGTATCTTGTGTATCGTAGCTTGTAACCCATTACCAATAACAAGGAACTCGTATCTTGCCTCTCGTAGTTCGTAAATCGTTACCGATAAGTGGGAAGTGGGAGCCTGTATCTTGTATCTCTTACCCTGTAACTCGTAACTCGTAACTCGTTACCCATTACTCGGAACTCGTATCTTATATATGGTAACTTGTAATCCATTACCTATAACCTGGAACGCATATCTTGCATCTCGTAGCTCGTTACCGATAAATCGGAACTCACATCTTGTATCTCGTGACGCCTAACTCAGGACTCGGAGCTCGAAGGTGTTACCGATAATTCGGAGCTCGTATCTTGTATCACTTACCTTGGAACTCGTCACTTGTAACCCGTAACTCGTTGCTCATAACTCGGAACTCGAATCTTGATCTCGGATCTTGTAAATCAATGACGATAACCTCGAACTCATCTCCTAGAACTAGAAGTTCGTAACTCGTTACCGATAGGTGGAAGCTCGCATCTTGTATCTCATGACGCGGAACTCAGAACTCTGAACTCGTAACAGGTAACCGATAACTCGGAGCTCGTATCTTGTGACTTGTAACTCGTTACCCATAACTCGGAACACGTATCTTGTATCCAGTAGCTCGTAACTCAATACTGATTACCTGGAACTCCTATCTTGTGTCTCGTAGCTCGTAACTCGTTACGATAAGTGGGTACTCGCATCTTATATCTCGTAACTCGTAACTAGTACCTCGTAGATCGTAAGTCGTAATTCGTAACTCGTACCTCGTAACTTGTATATCTATCGTATCGTTATAGCACACGTGAGGCTCCATATGCAGCTGGAAGTTTCATCATCATATCTATCGTACCGTATAACTCGGAGCTTGTATCTTGTATATTTTATCCTGTAACTCGTAACGTGTAACTCGTAACTCATTACCTATGACTCGAAACTCGTATCTTCTATCTCGGATCTCGCAAATCATTGCCGGTAACCTGAAAGTCGTATCCTAGAACTTGAAGATCGCAGCTCGTTACCAATAAGTGGGAACTCGCATCTTGCATCTCGAGACGTGTAACTCAGAACTCGGAACTAGTAACGCGTTACCGATAACTCGGAACTTGTATCTTGTAACTTATAACTCGTAACTCGTTACTCATAACTGAGAACTCGTATCTTATATATCGTAACTTGCAATCCATTACCGATAACCTGGAACTCGTATCTTGCGTCTCGTAGCTCGTAAATCGTTACCGATAAGTGGGAACTCGCAACTTGTATCTCGTGACCCTTAACTCAGAACATGGAACTCGTAATGCGTTATCGATAACTCGAAGCTTGTATCTTGTATCTCTTATCTTGTAACTCGTAACTCTTAACCCGTTACCCATTGCTCGGAACTCGTATCTTCTATCTCCGATCTCGCAAATCATTGCCGATAACCTGGAACTCGTATCCTAGATCTTGAAGATCGTAACTCGTTACCAAAAAGTGGGAACTCGCATCTTGTATCTCGTGACGTGTAACTCAGAACTCGGAACCAGTAACGCGTAACCGATAACTCGAAGCTCGTATCTTGTATCACTTACCTTGTAACCCGTAACTCGTAACCCGTAACTCGTTGCCCATAACTCCGAACTCGAATCTTGATCTCTTATCTTGTAATTCAATGACGATAACCTCGAACTGGTATCCTAGTTCGTAACTCGTTACCGATAGGTGGAAACTCGCATCTTGTATCTTATGACGCGAAACTCAGAACTCGGAACTCGCAACGCGTAACCGACAACTACGTGCGCGTATCTTGTAACTTGTAACTCGTTACCCATAACTCGGTACTCCTATCTTGTATCTAGTAGCTCGTAACTCATTGTTGATTAGCCGGAACTCGCATCTTGTGTCTCGCAGCTCGTAACTCGTTACGATAAGTGGGAACTCGCATCTTGTATGTCGTAATTCATAATCCGGAACCCGTATCTTGTGTATCGTAGCTTGTAACCCATTGCCAATAACAAGGAACTCGTATCTTGCCTCTTGTAGTTCGTAACTCGTTACCGACAGGTAGAAGCTCACATCTTGTATCTCATGACGCGTAACTCAGAACTTGGAACTCGTAACAGGTAACCGATAACTCGGAGCTTGTATCTTGTAACTTGTAACTCGTTACCCATAACTTGGAACTCGTATCTTGTATCTAGTAGCTCGTAACTCATTACTGATTACCTGGAATTCGCATCTTGTATCTCGTAACTCGTAACTAGTACCTCGTAGATCGTAAGTCGTAATTCGTAACTCGTATATCTTAACTCGCAACTCGAAACTCGTAAATCGCAACTTATAACTTGCTACTCATATTCCGGAACTCGCATCTTATGTATCGTAGCTTGTAACCCATTATCAATAACAAGGAACTCGTATCTTGCCGCTCGTAGCTCGTAAATCGTTACCGATAAGTGGGAACTCGCAACTTGTATCTCGTGACGCGTAACTCAGAACTTGGATCTCGTAACAAGTTACCGATAAGTCAGAGCTTGTATCTTCTATCTCTTATCTTGTAACTCGTAACTTGTAACTCGTAACTCGTCACCTATGACTCAAAACTCGTGTCTTTTATCTCGGATCTCGCAAATCATTGCCGGTAACCTGGAACTCGTATCCTAGATCTTGAAGATCGTAGCTCATTACCAATAAGTGGAAACTCGCATCTTGTATCTCGCGACGTGTAACTCAGGACTCGGAACTCGAAAGTGTTACCGATAACTCGGAGCTCGTATCTTGTATCACTTATCTTGTAACTCGTTACTCGTAACCCGTAACTCGTTGGTCATAACTCGGAACTCGAATCTTGAACTCGGATCTTGCAAATCAATGACGATAACCTCAAAGTCGTATCCTAGATCTAGTAGTTCGTAACTCGTTACTTATAGGTGGAAGCTCGCATCTTGTACCTCATGACGCGGAACTCAGAACTCGGAACTTGTAACAGGTAACCGGTAACTCGGAGCTCGTATCTTGTGACTTGTAACTCGTTACCCATAACTCGGAAATCGTATCGTGTATCTAGTAGCTCGTAACTCATTACTGATTACCTGCAACTCGTATCTTGTGTCTCGTAGCTCGTAACTAGTACCTCGTAGATCGTAAGTCGTAATTCGTAACTCGTAACTCGTATATCGTAACTCGCAACTCGAAACATGTAACTCGTAACTCGTAAATCGCAGCTTATAACTCGCTACTCATATCCCGGACTCGCATCTTGTGTATCGTTGCTTGTAACCCATTATCAATAACAAGGAACTTGTATCTTGCCTCTCGTAGCTCGTAAATCGTTACCGATAAGTGGGAACTCGCAACTTGTATCTCGTAACTCGTAACTAGTACCTCGTAGATCGTAAGTCGTAATACGTAACTCATAACTTGTTACCCATAACTCGCAACTCGTATCTTATATATTGTAACTTGTAATCCACTACCAATAACCTGGAACTCATATCTTGCATCTCGTAGCTCGTAAATCGTTTCCGATAAATGGGAACTCGCATCTTGTATCTCGTGACGATTAACTCAGGACTCGGAATTCGAAGGTGTTACCGACAACTCGGAGCTTGTATCTTGTATCACTTACCTTGTACCTCGGAACTCGTATCTTATATATGGTAACTTGTAATCCATTACCGATAACCTGGATCCTTTATCTTGCATCTCGTAGCTCGTAAATCGTTTCCGATAAATGGGAACTCGCATCTTGTATCTCGTGACGTTTAACTCAGAACTCGGAACTAGTAACGCGTTACCTATGACTCGAAACTCGTATCTTCTATCTCGGATCTCGCAAATCATTGCCGGTAACTTGAAACTCGTATCCTAGATCTTGAAGATCGCAGCTCGTTACCAATAAGTGGGAACTCGCATCTTGTATCTCGTGACGTGTAACTCAGAACTCGGAACTAGTAACGCGTAACCGATAACTCGAAGCTCGTATCTTGTATCACTTACCTTGTAAGTCGTAACTCGTAACTCGTTACCCATAACTCGGAACTCGTATCTTATATATAGTAACTTGTAATCCATTACCGATAACCTGGAACTCGTATCTTGCATCTCGTTACTAGTAAATCGTTACCGATAAATGGGAACTCGCATCTTGTATCTCATGACGCGAAACTCAGAACTCGGAACTCGTAACGCGTAACCGACAACTCGGTGCACGTATCTTGTACCTTGTAACTCGTTATCCATAACTCGGTACTCCTATCTTGTATCTAGTAGCTCGTAACTCATTACTGATTACCTGGAACTCGCATCTTGTGTCTCGCAACTCGTAACTCGTTACGATAAGTGGGAACTCGCATCTTGTATGTCGTAACTCATAACCCGGAACCTGTATCTTGTGTATCGTAGCTTGTAACCCATTGCCAATAACAAGGAACTCGTATCTTGCCTCTTGTAGTTCGTAACTCGTTACCGACATGTGCAAGCTCGCATCTCGTAACAGGTAACCGATAACTCGGAGCTTGTATCTTGTAACTTGTAACTCGTTACTCATAACTTAGAACCCGTATCTTGTATCTAGTAGCTCGTAACTCATTACTGATTACCTGGAACTCGTATCTTGTGTCACGTAGCTCGTAACTCGTCACGATAAGTGGGAACTCGCATCTTTTATCTCGTAACTCGCAATAGTACCTCGGAAATAGTAAGTCGTGAATCGTAACTCGTAACTCGTAACCCGTAACTCGTTGCTCATAACTCGGAACTCGAATTTTAATCTCGGATCTTGCAAATCAATGACGATAACCTCGAACTCGTATGCTAGATGTAGGAGCTCGTAACTCGTTTACCGATAGGTGGAAACTCGCATATTGTATCTTATGACGCGGAACTCAGAACTCGGAACTCATATCAGGTAACCGATAACTCGGAGCTCGTATATTGTAACTCGTAACTCGTTACCCATAACTCGGAACTCATATCTTGTATCGAGTAGCTCGTAACTCATAACTGATCACCTGAAACTCGTGTCTTGTGTCTCGTAGCTCGTAACTCGTTACGATAAGTGGGTACTCGTATCTTGTATCTTGTAACTCGTAACTAGTACCTCGTAGATCGTAAGTCGTATTTCGTAACTCGTAACTCGTATATCGTAACTCGCAACTCCAAACTCGTAACTCGTAAATCGCAGCTTATAACTTGCTACTCATATCCTGGAACTCGCATCTTATGTATCGTAGCTTGTAACCCATTATCAATAACAAGGAACTCGTATCTTGCCTCTCGTAGCTCGTAAATCGTTACCGATAAGTGGGAACTCGCAACTTGTATCTCGTGACGCGTAACTCAGAACTTGGAACCCGTAACGCGTTACCGATAAGTCGGAGCTTGTATCTTCTATGTCTTATCTAGTAACTCGTAAATTCTAACTCGTAACTCGTCACCTATGACTCGAAACTCGTATCTTCTATCTCGGATCTCGTAAATCATTGGCGGTAGCCTGGAACTCGTATCCTAGATCTTGGTGATCGTAGCTCGTTACCAATTAGTGGGAACTCGCATCTTCTATCTCGCGACATGTAACTCAGGACTCGGAACTCGAAAGTGTTACCGATAACTCGGAGCTCGTATCTTGTATCACTTATCTTGTAACTCGTTACTCGTAACCCGTAACTCGTTGCTCATAACTAGGATAACGTGGAACTCGTATCCTAGATCTTGAACATCGTAACTCGTTACCAATAAGTGGGAACTCGCGTCTTGTATCTCGTGACGTGTAACTCAGAACTCGGAACTAGTAACGCGTTACCGATGACTCGAAGCTCGTATCTTGTATCACTTACCTTGTAGGTCGTAACTCGTAGCTCGTAACTCGTTACCCATAACTCTTAACTGGTATCTTATATATCGTAACTTGTAATCCATTAACGATAACCTGGAACTCGTATCTTGCATCTCGTTGCTCGTAAATCATTACAGAATAAATGAGAACTCGCATCTTGTATCTCGTGATGCGTAACTCAGGACTCGGAACTCGAAAGTTTCACCGATATCTCGGAGCTCGTATCTTGCATCACTTACCTTGTAACTCGTAACTCGTAACCCGTAACTTGTTGCCCATAACTCCGAACTCGTATCTAGATCTCGTATCTTGTAAATCAATGACGATAACTTCGAACTGGTATCCTAGATCTAGTAGTTCGTAACTCGTTACTCATAGGTGGAAACTCGCATCTTGTACCTCATGACGCGGAACTCAGAACTCGGAACTCGTATCAGGTAACCGATAACTCGTAGCTCGTATCTTGTGACTCGTAACTCGTTACCCATAATTCGGAACTCGTATCTTGGATCTAGTAGCTCGTAACTCATTACTGATTACCTGGAACTCGTATCTTGTTTCTCGTAGCTCGTAACTCGTTACGATCAGTGGGTACTTGTATCTTGTATCTCGTAACTCGTAACTAGTACCTCGTAGATCGTAAGTCGTAGTTCGTAACTCGTAACTCGTATATCGTAACTCGCAACTCGAAACTCGTAACTCGTAAATCGCCGCTTATAACTCGCTACTCATATTCCGAAACTCGCATCTTGTGTATCGTAGCTTGTAACCCATTATCAATAACAAGGAACTCGTATCTTGCCTCTCGTAGCTCGTAAATCGTTACCGATAAGTGGGAACTCGCAACTTGTATCTCGTGACGCGTAACTCCGAACTTGGAACTCGTAACTCGTTACCCATAATTCGGAACTCGTATCTTGTATCTAGTAGCTCGTAACTCATTACTGATTACCTGCAACTCGTATCTTGTGTCTCGTAGCTCATAACTAGTACCTCGTAGATCGTAAGTCGTAATTCGTAACTCGTATATCGTAAATCGCAGCTTATAACTCGCTACTCATATCCCGGAACTCGCATCTTGTGTATCGTAGCTTGTAACCCATTATCAATAACAAGGAACTTGTATCTTGCCTCTCGTAGCTCGTAAATCGTTACATATAAGTGGGAACCCGCAACTTGTATCTCGTGACGCGTAACTCAGAACTTGTAACTCGTAACGCGTTACCGATAACTCGGAGCATGTATCTTGTAACTCGTAACTCGTAACTCGTTACTCATAACTCAGAACTCGTATCTTATATATCGTAACTTGCAATCCATTATCGATAACCTGGAGCTCGTATCTTGCATCTAGTAGCTCGTAACTCATTACTGATGACCTGGAACTCGTATCTTGTGTCTCGTAGCTCGTAACTCGTTACCGATAAGTGGGAACTCGCAACTTGTATCTCGTTACGCGTAACTCAGAACTTGGAACTCGTAACGCGTTACCGATAACTCGGAGCTTGTATCTTGTATATCTTATCCTGTAACTCGTAACTTGTAACTCGTAACTCGTTACCCATTACTCGGAACTCGTATCTTATATATGGTAACTTGTAATCCATTACCGATAATCTGGAACTCATATCTTGCATCTCGTAGCTCGTAAATCGTAACTAGTACCTCGTAGATCGTAAGCCGTAATTCGTAACTCGTAACTCGTATATCGTAACTCGCAACTCGCAACTCGAAAATCGTAACTCGTAACTCGTAAATCGCAGCTTATAACTCGCTCCTCATATCCCAGAACTCGCATCTTGTGTATCGTAGCTTGTAACCCATTATCAATAACAAGGAACTTGTATCTTGCCTCTGTAGCTCGTAAATCGTTACCGATAAGTGGGAACTCGCAACTTGTATCTCGTGACGCGTAACTCAGAACTTGGAATTCGTAACGCGTTACCGATAACTCGGAGCTTGTATCTTGTATATCTTATCCTGTAACTCGTAACGTGTAACTCGTAACTCATTACCTATGACTCAAAACTCGTATCTTCTATCTCGGGTCTCGCAAATCATTGCTGGTAACCTGGAACTCGTATCCTAGATCTTGAAGATCGCAGCTCGTTACCAATAAGTGGGAACTCGCATCTTGCATCTCGTGACGTGTAACTCAGAACTCGTAACTAGTAACGCGTTACCGATAACTCGGAGCATGTATCTTGTAACTCGTAACTCGTAACTCGTTACTCATAACTCAGAACTCGTATCTTATATATCGTAACTTGCAATCCATTATCGATAACCTGGAGCTCGTATCTTGCATCTAGTAGCTCGTAACTCATTACTGATGACCTGGAACTCGTATCTTGTGTCTCGTAGCTCGTAACTCGTTACCGATAAGTGGGAACTCGCAACTTGTATCTCGTGACGTGTAACTCAGAACATGGAACTCGTAATGCGTTATCAATAACTCGAAGCTTGTATCTTGTATCTCTTACCTTGTAACTCGTAACTCGTAACTCGTAACTCGTTACCCATTACTCGGAAATCGTTTCTTCTATGTCGGATCTCGCGAATCACTGCCGATAACCTGGAACTCGGTTCCTAGATCATGAAGATCGTAACTCGTTACTAAGAAGTGGGAACCCGCATCTTGTATCTCGTAATGTGTAACTCAGAACTCGGAACTAGTAACGCGTTACCGATAACTCGGAGCTCGTATCTTGTAACTCGTAACCTGTAACTCGTTACCCGTAACTCGGAACTCGTATCTTATATATTGTAACTTGTAATCCACTACCAATAACCTGGAACTCGTATCTTGCATCTCGTAGCTCGTAAATCGTTTCCGATAAATGGGAACTCGCATCTTGTATCTCGTGAAGTTTAACTCAGGACTCGGAACTCGAAGGTGTTACCGACAACTCGGAGCTTGTATCTTGTATCACTTACCTTGTAACTCGTAACTCGTAACTCGTAACTCGTTACCCATAACTCGGAACTCATATCTTGTATCTAGTAGCTTGTAACTCATTACTGATTACCTGGAACTCGTATCTTGTGTCTCGTAGCTCGTAACTCGTTACGATAAGTGGGAACTCGCATCTTGTATCTCGTAACTCGCAATAGTACCTCGGAGATAGTAAGTCGTAACTCGTAGCTCGTTACCCGTAACTCGTAAATCGCAGCTTATAACTCGCTACTCATATTCCGGAACTTGCATCTTATGTATCGTAGCTTGTAACCCATTATCAATAACAAGGAACTCGTATCTTACCTCTCGTAGCTCGTAAATCGTTACCGATAAGTGGGAACTCGCAACTTGTATCTCGTGACGCGTAACTCAGAACATAGAACTCGTAACGCGTTACCGAAAACTCGGAGCTTGTATCTTGTATCTCTTATCTTGTAACCCGTAACTTGTAACTTGTAACTCGTTACCTATGACTCGAAACTCGTATCTTCTATCTCGGATCTCGCAAAGCATTGCCAGTAACCTAAAACTCGTATCCTAGATCTTGAAGGTCGTAGCTCGTTACCAATAAGTGGGAACGCGCATCTTGTATCTCGCGACGTGTAACCCAGGACTCGGAACTCGAAAGTGTTACCGATAACTCGGAACTCGTATCTTGTATCACTTATCTTCTAACTCGTTACTCGTAACCCGTAACTCGTTGCTCATAACTCGGAACTCGAATCTTGATCTCGGATCTTGCAAATCAATGACGATAACCTCGAACTCGTATCCTAGATCTAGTAGTTCGTAACTCGTTACTTATATGTGGAAGCTCGCATCTTGTACCTCATGACGCGGAACTCAGAGCTCGGAACTCGTAACAGGTAACCGATAACTCGGAGCTCGTATCTTGTGACTTGTAACTCGTTACCCATAACTCGGAAATCGTATCTTGTATCTAGTAGCTCGTAACTCATTACTGATTACCTGCAACTCGTATCTTGTGTCTCGTAGCTCGTAACTAGTACCTCGTAGATCGTAAGTCGTAATTCGTAACTCGTAACTCGTATATCGTAACTCGCAACTCGAAACTCGTAAATCGCAGCTCATAACTCGCTACTCATATCCCGGAACTCGCATCTTGTATCTTGTATCTCTTATCTTGTAACTCATAACTTGTAACTCGTAACTCGTTACCTATGACTCGAAACTCGCTTCCTCTATCTCTGATCTCGCAAATCATTGCCGGTAACCTGGAACTCGTATCCTAGATCTTGAAGATCGTAGCTCGTTACCAATAAGTGGGAACTCGCATCTTGTATCTCGCGACGTGTAACTCAGGACTCGGAACTCGAAAGCGTTGCCGATAACTCGGAGCTCGTATCTTGTATCACTTATCTTCTAACTCGTTACTCGTAACCCGTAACTCGTTGCTCATAACTCGGAACTCGAATCTTGATCACGGATCTTGCAAATCAATGACGATAACCTCGAATTCGTATCCTAGATCTAGTAGTTCGTAACTCGCTACTTATAAGTGGAAACTCGCATCTTGTACCTCATGACGCGGAACTCAGAACTCGGAACTCGTAACAGGTAACCGATAACTCGGAGCTCGTATCTTGTGACTTGTAACTCGATACCCATAACTCGGAACTCGTATCTTATATATGGTAACTTGTAATCCATTACCGATAATCTGGAACTCATATCTTGCATCTCGTAGCTCGTAAATCGTAACTAGTACCTCGTAGATCGTAAGTCGTAATTCGTAACTCGTAACTCGTATATCGTAACTCGCAACTCGAAACTCGTAACTCGTAAATTACAGCTTATAACTCGCTGCTCATATCCCGGAACTCGCATCTTGTGTATCGTAGCTTGTAGCCCATTATCAATAACAAGGAACTTGTATCTTGCCTCTCGTAGCTCGTAAATCGTTACCGATAAGTGGGAACTCGCAACTTGTATCTCGTGACGCGTAACTCAGAACTTGGATCTCGTAACGCGTTACCGACAACTCGGAGCTTGTATCTTGTATATCTTTTCCTGTAACTCGTAACTTGTAACTCGTAACTCGTTACCTATGGCTCGGAACTCGTATCTCCTATCTTGGATCTCGCAAATCATTGCCGGTAACCTGGAACTCGTATCCTAGATCTTGAAGATCGCAGCTCGTTACCAATAAGTGGGAACTCGCATCTTGCATGTCGTGACGTGTAACTCAGAACTGCGAACTAGTAACGCGTTACCGATAACTCGGAGCACGTATCTTGTAACTCGTAACTCGTTACCCATAACTCGGAACTCGTATCTTATATATTGTAACTTGTAATCCACTACCAATAACCTGGAACTCGTATCTTGCATCTGGTAGCTCGTAAATCGTTTCCGATAAATGGGAACTCGCATCTTGTATCTCGTGACGTTTAACTCAGGACTCGGAACTCGAATGTGTTACCGACAACTCGGAGCTTGTATCTTGTATCACTTACTTTGTAACTCGTAACTCGTAACACGTAACTCGTTGCCCATAACTCGGAGCTCGAATCTTGATCTCGGATCTTGTAAATCAGTGACGATAACCACGATCTCGTATCCTAGATCTAGTAGTTCGTAACTCGTCACCGATAGGTGGAAACTCGCATCTTGTATCTTATGACGCGGAACTCAGAACTCGGAACTCGTATCAGGTAACCGATAACTCGGAGCTCGTATCTTGTAACTCGTTACCCATAACTCGGAACTCATATCTTGTATCTAGTAGCTCGTAACTCATTACTGATTATCTGGAACTCGTATCTTGTGTCTCGTAGCTCGTAACTCGTTACGATAAGTGGGAACTCGCAGCTTGTATCTCGTAGCTCGCAATAGTACCTCGTAGATAGTAAGTCGTAACTCGTAACTCGTAACTCGTTACCCGTAACTTGTAAATCGCAGCTTATAACTCGCTACTCATATTCCGGAACTCGCATCTTATGTATCGTAGCTTGTAACCCATTATCAATAACAAGGAACTCGTATCTTACCTCCTGTAGCTCGTAAATCGTTACCGATAAGTGGGAACTCGCAACTTGTATCTTGTGACGCGTAATTCAGAACTTGGAACTCGTATCAGGTAACCGATAACTCGGAACTCGTATCTTGTAACTCGTAACTCCTTACCCATAACTCGGAACTCATATCTTGTATCTAGTAGCTCGTAACTCATTACTGATTACCTGGAACTCGTATCTTGTGTCTCGTAGCTCGTAACTCGTTACGATAAGTGGGAACTCGCATCTTGTATCTCGTAACTTGCAATAGTACCTCGTAGATAGTAAGTCGTAACTGGTAACTCGTTACCGGTAACTCGTAAATCGCAGCATATAGCTCGGTACTCATATTCCGGAACTCGCATCTTATGTATCGTAGCTTGTACCCCATTATCAATAACAAAGAACTCGTATCTTACCTCTCGTAGCTCGTAAATCGTTACCGATAAGTGGGAACTCGCAACTTGTATCTCGTGACGCGTAACTCAAAACTTGGAACTCGTAACGCGTTACCGAAAACTCGGCGCTTGTATCTTGTATCTCTTATCTTGTAACTCATAACTTGTAACTCGTAACTCGTTACCTATGACTCGAAACTCGTATCTTCTATCTCGGATCTCGCAAATCATTGCCAATAACGTGGAACTATTATCCTAGATCTTGAACATCGTAACTCGTTACCAATAAGTGGGAACTCGTATCTTGTATCTCGTGACGTGTAACTCAGAACTCGGAACTAGTAACGCGTTACCGATGACTCGAAGCTCGTATCTTGTATCACTTACCTTGTAACTCGTCACTCGTAACCCGTAACTCGTTGCCCATAACTCTTAACTCGTATCTTATATATCGTAACTTGTAATCCATTAACGATAACCTGGAACTCGTATCTTGCATCTCGTTGCTCGTAAATCATTATAGAATAAATGAGAACTCGCATCTTGTATCTCATGACGCGAAACTCAGAACTCGGAACTCGTAACGCGTAACCGACAACTCGGTGCGCGTATCTTGTAACTCGTCACTCGTTACCCATAACTCGGAACTCCCATCTTGTATCTAGTAGCTCGTAACTCATTGTTGATTACCTGGAACTCGCATCTTGTGTCTCGCAGCTCGTAACTCGTTACGATAAGTGGGAACTCGCATCTTGTATGTGGTAACTCATAACCCGGAAACCGTATCTTGTGTATCGTAGCTTGTAACCCATTAACAAGAACAAGGAACTCGTATCTTTCCTCTCGTAGTTCGTAAATCGTTACCGATAACTGGGAAAGCGCTACTTGTATCTCGTGACGCGTAACTCAGAACTTAGAACTCGTAACGCGTTACCGATAACTCGGAGCCTGTATCTTGTATCTCTTACCCTGTAACTCGTAACTCGTAACTCGTAACTGGTTACCCATTACTCGGAACTCGTAGCTTATATATGGTAACTTGTAATCCATTACCGATAACCTGGAACGCATATCTTGGATCTCGTAGCTCGTAAATCGTTACCGATAAATGGGAACTCGCATCATGTATCTCGTGACGCCTAACTCAGGACTCAGAGCTCGAAAGTGTTACCGATAATTCGGAGCTAGTATCTTGTATCACTTACCTTGTAACTCGTCACTCGTAACCCGTAACTCGTTGCCCATAACTCGGAACTCGAATCTTGATCTCGGATCTTGTAAATCAATGACGATAACCTCGAACTCGTCTCCTAGAACTAGTAGTTCGTAACTCGTTACCGATAGGTGGAAGCTCGCATCTTGTATCTCATGACGCGAAACTCAGAACTCGGAACTCGTAACGCGTAACCGATAACTCGGAGCTCGTATCTTGTAACTTGTAACTCGTTACCCATAACTTGGAACTCGTATCTTGTATCTAGTAGCTCGTAACTCATTGTTGATTACCTGGAACTCGCATCTTGTGTCTCGCAGCTCGTAACTCGTTACGATAAGTGGGAACTCGCATCTAGTATGTCGTAACTCATAACCCGGACCCCGTATCTTGTGTATCGTAGCTTGTAACCCATTACCAAGAACAAGGAACTCGTATCTGTCCTCTCGTAGTTCGTAAATCGTTACCGATAACTGGGAAATCGCTACTTGTATCTCGTGACGCATAACTCAGAACTTGAAACTCGTAACTCGTTACCGATAACTCGGAGCTTGTATCTTGTATATCGTATCCTGTAACTCGTAACTTGTAACTCGTAACTCATTACCTATGACTCGAAACTCGTATCTTCTAACTCGGATCTCGCAAATCATTGCCAGTAACCTGGAACTCGTATCCTAGATCTTGAAGATCGCAGCTCGTTACCAATAAGTGGGAACTCGCATCTTGCATCTCGTGACGTGTAACTCAGAACTCGGAACTAGTAACGCGTTACCGATAACTCGGAGCTTGTATCTTGTAACTCGTAACTCGTAACTCGTTACTCATAACTCAGAACTCGTATCTTATATATCGTAACTTGCAATCCATTACCGATAACCTGATGCTCTTATCTTGCATCTCGTAGCTTGTGAATCGTAACCGATAAGTGGGAACTCGCAACTTGTATCTCGTGACGCGTAACTCAGAACATGGAACTCGTAACGCGTTACCGATAACTCGGAGCTTGTATCTTGTATATCTTATCCTGTAACTCGTAACCTGTAACTCCTAACTCGTTACCTATGGCTCGGAACTCGTATCTTCTATCTCGGATCTCGCAAATCATTGCCGGTAACCTGGAACTCGTATCCTAGATCTTGAAGATCGCAGCTCGTTACCAATAAGTGGGAACTCGCATCTTGCATCTCGTGACGTGTAACTCAGAACTTGGAACTAGTAACGCGTTACCGATAACTCGGAGCATGTATCTTGTAACTCATAACTCGTAACTAAATATATCGTAACTTGGAATCCTTTACCGATAACCTGGAACTCGTATCTTGCATCTCGTAGCTCGTAAATCGTTACCGATAAGTGGTAACTCGCAACTTGTATCTCGTGACGCGTAACTCAGAACATGGAACTCGTAATGCGTTATCAATAACTCGAAGCTTGTATCTTGTATCTCTTACCTTGTAACTCGTAACTCGTAACTCGTAAGTCGTTACCCATTACTCGGAACTCGTTTCTTCTATCTCGGATCTCGCGAATCACTGCCGATAACCTGGAACTCGGTTACTAGATCATGAAGATCGTAACTCGTTACTAAGAAGTGGGAACCCGCATCTTGTATCTCGTAACGTGTAACTCAGAACTCGGAACTAGTAACGCGTTACCGATAACTCTTAACTCGTATCTTATATATCGTAACTTGTAATCCATTAACGATAACCTGGAACTGGTATCTTGCATCTCGTAGCTCGTAAATCGTTTCCGATAAATGGGAACTCGCATCTTGTATCTCGTGACGTTTAACTCAGGACTCGGAACTCGAATATGTTACCGACAACTCGGAGCTTGTATCACTTACTTTGTAACTCGTTGTTGATTACCTAGAACTCGCATCTTGTGTCTCGCAGCTCGTAACTCGTTACGATAAGTGGGAACTCGCATCTTGTATGTCGTAACTCATAACCCGGAACCCGTATCTTGTGTATCGTAGCTTGTAACCCATTACCAAGAACAAGGAACTCGTATCTTGCCTCTCGTAGTTCGTACATCGTACCGATAAGTGGGAAATCGCTACTTGTATGTCGTGACGTATAACTCAGAACTTGGAACTCGTAACGCGTTACCGATAACTCGGAACCTGTATCTTGTATCTCTTACCCTGTAACTCGTTACTCTTAACTCGTAAATCGCAGCTTATAACTCGCTACTCATATCTCGGAACTCGCATCTTATGTATCGTAGCTTGTAACCCATTATCAATAACAAGGAACTCGTATCTTACCTCTTGTAGCTCGTAAATCGTTACCGATAAGTGGGAACTCGCAACTTGTATCTCGTGACGCGTAACTCAGAACTTGGAACTCGTAACGCGTTACCGAAAACTCGGAGCTTGTATCTTGTATCTCTTATCTTGTAACTCATAACTTATAACTCGTAACTCGTTAACTATGACTCGAAACTCGTATCTTCTATCTCGGATCTCGCAAATCATTGCCGATAACGTGGAACTATTATCATAGATCTTGAACATCGTAACTCGTTACCAATAAGTGGGAACTCGCATCTTGTATCTCGTGACGTGTAACTCAGAACTCGGAACTAGTAACGCGTTACCGATGACTCGAAGCTCGTATCTTGTATCACTTACCTTGTAAGTCGTAACTAGTAGCTCGTAACTCGTTACCCATAGCTCTTAACTCGTATCTTATATATCGTAACTTGTAATCCATTAACGATAACCTGGAACTCGTATCTTGCATCTCGTTGCTCGTAAATCATTACAGAATAAATGAGAACTCGCATCTTGTATCTCATGACGCGAAACTCAGAACTCGCAACTCGTAACGGGTAACCGACAACTCGGTGCGCGTATCTTGTAACTCGTCACTCGTTACCCATTACTCGGAACTCCTATCTTGTATATAGTAGCTCGTAGCTCATTGTTGATTACCTGGAACTCGCATCTTGTGTCTCGCAGCTCGTAACTCGTTACGATAAGTGGGAACTCGCATCTTGTATCTCGTGATGTAACTCAGAACTCGGAACTAGTAACGCGAAACCGATAACTCGAAGCTCGTATCTTGTATCACTTACCTTGTAAGTCGTAACTCTTAACTCGTTACCCATAACTCGGAACTCGTATCTTATATATAGTTACTTGTAATCCATTACCGATAACCTGGAACACGTATGTTGGATCTCGTTACTCGTAAATCGTTAACGATAAATGGGAACTCGCATCGTGTATCTCATGACGTGTAACTCAGTACTCGGAACTCGAAAGTTTTACTGATATCTCGGAGCTCGCATCTTGTATCACTTACCTTGTAACACGTAACTCGTTGCCCATAACTCCGAACTCGAATCTTGATCTCTTATCTTGTAATTCAATGACGATAACCTCGAACTGGTATCCTAGATCTAGTAGTTCGTAACTCGTTACCGATAGGTGGAAACTCGCATCTTGTACCCATAACTCGGTACTCCTATCTTGTATCTAGTAGCTCGTAACTCATTACTGATTACCTGGAACTCGCATCTTGTGTCTCGCAGCTCGTAACTCGTTACGATAAGTGGGAACTCGCATCTTGTATGTCGTAATTCATAACCCGGAACCCGTATCTAGTGTATCGTAGCTTGTAACCCATTGCCAATAACAAGGAGCTCGTATCTTGCCTCTTGTAGTTCGTAACTCGTTACCGACAGGTGGAAGCTCGCAACTTGTATCCCATGACGCGTAACTCAGAACTTGGAACTCGTATCAGGTAACCGACAACTCGGAGCTTGTATCTTGGAACTTGTAACTCGTTATCCATAACTTGGAACTCGTATCTTGTATCTAGTAGCTCGTAACTCATTACTGATTACCTGGATCTCGCATCTTGTGTCTCGCAGCTCGTAACTCGTTACGATAAGTGGGAACTCGCATCTTGTATGTCGTAATTCATAACCCGGAACCCGTATCTTGTGTATCGTAGCTTGTAACCCATTGCCAATAACAAGGAACTCGTATCTTGCCTCTTGTAGTTCGTAACTCGTTACCGACAGGTGGAAGCTTGCATCTTGTATCTCATGACGCGTAACTCAGAACTTGGAACTCGTAACAGGTAACCGATAACTCGGAGCTTGTATCTTGGAACTTGTAACTCGTTACCCATAACTTGGAACTGGTATCTTGTATCTAGTAGCTCGTAACTCATTACTGATTACCTGGAACTCGTGTCTTGTGTCTCGTAGCTCGTAACTCGTTACGATAAGTGGGTACTCGCATCTTGTATCTCGTAACTCGTAACTAGTACCTCGTAGATCGTAAGTCGTAATTCGTAACTCGTAACTCGTATATCGTAACTCGCAACTCGAAACTCGTAAATCACAGCTTATAACTCGCTACTCATATCCCGGAACTCGCATCTCACGTATCGTAGCTTGTAACACATTATCAATAACAAGGAACTCGTATCTTGCCTCTCGTAGCTCGTAAATCGTTACCGATAAGTGGGAACTCGCAACTTGTATCTCGTGACGCGTAACTCAGAACTTGGAACTCGTAACGCGTTACCGATAAGTCGGAGCTTGTATCTTCTATCTCTTATCTTGTAACTCGTAACTCGTCACCTATGACTCGAAACTCGTATCTTTTATCTCGGATCTCGCAAATCATTGTTGGTAACCTGGAACTCGTATCCTAGACCTTGAAGATCGTAGCTCGTTACCAATAAGTGGGAACTCGCATCTTGTATCTCGCGACATGTAACTCAGGACTCGGAACTCGAAAGTGTTACCGATAACTCGGAGCTCGTATCTTGTATCACTTATCTTGTAACTCGTTTCTCGTAACCCGTAACTCGTTGGTCATAACTCGGAACTCGAATCTTGATCTCGGATCTTGCAAATCAATGACAATAACCTCGAACTCGTATCCTAGATCTAGTAGTTCGTAACTCGCTACTTATAGGTGGAAACTCGCATCTTGTACCTCATGACGCGGAACTCAGAACTCGGAACTCGTAACAGGTAACAGATAACTCGGAGCTCGTATCTTGTGACTTGTAACTCGTTACCCATAATTCGGAACTCGTATCTTGTATCTAGTAGCTCGTAACTCATTACTGATTACCTGCAACTCGTATCTTGTGTCTCGTAGCTCATAACTAGTACCTCGTAGATCGTAAGTCGTAATTCGTAACTCGTATATCGTAACTCGCAACTCGAAACTCGTAACTCGTAAATCGCAGCTTATAACTCGCTACTCATATCCCGGAACTCGCATCTTGTGTATCGTAGCTTGTAACCCATTATCAATAACAAGGAACTTGTATCTTGCCTCTCGTAGCTCGTAAATCGTTACAGATAAGTGGGAACCGGCAACTTGTATCTCGTGACGCGTAACTCAGAACTTGTAACTCGTAACGCGTTACCGATAACTCGGAGCATGTATCTTGTAACTCGTAACTCGTAACTCGTAACTCGTTACTCATAACTCAGAACTCGTATCTTATATATCGTAACTTGCAATCCATTATCGATAACCTGGAGCTCGTATCTTGCATCTAGTAGCTCGTAACTCATTACTGATGACCTGGAACTCGTATCTTGTGTCTCGTAGCTCGTAACTCGTTACCGATAAGTGGGAACTCGCAACTTGTATCTCGTTACGCGTAACTCAAAACTTGGAACTCGTAACGCGTTACCGATAACTCGGAGCTTGTATCTTGTATATCTTATCCTGTAACTCGTAACTTGTAACTCGTAACTCGTTACCCATTACTCGGAACTCGTATCTTATATATGGTAACTTGTAATCCATTACCGATAATCTGGAACTCATATCTTGCATCTCGTAGCTCGTAAATCGTAACTAGTACCTCGTAGATCGTAAGTCGTAATTCGTAACTCGTAACTCGTATATCGTAACTCGCAACTCGCAACTCGAAAATCGTAACTCGTAACTCGTAAATCGCAGCTTATAACTCGCTCCTCATATCCCAGAACTCGCATCTTGTGTATCGTAGCTTGTAACCCATTATCAATAACAAGGAACTTGTATCTTGCCTCTGTAGCTCGTAAATCGTTACCGATAAGTGGGAACTCGCAACTTGTATCTCGTGACGCGTAACTCAGAACTTGGAATTCGTAACGCGTTACCGATAACTCGGAGCTTGTATCTTGTATATCTTATCCTGTAACTCGTAACGTGTAACTCGTAACTCATTACCTATGACTCAAAACTCGTATCTTCTATCTCGGGTCTCGCAAATCATTGCTGGTAACCTGGAACTCGTATCCTAGATCTTGAAGATCGCAGCTCGTTACCAATAAGTGGGAACTCGCATCTTGCATCTCGTGACGTGTAACTCAGAACTCGTAACTAGTAACGCGTTACCGATAACTCGGAGCTTGTATCTTGTAACTCATAACTCGTAACTCGTTACTCATAACTCAGAACTCGTACCTTATATATCGTAACTTGCAATCCATTACCGAAAACCTGGAACTCGTATTTTGCATCTCGTAGCTCGTAAATCGTTACCGATAAGTGGGAACTCGCAACTTGTATCTCGTGACGTGTAACTCAGAACATGGAACTCGTAATGCGTTATCAATAACTCGAAGCTTGTATCTTGTATCTCTTACCTTGTAACTCGTAACTCGTAACTCGTAACTCGTTACCCATTACTCGGAACTCGTTTCTTCTATGTCGGATCTCGCGAATCACTGCCGATAACCTGTAACTCGGTTCCTAGATCATGAAGATCGTAACTCGTTACTAAGAAGTGGGAACCCGCATCTTGTATCTCGTAATGTGTAACTCAGAACTCGGAACTAGTAACGCGTTACCGATAACTCGGAGCTCGTATCTTGTAAACTCGTAACCTGTAACTCGTTACCCGTAACTCGGAACTCGTATCTTATATATTGTAACTTGTAATCCACTACCAATAACCTGGAACTCGTATCTTGCATCTCGTAGCTCGTAAATCGTTTCCGATAAATGGGAACTCGCATCTTGTATCTCGTGAAGTTTAACTCAGGACTCGGAACTCGAAGGTGTTACCGACAACTCGGAGCTTGTATCTTGTATCACTTACTTTGTAACTCGTAACTCGTAACACGTAACTCGTTGCCCATAACTCGGAACTCGAATCTTGATCTCGGATCTTGTAAATCAGTGACGATAACCTCGAACTCGTATCCTAGATCTAGTAGTTCGTAACTCGTTACCGATAGGTGGAAACTCGCATCTTATTATCTTATGACGCGGAACTCAGAACTCGGAACTCGTATCAGGTAACCGATAACTCGGAGCTCGTATCTTGTAACTTGTAACTCGTTACCCATAACTCGGAACTCATATCTTGTATCTAGTAGCTTGTAACTCATTACTGATTACCTGGAACTCGTATCTTGTGTCTCGTAGCTCGTAACTCGTTACGATAAGTGGGAACTCGCATCTTGTATCTCGTAACTCGCAATAGTACCTCGGAGATAGTAAGTCGTAACTCGTAGCTCGTTACCCGTAACTCGTAAATCGCAGCTTATAACTCGGTACTCATATTCCGGAACTTGCATCTTATGTATCGTAGCTTGTAACCCATTATCAGTAACAAGGAACTCGTATCTTACCTCTCGTAGCTCGTAAATCGTTACCGATAAGTGGGAACTCGCAACTTGTATCTCGTGACGCGTAACTCAGAACATAGAACTCGTAACGCGTTACCGAAAACTCGGAGCTTGTATCTTGTATCTCTTATCTTGTAACCCATAACTTGTAACTCGTAACTCGTTACCTATGACTCGAAACTCATATCTTCTATCTCGGATCTCGCAAATTATTGCCGATAACGTGGAACTATTATCCTAGATCTTCATCATCACTTACCTTGTAACTCGTAACTCGTAACCCGTAACTCGTTGCCCATAACTCCGAACTCGGATCTAGATCTCGTATCCTGTAAATCAATGACGATAACTCCCAACTGGTATCCTAGATCTAGTAGTTCGTAACTCGTTACCGATAGGTGGAAACTCGCATCTTGTATCTCATGACGCGAAACTCAGAACTCGTAACTCGTAACGCGTAACCGACAACTCGGTGCGCGTATCTTGTAACTCGTTACCCATAACTCGGAACTCCTGTCTTGTATCTAGTAGCTCGTAGCTCATTGTTGATTACCTGGAACTCGCATCTTGTGTCTCGCAGCTCGTAACTCGTTACGATGAGTGGGAACTCGCATCTTGTATGTCGTAACTCATAACCCGGACCCCGTATCTTGTGTATCGTAGCTTGTAACCCATTACCAAGAACAAGGAACTCGTATCTTGCCTCTCGTAGTTCGTAAATCGTTACCGATAAGTGGGAACTCGCAACTTGTATCTCGTGACGCGTAACTCAGAACATAGAACTCGTAACGCGTTACCGAAAACTCGGAGCTTGTATCTTGTATCTCTTATCTTGTAACCCGTAACTTGTAACTTGTAACTCGCGACCTATGACTCGAAACTCGTATCTTCTATCTCGGATCTCGCAAAGCATTGCCAGTAACCTAAAACTCGTATCCTAGATCTTGAAGGTCGTAGCTCGTTACCAATAAGTGGGAACGCGCATCTTGTATCTCACGACGTGTAACCCAGGACTCGGAACTCGAAAGTGTTACCGATAACTCGGAACTCGTATCTTGTATCACTTATCTTCTAACTCGTTACTCGTAACCCGTAACTCGTTGCTCATAACTCGGAACTCGAATCTTGATCTCGGATCTTGCAAATCAATGACGATAACCTCGAACTCGTATCCTAGATCTAGTAGTTCGTAACTCGTTACTTATATGTGGAAGCTCGCATCTTGTACCTCATGACGCGGATCTCAGAGCTCGGAACTCGTAACAGGTAACCGATAACTCGGAGCTCGTATCTTGTGACTTGTAACTCGTTACCCATAACTCGGAAATCGTATCTTGTATCTAGTAGCTCGTAACTCATTACTGATTACCTGCAACTCGTATCTTGTGTCTCGTAGCTCGTAACTAGTACCTCGTAGATCTTAAGTCGTAATTCGTAACTCGTAACTCGTATATCGTAACTCGCAACTCGAAACTCGTAAATCGCAGCTCATAACTCGCTACTCATATCCCGGAACTCGCATCTTGTATCTTGTATCTCTTATCTTGTAACTCATAACTTGTAACTCGTAACTCGTTACCTATGACTCGAAACTCGCTTCCTCTATCTCGCAAATCATTGCCGGTAACCTGGAACTCGTATCCTAGATCTTGAAGATCGTAGCTCGTTACCAATAAGTGGGAACTCGCATCTTGTATCTCGCGACGTGTAACTCAGGACTCGGAACTCGAAAGCGTTGCCGATAACTCGGAGCTCGTATCTTGTATCACTTATCTTCTAACTCGTTACTCGTAACCCGTAACTCGTTGCTCATAACTCGGAACTCGAATCTTGATCACGGATCTTGCAAATCAATGACGATAACCTCGAACTCGTATCCTAGATCTAGTAGTTCGTAACTCGCTACTTATAAGTGGAAACTCGCATCTTGTACCTCATGACGCGGAACTCAGAACTCGGAACTCGTAACAGGTAACCGATAACTCGGAGCTCATATCTTGTGACTTGTAACTCGATACCCATAACTCGGAACTCGTATCTTGTATCTAGTAGCTCGTAACTCATTACTGATTACCTGGAACTCGTATCTTGTGTCTCGTAGCTCGTAACTAGTACCTCGTAGATCGTAAGTCGTAATTCGTAACTCGTATATCGTAACTCGCAACTCGAAACTCGTAACTCGTAACTCGTAAATCGCAGCTTATAACTCGCTACTCATATCCCTGAACTCGCATCTTGTGTATCGTAGCTTGTAACCCATTATCAATAACAAGGAACTTGTATGTTGCCTCTCGTAGCTCGTAAATCGTTACCGATAAGTGGGAACTCGCAACTTGTATCTCGTAACTCGTAACTAGTACCCCGTAGATCGTAAGTCGTATATCATAACTCGCAACTCGAAACTCGTAACCCTTAAATCGCAGCTTATAACTCGCTACTCATATCCTGGAACTCGCATCTTGTGTATCGTAGCTTGTAACCCATCATCAATAACAAGTAACAGGTATCTTGCCTCTCGTAGCTCGTAAATCGTTACAGATAAGTGGGAACTCGCAACTTGTATCTCGTGACGCGTAACTCAGAACTTGTAACTCGTTACGCGTTACCGATAGCTCGGAGCTTGTATCTTGTATATCTTATCCTGTAACTCGTAACTCGTAACTCGTTACCCATTACTCGGAACTCGTATCTTATATATGGTAACTTGTAATCCATTACCGATAATCTGGAACTCATATCTTGCATCTCGTAGCTCGTAAATCGTAACTAGTACCTCGTAGATCGTAAGTCGTAATTCGTAACTCGTAACTCGTATATCGTAACTCGCAACTCGAAACTCGTAACTCGTAAATCACAGCTTATAACTCGCTGCTCATATCCCGGAACTCGCATCTTGTGTATCGTAGCTTGTAGCCCATTATCAATAACAAGGAACTTGTATCTTGCCTCTCGTAGCTCGTAAATCGTTACCGATAAGTGGGAACTCGCAACTTGTATCTCGTGACGCGTAACTCAGAACTTGGATCTCGTAACGCGTTACCGATAACTCGGAGCTTGTATCTTGTATATCTTTTCCTGTAACTCGTAACTTGTAACTCGTAACTCGTTACCTATGGCTCGGAACTCGTATCTCCTATCTTGGATCTCGCAAATCATTGCCGGTAACCTGGAACTCGTATCCTAGATCTTGAAGATCGCAGCTCGTTACCAATAAGTGGGAACTCGCATCTTGCATGTCGTGACGTGTAACTCAGAACTGGGAACTAGTAACGCGTTACCGATAACTCGGAGCATGTATCTTGTAACTCATAACTCGTAACTCGTTACTCATAACTCAGAACTGGTATCTTATATATCGTAACTTGGAATCCATTACCGATAACCTGGAACTCGTATCTTGCATCTCGTAGCTCGTAAATCGTTACCGATAAGTGGGAACTCGCAACTTGTATCTCGTGACGCGGAACTCAGAACATGGAACTCGTAATGCGTTATCAATAACTCGAAGCTTGTATCTTGTATCTCTCACCTTGTAACTCGTAACTCGTAAGTCGTTACCCATTACTCGGATCTCGTTTCTTCTATCTCGGATCTCGCGAATCACTGCCGATAACCTGTAACTCGGTTCCTAGATCATGAAGATCGTAACTCGTTACTAAGAAGTGGGAACCCGCATCTTGTATCTCGTAACGTGTAACTCAGAACTCGGAACTAGTAACGCGTTACCGATAACTCGGAGCACGTATCTTGTAACTCGTAACTCGTTACCCATAACTCGGAACTCGTATCTTATATATTGTAACTTGTAATCCACTACCAATAACCTGGAACTCGTATCTTGCATCTGGTAGCTCGTAAATCGTTTCCGATAAATGGGAACTCGCGTCTTGTATCTCGTGACGTTTAACTCAGGACTCGGAACTCGAATGTGTTACCGACAACTCGGAGCTTGTATCTTGTATCACTTACTTTGTAACTCGTAACTCGTAACACGTAACTCGTTGCCCATAACTCGGAGCTCGAATCTTGATCTCGGATCTTGTAAATCAGTGACGATAACCACGATCTCGTATCCTAGATCTAGTAGTTCGTAACTCGTCACCGATAGGTGGAAACTCGCATCTTGTATCTTATGACGCGGAACTCAGAACTCGGAACTCGTATCAGGTAACCGATAACTCGGAGCTCGTATCTTGTAACTCGTAACTCGTTACCCATAACTCGGAACTCATATCTTGTATCTAGTAGCTCGTAACTCATTACTGATTATCTGGAACTCGTATCTTGTATCTCGTAGCTCGTAACTCGTAACGATAAGTGGGAACTCGCAGCTTGTATCTCGTAACTTGCAATAGTACCTCGTAGATAGTAAGTCGTAACTGGTAACTCGTTACCGGTAACTCGTAAATCGCAGCATATAGCTCGGTACTCATATTCCGGAACTCGCATCTTATGTATCGTAGCTTGTACCCCATTATCAATAACAAAGAACTCGTATCTTACCTCTCGTAGCTCGTAAATCGTTACCGATAAGTGGGAACTCGCAACTTGTATCTCGTGACGCGTAACTCAAAACTTGGAACTCGTAACGCGTTACCGAAAACTCGGCGCTTGTATCTTGTATCTCTTATCTTGTAACTCGTAACTCGTAACTCGTAACTCGTAACTCGTAACTCGTAACTCGTAACTCGTAACTCGTAACTCGTAACTCGTAACTCGTAACTCGTAACTCGTAACTCGTAACTCGTAACTCGTAACTCGTAACTCGTAACTCGTAACTCGTAACTCGTAACTCGTAACTCGTAACTCGTAACTCGTAACTCGTAACTCGTAACTCGTAACTCGTAACTCGTAACTCGTAACTCGTAACTCGTAACTCGTAACTCGTAACTCGTAACTCGTAACTCGTAACTCGTAACTCGTAACTCGTAACTCGTAACTCGTAACTCGTAACTCGTAACTCGTAACTCGTAACTCGTAACTCGTAACTCGTAACTCGTAACTCGTAACTCGTAACTCGTAACTCGTAACTCGTAACTCGTAACTCGTAACTCGTAACTCGTAACTCGTAACTCGTAACTCGTAACTCGTAACTCGTAACTCGTAACTCGTAACTCGTAACTCGTAACTCGTAACTCGTAACTCGTAACTCGTAACTCGTAACTCGTAACTCGTAACTCGTAACTCGTAACTCGTAACTCGTAACTCGTAACTCGTAACTCGTAACTCGTAACTCGTAACTCGTAACTCGCAACTCGTAACTCGTATCTTATATATCGTAACTTGCAATCCATTACCGATAACCTGGAACTCGTATCTTGCATCTCGTAGCTCGTAAATCGTTAACGATAAATGGGAACTCGCATCTTGTATCTCGTGACGCGTAACTCAGAACATGGAACTCGTAATGCGTTATCAATAACTCGAAGCTTGTATCTTGTATCTCTTACCTTGTAACTCGTAACTCGTTACCCATTAATCGGAACTCGTTTCTTCTATCTCGGATCTCGCGAATCACTGCCGATAGCCTGGAACTCGGTTCCTAGATCATGAAGATCGTAACTCGTTACTAAGGAGTGGGATCCCGCAGCTTGTATCTCGTAACGTGTAACTCAGAACTCGGAACTAGTAACGCGGTACCGATAACTCGGAGCTCGTATCTTGTAACTCGTAACCCGTAACTCGTTGCTCATAACTCGGAACACGAATCTTGATCTCGGATCTTGCAAATCAATGACGATAACCTCGAACTCGTATCCTAGATCTAGTAGTTCGTAACTCGTTACTTATAGGTGGAAACTCGCATCTTGTACCTCATGACGCAGAACTCAGAACTCGGAACTCGTAACAGGTAACCGATAACTCGGAGCTCTTATCTTGTGACTTGTAACTCGTTACCCATAACTCGGAACTCGTATCTTGTATCTAGTAGCTCGTAACTCAATACTGATTACCTGGAACTCCTATCTTGTGTCTCGTAGCTCGTAACTCGTTACGATAAGTGGGTACTCGCATCTTGTATATCGTAACTCGTAACTAGTACCTCGTAGATCGTAATTCGTAACTCGTATATATATATCGTATCGTTATAGCACACGTGAGGCTCCATATGCAGCTGGAAGTTTCATCATCATATCTATCGTATCGTATAACTCGGAGCTTGTATCTTGTATATCTTATCCTGTAACTCGTAACGTGTAACTCGTAACTCATAACCTATGACTCGAAACTCGTATCTTCTATCTCGGATCTCGCAAATCATTGCCCGTAACCTGGAACTCGTATCCTAGAACTTGAAGATCGCAGCTCGTTACCAATAAGTGGGAACTCGCATCTTGTATCTCGTGACGTTTAACTCAGGACTCGGAACTCGAAGGTGTTACCGACAACTCGGAGCTCGTATCTTGCATCACTAACCTTGTAAGTCGTAACTCGTAACCCGTAACTCGTTACCCATAACTACGAACTCGGATCTAGATCTCGTATCTTGTAAATCAATGACGATAACTTCGAACTGGTATCCTAGATCTAGTAGTTCGTAACTCGTTACCGATAGGTGGAAACTCGCATCTTGTATCTCATGACGCGAAACTCAGAACTCGTAACTCGTAACGCGTAACCGACAACTCGGTGCGCGTATCTTGTAACTCGTAACTAGTTACCCATAACTCGGAACTCCTATCTTGTATCTAGTAGCTCGTAACTCATTGTTGATTACCTGGAACTCGCATCTTGTGTCTCGCAGCTCGTAACTCGTTACGATAAGTGGGAACTCGCATCTTGTATGTCGTAACTCATAACCCGGCACCCGCATCTTGTGTATCGTAGCTTGTAGCCCATTACCAAGAACTAGGAACTCGTATCTTGCCTCTCGTAGTTCGTAAATCGTTACTGATAAGTGGGAAATCGCTACTTGTATCTCGTGACGCATAACTCAGAACTTGGAACTCGTAACGCGTTACCGATAACTCGGAGCCTGTATCTTGTATCTCTTACCCTGTAACTCGTAACTCTTAACTCGTAAATCGCAGCTTATAACTCGCTACTCATATCCCGGAACTCGCATCTTATGTATCGTAGCTTGTAACTCATTATCAATAACAAGGAACTCGTATCTTGCCTCTCGTAGCTCGTAAATCGTTACCGATCAGTGGGAACTCGCAGCTTGTATCTCGTGACGCGTAACTCAGAACTTGGAACTCGTAACGCGTTACCGATAACTCGGAGCCTGTATCTTGTATCTCTTATCTTGTAACTCGTAACTTGTAACTCGTAACTCGTTACCTGTGACCCGAAACTCGTATCTTCTATCTCGGATCTCGCAAATCATTGCCGGTAACCTAAAACTCGTATCCTAGATCGTGAAGATCGTAGCTCGTTACCAACAAGTGGGAACTCGCATCTTGTATCTCGCGACGTGTAACCCAGGACTCGGAACTCGAAAGTGTTACCGATAACTCGGAGCTCGTATCTTGATACCGGATCTTGCAAATCAATGACGATAACCTCGAACTCGTATCCTAGATCTAGTAGTTCTTAACTCGTTACCGATAGGTGGAAACTCGCATCTTGTATCTTATGACGCGGAACTCAGAACTCGGAACTCGTATCAGGTAACCGATAACTCGGAGCTCGTATCTTGTAACTCGTAACTCGTTACCCATAAGTCGGAACTCATATCTTGTATCTATTAGCTCGTAACTCACTACTGATTACCTGGAACTCGTATCTTGTGTCTCGTAACTCGTAACTCGTTACGATAAGTGGGAACTCGCATCTTGTATCTGGTAACTCGCAATAGTACCTCGTAGATAGTAAGTCGTAACTCGTAACTCTAAACTCGTTACCCGTAACTCGTAAATCGCAGCTTATAACTCGCTACTCATATTCCGGAACTCGCATCTTATGTATCGTAGCTTGTAACCCATTATCAATAACAAGGAACGCGTATCTTACCTCTCGTAGCTCGTAAATCGTTACCGATAAGTGGGAACTCGCATCTTGTATCTCGTGACGTGTAACTCAGAACTCGGAACTAGTAACGCGTTACCGATGACTCGAAGCTCGTATCTTGTATCACTTACCTTGTAAGTCGTAACTCGTAGCTCGTAACTCGTTTACATAACTTTTAACTCGTATCTTATATATCGTAACTTGTAATCCATTTACGATAACCTGGAACTCGTATCTTGCATCTCGTTGCTCGTAAATCATTACAGAATAAATGAGAGCTCGCATCTTGTATCTCGTGACGCTTAACTCAGGACTCGGAACTCGAAAGTTTTACCGATATCTCGGAGCTCGTATCTTACATCACTTACCTTGTAACTCGTAACTCGTAACCCGTAACTCGTTACCCATAACTACGAACTCGTATCTAGATCTCGTATCTTGTAAATCAATGACGATAACTCCGAACTAGTATACTAGATCTAGTAGTTCGTAACTCGTTACCGATAGGTGGAAACTCGCATCTAGTATCTCAAGACGCGAAACTCAGAACTCGGAACTCGTAACGCGTAACCGACAACTCGGTGCGCGTATCTTGTGACTCGTAACTCGTTACCCATAACTCGGAACTCCTATCTTGTATCTAGTAGCTCGTAACTCATTGTTGATTACCTGGAACTCGCATCTTGTGTCTCGCAGCTCGTAACTCGTTACGATAGGTGGGAACTCGCATCTTGTATGTCGTAACTCATAACCCGGAACCCGTATCTTGTGTATCGTAGCTTGTAACCCATTACCAAGAACAAGGAACTGGTATCTTGCCTCTCGTAGTTCGTAAATCGTTACCGATAAGTGGGAAATTGCTACTTGTATCTCGTGACGCATAACTCAGAACTTGGAACTCGTAACGCGTTAACGATAACTCGGAGCCTGTATCTTGTATCTCTTACCCTGTAACTCGTAAGTCTTAACTCGTAAATCGCCGCTTATAACTCGCTACTCATATCCCGGAACTCGCATCTTATGTATCGTAGCTTGTAACCCATTATCAATAACAAGGAACTCGTTATCAATAACTCGAAGCTTGTATCTTGTATCTCTTACCTTGTAACTCGTAACTCGTAACTCGTAACTCGTAACTCGTTACCCGTTACTCGGAACTCGTTTCTTCTATCTCGGATCTCGCGAATCACTGCCGATAACCTGGAACTCGGTTCCTAGATCATGAAGATCGTAACTCGTTACTAAGAAGTGGGAACCCGCATCTTGTATCTCGTAACGTGTAACTCAGAACTCGGAACTAGTAACGCGTTACCGATAACTCGGAGCTCGTATCTTGTAACTCGTAACTCGTTACCCATAACTCGGAACTCGTATCTTATATATTGTAACTTGTAATCAACAACCAATAACCTGGAACTCGTATCTTGCATCTCGTAGCTCGTAAATCGTTTCCGATAAATGGGAACTCGCATCTTGTATCTCGTGGCGTTTAACTCAGCACTCGGAAGTCGAAGGTGTTACCGACAACTCGGAGCTTGTATCTTGTATCACTTACTTTGTAACTCGTAACTCGTAACACGTAACTCGTTGCCCATAACTCGGAACTCGAATCTTGATCTCGGATCTTGTAAATCAGTGACGATAACCTCGAACTCGTATCCTAGATCTAGTAGTTCGTAACTCGTTACCGATAGGTGGAAACATGCATCTTGTATCTTATGACGCGGAACTCAGAACTCGGAACTCGTATCAGGTAACCGATAACTCGGAGCTCGTATCTTGTAACTCGTAACTTGTTACCCATAACTCGGAACTCATATCTTGTATCTAGTAGCTCGTAACTCATTACTGATTACCTGGAACTCGTATCTTGTATCTCGTAGCTCATAACTCGTTACGATAAGTGGGAACTCGCGTGTTGTATCTCGTAACTCGCAATAGTACCTCGTAGATAGTAAGTAGTAACTCGTAACTCGTAACCAGTAACTCGTAAATCGCAGCTTATAACTCGCTACTCATATTCCGGAACTCGCATCTTATGTATCGTAGCTTGTAACCCATTATCAATAACAAGGAACTCGTATCTTACCTCTCGTAGCTCGTAAATTTTTACCGATAAGTGGGAACTTGTATCTCGTGACGCGTAACTCAGAACTTGGAACTCGTAACGCGTTACCGAAAACTCGGAGCTTGTATCTTGTATCTCTTATCTTGTAAATCATAACTTGTAACTCGTAACTCGTTACCTATGACTCGAAACTCGTATCTTTTATCTCGGATCTCGCAAATCATTGGCGATAACGTGAAACTATTATCCTAGATCTTGAACATCGTAACTGGTTACCAATAAGTGGGCACTCGCATCTTGTATCTCGTGACGTGTAACTCAGAACTCGGAACTAGTAACGCGTTACCGATGACTCGAAGCTCGTATCTTGTATCACTTACCTTGTAAGTCGTAACTCGTAGCTCGTAACTCGTTACCCATAACTCTTAACTCGTATCTTATATATCGTAACTTGTAATCCATTAACGATAACCTGGAACTCGTATATTGCATCTCGTTGCTCGTAAATCATTACAGAATAAATGAGAACTCGCATCTTGTATCTCGTGACGCGTAACTCAGGACTCGGAACTCGAAAGTTTTACCGATATCGCGGAGCTCGTATCTTGCATCACTTACCTTGTAACTCGCAACTCGTAGCCCGTAACTCGTTACCCTTAACTCGGAACTCGTATCTTGCATCTAGTAGCTCGTAACTCATTACTGATTACCTGGAACTCGTATCTTGTGTCTCGTAGCTCGTAACTCGTTACGATAAGTGGGTACTCGCATCTTGTATCTCGTAACTCGTAACTAGTACCTCGTAGATCATAAGTCGTGATTCGTAACTCGTAAATCGTATATCGTAACTCGCAACTCGAAACTCGTAACTCGTAACTCGTAAATCGCAGCTTATAACTCGCTACTTATATCCCGGAACTCGCATCTTGTGTATCGTAGCTTGTAACCCATTATCAATAACAAGGAACTTGTATCTTGCCTCTCGAAGCTCGTAAATCGTTACCGATAAGTGGGAACTCGCAACTTGTATCTCGTGACGCGTAACTCAGAACATGGAACTCGTAACGCGTTTCCGATAACTCGGAGCTTGTATCTTGTATCTCTTATCTTGTAACTCGTAGCTTGTAACTCGTAACTCGTTACCTATGACTCGAAACTCGTATCTTCCATCTCGGATCTCGCAAATCATTGCCGGTAACGTGGAACTCGTATCCTAGATCTTGAAGATCGCAGCTCGTTACCAATAAGTGGGAACTCGCATCTTGCATCTTGTGACGTGTAACTCAGAACTCGGAACTAGTAACGCGTTACCGATAACTTGGAGCTTGTATCTTGTAACTCATAACTCGTAACTCGTTACTCATAACTCATAACTCGTATCTTATATATCGTAACTTTCAATCCATTACCGATAACCTAAAACTCGTATCTTGCATCTCGTAGCTCGTAAATCGTTACCGATAAGTGGGAACTCGCAACTTGTATCTCGTGACGCGTAACTCAGAACATGGAACTGGTAATGCGTTATCAATAACTCGAAGCTTGTATCTTGTATCTCTTACCTTGTAACTCGTAACTCGTACCTCGTTACCCATTACTCGAAACTCGTTTCTTCTATCTCGGATCTCGCGAATCACTGCCGATAACCTGGAACTCGGTTTCTGGATCATGAAGATCGTAACTCGTTACTAAAAAGTGGGAACCCGCATCTTGTATCTCGTAACGTGTAACTCAGAACTCGGAACTAGTAACGCGTTACCGATAACTCGGAGCTCGTATCTTGTAACTCGTAACTCGTAACTCGTTACCCATAACTCGGAACTCGTATCTTATATATTGTAACCTGTAATCTACTACCAATAACCTTGAACTCGTATATTGCGTCTCGTAGCTCGTAAATCGTTAACGATAAATGGGAACTCGCATCTTGTATCTCGTGACGTCTAACTCAGGACTCGGAACTCGTAGGTGTTATCGATAACTCGGAGCTCGTATCTTGTATCACTTATCTTGTAACTCGATAGTCGTAACCCGTAACTCGTTGCTCATAACTCGGAACTCGAGTCTTGATCTCGGATCTTGCAAATCAATGACGATAACCTCGAACTCGTATCCTAGATCTAGTAGTTCGTAACTCGTTACTTATAGGTGGAAACTCGCATCTTGTACCTCATGAAGCGGAACTCAGAATTCGGAACTCGTATCAGGTAACCGATAACTCGGAGCTCGTATCTTGTGACTCGTAACTCGCTACCCATAACTCGGAACTCGTATCTTGGATCTAAGGCTCGTAACTCATTACTGATTACCTGGAACTCGTATCTTGTGTCTCGTAGCTCGTAACTCGCTACGATAAGTGGGTACTCGCATCTTTTATCTCGTAACTCGTAACTAAAGCTCGTAGATCGTAATTCGTAGTTCGTAACTCGTATATCGTAACTCGCAACTCGAAACTCGTAACTCGTAAATCGCCGCTTATAACTCGCTACTCATATTCCGGAACTCGCGTCTTGTATATCGTAGCTTGTAACCCATTATCAATAACAAGGAACTCGTATCTTGCCTCTCGTAGCTCGTAAATCGTTACCGATAAGTGGGAACTCGCAACTTGTATCTCGTGACGCGTAACTCAGAACTTGGAACTCGTAACGCGTTACCGAAAACTCGGAGCTTGTATCTTGTATATCTTATCTTTTAACTAGTAACTTGTAACTCGTAACACGTTACTTATGACTCGAAACTCGTATCTTCTATCTCGAATCTCGCAAATCATTGCCGGTAACCTGAAACTCATATCCTTGATCTTGAAGATCATAGCTCGTTACCAATAAGTGGGAACTCGCATCTGGTATCTCGTGACGTGTAACTCAGAACTCGGAACTAGTAACGCATTATTGATAACTCGGAGCTTGTATCTTGTAACTCGTAACTCGTAACTCGGAACTCCTATCTTGTATCTAGTAGCTCGTAACTCATTGTTGATTACCTGGAACTCGCATCTTGTGTCTCGCAGCTCGTAACTCGTTACGATAAGTGGGAACTCGCATCTTATATGTTGTAACTCATAACCCGGAACCCGTATCTTGTGTATCGTAGCTTGTAACCCATTACCAATAACAAGGAACTCGTATCTTGCCTCTCGTAGTTCGTAAATCGTTACCGATAAGTGGGAAGTGGGAGCCTGTATCTTGTATCTCTTACCCTGTAACTCGTAACTCGTAACTCGTTACCCATTACTCGGAACTCGTATCTTATATATGGTAACTTGTAATCCATTACCTATAACCTGGAACGCATATCTTGCATCTCGTAGCTCGTTACCGATAAATCGGAACTCACATCTTGTATCTCGTGACGCCTAACTCAGGACTCGGAGCTCGAAGGTGTTACCGATAATTCGGAGCTCGTATCTTGTATCACTTACCTTGGAACTCGTCACTTGTAACCCGTAACTCGTTGCTCATAACTCGGAACTCGAATCTTGATCTCGGATCTTGTAAATCAATGACGATAACCTCGAACTCATCTCCTAGAACTAGAAGTTCGTAACTCGTTACCGATAGGTGGAAGCTCGCATCTTGTATCTCATGACGCGGAACTCAGAACTCTGAACTCGTAACAGGTAACCGATAACTCGGAGCTCGTATCTTGTGACTTGTAACTCGTTACCCATAACTCGGAACACGTATCTTTTATCCAGTAGCTCGTAACTCAATACTGATTACCTGGAACTCCTATCTTGTGTCTCGTAGCTCGTAACTCGTTACGATAAGTGGGTACTCGCATCTTATATCTCGTAACTCGTAACTAGTACCTCGTAGATCGTAAGTCGTAATTCGTAACTCGTACCTCGTAACTTGTATATCTATCGTATCGTTATAGCACACGTGAGGCTCCATATGCAGCTGGAAGTTTCATCATCATATCTATCGTACCGTATAACTCGGACTTGTATCTTGTATATTTTATCCTGTAACTCGTAACGTGTAACTCGTAACTCATTACCTATGACTCGAAACTCGTATCTTCTATCTCGGATCTCGCAAATCATTGCCGGTAACCTGAAAGTCGTATCCTAGAACTTGAAGATCGCAGCTCGTTACCAATAAGTGGGAACTCGCATCTTGCATCTCGAGACGTGTAACTCAGAACTCGGAACTAGTAACGCGTTACCGATAACTCGGAACTTGTATCTTGTAACTTATAACTCGTAACTCGTTACTCATAACTCAGAACTCGTATCTTATATATCGTAACTTGCAATCCATTACCGATAACCTGGAACTCGTATCTTGCGTCTCGTAGCTCGTAAATCGTTACCGATAAGTGGGAACTCGCAACTTGTATCTCGTGACCCGTAACTCAGAACATGGAACTCGTAATGCGTTATCGATAACTCGAAGCTTGTATCTTGTATCTCTTATCTTGTAACTCGTAACTCTTAACCCGTTACCCATTGCTCGGAACTCGTATCTTCTATCTCCGATCTCGCAAATCATTGCCGATAACCTGGAACTCGTATCCTAGATCTTGAAGATCGTAACTCGTTACCAAAAAGTGGGAACTCGCATCTTGTATCTCGTGACGTGTAACTCAGAACTCGGAACCAGTAACGCGTAACCGATAACTCGAAGCTCGTATCTTGTATCACTTACCTTGTAACCCGTAACTCGTAACCCGTAACTCGTTGCCCATAACTCCGAACTCGAATCTTGATCTCTTATCTTGTAATTCAATGACGATAACCTCGAACTGGTATCCTAGTTCGTAACTCGTTACCGATAGGTGGAAACTCGCATCTTGTATCTTATGACGCGAAACTCAGAACTCGGAACTCGCAACGCGTAACCGACAACTACGTGCGCGTATCTTGTAACTTGTAACTCGTTACCCATAACTCGGTACTCCTATCTTGTATCTAGTAGCTCGTAACTCATTGTTGATTAGCCGGAACTCGCATCTTGTGTCTCGCAGCTCGTAACTCGTTACGATAAGTGGGAACTCGCATCTTGTATGTCGTAATTCATAATCCGGAACCCGTATCTTGTGTATCGTAGCTTGTAACCCATTGCCAATAACAAGGAACTCGTATCTTGCCTCTTGTAGTTCGTAACTCGTTACCGACAGGTAGAAGCTCACATCTTGTATCTCATGACGCGTAACTCAGAACTTGGAACTCGTAACAGGTAACCGATAACTCGGAGCTTGTATCTTGTAACTTGTAACTCGTTACCCATAACTTGGAACTCGTATCTTGTATCTAGTAGCTCGTAACTCATTACTGATTACCTGGAATTCGCATCTTGTATCTCGTAACTCGTAACTAGTACCTCGTAGATCGTAAGTCGTAATTCGTAACTCGTATATCTTAACTCGCAACTCGAAACTCGTAAATCGCAACTTATAACTTGCTACTCATATTCCGGAACTCGCATCTTATGTATCGTAGCTTGTAACCCATTATCAATAACAAGGAACTCGTATCTTGCCGCTCGTAGCTCGTAAATCGTTACCGATAAGTGGGAACTCGCAACTTGTATCTCGTGACGCGTAACTCAGAACTTGGATCTCGTAACAAGTTACCGATAAGTCAGAGCTTGTATCTTCTATCTCTTATCTTGTAACTCGTAACTTGTAACTCGTAACTCGTCACCTATGACTCAAAACTCGTGTCTTTTATCTCGGATCTCGCAAATCATTGCCGGTAACCTGGAACTCGTATCCTAGATCTTGAAGATCGTAGCTCATTACCAATTAGTGGAAACTCGCATCTTGTATCTCGCGACGTGTAACTCAGGACTCGGAACTCGAAAGTGTTACCGATAACTCGGAGCTCGTATCTTGTATCACTTATCTTGTAACTCGTTACTCGTAACCCGTAACTCGTTGGTCATAACTCGGAACTCGAATCTTGAACTCGGATCTTGCAAATCAATGACGATAACCTCAAAGTCGTATCCTAGATCTAGTAGTTCGTAACTCGTTACTTATAGGTGGAAGCTCGCATCTTGTACCTCATGACGCGGAACTCAGAACTCGGAACTTGTAACAGGTAACCGGTAACTCGGAGCTCGTATCTTGTGACTTGTAACTCGTTACCCATAACTCGGAAATCGTATCGTGTATCTAGTAGCTCGTAACTCATTACTGATTACCTGCAACTCGTATCTTGTGTCTCGTAGCTCGTAACTAGTACCTCGTAGATCGTAAGTCGTAATTCGTAACTCGTAACTCGTATATCGTAACTCGCAACTCGAAACATGTAACTCGTAACTCGTAAATCGCAGCTTATAACTCGCTACTCATATCCCGGAACTCGCATCTTGTGTATCGTTGCTTGTAACCCATTATCAATAACAAGGAACTTGTATCTTGCCTCTCGTAGCTCGTAAATCGTTACCGATAAGTGGGAACTCGCAACTTGTATCTCGTAACTCGTAACTAGTACCTCGTAGATCGTAAGTCGTAATACGTAACTCGTAACTTGTTACCCATAACTCGCAACTCGTATCTTATATATTGTAACTTGTAATCCACTACCAATAACCTGGAACTCATATCTTGCATCTCGTAGCTCGTAAATCGTTTCCGATAAATGGGAACTCGCATCTTGTATCTCGTGACGATTAACTCAGGACTCGGAATTCGAAGGTGTTACCGACAACTCGGAGCTTGTATCTTGTATCACTTACCTTGTACCTCGGAACTCGTATCTTATATATGGTAACTTGTAATCCATTACCGATAACCTGGATCCTTTATCTTGCATCTCGTAGCTCGTAAATCGTTTCCGATAAATGGGAACTCGCATCTTGTATCTCGTGACGTTTAACTCAGAACTCGGAACTAGTAACGCGTTACCTATGACTCGAAACTCGTATCTTCTATCTCGGATCTCGCAAATCATTGCCGGTAACTTGAAACTCGTATCCTAGATCTTGAAGATCGCAGCTCGTTACCAATAAGTGGGAACTCGCATCTTGTATCTCGTGACGTGTAACTCAGAACTCGGAACTAGTAACGCGTTATTGATAACTCGGAGCTTGTATCTTGGAACTCGTAACTCGTAACTCCTTACTCATAACTCAGAACTCGTATCTTATATATCGTAACCTGCAATTCATTACCGATAACCTGGAACATGTATCTTGCATCTCGTAGCTCGTAAATCGTTACCGATAAGTGGGAACTCGCAATTTGTATCTCGTGACGCGTAGCTCACAACATGGAACTCGTAATGCGCTATCGATAACTCGAAGCTTGTATTTTCTATCTCTTACCTTGTAACTCGTAATTCGTAACTCTTAACCCGTTACCCATTATTCGGAACTCGTATCTTCTATCTCGGATCTCGCAAATCATTGCCGATAACGTGGAACTCGTATCCTAGATCTAGTAGTTCGTAACTCGTTACCGATAGGTGGAAACTCTCATCTTGTATCTTATGACGCGGAACTCAGAACTTGGAACTCGTATCAGGTAACCGATAACTCGGAGCTCGTATCTTGTAACTCGTAACCCGTTACCCATTACTCGGAACTCGTATCCTAGATCTTGAACATCGTAACTCGTCACAAATAAGTGGGAACTCTCATCTTGTATCTCGTGACGCGTAACTCAGGACTCGGAACTCGAGAGATTTACCGATATCTCGGAGCTCGTATCTTGCATCACTTACCTTGTAACTCGTAACTCGTAACCCGTAACTCGTTGCCCATAACTCCGAACTCGGATCTAGATCTCGTATCATGTAAATCAATGACGATAACTTCGAACTGGTATCCTAGATCTAGTAGTTCGTAACTCGTTACCGATAGGTGGAAGCTCGCATCTTGTGTCTCATGACGCGAAACTCAGAAATCGTAACGCGTAACCGACAATTCGGTGCGCGTATCTTGTAACTCGTAACTCGTTACCCATAACGCGGAACTCCTATGTTGTATCTAGTAGCTCGAAACTCATTGTTGACTACCTGGAACTCGCATCTTGTGTCTCGCAGCTCGCAACTCGTTACGATTAGTGGGAACTCGCATCTTGTATGTCGTAACTCATAACCCGGAACCCGTAGCTTGTATATCGTAGCTTGTAACCCATTACTAAGAACAAGGAACTCGTATCTTGCCTCTCGTAGTTCGTAAATCATTACCGATAAGTGGGAATCGCTACTTGTATCTCGTGACGCATAACTCAGAACTTGGAACTCGTAACGCGTTACCGATAACTCGGAGCCTGTATCTTGTATCTCTTACCCTGTAACTCGTAACTCGTAAATCGCAGCTTATAACTCGCTACTCATATCCCGGAACTCGCATCTTATGTATCGTAGCTTGTAACCCATTATCAATAACAAGGAACTCGTATCTTGCCTCTCGTAGCTCGTAAATCGTTACCGATAAGTGGGAACTCGCAACTTGTATCTCGTGACGCGTAACTCAGAACATGGATCTCGTAATGCGTTATCAATAACTCGAAGCTTGTATCTTGTATCTCTTACCTTGTAACTCGTAACTCGTAACTGGTAACTCGTTACCCATTACTCGGAACTCGTATCTTCTATCTCCTATCTCGCAAATCATTGCCGATAACCTGGAACTCGTGTCCTAGATCTTGAAGATCGTAACTCGTTACCAATAAGTGGGAACTCGCATCTTGTATCTCGTGACGTGTAACTCAGAACTCGGAACTAGTAACGCGTAACCGATAACTCGAAGCTCGTATCTTGTATCACTTACCTTGTAAGTCGTAACTCGTAACTCGTTACCCATAACTCGGAACTCGTATCTTATATATAGTAACTTGTAATCCATTACCGATAACCTGGAACTCGTATCTTGCATCTCGTTACTAGTAAATCGTTACCGATAAATGGGAACTCGCATCTTGTATCTCATGACGCGAAACTCAGAACTCGGAACTCGTAACGCGTAACCGACAACTCGGTGCACGTATCTTGTACCTTGTAACTCGTTATCCATAACTCGGTACTCCTATCTTGTATCTAGTAGCTCGTAACTCATTACTGATTATCTGGAACTCGCATCTTGTGTCTCGCAACTCGTAACTCGTTACGATAAGTGGGAACTCGCATCTTGTATGTCGTAACTCATAACCCGGAACCTGTATCTTGTGTATCGTAGCTTGTAACCCATTGCCAATAACAAGGAACTCGTATCTTGCCTCTTGTAGTTCGTAACTCGTTACCGACATGTGCAAGCTCGCATCTCGTAACAGGTAACCGATAACTCGGAGCTTGTATCTTGTAACTTGTAACTCGTTACTCATAACTTAGAACCCGTATCTTGTATCTAGTAGCTCGTAACTCATTACTGATTACCTGGAACTCGTATCTTGTGTCACGTAGCTCGTAACTCGTCACGATAAGTGGGAACTCGCATCTTTTATCTCGTAACTCGCAATAGTACCTCGGAAATAGTAAGTCGTGAATCGTAACTCGTAACTCGTAACCCGTAACTCGTAGCTCATAACTCGGAACTCGAATTTTAATCTCGGATCTTGCAAATCAATGACGATAACCTCGAACTCGTATGCTAGATGTAGGAGCTCGTAACTCGTTTACCGATAGGTGGAAACTCGCATATTGTATCTTATGACGCGGAACTCAGAACTCGGAACTCATATCAGGTAACCGATAACTCGGAGCTCGTATATTGTAACTCGTAACTCGTTACCCATAACTCGGAACTCATATCTTGTATCGAGTAGCTCGTAACTCATAACTGATCACCTGAAACTCGTGTCTTGTGTCTCGTAGCTCGTAACTCGTTACGATAAGTGGGTACTCGTATCTTGTATCTTGTAACTGGTAACTAGTACCTCGTAGATCGTAAGTCGTATTTCGTAACTCGTAACTCGTATATCGTAACTCGCAACTCCAAACTCGTAACTCGTAAATCGCAGCTTATAACTTGCTACTCATATCCTGGAACTCGCATCTTATGTATCGTAGCTTGTAACCCATTATCAATAACAAGGAACTCGTATCTTGCCTCTCGTAGCTCGTAAATCGTTACCGATAAGTGGGAACTCGCAACTTGTATCTCGTGACGCGTAACTCAGAACTTGGAACCCGTAACGCGTTACCGATAAGTCGGAGCTTGTATCTTCTATGTCTTATCTAGTAACTCGTAAATTCTAACTCGTAACTCGTCACCTATGACTCGAAACTCGTATCTTCTATCTCGGATCTCGTAAATCATTGGCGGTAGCCTGGAACTCGTATCCTAGATCTTGGTGATCGTAGCTCGTTACCAATTAGTGGGAACTCGCATCTTCTATCTCGCGACATGTAACTCAGGACTCGGAACTCGAAAGTGTTACCGATAACTCGGAGCTCGTATCTTGTATCACTTATCTTGTAACTCGTTACTCGTAACCCGTAACTCGTTGCTCATAACTAGGATAACGTGGAACTCGTATCCTAGATCTTGAACATCGTAACTCGTTACCAATAAGTGGGAACTCGCGTCTTGTATCTCGTGACGTGTAACTCAGAACTCGGAACTAGTAACGCGTTACCGATGACTCGAAGCTCGTATCTTGTATCACTTACCTTGTAGGTCGTAACTCGTAGCTCGTAACTCGTTACCCATAACTCTTAACTGGTATCTTATATATCGTAACTTGTAATCCATTAACGATAACCTGGAACTCGTATCTTGCATCTCGTTGCTCGTAAATCATTACAGAATAAATGAGAACTCGCATCTTGTATCTCGTGATGCGTAACTCAGGACTCGGAACTCGAAAGTTTCACCGATATCTCGGAGCTCGTATCTTGCATCACTTACCTTGTAACTCGTAACTCGTAACCCGTAACTTGTTGCCCATAACTCCGAACTCGTATCTAGATCTCGTATCTTGTAAATCAATGACGATAACTTCGAACTGGTATCCTAGATCTAGTAGTTCGTAACTCGTTACTCATAGGTGGAAACTCGCATCTTGTACCTCATGACGCGGAACTCAGAACTCGGAACTCGTATCAGGTAACCGATAACTCGTAGCTCGTATCTTGTGACTCGTAACTCGTTACCCATAATTCGGAACTCGTATCTTGGATCTAGTAGCTCGTAACTCATTACTGATTACCTGGAACTCGTATCTTGTTTCTCGTAGCTCGTAACTCGTTACGATCAGTGGGTACTTGTATCTTGTATCTCGTAACTCGTAACTAGTACCTCGTAGATCGTAAGTCGTAGTTCGTAACTCGTAACTCGTATATCGTAACTCGCAACTCGAAACTCGTAACTCGTAAATCGCCGCTTATAACTCGCTACTCATATTCCGAAACTCGCATCTTGTGTATCGTAGCTTGTAACCCATTATCAATAACAAGGAACTCGTATCTTGCCTCTCGTAGCTCGTAAATCGTTACCGATAAGTGGGAACTCGCAACTTGTATCTCGTGACGCGTAACTCCGAACTTGGAACTCGTAACTCGTTACCCATAATTCGGAACTCGTATCTTGTATCTAGTAGCTCGTAACTCATTACTGATTACCTGCAACTCGTATCTTGTGTCTCGTAGCTCATAACTAGTACCTCGTAGATCGTAAGTCGTAATTCGTAACTCGTATATCGTAAATCGCAGCTTATAACTCGCTACTCATATCCCGGAACTCGCATCTTGTGTATCGTAGCTTGTAACCCATTATCAATAACAAGGAACTTGTATCTTGCCTCTCGTAGCTCGTAAATCGTTACATATAAGTGGGAACCCGCAACTTGTATCTCGTGACGCGTAACTCAGAACTTGTAACTCGTAACGCGTTACCGATAACTCGGAGCATGTATCTTGTAACTCGTAACTCGTAACTCGTTACTCATAACTCAGAACTCGTATCTTATATATCGTAACTTGCAATCCATTATCGATAACCTGGAGCTCGTATCTTGCATCTAGTAGCTCGTAACTCATTACTGATGACCTGGAACTCGTATCTTGTGTCTCGTAGCTCGTAACTCGTTACCGATAAGTGGGAACTCGCAACTTGTATCTCGTTACGCGTAACTCAGAACTTGGAACTCGTAACGCGTTACCGATAACTCGGAGCTTGTATCTTGTATATCTTATCCTGTAACTCGTAACTTGTAACTCGTAACTCGTTACCCATTACTCGGAACTCGTATCTTATATATGGTAACTTGTAATCCATTACCGATAATCTGGAACTCATATCTTGCATCTCGTAGCTCGTAAATCGTAACTAGTACCTCGTAGATCGTAAGTCGTAATTCGTAACTCGTAACTCGTATATCGTAACTCGCAACTCGCAACTCGAAAATCGTAACTCGTAACTCGTAAATCGCAGCTTATAACTCGCTCCTCATATCCCAGAACTCGCATCTTGTGTATCGTAGCTTGTAACCCATTATCAATAACAAGGAACTTGTATCTTGCCTCTGTAGCTCGTAAATCGTTACCGATAAGTGGGAACTCGCAACTTGTATCTCGTGACGCGTAACTCAGAACTTGGAATTCGTAACGCGTTACCGATAACTCGGAGCTTGTATCTTGTATATCTTATCCTGTAACTCGTAACGTGTAACTCGTAACTCATTACCTATGACTCAAAACTCGTATCTTCTATCTCGGGTCTCGCAAATCATTGCTGGTAACCTGGAACTCGTATCCTAGATCTTGAAGATCGCAGCTCGTTACCAATAAGTGGGAACTCGCATCTTGCATCTCGTGACGTGTAACTCAGAACTCGTAACTAGTAACGCGTTACCGATAACTCGGAGCTTGTATCTTGTAACTCATAACTCGTAACTCGTTACTCATAACTCAGAACTCGTATCTTATATATCGTAACTTGCAATTCATTATCGATAACCTGGAGCTCGTATCTTGCATCTAGTAGCTCGTAACTCATTACTGATGACCTGGAACTCGTATCTTGTGTCTCGTAGCTCGTAACTCGTTACCGATAAGTGGGAACTCGCAACTTGTATCTCGTTACGCGTAACTCAGAACTTGGAACTCGTAACGCGTTACCGATAACTCGGAGCTTGTATCTTGTATATCTTATCCTGTAACTGGTAACTTGTAACTCGTAACTCGTTACCCATTACTCGGAACTCGTATCTTATATATGGTAACTTGTAATCCATTACCGATAATCTGGAACTCATATCTTGCATCTCGTAGCTCGTAAATCGTAACTAGTACCTCGTAGATCGTAAGTCGTAATTCGTAACTCGTAACTCGTATATCGTAACTCGCAACTCGCAACTCGAAAATCGTAACTCGTAACTCGTAAATCGCAGCTTATAACTCGCTCCTCATATCCCAGAACTCGCATCTTGTGTATCGTAGCTTGTAACCCATTATCAATAACAAGGAACTTGTATCTTGCCTCTGTAGCTCGTAAATCGTTACCGATAAGTGGGAACTCGCAACTTGTATCTCGTGACGCGTAACTCAGAACTTGGAATTCGTAACGCGTTACCGATAACTCGGAGCTTGTATCTTGTATATCTTATCCTGTAACTCGTAACGTGTAACTCGTAACTCATTACCTATGACTCAAAACTCGTATCTTCTATCTCGGGTCTCGCAAATCATTGCTGGTAACCTGGAACTCGTATCCTAGATCTTGAAGATCGCAGCTCGTTACCAATAAGTGGGAACTCGCATCTTGCATCTCGTGACGTGTAACTCAGAACTCGTAACTAGTAACGCGTTACCGATAACTCGGAGCTTGTATCTTGTAACTCATAACTCGTAACTCGTTACTCATAACTCAGAACTCGTACCTTATATATCGTAACTTGCAATCCATTACCGATAACCTGGAACTCGTGTTTTGCATCTCGTAGCTCGTAAATCGTTACCGATAAGTGGGAACTCGTAACTTGTATCTCGTGACGTGTAACTCAGAACATGGAACTCGTAATGCGTTATCAATAACTCGAAGCTTGTATCTTGTATCTCTTACCTTGTAACTCGTAACTCGTAACTCGTAACTCGTTACCCATTACTCGGAACTCGTTTCTTCTATGTCGGATCTCGCGAATCACTGCCGATAACCTGGAACTCGGTTCCTAGATCATGAAGATCGTAACTCGTTACTAAGAAGTGGGAACCCGCATCTTGTATCTCGTAATGTGTAACTCAGAACTCGGAACTAGTAACGCGTTACCGATAACTCGGAGCTCGTATCTTGTAACTCGTAACCTGTAACTCGTTACCCGTAACTCGGAACTCGTATCTTATATATTGTAACTTGTAATCCACTACCAATAACCTGGAACTCGTATCTTGCATCTCGTAGCTCGTAAATCGTTTCCGATAAATGGGAACTCGCATCTTGTATCTCGTGAAGTTTAACTCAGGACTCGGAACTCGAAGGTGTTACCGACAACTCGGAGCTTGTATCTTGTATCACTTACCTTGTAACTCGTAACACGTAACTCGTTGCCCATAACTCGGAACTCGAATCTTGATCTCGGATCTTGTAAATCAGTGACGATAACCTCGAACTCGTATCCTAGATCTAGTAGTTCGTAACTCGTTACCGATAGGTGGAAACTCGCATCTTGTATCTTATGACGCGGAACTCAGAACTCGGAACTCGTATCAGGTAACCGATAACTCGGAGCTCGTATCTTGTAACTCGTAACTCGTTACCCATAACTCGGAACTCATATCTTGTATCTAGTAGCTTGTAACTCATTACTGATTACCTGGAACTCGTATCTTGTGTCTCGTAGCTCGTAACTCGTTACGATAAGTGGGAACTCGCATCTTGTATCTCGTAACTCGCAATAGTACCTCGGAGACAGTAAGTCGTAACTCGTAGCTCGTTACCCGTAACTCGTAAATCGCAGCTTATAACTCGCTACTCATATTCCGGAACTTGCATCTTATGTATCGTAGCTTGTAACCCATTATCAATAACAAGGAACTCGTATCTTACCTCTCGTAGCTCGTAAATCGTTACCGATAAGTGGGAACTCGCAACTTGTATCTCGTGACGCGTAACTCAGAACATAGAACTCGTAACGCGTTACCGAAAACTCGGAGCTTGTATCTTGTATCTCTTATCTTGTAACCCGTAACTTGTAACTTGTAACTCGTTACCTATGACTCGAAACTCGTATCTTCTATCTCGGATCTCGCAAAGCATTGCCAGTAACCTAAAACTCGTATCCTAGATCTTGAAGGTCGTAGCTCGTTACCAATAAGTGGGAACGCGCATCTTGTATCTCGCGACGTGTAACCCAGGACTCGGAACTCGAAAGTGTTACCGATAACTCGGAACTCGTATCTTGTATCACTTATCTTCTAACTCGTTACTCGTAACCCGTAACTCGTTGCTCATAACTCGGAACTCGAATCTTGATTTCGGATCTTGCAAATCAATGACGATAACCTCGAACTCGTATCCTAGATCTAGTAGTTCGTAACTCGTTACTTATATGTGGAAGCTCGCATCTTGTACCTCATGACGCGGAACTCAGAGCTCGGAACTCGTAACAGGTAACCGATAACTCGGAGCTCGTATCTTGTGACTTGTAACTCGTTACCCATAACTCGGAAATCGTATCTTGTATCTAGTAGCTCGTAACTCATTACTGATTACCTGCAACTCGTATCTTGTGTCTCGTAGCTCGTAACTAGTACCTCGTAGATCGTAAGTCGTAATTCGTAACTCGTAACTCGTATATCGTAACTCGCAACTCGAAACTCGTAAATCGCAGCTCATAACTCGCTACTCATATCCCGGAACTCGCATCTTGTATCTTGTATCTCTTATCTTGTAACTCATAACTTGTAACTCGTAACTCGTTACCTATGACTCGAAACTCGCTGCCTCTATCTCGGATCTCGCAAATCATTGCCGGTAACCTGGAACTCGTATCCTAGATCTTGAAGATCGTAGCTCGTTACCAATAAGTGGGAACTCGCATCTTGTATCTCGCGACGTGTAACTCAGGACTCGGAACTCGAAAGCGTTGCCGATAACTCGGAGCTCGTATCTTGTATCACTTATCTTCTAACTCGTTACTCGTAACCCGTAACTCGTTGCTCATAACTCGGAACTCGAATCTTGATCACGGATCTTGCAAATCAATGACGATAACCTCGAATTCGTATCCTAGATCTAGTAGTTCGTAACTCGCTACTTATAAGTGGAAACTCGCATCTTGTACCTCATGACGCGGAACTCAGAACTCGGAACTCGTAACAGGTAACCGATAACTCGGAGCTCGTATCTTGTGACTTGTAACTCGATACCCATAACTCGGAACTCGTATCTTATATATGGTAACTTGTAATCCATTACCGATAATCTGGAACTCATATCTTGCATCTCGTAGCTCGTAAATCGTAACTAGTACCTCGTAGATCGTAAGTCGTAATTCGTAACTCGTAACTCGTATATCGTAACTCGCAACTCGAAACTCGTAACTCGTAAATTACAGCTTATAACTCGCTGCTCATATCCCGGAACTCGCATCTTGTGTATCGTAGCTTGTAGCCCATTATCAATAACAAGGAACTTGTATCTTGCCTCTCGTAGCTCGTAAATCGTTACCGATAAGTGGGAACTCGCAACTTGTATCTCGTGACGCGTAATTCAGAACTTGGATCTCGTAACGCGTTACCGATAATTCGGAGCTTGTATCTTGTATATCTTTTCCTGTAACTCGTAACTTGTAACTCGTAACTCGTTACCTATGGCTCGGAACTCGTATCTCCTATCTTGGATCTCGCAAATCATTGCCGGTAACCTGGAACTCGTATCCTAGATCTTGAAGATCGCAGCTCGTTACCAATAAGTGGGAACTCGCATCTTGCATGTCGTGACGTGTAACTCAGAACTGGGAACTAGTAACGCGTTACCGATAACTCGGAGCACGTATCTTGTAACTCGTAACTCGTTACCCATAACTCGGAACTCGTATCTTATATATTGTAACTTGTAATCCACTACCAATAACCTGGAACTCGTATCTTGCATCTGGTAGCTCGTAAATCGTTTCCGATAAATGGGAACTCGCATCTTGTATCTCGTGACGTTTAACTCAGGACTCGGAACTCGAATGTGTTACCGACAACTCGGAGCTTGTATCTTGTATCACTTACTTTGTAACTCGTAACTCGTAACACGTAACTCGTTGCCCATAACTCGGAGCTCGAATCTTGATCTCGGATCTTGTAAATCAGTGACGATAACCACGATCTCGTATCCTAGATCTAGTAGTTCGTAACTCGTCACCGATAGGTGGAAACTCGCATCTTGTATCTTATGACGCGGAACTCAGAACTCGGAACTCGTATCAGGTAACCGATAACTCGGAGCTCGTATCTTGTAACTCGTTACCCATAACTCGGAACTCATATCTTGTATCTAGTAGCTCGTAACTCATTACTGATTATCTGGAACTCGTATCTTGTGTCTCGTAGCTCGTAACTCGTTACGATAAGTGGGAACTCGCAGCTTGTATCTCGTAGCTCGCAATAGTACCTCGTAGATAGTAAGTCGTAACTCGTAACTCGTAACTCGTTACCCGTAACTTGTAAATCGCAGCTTATAACTCGCTACTCATATTCCGGAACTCGCATCTTATGTATCGTAGCTTGTAACCCATTATCAATAACAAGGAACTCGTATCTTACCTCCTGTAGCTCGTAAATCGTTACCGATAAGTGGGAACTCGCAACTTGTATCTTGTGACGCGTAATTCAGAACTTGGAACTCGTATCAGGTAACCGATAACTCGGAGCTCGTATCTTGTAACTCGTAACTCGTTACCCATAACTCGGAACTCATATCTTGTATCTAGTAGCTCGTAACTCATTACTGATTACCTGGAACTCGTATCTTGTGTCTCGTAGCTCGTAACTCGTTACGATAAGTGGGAACTCGCATCTTGTATCTCGTAACTTGCAATAGTACCTCGTAGATAGTAAGTCGTAACTGGTAACTCGTTACCGGTAACTCGTAAATCGCAGCATATAGCTCGGTACTCATATTCCGGAACTCGCATCTTATGTATCGTAGCTTGTACCCCATTATCAATAACAAAGAACTCGTATCTTACCTCTCGTAGCTCGTAAATCGTTACCGATAAGTGGGAACTCGCAACTTGTATCTCGTGACGCGTAACTCAAAACTTGGAACTCGTAACGCGTTACCGAAAACTCGGCGCTTGTATCTTGTATCTCTTATCTTGTAACTCATAACTTGTAACTCGTAACTCGTTACCTATGACTCGAAACTCGTATCTTCTATCTCGGATCTCGCAAATCATTGCCAATAACGTGGAACTATTATCCTAGATCTTGAACATCGTAACTCGTTACCAATAAGTGGGAACTCGCATCTTGTATCTCGTGACGTGTCACTCAGAACTCGGAACTAGTAACGCGTTACCGATGACTCGAAGCTCGTATCTTGTATCACTTACCTTGTAACTCGTCACTCGTAACCCGTAACTCGTTGCCCATAACTCTTAACTCGTATCTTATATATCGTAACTTGTAATCCATTAACGATAACCTGGAACTCGTATCTTGCATCTCGTTGCTCGTAAATCATTATAGAATAAATGAGAACTCGCATCTTGTATCTCATGACGCGAAACTCAGAACTCGGAACTCGTAACGCGTAACCGACAACTCGGTGCGCGTATCTTGTAACTCGTCACTCGTTACCCATAACTCGGAACTCCCATCTTGTATCTAGTAGCTCGTAACTCATTGTTGATTACCTGGAACTCGCATCTTGTGTCTCGCAGCTCGTAACTCGTTACGATAAGTGGGAACTCGCATCTTGTATGTGGTAACTCATAACCCGGAACCCGTATCTTGTGTATCGTAGCTTGTAACCCATTAACAAGAACAAGGAACTCGTATCTTTCCTCTCGTAGTTCGTAAATCGTTACCGATAACTGGGAAAGCGCTACTTGTATCTCGTGACGCGTAACTCAGAACTTAGAACTCGTAACGCGTTACCGATAACTCGGAGCCTGTATCTTGTATCTCTTACCCTGTAACTCGTAACTCGTAACTCGTAACTGGTTACCCATTACTCGGAACTCGTAGCTTATATATGGTAACTTGTAATCCATTACCGATAACCTGGAACGCATATCTTGGATCTCGTAGCTCGTAAATCGTTACCGATAAATGGGAACTCGCATCATGTATCTCGTGACGCCTAACTCAGGACTCAGAGCTCGAAAGTGTTACCGATAATTCGGAGCTAGTATCTTGTATCACTTACCTTGTAACTCGTCACTCGTAACCCGTAACTCGTTGCCCATAACTCGGAACTCGAATCTTGATCTCGGATCTTGTAAATCAATGACGATAACCTCGAACTCGTCTCCTAGAACTAGTAGTTCGTAACTCGTTACCGATAGGTGGAAGCTCGCATCTTGTATCTCATGACGCGAAACTCAGAACTCGGAACTCGTAACGCGTAACCGATAACTCGGAGGTCGTATCTTGTAACTTGTAACTCGTTACCCATAACTTGGAACTCGTATCTTGTATCTAGTAGCTCGTAACTCATTGTTGATTACCTGGAACTCGCATCTTGTGTCTCGCAGCTCGTAACTCGTTACGATAAGTGGGAACTCGCATCTAGTATGTCGTAACTCATAACCCGGACCCCGTATCTTGTGTATCGTAGCTTGTAACCCATTACCAAGAACAAGGAACTCGTATCTGTCCTCTCGTAGTTCGTAAATCGTTACCGATAACTGGGAAATCGCTACTTGTATCTCGTGACGCATAACTCAGAACTTGAAACTCGTAACTCGTTACCGATAACTCGGAGCTTGTATCTTGTATATCGTATCCTGTAACTCGTAACTTGTAACTCGTAACTCATTACCTATGACTCGAAACTCGTATCTTCTAACTCATATCTCGCAAATCATTGCCAGTAACCTGGAACTCGTATCCTAGATCTTGAAGATCGCAGCTCGTTACCAATAAGTGGGAACTCGCATCTTGCATCTCGTGACGTGTAACTCAGAACTCGGAACTAGTAACGCGTTACCGATAACTCGGAGCTTGTATCTTGTAACTCGTAACTCGTAACTCGTTACTCATAACTCAGAACTCGTATCTTATATATCGTAACTTGCAATCCATTACCGATAACCTGATGCTCTTATCTTGCATCTCGTAGCTTGTGAATCGTAACCGATAAGTGGGAACTCGCAACTTGTATCTCGTGACGCGTAACTCAGAACATGGAACTCGTAACGCGTTACCGATAACTCGGAGCTTGTATCTTGTATATCTTATCCTGTAACTCGTAACCTGTAACTCCTAACTCGTTACCTATGGCTCGGAACTCGTATCTTCTATCTCGGATCTCGCAAATCATTGCCGGTAACCTGGAACTCGTATCCTAGATCTTGAAGATCGCAGCTCGTTACCAATAAGTGGGAACTCGCATCTTGCATCTCGTGACGTGTAACTCAGAACTTGGAACTAGTAACGCGTTACCGATAACTCGGAGCATGTATCTTGTAACTCATAACTCGTAACTAAATATATCGTAACTTGGAATCCTTTACCGATAACCTGGAACTCGTATCTTGCATCTCGTAGCTCGTAAATCGTTACCGATAAGTGGTAACTCGCAACTTGTATCTCGTGACGCGTAACTCAGAACATGGAACTCGTAATGCGTTATCAATAACTCGAAGCTTGTATCTTGTATCTCTTACCTTGTAACTCGTAACTCGTAAGTCGTTACCCATTACTCGGAACTCGTTTCTTCTATCTCGGATCTCGCGAATCACTGCCGATAACCTGGAACTCGGTTACTAGATCATGAAGATCGTAACTCGTTACTAAGAAGTGGGAACCCGCATCTTGTATCTCGTAACGTGTAACTCAGAACTCGGAACTAGTAACGCGTTACCGATAACTCTTAACTCGTATCTTATATATCGTAACTTGTAATCCATTAACGATAACCTGGAACTGGTATCTTGCATCTCGTAGCTCGTAAATCGTTTCCGATAAATGGGAACTCGCATCTTGTATCTCGTGACGTTTAACTCAGGACTCGGAACTCGAATATGTTACCGACAACTCGGAGCTTGTATCACTTACTTTGTAACTCGTTGTTGATTACCTAGAACTCGCATCTTGTGTCTCGCAGCTCGTAACTCGTTACGATAAGTGGGAACTCGCATCTTGTATGTCGTAACTCATAACCCGGAACCCGTATCTTGTGTATCGTAGCTTGTAACCCATTACCAAGAACAAGGAACTCGTATCTTGCCTCTCGTAGTTCGTACATCGTACCGATAAGTGGGAAATCGCTACTTGTATGTCGTGACGCATAACTCAGAACTTGGAACTCGTAACGCGTTACCGATAACTCGGAACCTGTATCTTGTATCTCTTACCCTGTAACTCGTTACTCTTAACTCGTAAATCGCAGCTTATAACTCGCTACTCATATCCCGGAACTCGCATCTTATGTATCGTAGCTTGTAACCCATTATCAATAACAAGGAACTCGTATCTTACCTCTTGTAGCTCGTAAATCGTTACCGATAAGTGGGAACTCGCAACTTGTATCTCGTGACGCGTAACTCAGAACTTGGAACTCGTAACGCGTTACCGAAAACTCGGAGCTTGTATCTTGTATCTCTTATCTTGTAACTCATAACTTATAACTCGTAACTCGTTAACTATGACTCGAAACTCGTATCTTCTATCTTGGATCTCGCAAATCATTGCCGATAACGTGGAACTATTATCATAGATCTTGAACATCGTAACTCGTTACCAATAAGTGGGAACTCGCATCTTGTATCTCGTGACGTGTAACTCAGAACTCGGAACTAGTAACGCGTTACCGATGACTCGAAGCTCGTATCTTGTATCACTTACCTTGTAAGTCGTAACTAGTAGCTCGTAACTCGTTACCCATAGCTCTTAACTCGTATCTTATATATCGTAACTTGTAATCCATTAACGATAACCTGGAACTCGTATCTTGCATCTCGTTGCTCGTAAATCATTACAGAATAAATGAGAACTCGCATCTTGTATCTCATGACGCGAAACTCAGAACTCGCAACTCGTAACGGGTAACCGACAACTCGGTGCGCGTATCTTGTAACTCGTCACTCGTTACCCATTACTCGGAACTCCTATCTTGTATATAGTAGCTCGTAACTCATTGTTGATTACCTGGAACTCGCATCTTGTGTCTCGCAGCTCGTAACTCGTTACGATAAGTGGGAACTCGCATCTTGTATCTCGTGATGTAACTCAGAACTCGGAACTAGTAACGCGAAACCGATAACTCGAAGCTCGTATCTTGTATCACTTACCTTGTAAGTCGTAACTCTTAACTCGTTACCCATAACTCGGAACTCGTATCTTATATATAGTTACTTGTAATCCATTACCGATAACCTGGAACACGTATGTTGGATCTCGTTACTCGTAAATCGTTAACGATAAATGGGAACTCGCATCGTGTATCTCATGACGTGTAACTCAGTACTCGGAACTCGAAAGTTTTACCGATATCTCGGAGCTCGCATCTTGTATCACTTACCTTGTAACACGTAACTCGTAACCCGTAACTCGTTGCCCATAACTCCGAACTCGAATCTTGATCTCTTATCTTGTAATTCAATGACGATAACCTCGAACTGGTATCCTAGATCTAGTAGTTCGTAACTCGTTACCGATAGGTGGAAACTCGCATCTTGTACCCATAACTCGGTACTCCTATCTTGTATCTAGTAGCTCGTAACTCATTACTGATTACCTGGAACTCGCATCTTGTGTCTCGCAGCTCGTAACTCGTTACGATAAGTGGGAACTCGCATCTTGTATGTCGTAATTCATAACCCGGAACCCGTATCTAGTGTATCGTAGCTTGTAACCCATTGCCAATAACAAGGAGCTCGTATCTTGCCTCTTGTAGTTCGTAACTCGTTACCGACAGGTGGAAGCTCGCAACTTGTATCCCATGACGCGTAACTCAGAACTTGGAACTCGTATCAGGTAACCGACAACTCGGAGCTTGTATCTTGGAACTTGTAACTCGTTATCCATAACTTGGAACTCGTATCTTGTATCTAGTAGCTCGTAACTCATTACTGATTACCTGGATCTCGCATCTTGTGTCTCGCAGCTCGTAACTCGTTACGATAAGTGGGAACTCGCATCTTGTATGTCGTAATTCATAACCCGGAACCCGTATCTTGTGTATCGTAGCTTGTAACCCATTGCCAATAACAAGGAACTCGTATCTTGCCTCTTGTAGTTCGTAACTCGTTACCGACAGGTGGAAGCTTGCATCTTGTATCTCATGACGCGTAACTCAGAACTTGGAACTCGTAACAGGTAACCGATAACTCGGAGCTTGTATCTTGGAACTTGTAACTCGTTACCCATAACTTGGAACTGGTATCTTGGATCTAGTAGCTCGTAACTCATTACTGATTACCTGGAACTCGTGTCTTGTGTCTCGTAGCTCGTAACTCGTTACGATAAGTGGGTACTCGCATCTTGTATCTCGTAACTCGTAACTAGTACCTCGTAGATCGTAAGTCGTAATTCGTAACTCGTAACTCGTATATCGTAACTCGCAACTCGAAACTCGTAAATCACAGCTTATAACTCGCTACTCATATCCCGGAACTCGCATCTCACGTATCGTAGCTTGTAACACATTATCAATAACAAGGAACTCGTATCTTGCCTCTCGTAGCTCGTAAATCGTTACCGATAAGTGGGAACTCGCAACTTGTATCTCGTGACGCGTAACTCAGAACTTGGAACTCGTAACGCGTTACCGATAAGTCGGAGCTTGTATCTTCTATCTCTTATCTTGTAACTCGTAACTCGTCACCTATGACTCGAAACTCGTATCTTTTATCTCGGATCTCGCAAATCATTGTTGGTAACCTGGAACTCGTATCCTAGATCTTGAAGATCGTAGCTCGTTACCAATAAGTGGGAACTCGCATCTTGTATCTCGCGACATGTAACTCAGGACTCGGAACTCGAAAGTGTTACCGATAACTCGGAGCTCGTATCTTGTATCACTTATCTTGTAACTCGTTTCTCGTAACCCGTAACTCGTTGGTCATAACTCGGAACTCGAATCTTGATCTCGGATCTTGCAAATCAATGACAATAACCTCGAACTCGTATCCTAGATCTAGTAGTTCGTAACTCGCTACTTATAGGTGGAAACTCGCATCTTGTACCTCATGACGCGGAACTCAGAACTCGGAACTCGTAACAGGTAACCGATAACTCGGAGCTCGTATCTTGTGACTTGTAACTCGTTACCCATAATTCGGAACTCGTATCTTGTATCTAGTAGCTCGTAACTCATTACTGATTACCTGCAACTCGTATCTTGTGTCTCGTAGCTCATAACTAGTACCTCGTAGATCGTAAGTCGTAATTCGTAACTCGTATATCGTAACTCGCAACTCGAAACTCGTAACTCGTAAATCGCAGCTTATAACTCGCTACTCATATCCCGGAACTCGCATCTTGTGTATCGTAGCTTGTAACCCATTATCAATAACAAGGAACTTGTATCTTGCCTCTCGTAGCTCGTAAATCGTTACAGATAAGTGGGAACCGGCAACTTGTATCTCGTGACGCGTAACTCAGAACTTGTAACTCGTAACGCGTTACCGATAACTCGGAGCATGTATCTTGTAACTCGTAACTCGTAACTCGTAACTCGTTACTCATAACTCAGAACTCGTATCTTATATATCGTAACTTGCAATCCATTATCGATAACCTGGAGCTCGTATCTTGCATCTAGTAGCTCGTAACTCATTACTGATGACCTGGAACTCGTATCTTGTGTCTCGTAGCTCGTAACTCGTTACCGATAAGTGGGAACTCGCAACTTGTATCTCGTTACGCGTAACTCAGAACTTGGAACTCGTAACGCGTTACCGATAACTCGGAGCTTGTATCTTGTATATCTTATCCTGTAACTCGTAACTTGTAACTCGTAACTCGTTACCCATTACTCGGAACTCGTATCTTATATATGGTAACTTGTAATCCATTACCGATAATCTGGAACTCATATCTTGCATCTCGTAGCTCGTAAATCGTAACTAGTACCTCGTAGATCGTAAGTCGTAATTCGTAACTCGTAACTCGTATATCGTAACTCGCAACTCGCAACTCGAAAATCGTAACTCGTAACTCGTAAATCGCAGCTTATAACTCGCTCCTCATATCCCAGAACTCGCATCTTGTGTATCGTAGCTTGTAACCCATTATCAATAACAAGGAACTTGTATCTTGCCTCTGTAGCTCGTAAATCGTTACCGATAAGTGGGAACTCGCAACTTGTATCTCGTGACGCGTAACTCAGAACTTGGAATTCGTAACGCGTTACCGATAACTCGGAGCTTGTATCTTGTATATCTTATCCTGTAACTCGTAACGTGTAACTCGTAACTCATTACCTATGACTCAAAACTCGTATCTTCTATCTCGGGTCTCGCAAATCATTGCTGGTAACCTGGAACTCGTATCCTAGATCTTGAAGATCGCAGCTCGTTACCAATAAGTGGGAACTCGCATCTTGCATCTCGTGACGTGTAACTCAGAACTCGTAACTAGTAACGCGTTACCGATAACTCGGAGCTTGTATCTTGTAACTCATAACTCGTAACTCGTTACTCATAACTCAGAACTCGTATCTTATATATCGTAACTTGCAATCCATTATCGACAACCTGGAGCTCGTATCTTGCATCTAGTAGCTCGTAACTCATTACTGATGACCTGGAACTCGTATCTTGTGTCTCGTAGCTCGTAACTCGTTACCGATAAGTGGGAACTCGCAACTTGTATCTCGTTACGCGTAACTCAGAACTTGGAACTCGTAACGCGTTACCGATAACTCGGAGCTTGTATCTTGTATATCTTATCCTGTAACTCGTAACTTGTAACTCGTAACTCGTTACCCATTACTCGGAACTCGTATCTTATATATGGTAACTTGTAATCCATTACCGATAATCTGGAACTCATATCTTGCATCTCGTAGCTCGTAAATCGTTACCGATAAGTGGGAACTCGCAACTTGTATCTCGTGACGCGTAACTCAGAACTTGGATCTCGTAACGCGTTACCGATAACTCGGAGCTTGTATCTTGTATATCTTTTCCTGTAACTCGTAACTTGTAACTCGTAACTCGTTACCTATGGCTCGGAACTCGTATCTCCTATCTTGGATCTCGCAAATCATTGCCGGTAACCTGGAACTCGTATCCTAGATCTTGAAGATCGCAGCTCGTTACCAATAAGTGGGAACTCGCATCTTGCATGTCGTGACGTGTAACTCAGAACTGGGAACTAGTAACGCGTTACCGATAACTCGGAGCATGTATCTTGTAACTCATAACTCGTAACTCGTTACTCATAACTCAGAACTGGTATCTTATATATCGTAACTTGGAATCCATTACCGATAACCTGGAACTCGTATCTTGCATCTCGTAGCTCGTAAATCGTTACCGATAAGTGGGAACTCGCAACTTGTATCTCGTGACGCGGAACTCAGAACATGGAACTCGTAATGCGTTATCAATAACTCGAAGCTTGTATCTTGTATCTCTCACCTTGTAACTCGTAACTCGTAAGTCGTTACCCATTACTCGGAACTCGTTTCTTCTATCTCGGATCTCGCGAATCACTGCCGATAACCTGTAACTCGGTTCCTAGATCATGAAGATCGTAACTCGTTACTAAGAAGTGGGAACCCGCATCTTGTATCTCGTAACGTGTAACTCAGAACTCGGAACTAGTAACGCGTTACCGATAACTCGGAGCACGTATCTTGTAACTCGTAACTCGTTACCCATAACTCGGAACTCGTATCTTATATATTGTAACTTGTAATCCACTACCAATAACCTGGAACTCGTATCTTGCATCTGGTAGCTCGTAAATCGTTTCCGATAAATGGGAACTCGCGTCTTGTATCTCGTGACGTTTAACTCAGGACTCGGAACTCGAATGTGTTACCGACAACTCGGAGCTTGTATCTTGTATCACTTACTTTGTAACTCGTAACTCGTAACACGTAACTCGTTGCCCATAACTCGGAGCTCGAATCTTGATCTCGGATCTTGTAAATCAGTGACGATAACCACGATCTCGTATCCTAGATCTAGTAGTTCGTAACTCGTCACCGATAGGTGGAAACTCGCATCTTGTATCTTATGACGCGGAACTCAGAACTCGGAACTCGTATCAGGTAACCGATAACTCGGAGCTCGTATCTTGTAACTCGTAACTCGTTACCCATAACTCGGAACTCATATCTTGTATCTAGTAGCTCGTAACTCATTACTGATTATCTGGAACTCGTATCTTGTGTCTCGTAACTCGTAACTCGTTACCCGTAACTTGTAAATCGCAGCTAATAACTCGCTACTCATATTCCGGAACTCGCATCTTATGTATCGTAGCTTGTAACCCATTATCAATAACAAGGAACTCGTATCTTACCTCCTGTAGCTCGTAAATCGTTACCGATAAGTGGGAACTCGCAACTTGTATCTTGTGACGCGTAATTCAGAACTTGGAACTCGTATCAGGTAACCGATAACTCGGAGCTCGTATCTTGTAACTCGTAACTCGTTACCCATAACTCGGAACTCATATCTTGTATCTAGTATCTCGTAACTCATTACTGATTACCTGGAACTCGTATCTTGTGTCTCGTAGCTCGTAACTCGTTACGATAAGTGGGAACTCGCATCTTGTATCTCGTAACTTGCAATAGTACCTCGTAGATAGTAAGTCGTAACTGGTAACTCGTTACCGGTAACTCGTAAATCGCAGCTTATAACTCGCTCCTCATATCCCAGAACTCGCATCTTGTGTATCGTAGCTTGTAACCCATTATCAATAACAAGGAACTTGTATCTTGCCTCTGTAGCTCGTAAATCGTTACCGATAAGTGGGAACTCGCAACTTGTATCTCGTGACGCGTAACTCAGAACTTGGAATTCGTAACGCGTTACCGATAACTCGGAGCTTGTATCTTGTATATCTTATCCTGTAACTCGTAACGTGTAACTCGTAACTCATTACCTATGACTCAAAACTCGTATCTTCTATCTCGGGTCTCGCAAATCATTGCTGGTAACCTGGAACTCGTATCCTAGATCTTGAAGATCGCAGCTCGTTACCAATAAGTGGGAACTCGCATCTTGCATCTCGTGACGTGTAACTCAGAACTCGTAACTAGTAACGCGTTACCGATAACTCGGAGCTTGTATCTTGTAACTCATAACTCGTAACTCGTTACTCATAACTCAGAACTCGTACCTTATATATCGTAACTTGCAATCCATTACCGATAACCTGGAACTCGTGTTTTGCATCTCGTAGCTCGTAAATCGTTACCGATAAGTGGGAACTCGTAACTTGTATCTCGTGACGTGTAACTCAGAACATGGAACTCGTAATGCGTTATCAATAACTCGAAGCTTGTATCTTGTATCTCTTACCTTGTAACTCGTAACTCGTAACTCGTAACTCGTTACCCATTACTCGGAACTCGTTTCTTCTATGTCGGATCTCGCGAATCACTGCCGATAACCTGGAACTCGGTTCCTAGATCATGAAGATCGTAACTCGTTACTAAGAAGTGGGAACCCGCATCTTGTATCTCGTAATGTGTAACTCAGAACTCGGAACTAGTAACGCGTTACCGATAACTCGGAGCTCGTATCTTGTAACTCGTAACCTGTAACTCGTTACCCGTAACTCGGAACTCGTATCTTATATATTGTAACTTGTAATCCACTACCAATAACCTGGAACTCGTATCTTGCATCTCGTAGCTCGTAAATCGTTTCCGATAAATGGGAACTCGCATCTTGTATCTCGTGAAGTTTAACTCAGGACTCGGAACTCGAAGGTGTTACCGACAACTCGGAGCTTGTATCTTGTATCACTTACCTTGTAACTCGTAACACGTAACTCGTTGCCCATAACTCGGAACTCGAATCTTGATCTCGGATCTTGTAAATCAGTGACGATAACCTCGAACTCGTATCCTAGATCTAGTAGTTCGTAACTCGTTACCGATAGGTGGAAACTCGCATCTTGTATCTCGTGACGCGTAACTCAGAACATAGAACTCGTAACGCGTTACCGAAAACTCGGAGCTTGTATCTTGTATCTCTTATCTTGTAACCCGTAACTTGTAACTTGTAACTCGTTACCTATGACTCGAAACTCGTATCTTCTATCTCGGATCTCGCAAAGCATTGCCAGTAACCTAAAACTCGTATCCTAGATCTTGAAGGTCGTAGCTCGTTACCAATAAGTGGGAACGCGCATCTTGTATCTCGCGACGTGTAACCCAGGACTCGGAACTCGAAAGTGTTACCGATAACTCGGAACTCGTATCTTGTATCACTTATCTTCTAACTCGTTACTCGTAACCCGTAACTCGTTGCTCATAACTCGGAACTCGAATCTTGATTTCGGATCTTGCAAATCAATGACGATAACCTCGAACTCGTATCCTAGATCTAGTAGTTCGTAACTCGTTACTTATATGTGGAAGCTCGCATCTTGTACCTCATGACGCGGAACTCAGAGCTCGGAACTCGTAACAGGTAACCGATAACTCGGAGCTCGTATCTTGTGACTTGTAACTCGTTACCCATAACTCGGAAATCGTATCTTGTATCTAGTAGCTCGTAACTCATTACTGATTACCTGCAACTCGTATCTTGTGTCTCGTAGCTCGTAACTAGTACCTCGTAGATCGTAAGTCGTAATTCGTAACTCGTAACTCGTATATCGTAACTCGCAACTCGAAACTCGTAAATCGCAGCTCATAACTCGCTACTCATATCCCGGAACTCGCATCTTGTATCTTGTATCTCTTATCTTGTAACTCATAACTTGTAACTCGTAACTCGTTACCTATGACTCGAAACTCGCTGCCTCTATCTCGGATCTCGCAAATCATTGCCGGTAACCTGGAACTCGTATCCTAGATCTTGAAGATCGTAGCTCGTTACCAATAAGTGGGAACTCGCATCTTGTATCTCGCGACGTGTAACTCAGGACTCGGAACTCGAAAGCGTTGCCGATAACTCGGAGCTCGTATCTTGTATCACTTATCTTCTAACTCGTTACTCGTAACCCGTAACTCGTTGCTCATAACTCGGAACTCGAATCTTGATCACGGATCTTGCAAATCAATGACGATAACCTCGAATTCGTATCCTAGATCTAGTAGTTCGTAACTCGCTACTTATAAGTGGAAACTCGCATCTTGTACCTCATGACGCGGAACTCAGAACTCGGAACTCGTAACAGGTAACCGATAACTCGGAGCTCGTATCTTGTGACTTGTAACTCGATACCCATAACTCGGAACTCGTATCTTATATATGGTAACTTGTAATCCATTACCGATAATCTGGAACTCATATCTTGCATCTCGTAGCTCGTAAATCGTAACTAGTACCTCGTAGATCGTAAGTCGTAATTCGTAACTCGTAACTCGTATATCGTAACTCGCAACTCGAAACTCGTAACTCGTAAATTACAGCTTATAACTCGCTGCTCATATCCCGGAACTCGCATCTTGTGTATCGTAGCTTGTAGCCCATTATCAATAACAAGGAACTTGTATCTTGCCTCTCGTAGCTCGTAAATCGTTACCGATAAGTGGGAACTCGCAACTTGTATCTCGTGACGCGTAACTCAGAACTTGGATCTCGTAACGCGTTACCGATAATTCGGAGCTTGTATCTTGTATATCTTTTCCTGTAACTCGTAACTTGTAACTCGTAACTCGTTACCTATGGCTCGGAACTCGTATCTCCTATCTTGGATCTCGCAAATCATTGCCGGTAACCTGGAACTCGTATCCTAGATCTTGAAGATCGCAGCTCGTTACCAATAAGTGGGAACTCGCATCTTGCATGTCGTGACGTGTAACTCAGAACTGGGAACTAGTAACGCGTTACCGATAACTCGGAGCACGTATCTTGTAACTCGTAACTCGTTACCCATAACTCGGAACTCGTATCTTATATATTGTAACTTGTAATCCACTACCAATAACCTGGAACTCGTATCTTGCATCTGGTAGCTCGTAAATCGTTTCCGATAAATGGGAACTCGCATCTTGTATCTCGTGACGTTTAACTCAGGACTCGGAACTCGAATGTGTTACCGACAACTCGGAGCTTGTATCTTGTATCACTTACTTTGTAACTCGTAACTCGTAACACGTAACTCGTTGCCCATAACTCGGAGCTCGAATCTTGATCTCGGATCTTGTAAATCAGTGACGATAACCACGATCTCGTATCCTAGATCTAGTAGTTCGTAACTCGTCACCGATAGGTGGAAACTCGCATCTTGTATCTTATGACGCGGAACTCAGAACTCGGAACTCGTATCAGGTAACCGATAACTCGGAGCTCGTATCTTGTAACTCGTTACCCATAACTCGGAACTCATATCTTGTATCTAGTAGCTCGTAACTCATTACTGATTATCTGGAACTCGTATCTTGTGTCTCGTAGCTCGTAACTCGTTACGATAAGTGGGAACTCGCAGCTTGTATCTCGTAGCTCGCAATAGTACCTCGTAGATAGTAAGTCGTAACTCGTAAATCGTAACTCGTTACCCGTAACTTGTAAATCGCAGCTTATAACTCGCTACTCATATTCCGGAACTCGCATCTTATGTATCGTAGCTTGTAACCCATTATCAATAACAAGGAACTCGTATCTTACCTCCTGTAGCTCGTAAATCGTTACCGATAAGTGGGAACTCGCAACTTGTATCTTGTGACGCGTAATTCAGAACTTGGAACTCGTATCAGGTAACCGATAACTCGGAGCTCGTATCTTGTAACTCGTAACTCGTTACCCATAACTCGGAACTCATATCTTGTATCTAGTAGCTCGTAACTCATTACTGATTACCTGGAACTCGTATCTTGTGTCTCGTAGCTCGTAACTCGTTACGATAAGTGGGAACTCGCATCTTGTATCTCGTAACTTGCAATAGTACCTCGTAGATAGTAAGTCGTAACTGGTAACTCGTTACCGGTAACTCGTAAATCGCAGCATATAGCTCGGTACTCATATTCCGGAACTCGCATCTTATGTATCGTAGCTTGTACCCCATTATCAATAACAAAGAACTCGTATCTTACCTCTCGTAGCTCGTAAATCGTTACCGATAAGTGGGAACTCGCAACTTGTATCTCGTGACGCGTAACTCAAAACTTGGAACTCGTAACGCGTTACCGAAAACTCGGCGCTTGTATCTTGTATCTCTTATCTTGTAACTCATAACTTGTAACTCGTAACTCGTTACCTATGACTCGAAACTCGTATCTTCTATCTCGGATCTCGCAAATCATTGCCAATAACGTGGAACTATTATCCTAGATCTTGAACATCGTAACTCGTTACCAATAAGTGGGAACTCGTATCTTGTATCTCGTGACGTGTCACTCAGAACTCGGAACTAGTAACGCGTTACCGATGACTCGAAGCTCGTATCTTGTATCACTTACCTTGTAACTCGTCACTCGTAACCCGTAACTCGTTGCCCATAACTCTTAACTCGTATCTTATATATCGTAACTTGTAATCCATTAACGATAACCTGGAACTCGTATCTTGCATCTCGTTGCTCGTAAATCATTATAGAATAAATGAGAACTCGCATCTTGTATCTCATGACGCGAAACTCAGAACTCGGAACTCGTAACGCGTAACCGACAACTCGGTGCGCGTATCTTGTAACTCGTCACTCGTTACCCATAACTCGGAACTCCCATCTTGTATCTAGTAGCTCGTAACTCATTGTTGATTACCTGGAACTCGCATCTTGTGTCTCGCAGCTCGTAACTCGTTACGATAAGTGGGAACTCGCATCTTGTATGTGGTAACTCATAACCCGGAACCCGTATCTTGTGTATCGTAGCTTGTAACCCATTAACAAGAACAAGGAACTCGTATCTTTCCTCTCGTAGTTCGTAAATCGTTACCGATAACTGGGAAAGCGCTACTTGTATCTCGTGACGCGTAACTCAGAACTTAGAACTCGTAACGCGTTACCGATAACTCGGAGCCTGTATCTTGTATCTCTTACCCTGTAACTCGTAACTCGTAACTCGTAACTGGTTACCCATTACTCGGAACTCGTAGCTTATATATGGTAACTTGTAATCCATTACCGATAACCTGGAACGCATATCTTGGATCTCGTAGCTCGTAAATCGTTACCGATAAATGGGAACTCGCATCATGTATCTCGTGACGCCTAACTCAGGACTCAGAGCTCGAAAGTGTTACCGATAATTCGGAGCTAGTATCTTGTATCACTTACCTTGTAACTCGTCACTCGTAACCCGTAACTCGTTGCCCATAACTCGGAACTCGAATCTTGATCTCGGATCTTGTAAATCAATGACGATAACCTCGAACTCGTCTCCTAGAACTAGTAGTTCGTAACTCGTTACCGATAGGTGGAAGCTCGCATCTTGTATCTCATGACGCGAAACTCAGAACTCGGAACTCGTAACGCGTAACCGATAACTCGGAGGTCGTATCTTGTAACTTGTAACTCGTTACCCATAACTTGGAACTCGTATCTTGTATCTAGTAGCTCGTAACTCATTGTTGATTACCTGGAACTCGCATCTTGTGTCTCGCAGCTCGTAACTCGTTACGATAAGTGGGAACTCGCATCTAGTATGTCGTAACTCATAACCCGGACCCCGTATCTTGTGTATCGTAGCTTGTAACCCATTACCAAGAACAAGGAACTCGTATCTGTCCTCTCGTAGTTCGTAAATCGTTACCGATAACTGGGAAATCGCTACTTGTATCTCGTGACGCATAACTCAGAACTTGAAACTCGTAACTCGTTACCGATAACTCGGAGCTTGTATCTTGTATATCGTATCCTGTAACTCGTAACTTGTAACTCGTAACTCATTACCTATGACTCGAAACTCGTATCTTCTAACTCATATCTCGCAAATCATTGCCAGTAACCTGGAACTCGTATCCTAGATCTTGAAGATCGCAGCTCGTTACCAATAAGTGGGAACTCGCATCTTGCATCTCGTGACGTGTAACTCAGAACTCGGAACTAGTAACGCGTTACCGATAACTCGGAGCTTGTATCTTGTAACTCGTAACTCGTAACTCGTTACTCATAACTCAGAACTCGTATCTTATATATCGTAACTTGCAATCCATTACCGATAACCTGATGCTCTTATCTTGCATCTCGTAGCTTGTGAATCGTAACCGATAAGTGGGAACTCGCAACTTGTATCTCGTGACGCGTAACTCAGAACATGGAACTCGTAACGCGTTACCGATAACTCGGAGCTTGTATCTTGTATATCTTATCCTGTAACTCGTAACCTGTAACTCCTAACTCGTTACCTATGGCTCGGAACTCGTATCTTCTATCTCGGATCTCGCAAATCATTGCCGGTAACCTGGAACTCGTATCCTAGATCTTGAAGATCGCAGCTCGTTACCAATAAGTGGGAACTCGCATCTTGCATCTCGTGACGTGTAACTCAGAACTTGGAACTAGTAACGCGTTACCGATAACTCGGAGCATGTATCTTGTAACTCATAACTCGTAACTAAATATATCGTAACTTGGAATCCTTTACCGATAACCTGGAACTCGTATCTTGCATCTCGTAGCTCGTAAATCGTTACCGATAAGTGGTAACTCGCAACTTGTATCTCGTGACGCGTAACTCAGAACATGGAACTCGTAATGCGTTATCAATAACTCGAAGCTTGTATCTTGTATCTCTTACCTTGTAACTCGTAACTCGTAAGTCGTTACCCATTACTCGGAACTCGTTTCTTCTATCTCGGATCTCGCGAATCACTGCCGATAACCTGGAACTCGGTTACTAGATCATGAAGATCGTAACTCGTTACTAAGAAGTGGGAACCCGCATCTTGTATCTCGTAACGTGTAACTCAGAACTCGGAACTAGTAACGCGTTACCGATAACTCTTAACTCGTATCTTATATATCGTAACTTGTAATCCATTAACGATAACCTGGAACTGGTATCTTGCATCTCGTAGCTCGTAAATCGTTTCCGATAAATGGGAACTCGCATCTTGTATCTCGTGACGTTTAACTCAGGACTCGGAACTCGAATATGTTACCGACAACTCGGAGCTTGTATCACTTACTTTGTAACTCGTTGTTGATTACCTAGAACTCGCATCTTGTGTCTCGCAGCTCGTAACTCGTTACGATAAGTGGGAACTCGCATCTTGTATGTCGTAACTCATAACCCGGAACCCGTATCTTGTGTATCGTAGCTTGTAACCCATTACCAAGAACAAGGAACTCGTATCTTGCCTCTCGTAGTTCGTACATCGTACCGATAAGTGGGAAATCGCTACTTGTATGTCGTGACGCATAACTCAGAACTTGGAACTCGTAACGCGTTACCGATAACTCGGAACCTGTATCTTGTATCTCTTACCCTGTAACTCGTTACTCTTAACTCGTAAATCGCAGCTTATAACTCGCTACTCATATCCCGGAACTCGCATCTTATGTATCGTAGCTTGTAACCCATTATCAATAACAAGGAACTCGTATCTTACCTCTTGTAGCTCGTAAATCGTTACCGATAAGTGGGAACTCGCAACTTGTATCTCGTGACGCGTAACTCAGAACTTGGAACTCGTAACGCGTTACCGAAAACTCGGAGCTTGTATCTTGTATCTCTTATCTTGTAACTCATAACTTATAACTCGTAACTCGTTAACTATGACTCGAAACTCGTATCTTCTATCTCGGATCTCGCAAATCATTGCCGATAACGTGGAACTATTATCATAGATCTTGAACATCGTAACTCGTTACCAATAAGTGGGAACTCGCATCTTGTATCTCGTGACGTGTAACTCAGAACTCGGAACTAGTAACGCGTTACCGATGACTCGAAGCTCGTATCTTGTATCACTTACCTTGTAAGTCGTAACTAGTAGCTCGTAACTCGTTACCCATAGCTCTTAACTCGTATCTTATATATCGTAACTTGTAATCCATTAACGATAACCTGGAACTCGTATCTTGCATCTCGTTGCTCGTAAATCATTACAGAATAAATGAGAACTCGCATCTTGTATCTCATGACGCGAAACTCAGAACTCGCAACTCGTAACGGGTAACCGACAACTCGGTGCGCGTATCTTGTAACTCGTCACTCGTTACCCATTACTCGGAACTCCTATCTTGTATATAGTAGCTCGTAACTCATTGTTGATTACCTGGAACTCGCATCTTGTGTCTCGCAGCTCGTAACTCGTTACGATAAGTGGGAACTCGCATCTTGTATCTCGTGATGTAACTCAGAACTCGGAACTAGTAACGCGAAACCGATAACTCGAAGCTCGTATCTTGTATCACTTACCTTGTAAGTCGTAACTCTTAACTAGTTACCCATAACTCGGAACTCGTATCTTATATATAGTTACTTGTAATCCATTACCGATAACCTGGAACACGTATGTTGGATCTCGTTACTCGTAAATCGTTAACGATAAATGGGAACTCGCATCGTGTATCTCATGACGTGTAACTCAGTACTCGGAACTCGAAAGTTTTACCGATATCTCGGAGCTCGCATCTTGTATCACTTACCTTGTAACACGTAACTCGTAACCCGTAACTCGTTGCCCATAACTCCGAACTCGAATCTTGATCTCTTATCTTGTAATTCAATGACGATAACCTCGAACTGGTATCCTAGATCTAGTAGTTCGTAACTCGTTACCGATAGGTGGAAACTCGCATCTTGTACCCATAACTCGGTACTCCTATCTTGTATCTAGTAGCTCGTAACTCATTACTGATTACCTGGAACTCGCATCTTGTGTCTCGCAGCTCGTAACTCGTTACGATAAGTGGGAACTCGCATCTTGTATGTCGTAATTCATAACCCGGAACCCGTATCTAGTGTATCGTAGCTTGTAACCCATTGCCAATAACAAGGAGCTCGTATCTTGCCTCTTGTAGTTCGTAACTCGTTACCGACAGGTGGAAGCTCGCAACTTGTATCCCATGACGCGTAACTCAGAACTTGGAACTCGTATCAGGTAACCGACAACTCGGAGCTTGTATCTTGGAACTTGTAACTCGTTATCCATAACTTGGAACTCGTATCTTGTATCTAGTAGCTCGTAACTCATTACTGATTACCTGGATCTCGCATCTTGTGTCTCGCAGCTCGTAACTCGTTACGATAAGTGGGAACTCGCATCTTGTATGTCGTAATTCATAAGCCGGAACCCGTATCTTGTGTATCGTAGCTTGTAACCCATTGCCAATAACAAGGAACTCGTATCTTGCCTCTTGTAGTTCGTAACTCGTTACCGACAGGTGGAAGCTTGCATCTTGTATCTCATGACGCGTAACTCAGAACTTGGAACTCGTAACAGGTAACCGATAACTCGGAGCTTGTATCTTGGAACTTGTAACTCGTTACCCATAACTTGGAACTGGTATCTTGGATCTAGTAGCTCGTAACTCATTACTGATTACCTGGAACTCGTGTCTTGTGTCTCGTAGCTCGTAACTCGTTACGATAAGTGGGTACTCGCATCTTGTATCTCGTAACTCGTAACTAGTACCTCGTAGATCGTAAGTCGTAATTCGTAACTCGTAACTCGTATATCGTAACTCGCAACTCGAAACTCGTAAATCACAGCTTATAACTCGCTACTCATATCCCGGAACTCGCATCTCACGTATCGTAGCTTGTAACACATTATCAATAACAAGGAACTCGTATCTTGCCTCTCGTAGCTCGTAAATCGTTACCGATAAGTGGGAACTCGCAACTTGTATCTCGTGACGCGTAACTCAGAACTTGGAACTCGTAACGCGTTACCGATAAGTCGGAGCTTGTATCTTCTATCTCTTATCTTGTAACTCGTAACTCGTCACCTATGACTCGAAACTCGTATCTTTTATCTCGGATCTCGCAAATCATTGTTGGTAACCTGGAACTCGTATCCTAGATCTTGAAGATCGTAGCTCGTTACCAATAAGTGGGAACTCGCATCTTGTATCTCGCGACATGTAACTCAGGACTCGGAACTCGAAAGTGTTACCGATAACTCGGAGCTCGTATCTTGTATCACTTATCTTGTAACTCGTTTCTCGTAACCCGTAACTCGTTGGTCATAACTCGGAACTCGAATCTTGATCTCGGATCTTGCAAATCAATGACAATAACCTCGAACTCGTATCCTAGATCTAGTAGTTCGTAACTCGCTACTTATAGGTGGAAACTCGCATCTTGTACCTCATGACGCGGAACTCAGAACTCGGAACTCGTAACAGGTAACCGATAACTCGGAGCTCGTATCTTGTGACTTGTAACTCGTTACCCATAATTCGGAACTCGTATCTTGTATCTAGTAGCTCGTAACTCATTACTGATTACCTGCAACTCGTATCTTGTGTCTCGTAGCTCATAACTAGTACCTCGTAGATCGTAAGTCGTAATTCGTAACTCGTATATCGTAACTCGCAACTCGAAACTCGTAACTCGTAAATCGCAGCTTATAACTCGCTACTCATATCCCGGAACTCGCATCTTGTGTATCGTAGCTTGTAACCCATTATCAATAACAAGGAACTTGTATCTTGCCTCTCGTAGCTCGTAAATCGTTACAGATAAGTGGGAACCGGCAACTTGTATCTCGTGACGCGTAACTCAGAACTTGTAACTCGTAACGCGTTACCGATAACTCGGAGCATGTATCTTGTAACTCGTAACTCGTAACTCGTAACTCGTTACTCATAACTCAGAACTCGTATCTTATATATCGTAACTTGCAATCCATTATCGATAACCTGGAGCTCGTATCTTGCATCTAGTAGCTCGTAACTCATTACTGATGACCTGGAACTCGTATCTTGTGTCTCGTAGCTCGTAACTCGTTACCGATAAGTGGGAACTCGCAACTTGTATCTCGTTACGCGTAACTCAGAACTTGGAACTCGTAACGCGTTACCGATAACTCGGAGCTTGTATCTTGTATATCTTATCCTGTAACTCGTAACTTGTAACTCGTAACTCGTTACCCATTACTCGGAACTCGTATCTTATATATGGTAACTTGTAATCCATTACCGATAATCTGGAACTCATATCTTGCATCTCGTAGCTCGTAAATCGTAACTAGTACCTCGTAGATCGTAAGTCGTAATTCGTAACTCGTAACTCGTATATCGTAACTCGCAACTCGCAACTCGAAAATCGTAACTCGTAACTCGTAAATCGCAGCTTATAACTCGCTCCTCATATCCCAGAACTCGCATCTTGTGTATCGTAGCTTGTAACCCATTATCAATAACAAGGAACTTGTATCTTGCCTCTGTAGCTCGTAAATCGTTACCGATAAGTGGGAACTCGCAACTTGTATCTCGTGACGCGTAACTCAGAACTTGGAATTCGTAACGCGTTACCGATAACTCGGAGCTTGTATCTTGTATATCTTATCCTGTAACTCGTAACGTGTAACTCGTAACTCATTACCTATGACTCAAAACTCGTATCTTCTATCTCGGGTCTCGCAAATCATTGCTGGTAACCTGGAACTCGTATCCTAGATCTTGAAGATCGCAGCTCGTTACCAATAAGTGGGAACTCGCATCTTGCATCTCGTGACGTGTAACTCAGAACTCGTAACTAGTAACGCGTTACCGATAACTCGGAGCTTGTATCTTGTAACTCATAACTCGTAACTCGTTACTCATAACTCAGAACTCGTATCTTATATATCGTAACTTGCAATCCATTATCGACAACCTGGAGCTCGTATCTTGCATCTAGTAGCTCGTAACTCATTACTGATGACCTGGAACTCGTATCTTGTGTCTCGTAGCTCGTAACTCGTTACCGATAAGTGGGAACTCGCAACTTGTATCTCGTTACGCGTAACTCAGAACTTGGAACTCGTAACGCGTTACCGATAACTCGGAGCTTGTATCTTGTATATCTTATCCTGTAACTCGTAACTTGTAACTCGTAACTCGTTACCCATTACTCGGAACTCGTATCTTATATATGGTAACTTGTAATCCATTACCGATAATCTGGAACTCATATCTTGCATCTCGTAGCTCGTAAATCGTTACCGATAAGTGGGAACTCGCAACTTGTATCTCGTGACGCGTAACTCAGAACTTGGATCTCGTAACGCGTTACCGATAACTCGGAGCTTGTATCTTGTATATCTTTTCCTGTAACTCGTAACTTGTAACTCGTAACTCGTTACCTATGGCTCGGAACTCGTATCTCCTATCTTGGATCTCGCAAATCATTGCCGGTAACCTGGAACTCGTATCCTAGATCTTGAAGATCGCAGCTCGTTACCAATAAGTGGGAACTCGCATCTTGCATGTCGTGACGTGTAACTCAGAACTGGGAACTAGTAACGCGTTACCGATAACTCGGAGCATGTATCTTGTAACTCATAACTCGTAACTCGTTACTCATAACTCAGAACTGGTATCTTATATATCGTAACTTGGAATCCATTACCGATAACCTGGAACTCGTATCTTGCATCTCGTAGCTCGTAAATCGTTACCGATAAGTGGGAACTCGCAACTTGTATCTCGTGACGCGGAACTCAGAACATGGAACTCGTAATGCGTTATCAATAACTCGAAGCTTGTATCTTGTATCTCTCACCTTGTAACTCGTAACTCGTAAGTCGTTACCCATTACTCGGAACTCGTTTCTTCTATCTCGGATCTCGCGAATCACTGCCGATAACCTGTAACTCGGTTCCTAGATCATGAAGATCGTAACTCGTTACTAAGAAGTGGGAACCCGCATCTTGTATCTCGTAACGTGTAACTCAGAACTCGGAACTAGTAACGCGTTACCGATAACTCGGAGCACGTATCTTGTAACTCGTAACTCGTTACCCATAACTCGGAACTCGTATCTTATATATTGTAACTTGTAATCCACTACCAATAACCTGGAACTCGTATCTTGCATCTGGTAGCTCGTAAATCGTTTCCGATAAATGGGAACTCGCGTCTTGTATCTCGTGACGTTTAACTCAGGACTCGGAACTCGAATGTGTTACCGACAACTCGGAGCTTGTATCTTGTATCACTTACTTTGTAACTCGTAACTCGTAACACGTAACTCGTTGCCCATAACTCGGAGCTCGAATCTTGATCTCGGATCTTGTAAATCAGTGACGATAACCACGATCTCGTATCCTAGATCTAGTAGTTCGTAACTCGTCACCGATAGGTGGAAACTCGCATCTTGTATCTTATGACGCGGAACTCAGAACTCGGAACTCGTATCAGGTAACCGATAACTCGGAGCTCGTATCTTGTAACTCGTAACTCGTTACCCATAACTCGGAACTCATATCTTGTATCTAGTAGCTCGTAACTCATTACTGATTATCTGGAACTCGTATCTTGTGTCTCGTAACTCGTAACTCGTTACCCGTAACTTGTAAATCGCAGCTAATAACTCGCTACTCATATTCCGGAACTCGCATCTTATGTATCGTAGCTTGTAACCCATTATCAATAACAAGGAACTCGTATCTTACCTCCTGTAGCTCGTAAATCGTTACCGATAAGTGGGAACTCGCAACTTGTATCTTGTGACGCGTAATTCAGAACTTGGAACTCGTATCAGGTAACCGATAACTCGGAGCTCGTATCTTGTAACTCGTAACTCGTTACCCATAACTCGGAACTCATATCTTGTATCTAGTATCTCGTAACTCATTACTGATTACCTGGAACTCGTATCTTGTGTCTCGTAGCTCGTAACTCGTTACGATAAGTGGGAACTCGCATCTTGTATCTCGTAACTTGCAATAGTACCTCGTAGATAGTAAGTCGTAACTGGTAACTCGTTACCGGTAACTCGTAAATCGCAGCATATAGCTCGGTACTCATATTCCGGAACTCGCATCTTATGTATCGTAGCTTGTACCCCATTATCAATAACAAAGAACTCGTATCTTACCTCTCGTAGCTCGTAAATCGTTACCGATAAGTGGGAACTCGCAACTTGTATCTCGTGACGCGTAACTCAAAACTTGGAACTCGTAACGCGTTACCGAAAACTCGGCGCTTGTATCTTGTATCTCTTATCTTGTAACTCGTAACTCGTAACTCGTAACTCGTAACTCGTAACTCGTAACTCGTAACTCGTAACTCGTAACTCGTAACTCGTAACTCGTAACTCGTAACTCGTAACTCGTAACTCGTAACTCGTAACTCGTAACTCGTAACTCGTAACTCGTAACTCGTAACTCGTAACTCGTAACTCGTAACTCGTAACTCGTAACTCGTAACTCGTAACTCGTAACTCGTAACTCGTAACTCGTAACTCGTAACTCGTAACTCGTAACTCGTAACTCGTAACTCGTAACTCGTAACTCGTAACTCGTAACTCGTAACTCGTAACTCGTAACTCGTAACTCGTAACTCGTAACTCGTAACTCGTAACTCGTAACTCGTAACTCGTAACTCGTAACTCGTAACTCGTAACTCGTAACTCGTAACTCGTAACTCGTAACTCGTAACTCGTAACTCGTAACTCGTAACTCGTAACTCGTAACTCGTAACTCGTAACTCGTAACTCGTAACTCGTAACTCGTAACTCGTAACTCGTAACTCGTAACTCGTAACTCGTAACTCGTAACTCGTAACTCGTAACTCGTAACTCGTAACTCGTATCTTATATATCGTAACTTGCAATCCATTACCGATAACCTGGAACTCGTATCTTGCATCTCGTAGCTCGTAAATCGTTAACGATAAATGGGAACTCGCATCTTGTATCTCGTGACGCGTAACTCAGAACATGGAACTCGTAATGCGTTATCAATAACTCGAAGCTTGTATCTTGTATCTCTTACCTTGTAACTCGTAACTCGTTACCCATTAATCGGAACTCGTTTCTTCTATCTCGGATCTCGCGAATCACTGCCGATAGCCTGGAACTCGGTTCCTAGATCATGAAGATCGTAACTCGTTACTAAGGAGTGGGATCCCGCAGCTTGTATCTCGTAACGTGTAACTCAGAACTCGGAACTAGTAACGCGGTACCGATAACTCGGAGCTCGTATCTTGTAACTCGTAACCCGTAACTCGTTGCTCATAACTCGGAACACGAATCTTGATCTCGGATCTTGCAAATCAATGACGATAACCTCGAACTCGTATCCTAGATCTAGTAGTTCGTAACTCGTTACTTATAGGTGGAAACTCGCATCTTGTACCTCATGACGCAGAACTCAGAACTCGGAACTCGTAACAGGTAACCGATAACTCGGAGCTCTTATCTTGTGACTTGTAACTCGTTACCCATAACTCGGAACTCGTATCTTGTATCTAGTAGCTCGTAACTCAATACTGATTACCTGGAACTCCTATCTTGTGTCTCGTAGCTCGTAACTCGTTACGATAAGTGGGTACTCGCATCTTGTATATCGTAACTCGTAACTAGTACCTCGTAGATCGTAATTCGTAACTCGTATATATATATCGTATCGTTATAGCACACGTGAGGCTCCATATGCAGCTGGAAGTTTCATCATCATATCTATCGTATCGTATAACTCGGAGCTTGTATCTTGTATATCTTATCCTGTAACTCGTAACGTGTAACTCGTAACTCATAACCTATGACTCGAAACTCGTATCTTCTATCTCGGATCTCGCAAATCATTGCCCGTAACCTGGAACTCGTATCCTAGAACTTGAAGATCGCAGCTCGTTACCAATAAGTGGGAACTCGCATCTTGTATCTCGTGACGTTTAACTCAGGACTCGGAACTCGAAGGTGTTACCGACAACTCGGAGCTCGTATCTTGCATCACTAACCTTGTAAGTCGTAACTCGTAACCCGTAACTCGTTACCCATAACTACGAACTCGGATCTAGATCTCGTATCTTGTAAATCAATGACGATAACTTCGAACTGGTATCCTAGATCTAGTAGTTCGTAACTCGTTACCGATAGGTGGAAACTCGCATCTTGTATCTCATGACGCGAAACTCAGAACTCGTAACTCGTAACGCGTAACCGACAACTCGGTGCGCGTATCTTGTAACTCGTAACTAGTTACCCATAACTCGGAACTCCTATCTTGTATCTAGTAGCTCGTAACTCATTGTTGATTACCTGGAACTCGCATCTTGTGTCTCGCAGCTCGTAACTCGTTACGATAAGTGGGAACTCGCATCTTGTATGTCGTAACTCATAACCCGGCACCCGCATCTTGTGTATCGTAGCTTGTAACCCATTACCAAGAACTAGGAACTCGTATCTTGCCTCTCGTAGTTCGTAAATCGTTACTGATAAGTGGGAAATCGCTACTTGTATCTCGTGACGCATAACTCAGAACTTGGAACTCGTAACGCGTTACCGATAACTCGGAGCCTGTATCTTGTATCTCTTACCCTGTAACTCGTAACTCTTAACTCGTAAATCGCAGCTTATAACTCGCTACTCATATCCCGGAACTCGCATCTTATGTATCGTAGCTTGTAACTCATTATCAATAACAAGGAACTCGTATCTTGCCTCTCGTAGCTCGTAAATCGTTACCGATCAGTGGGAACTCGCAGCTTGTATCTCGTGACGCGTAACTCAGAACTTGGAACTCGTAACGCGTTACCGATAACTCGGAGCCTGTATCTTGTATCTCTTATCTTGTAACTCGTAACTTGTAACTCGTAACTCGTTACCTATGACCCGAAACTCGTATCTTCTATCTCGGATCTCGCAAATCATTGCCGGTAACCTAAAACTCGTATCCTAGATCGTGAAGATCGTAGCTCGTTACCAACAAGTGGGAACTCGCATCTTGTATCTCGCGACGTGTAACCCAGGACTCGGAACTCGAAAGTGTTACCGATAACTCGGAGCTCGTATCTTGATACCGGATCTTGCAAATCAATGACGATAACCTCGAACTCGTATCCTAGATCTAGTAGTTCTTAACTCGTTACCGATAGGTGGAAACTCGCATCTTGTATCTTATGACGCGGAACTCAGAACTCGGAACTCGTATCAGGTAACCGATAACTCGGAGCTCGTATCTTGTAACTCGTAACTCGTTACCCATAAGTCGGAACTCATATCTTGTATCTATTAGCTCGTAACTCACTACTGATTACCTGGAACTCGTATCTTGTGTCTCGTAACTCGTAACTCGTTACGATAAGTGGGAACTCGCATCTTGTATCTGGTAACTCGCAATAGTACCTCGTAGATAGTAAGTCGTAACTCGTAACTCTACTCGTTACCCGTAACTCGTAAATCGCAGCTTATAACTCGCTACTCATATTCCGGAACTCGCATCTTATGTATCGTAGCTTGTAACCCATTATCAATAACAAGGAACTCGTATCTTACCTCTCGTAGCTCGTAAATCGTTACCGATAAGTGGGAACTCGCATCTTGTATCTCGTGACGTGTAACTCAGAACTCGGAACTAGTAACGCGTTACCGATGACTCGAAGCTCGTATCTTGTATCACTTACCTTGTAAGTCGTAACTCGTAGCTCGTAACTCGTTTACATAACTTTTAACTCGTATCTTATATATCGTAACTTGTAATCCATTAACGATAACCTGGAACTCGTATCTTGCATCTCGTTGCTCGTAAATCATTACAGAATAAATGAGAGCTCGCATCTTGTATCTCGTGACGCTTAACTCAGGACTCGGAACTCGAAAGTTTTACCGATATCTCGGAGCTCGTATCTTACATCACTTACCTTGTAACTCGTAACTCGTAACCCGTAACTCGTTACCCATAACTACGAACTCGTATCTAGATCTCGTATCTTGTAAATCAATGACGATAACTCCGAACTAGTATCCTAGATCTAGTAGTTCGTAACTCGTTACCGATAGGTGGAAACTCGCATCTAGTATCTCAAGACGCGAAACTCAGAACTCGGAACTCGTAACGCGTAACCGACAACTCGGTGCGCGTATCTTGTGACTCGTAACTCGTTACCCATAACTCGGAACTCCTATCTTGTATCTAGTAGCTCGTAACTCATTGTTGATTACCTGGAACTCGCATCTTGTGTCTCGCAGCTCGTAACTCGTTACGATAGGTGGGAACTCGCATCTTGTATGTCGTAACTCATAACCCGGAACCCGTATCTTGTGTATCGTAGCTTGTAACCCATTACCAAGAACAAGGAACTGGTATCTTGCCTCTCGTAGTTCGTAAATCGTTACTGATAAGTGGGAAATCGCTACTTGTATCTCGTGACGCATAACTCAGAACTTGGAACTCGTAACGCGTTACCGATAACTCGGAGCCTGTATCTTGTATCTCTTACCCTGTAACTCGTAACTCTTAACTCGTAAATCGCAGCTTATAACTCGCTACTCATATCCCGGAACTCGCATCTTATGTATCGTAGCTTGTAACTCATTATCAATAACAAGGAACTCGTATCTTGCCTCTCGTAGCTCGTAAATCGTTACCGATCAGTGGGAACTCGCAGCTTGTATCTCGTGACGCGTAACTCAGAACTTGGAACTCGTAACGCGTTACCGATAACTCGGAGCCTGTATCTTGTATCTCTTATCTTGTAACTCGTAACTTGTAACTCGTAACTCGTTACCTATGACCCGAAACTCGTATCTTCTATCTCGGATCTCGCAAATCATTGCCGGTAACCTAAAACTCGTATCCTAGATCGTGAAGATCGTAGCTCGTTACCAACAAGTGGGAACTCGCATCTTGTATCTCGCGACGTGTAACCCAGGACTCGGAACTCGAAAGTGTTACCGATAACTCGGAGCTCGTATCTTGATACCGGATCTTGCAAATCAATGACGATAACCTCGAACTCGTATCCTAGATCTAGTAGTTCTTAACTCGTTACCGATAGGTGGAAACTCGCATCTTGTATCTTATGACGCGGAACTCAGAACTCGGAACTCGTATCAGGTAACCGATAACTCGGAGCTCGTATCTTGTAACTCGTAACTCGTTACCCATAAGTCGGAACTCATATCTTGTATCTATTAGCTCGTAACTCACTACTGATTACCTGGAACTCGTATCTTGTGTCTCGTAACTCGTAACTCGTTACGATAAGTGGGAACTCGCATCTTGTATCTGGTAACTCGCAATAGTACCTCGTAGATAGTAAGTCGTAACTCGTAACTCTAAACTCGTTACCCGTAACTCGTAAATCGCAGCTTATAACTCGCTACTCATATTCCGGAACTCGCATCTTATGTATCGTAGCTTGTAACCCATTATCAATAACAAGGAACTCGTATCTTACCTCTCGTAGCTCGTAAATCGTTACCGATAAGTGGGAACTCGCATCTTGTATCTCGTGACGTGTAACTCAGAACTCGGAACTAGTAACGCGTTACCGATGACTCGAAGCTCGTATCTTGTATCACTTACCTTGTAAGTCGTAACTCGTAGCTCGTAACTCGTTTACATAACTTTTAACTCGTATCTTATATATCGTAACTTGTAATCCATTAACGATAACCTGGAACTCGTATCTTGCATCTCGTTGCTCGTAAATCATTACAGAATAAATGAGAGCTCGCATCTTGTATCTCGTGACGCTTAACTCAGGACTCGGAACTCGAAAGTTTTACCGATATCTCGGAGCTCGTATCTTACATCACTTACCTTGTAACTCGTAACTCGTAACCCGTAACTCGTTACCCATAACTACGAACTCGTATCTAGATCTCGTATCTTGTAAATCAATGACGATAACTCCGAACTAGTATCCTAGATCTAGTAGTTCGTAACTCGTTACCGATAGGTGGAAACTCGCATCTAGTATCTCAAGACGCGAAACTCAGAACTCGGAACTCGTAACGCGTAACCGACAACTCGGTGCGCGTATCTTGTGACTCGTAACTCGTTACCCATAACTCGGAACTCCTATCTTGTATCTAGTAGCTCGTAACTCATTGTTGATTACCTGGAACTCGCATCTTGTGTCTCGCAGCTCGTAACTCGTTACGATAGGTGGGAACTCGCATCTTGTATGTCGTAACTCATAACCCGGAACCCGTATCTTGTGTATCGTAGCTTGTAACCCATTACCAAGAACAAGGAACTGGTATCTTGCCTCTCGTAGTTCGTAAATCGTTACCGATAAGTGGGAAATTGCTACTTGTATCTCGTGACGCATAACTCAGAACTTGGAACTCGTAACGCGTTAACGATAACTCGGAGCCTGTATCTTGTATCTCTTACCCTGTAACTCGTAAGTCTTAACTCGTAAATCGCCGCTTATAACTCGCTACTCATATCCCGGAACTCGCATCTTATGTATCGTAGCTTGTAACCCATTATCAATAACAAGGAACTCGTTATCAATAACTCGAAGCTTGTATCTTGTATCTCTTACCTTGTAACTCGTAACTCGTAACTCGTAACTCGTAACTCGTTACCCGTTACTCGGAACTCGTTTCTTCTATCTCGGATCTCGCGAATCACTGCCGATAACCTGGAACTCGGTTCCTAGATCATGAAGATCGTAACTCGTTACTAAGAAGTGGGAACCCGCATCTTGTATCTCGTAACGTGTAACTCAGAACTCGGAACTAGTAACGCGTTACCGATAACTCGGAGCTCGTATCTTGTAACTCGTAACTCGTAACTCGTTACCCATAACTCGGAACTCGTATCTTATATATTGTAACTTGTAATCAACAACCAATAACCTGGAACTCGTATCTTGCATCTCGTAGCTCGTAAATCGTTTCCGATAAATGGGAACTCGCATCTTGTATCTCGTGGCGTTTAACTCAGCACTCGGAAGTCGAAGGTGTTACCGACAACTCGGAGCTTGTATCTTGTATCACTTACTTTGTAACTCGTAACACGTAACTCGTTGCCCATAACTCGGAACTCGAATCTTGATCTCGGATCTTGTAAATCAGTGACGATAACCTCGAACTCGTATCCTAGATCTAGTAGTTCGTAACTCGTTACCGATAGGTGGAAACTTGCATCTTGTATCTTATGACGCGGAACTCAGAACTCGGAACTCGTATCAGGTAACCGATAACTCGGAGCTCGTATCTTGTAACTCGTAACTTGTTACCCATAACTCGGAACTCATATCTTGTATCTAGTAGCTCGTAACTCATTACTGATTACCTGGAACTCGCATCTTGTGTCTCGCAGCTCGTAACTCGTTACGATAAGTGGGAACTCGCATCTTGTATCTCGTAACTCGTAACTAGTACCTCGTAGATCATAAGTCGTGATTCGTAACTCGTAAATCGTATATCGTAACTCGCAACTCGAAACTCGTAACTCGTAACTCGTAAATCGCAGCTTATAACTCGCTACTTATATCCCGGAACTCGCATCTTGTGTATCGTAGCTTGTAACCCATTATCAATAACAAGGAACTTGTATCTTGCCTCTCGAAGCTCGTAAATCGTTACCGATAAGTGGGAACTCGCAACTTGTATCTCGTGACGCGTAACTCAGAACATGGAACTCGTAACGCGTTTCCGATAACTCGGAGCTTGTATCTTGTATCTCTTATCTTGTAACTCGTAGCTTGTAACTCGTAACTCGTTACCTATGACTCGAAACTCGTATATTCCATCTCGGATCTCGCAAATCATTGCCGGTAACGTGGAACTCGTATCCTAGATCTTGAAGATCGCAGCTCGTTACCAATAAGTGGGAACTCGCATCTTGCATCTTGTGACGTGTAACTCAGAACTCGGAACTAGTAACGCTTTACCGATAACTTGGAGCTTGTATCTTGTAACTCATAACTCGTAACTCGTTACTCATAACTCATAACTCGTATCTTATATATCGTAACTTTCAATCCATTACCGATAACCTAAAACTCGTATCTTGCATCTCGTAGCTCGTAAATCGTTACCGATAAGTGGGAACTCGCAACTTGTATCTCGTGACGCGTAACTCAGAACATGGAACTGGTAATGCGTTATCAATAACTCGAAGCTTGTATCTTGTATCTCTTACCTTGTAACTCGTAACTCGTACCTCGTTACCCATTACTCGAAACTCGTTTCTTCTATCTCGGATCTCGCGAATCACTGCCGATAACCTGGAACTCGGTTTCTGGATCATGAAGATCGTAACTCGTTACTAAAAAGTGGGAACCCGCATCTTGTATCTCGTAACGTGTAACTCAGAACTCGGAACTAGTAACGCGTTACCGATAACTCGGAGCTCGTATCTTGTAACTCGTAACTCGTAACTCGTTACCCATAACTCGGAACTCGTATCTTATATATTGTAACCTGTAATCCACTACCAATAACCTTGAACTCGTATATTGCGTCTCGTAGCTCGTAAATCGTTAACGATAAATGGGAACTCGCATCTTGTATCTCGTGACGTCTAACTCAGGACTCGGAACTCGTAGGTGTTATCGATAACTCGGAGCTCGTATCTTGTATCACTTATCTTGTAACTCGATAGTCGTAACCCGTAACTCGTTGCTCATAACTCGGAACTCGAGTCTTGATCTCGGATCTTGCAAATCAATGACGATAACCTCGAACTCGTATCCTAGATCTAGTAGTTCGTAACTCGTTACTTATAGGTGGAAACTCGCATCTTGTACCTCATGAAGCGGAACTCAGAATTCGGAACTCGTATCAGGTAACCGATAACTCGGAGCTCGTATCTTGTGACTCGTAACTCGCTACCCATAACTCGGAACTCGTATCTTGGATCTAAGGCTCGTAACTCATTACTGATTACCTGGAACTCGTATCTTGTGTCTCGTAGCTCGTAACTCGCTACGATAAGTGGGTACTCGCATCTTTTATCTCGTAACTCGTAACTAAAGCTCGTAGATCGTAATTCGTAGTTCGTAACTCGTATATCGTAACTCGCAACTCGAAACTCGTAACTCGTAAATCGCCGCTTATAACTCGCTACTCATATTCCGGAACTCGCGTCTTGTATATCGTAGCTTGTAACCCATTATCAATAACAAGGAACTCGTATCTTGCCTCTCGTAGCTCGTAAATCGTTACCGATAAGTGGGAACTCGCAACTTGTATCTCGTGACGCGTAACTCAGAACTTGGAACTCGTAACGCGTTACCGAAAACTCGGAGCTTGTATCTTGTATATCTTATCTTTTAACTCGTAACTTGTAACTCGTAACACGTTACTTATGACTCGAAACTCGTATCTTCTATCTCGAATCTCGCAAATCATTGCCGGTAACCTGAAACTCATATCCTTGATCTTGAAGATCATAGCTCGTTACCAATAAGTGGGAACTCGCATCTGGTATCTCGTGACGTGTAACTCAGAACTCGGAACTAGTAACGCATTATTGATAACTCGGAGCTTGTATCTTGTAACTCGTAACTCGTAACTCGGAACTCCTATCTTGTATCTAGTAGCTCGTAACTCATTGTTGATTACCTGGAACTCGCATCTTGTGTCTCGCAGCTCGTAACTCGTTACGATAAGTGGGAACTCGCATCTTATATGTTGTAACTCATAACCCGGAACCCGTATCTTGTGTATCGTAGCTTGTAACCCATTACCAATAACAAGGAACTCGTATCTTGCCTCTCGTAGTTCGTAAATCGTTACCGATAAGTGGGAAGTGGGAGCCTGTATCTTGTATCTCTTACCCTGTAACTCGTAACTCGTAACTCGTTACCCATTACTCGGAACTCGTATCTTATATATGGTAACTTGTAATCCATTACCTATAACCTGGAACGCATATCTTGCATCTCGTAGCTCGTTACCGATAAATCGGAACTCACATCTTGTATCTCGTGACGCCTAACTCAGGACTCGGAGCTCGAAGGTGTTACCGATAATTCGGAGCTCGTATCTTGTATCACTTACCTTGGAACTCGTCACTTGTAACCCGTAACTCGTTGCTCATAACTCGGAACTCGAATCTTGATCTCGGATCTTGTAAATCAATGACGATAACCTCGAACTCATCTCCTAGAACTAGAAGTTCGTAACTCGTTACCGATAGGTGGAAGCTCGCATCTTGTATCTCATGACGCGGAACTCAGAACTCTGAACTCGTAACAGGTAACCGATAACTCGGAGCTCGTATCTTGTGACTTGTAACTCGTTACCCATAACTCGGAACACGTATCTTGTATCCAGTAGCTCGTAACTCAATACTGATTACCTGGAACTCCTATCTTGTGTCTCGTAGCTCGTAACTCGTTACGATAAGTGGGTACTCGCATCTTATATCTCGTAACTCGTAACTAGTACCTCGTAGATCGTAAGTCGTAATTCGTAACTCGTACCTCGTAACTTGTATATCTATCGTATCGTTATAGCACACGTGAGGCTCCATATGCAGCTGGAAGTTTCATCATCATATCTATCGTACCGTATAACTCGGAGCTTGTATCTTGTATATTTTATCCTGTAACTCGTAACGTGTAACTCGTAACTCATTACCTATGACCCGAAACTCGTATCTTCTATCTCGGATCTCGCAAATCATTGCCGGTAACCTGAAAGTCGTATCCTAGAACTTGAAGATCGCAGCTCGTTACCAATAAGTGGGAACTCGCATCTTGCATCTCGAGACGTGTAACTCAGAACTCGGAACTAGTAACGCGTTACCGATAACTCGGAACTTGTATCTTGTAACTTATAACTCGTAACTCGTTACTCATAACTCAGAACTCGTATCTTATATATCGTAACTTGCAATCCATTACCGATAACCTGGAACTCGTATCTTGCGTCTCGTAGCTCGTAAATCGTTACCGATAAGTGGGAACTCGCAACTTGTATCTCGTGACCCGTAACTCAGAACATGGAACTCGTAATGCGTTATCGATAACTCGAAGCTTGTATCTTGTATCTCTTATCTTGTAACTCGTAACTCTTAACCCGTTACCCATTGCTCGGAACTCGTATCTTCTATCTCCGATCTCGCAAATCATTGCCGATAACCTGGAACTCGTATCCTAGATCTTGAAGATCGTAACTCGTTACCAAAAAGTGGGAACTCGCATCTTGTATCTCGTGACGTGTAACTCAGAACTCGGAACCAGTAACGCGTAACCGATAACTCGAAGCTCGTATCTTGTATCACTTACCTTGTAACCCGTAACTCGTAACCCGTAACTCGTTGCCCATAACTCCGAACTCGAATCTTGATCTCTTATCTTGTAATTCAATGACGATAACCTCGAACTGGTATCCTAGTTCGTAACTCGTTACCGATAGGTGGAAACTCGCATCTTGTATCTTATGACGCGAAACTCAGAACTCGGAACTCGCAACGCGTAACCGACAACTACGTGCGCGTATCTTGTAACTTGTAACTCGTTACCCATAACTCGGTACTCCTATCTTGTATCTAGTAGCTCGTAACTCATTGTTGATTAGCCGGAACTCGCATCTTGTGTCTCGCAGCTCGTAACTCGTTACGATAAGTGGGAACTCGCATCTTGTATGTCGTAATTCATAATCCGGAACCCGTATCTTGTGTATCGTAGCTTGTAACCCATTGCCAATAACAAGGAACTCGTATCTTGCCTCTTGTAGTTCGTAACTCGTTACCGACAGGTAGAAGCTCACATCTTGTATCTCATGACGCGTAACTCAGAACTTGGAACTCGTAACAGGTAACCGATAACTCGGAGCTTGTATCTTGTAACTTGTAACTCGTTACCCATAACTTGGAACTCGTATCTTGTATCTAGTAGCTCGTAACTCATTACTGATTACCTGGAATTCGCATCTTGTATCTCGTAACTCGTAACTAGTACCTCGTAGATCGTAAGTCGTAATTCGTAACTCGTATATCTTAACTCGCAACTCGAAACTCGTAAATCGCAACTTATAACTTGCTACTCATATTCCGGAACTCGCATCTTATGTATCGTAGCTTGTAACCCATTATCAATAACAAGGAACTCGTATCTTGCCGCTCGTAGCTCGTAAATCGTTACCGATAAGTGGGAACTCGCAACTTGTATCTCGTGACGCGTAACTCAGAACTTGGATCTCGTAACAAGTTACCGATAAGTCAGAGCTTGTATCTTCTATCCCTTATCTTGTAACTCGTAACTTGTAACTCGTAACTCGTCACCTATGACTCAAAACTCGTGTCTTTTATCTCGGATCTCGCAAATCATTGCCGGTAACCTGGAACTCGTATCCTAGATCTTGAAGATCGTAGCTCATTACCAATAAGTGGAAACTCGCATCTTGTATCTCGCGACGTGTAACTCAGGACTCGGAACTCGAAAGTGTTACCGATAACTCGGAGCTCGTATCTTGTATCACTTATCTTGTAACTCGTTACTCGTAACCCGTAACTCGTTGGTCATAACTCGGAACTCGAATCTTGAACTCGGATCTTGCAAATCAATGACGATAACCTCAAAGTCGTATCCTAGATCTAGTAGTTCGTAACTCGTTACTTATAGGTGGAAGCTCGCATCTTGTACCTCATGACGCGGAACTCAGAACTCGGAACTTGTAACAGGTAACCGGTAACTCGGAGCTCGTATCTTGTGACTTGTAACTCGTTACCCATAACTCGGAAATCGTATCGTGTATCTAGTAGCTCGTAACTCATTACTGATTACCTGCAACTCGTATCTTGTGTCTCGTAGCTCGTAACTAGTACCTCGTAGATCGTAAGTCGTAATTCGTAACTCGTAACTCGTATATCGTAACTCGCAACTCGAAACATGTAACTCGTAACTCGTAAATCGCAGCTTATAACTCGCTACTCATATCCCGGAACTCGCATCTTGTGTATCGTTGCTTGTAACCCATTATCAATAACAAGGAACTTGTATCTTGCCTCTCGTAGCTCGTAAATCGTTACCGATAAGTGGGAACTCGCAACTTGTATCTCGTAACTCGTAACTAGTACCTCGTAGATCGTAAGTCGTAATACGTAACTCGTAACTTGTTACCCATAACTCGCAACTCGTATCTTATATATTGTAACTTGTAATCCACTACCAATAACCTGGAACTCATATCTTGCATCTCGTAGCTCGTAAATCGTTTCCGATAAATGGGAACTCGCATCTTGTATCTCGTGACGATTAACTCAGGACTCGGAATTCGAAGGTGTTACCGACAACTCGGAGCTTGTATCTTGTATCACTTACCTTGTACCTCGGAACTCGTATCTTATATATGGTAACTTGTAATCCATTACCGATAACCTGGATCCTTTATCTTGCATCTCGTAGCTCGTAAATCGTTTCCGATAAATGGGAACTCGCATCTTGTATCTCGTGACGTTTAACTCAGAACTCGGAACTAGTAACGCGTTACCTATGACTCGAAACTCGTATCTTCTATCTCGGATCTCGCAAATCATTGCCGGTAACTTGAAACTCGTATCCTAGATCTTGAAGATCGCAGCTCGTTACCAATAAGTGGGAACTCGCATCTTGTATCTCGTGACGTGTAACTCAGAACTCGGAACTAGTAACGCGTTATTGATAACTCGGAGCTTGTATCTTGGAACTCGTAACTCGTAACTCCTTACTCATAACTCAGAACTCGTATCTTATATATCGTAACCTGCAATTCATTACCGATAACCTGGAACATGTATCTTGCATCTCGTAGCTCGTAAATCGTTACCGATAAGTGGGAACTCGCAATTTGTATCTCGTGACGCGTAGCTCACAACATGGAACTCGTAATGCGCTATCGATAACTCGAAGCTTGTATTTTCTATCTCTTACCTTGTAACTCGTAATTCGTAACTCTTAACCCGTTACCCATTATTCGGAACTCGTATCTTCTATCTCGGATCTCGCAAATCATTGCCGATAACGTGGAACTCGTATCCTAGATCTAGTAGTTCGTAACTCGTTACCGATAGGTGGAAACTCTCATCTTGTATCTTATGACGCGGAACTCAGAACTTGGAACTCGTATCAGGTAACCGATAACTCGGAGCTCGTATCTTGTAACTCGTAACCCGTTACCCATTACTCGGAACTCGTATCCTAGATCTTGAACATCGTAACTCGTCACAAATAAGTGGGAACTCTCATCTTGTATCTCGTGACGCGTAACTCAGGACTCGGAACTCGAGAGATTTACCGATATCTCGGAGCTCGTATCTTGCATCACTTACCTTGTAACTCGTAACTCGTAACCCGTAACTCGTTGCCCATAACTCCGAACTCGGATCTAGATCTCGTATCATGTAAATCAATGACGATAACTTCGAACTGGTATCCTAGATCTAGTAGTTCGTAACTCGTTACCGATAGGTGGAAGCTCGCATCTTGTGTCTCATGACGCGAAACTCAGAAATCGTAACGCGTAACCGACAATTCGGTGCGCGTATCTTGTAACTCGTAACTCGTTACCCATAACGCGGAACTCCTATGTTGTATCTAGTAGCTCGAAACTCATTGTTGATTACCTGGAACTCGCATCTTGTGTCTCGCAGCTCGCAACTCGTTACGATTAGTGGGAACTCGCATCTTGTATGTCGTAACTCATAACCCGGAACCCGTAGCTTGTATATCGTAGCTTGTAACCCATTACTAAGAACAAGGAACTCGTATCTTGCCTCTCGTAGTTCGTAAATCATTACCGATAAGTGGGAATCGCTACTTGTATCTCGTGACGCATAACTCAGAACTTGGAACTCGTAACGCGTTACCGATAACTCGGAGCCTGTATCTTGTATCTCTTACCCTGTAACTCGTAACTCGTAAATCGCAGCTTATAACTCGCTACTCATATCCCGGAACTCGCATCTTATGTATCGTAGCTTGTAACCCATTATCAATAACAAGGAACTCGTATCTTGCCTCTCGTAGCTCGTAAATCGTTACCGATAAGTGGGAACTCGCAACTTGTATCTCGTGACGCGTAACTCAGAACATGGATCTCGTAATGCGTTATCAATAACTCGAAGCTTGTATCTTGTATCTCTTACCTTGTAACTCGTAACTCGTAACTGGTAACTCGTTACCCATTACTCGGAACTCGTATCTTCTATCTCCTATCTCGCAAATCATTGCCGATAACCTGGAACTCGTGTCCTAGATCTTGAAGATCGTAACTCGTTACCAATAAGTGGGAACTCGCATCTTGTATCTCGTGACGTGTAACTCAGAACTCGGAACTAGTAACGCGTAACCGATAACTCGAAGCTCGTATCTTGTATCACTTACCTTGTAAGTCGTAACTCGTAACTCGTTACCCATAACTCGGAACTCGTATCTTATATATAGTAACTTGTAATCCATTACCGATAACCTGGAACTCGTATCTTGCATCTCGTTACTAGTAAATCGTTACCGATAAATGGGAACTCGCATCTTGTATCTCATGACGCGAAACTCAGAACTCGGAACTCGTAACGCGTAACCGACAACTCGGTGCACGTATCTTGTACCTTGTAACTCGTTATCCATAACTCGGTACTCCTATCTTGTATCTAGTAGCTCGTAACTCATTACTGATTACCTGGAACTCGCATCTTGTGTCTCGCAACTCGTAACTCGTTACGATAAGTGGGAACTCGCATCTTGTATCTCGCGACGTGTAACTCAGGACTCGGAACTCGAAAGCGTTGCCGATAACTCGGAGCTCGTATCTTGTATCACTTATCTTCTAACTCGTTACTCGTAACCCGTAACTCGTTGCTCATAACTCGGAACTCGAATCTTGATCACGGATCTTGCAAATCAATGACGATAACCTCGAATTCGTATCCTAGATCTAGTAGTTCGTAACTCGCTACTTATAAGTGGAAACTCGCATCTTGTACCTCATGACGCGGAACTCAGAACTCGGAACTCGTAACAGGTAACCGATAACTCGGAGCTCGTATCTTGTGACTTGTAACTCGTTACCCATAACTCGGAAATCGTATCTTGTATCTAGTAGCTCGTAACTCATTACTGATTACCTGCAACTCGTATCTTGTGTCTCGTAGCTCGTAACTAGTACCTCGTAGATCGTAAGTCGTAATTCGTAACTCGTAACTCGTATATCGTAACTCGCAACTCGAAACTCGTAAATCGCAGCTCATAACTCGCTACTCATATCCCGGAACTCGCATCTTGTATCTTGTATCTCTTATCTTGTAACTCATAACTTGTAACTCGTAACTCGTTACCTATGACTCGAAACTCGCTGCCTCTATCTCGGATCTCGCAAATCATTGCCGGTAACCTGGAACTCGTATCCTAGATCTTGAAGATCGTAGCTCGTTACCAATAAGTGGGAACTCGCATCTTGTATCTCGCGACGTGTAACTCAGGACTCGGAACTCGAAAGCGTTGCCGATAACTCGGAGCTCGTATCTTGTATCACTTATCTTCTAACTCGTTACTCGTAACCCGTAACTCGTTGCTCATAACTCGGAACTCGAATCTTGATCACGGATCTTGCAAATCAATGACGATAACCTCGAATTCGTATCCTAGATCTAGTAGTTCGTAACTCGCTACTTATAAGTGGAAACTCGCATCTTGTACCTCATGACGCGGAACTCAGAACTCGGAACTCGTAACAGGTAACCGATAACTCGGAGCTCGTATCTTGTGACTTGTAACTCGATACCCATAACTCGGAACTCGTATCTTATATATGGTAACTTGTAATCCATTACCGATAATCTGGAACTCATATCTTGCATCTCGTAGCTCGTAAATCGTAACTAGTACCTCGTAGATCGTAAGTCGTATATCGTAACTCGCAACTCGAAACTCGTAACTCGTAAATTACAGCTTATAACTCGCTGCTCATATCCCGGAACTCGCATCTTGTGTATCGTAGCTTGTAGCCCATTATCAATAACAAGGAACTTGTATCTTGCCTCTCGTAGCTCGTAAATCGTTACCGATAAGTGGGAACTCGCAACTTGTATCTCGTGACGCGTAACTCAGAACTTGGATCTCGTAACGCGTTACCGATAACTCGGAGCTTGTATCTTGTATATCTTTTCCTGTAACTCGTAACTTGTAACTCGTAACTCGTTACCTATGGCTCGGAACTCGTATCTCCTATCTTGGATCTCGCAAATCATTGCCGGTAACCTGGAACTCGTATCCTAGATCTTGAAGATCGCAGCTCGTTACCAATAAGTGGGAACTCGCATCTTGCATGTCGTGACGTGTAACTCAGAACTGGGAACTAGTAACGCGTTACCGATAACTCGGAGCACGTATCTTGTAACTCGTAACTCGTTACCCATAACTCGGAACTCGTATCTTATATATTGTAACTTGTAATCCACTACCAATAACCTGGAACTCGTATCTTGCATCTGGTAGCTCGTAAATCGTTTCCGATAAATGGGAACTCGCATCTTGTATCTCGTGACGTTTAACTCAGGACTCGGAACTCGATTGTGTTACCGACAACTCGGAGCTTGTATCTTGTATCACTTACTTTGTAACTCGTAACTCGTAACACGTAACTCGTTGCCCATAACTCGGAGCTCGAATCTTGATCTCGGATCTTGTAAATCAGTGACGATAACCACGATCTCGTATCCTAGATCTAGTAGTTCGTAACTCGTCACCGATAGGTGGAAACTCGCATCTTGTATCTTATGACGCGGAACTCAGAACTCGGAACTCGTATCAGGTAACCGATAACTCGAAGCTCGTATCTTGTAACTCGTTACCCATAACTCGGAACTCATATCTTGTATCTAGTAGCTCGTAACTCATTACTGATTATCTGGAACTCGTATCTTGTGTCTCGTAGCTCGTAACTCGTTACGATAAGTGGGAACTCGCAGCTTGTATCTCGTAGCTCGCAATAGTACCTCGTAGATAGTAAGTCGTAACTCGTAACTCGTAACTCGTTACCCGTAACTTGTAAATCGCAGCTTATAACTCGCTACTCATATTCCGGAACTCGCATCTTATGTATCGTAGCTTGTAACCCATTATCAATAACAAGGAACTCGTATCTTACCTCCTGTAGCTCGTAAATCGTTACCGATAAGTGGGAACTCGCAACTTGTATCTTGTGACGCGTAATTCAGAACTTGGAACTCGTATCAGGTAACCGATAACTCGGAGCTCGTATCTTGTAACTCGTAACTCGTTACCCATAACTCGGAACTCATATCTTGTATCTAGTAGCTCGTAACTCATTACTGATTACCTGGAACTCGTATCTTGTATCTAGTAGCTCGTAACTCATTACTGATTACCTGGAACTCGTATCTTGTGTCTCGTAACTTGCAATAGTACCTCGTAGATAGTAAGTCGTAACTGGTAACTCGTTACCGGTAACTCGTAAATCGCAGCATATAGCTCGGTACTCATATTCCGGAACTCGCATCTTATGTATCGTAGCTTGTACCCCATTATCAATAACAAAGAACTCGTATCTTACCTCTCGTAGCTCGTAAATCGTTACCGATAAGTGGGAACTCGCAACTTGTATCTCGTGACGCGTAACTCAAAACTTGGAACTCGTAACGCGTTACCGAAAACTCGGCGCTTGTATCTTGTATCTCTTATCTTGTAACTCATAACTTGTAACTCGTAACTCGTTACCTATGACTCGAAACTCGTATCTTCTATCTCGGATCTCGCAAATCATTGCCAATAACGTGGAACTATTATCCTAGATCTTGAACATCGTAACTCGTTACCAATAAGTGGGAACTCGTATCTTGTATCTCGTGACGTGTAACTCAGAACTCGGAACTAGTAACGCGTTACCGATGACTCGAAGCTCGTATCTTGTATCACTTACCTTGTAACTCGTCACTCGTAACCCGTAACTCGTTGCCCATAACTCTTAACTCGTATCTTATATATCGTAACTTGTAATCCATTAACGATAACCTGGAACTCGTATCTTGCATCTCGTTGCTCGTAAATCATTATAGAATAAATGAGAACTCGCATCTTGTATCTCATGACGCGAAACTCAGAACTCGGAACTCGTAACGCGTAACCGACAACTCGGTGCGCGTATCTTGTAACTCGTCACTCGTTACCCATAACTCGGAACTCCCATCTTGTATCTAGTAGCTCGTAACTCATTGTTGATTACCTGGAACTCGCATCTTGTGTCTCGCAGCTCGTAACTCGTTACGATAAGTGGGAACTCGCATCTTGTATGTGGTAACTCATAACCCGGAACCCGTATCTTGTGTATCGTAGCTTGTAACCCATTAACAAGAACAAGGAACTCGTATCTTTCCTCTCGTAGTTCGTAAATCGTTACCGATAACTGGGAAAGCGCTACTTGTATCTCGTGACGCGTAACTCAGAACTTAGAACTCGTAACGCGTTACCGATAACTCGGAGCCTGTATCTTGTATCTCTTACCCTGTAACTCGTAACTCGTAACTCGTAACTGGTTACCCATTACTCGGAACTCGTAGCTTATATATGGTAACTTGTAATCCATTACCGATAACCTGGAACGCATATCTTGGATCTCGTAGCTCGTAAATCGTTACCGATAAATGGGAACTCGCATCATGTATCTCGTGACGCCTAACTCAGGACTCAGAGCTCGAAAGTGTTACCGATAATTCGGAGCTAGTATCTTGTATCACTTACCTTGTAACTCGTCACTCGTAACCCGTAACTCGTTGCCCATAACTCGGAACTCGAATCTTGATCTCGGATCTTGTAAATCAATGACGATAACCTCGAACTCGTCTCCTAGAACTAGTAGTTCGTAACTCGTTACCGATAGGTGGAAGCTCGCATCTTGTATCTCATGACGCGAAACTCAGAACTCGGAACTCGTAACGCGTAACCGATAACTCGGAGCTCGTATCTTGTAACTTGTAACTCGTTACCCATAACTTGGAACTCGTATCTTGTATCTAGTAGCTCGTAACTCATTGTTGATTACCTGGAACTCGCATCTTGTGTCTCGCAGCTCGTAACTCGTTACGATAAGTGGGAACTCGCATCTAGTATGTCGTAACTCATAACCCGGACCCCGTATCTTGTGTATCGTAGCTTGTAACCCATTACCAAGAACAAGGAACTCGTATCTGTCCTCTCGTAGTTCGTAAATCGTTACCGATAACTGGGAAATCGCTACTTGTATCTCGTGACGCATAACTCAGAACTTGAAACTCGTAACTCGTTACCGATAACTCGGAGCTTGTATCTTGTATATCGTATCCTGTAACTCGTAACTTGTAACTCGTAACTCATTACCTATGACTCGAAACTCGTATCTTCTAACTCGGATCTCGCAAATCATTGCCAGTAACCTGGAACTCGTATCCTAGATCTTGAAGATCGCAGCTCGTTACCAATAAGTGGGAACTCGCATCTTGCATCTCGTGACGTGTAACTCAGAACTCGGAACTAGTAACGCGTTACCGATAACTCGGAGCTTGTATCTTGTGACTCGTAACTCGTAACTCGTTACTCATAACTCAGAACTCGTATCTTATATATCGTAACTTGCAATCCATTACCGATAACCTGATGCTCTTATCTTGCATCTCGTAGCTTGTGAATCGTAACCGATAAGTGGGAACTCGCAACTTGTATCTCGTGACGCGTAACTCAGAACATGGAACTCGTAACGCGTTACCGATAACTCGGAGCTTGTATCTTGTATATCTTATCCTGTAACTCGTAACCTGTAACTCCTAACTCGTTACCTATGGCTCGGAACTCGTATCTTCTATCTCGGATCTCGCAAATCATTGCCGGTAACCTGGAACTCGTATCCTAGATCTTGAAGATCGCAGCTCGTTACCAATAAGTGGGAACTCGCATCTTGCATCTCGTGACGTGTAACTCAGAACTTGGAACTAGTAACGCGTTACCGATAACTCGGAGCATGTATCTTGTAACTCATAACTCGTAACTAAATATATCGTAACTTGGAATCCTTTACCGATAACCTGGAACTCGTATCTTGCATCTCGTAGCTCGTAAATCGTTACCGATAAGTGGTAACTCGCAACTTGTATCTCGTGACGCGTAACTCAGAACATGGAACTCGTAATGCGTTATCAATAACTCGAAGCTTGTATCTTGTATCTCTTACCTTGTAACTCGTAACTCGTAACTCGTAAGTCGTTACCCATTACTCGGAACTCGTTTCTTCTATCTCGGATCTCGCGAATCACTGCCGATAACCTGGAACTCGGTTACTAGATCATGAAGATCGTAACTCGTTACTAAGAAGTGGGAACCCGCATCTTGTATCTCGTAACGTGTAACTCAGAACTCGGAACTAGTAACGCGTTACCGATAACTCTTAACTCGTATCTTATATATCGTAACTTGTAATCCATTAACGATAACCTGGAACTGGTATCTTGCATCTCGTAGCTCGTAAATCGTTTCCGATAAATGGGAACTCGCATCTTGTATCTCGTGACGTTTAACTCAGGACTCGGAACTCGAATATGTTACCGACAACTCGGAGCTTGTATCACTTACTTTGTAACTCGTTGTTGATTACCTAGAACTCGCATCTTGTGTCTCGCAGCTCGTAACTCGTTACGATAAGTGGGAACTCGCATCTTGTATGTCGTAACTCATAACCCGGAACCCGTATCTTGTGTATCGTAGCTTGTAACCCATTACCAAGAACAAGGAACTCGTATCTTGCCTCTCGTAGTTCGTACATCGTACCGATAAGTGGGAAATCGCTGCTTGTATGTCGTGACGCATAACTCAGAACTTGGAACTCGTAACGCGTTACCGATAACTCGGAACCTGTATCTTGTATCTCTTACCCTGTAACTCGTTACTCTTAACTCGTAAATCGCAGCTTATAACTCGCTACTCATATCCCGGAACTCGCATCTTATGTATCGTAGCTTGTAACCCATTATCAATAACAAGGAACTCGTATCTTACCTCTTGTAGCTCGTAAATCGTTACCGATAAGTGGGAACTCGCAACTTGTATCTCGTGACGCGTAACTCAGAACTTGGAACTCGTAACGCGTTACCGAAAACTCGGAGCTTGTATCTTGTATCTCTTATCTTGTAACTCATAACTTATAACTCGTAACTCGTTAACTATGACTCGAAACTCGTATCTTCTATCTCGGATCTCGCAAATCATTGCCGATAACGTGGAACTATTATCATAGATCTTGAACATCGTAACTCGTTACCAATAAGTGGGAACTCGCATCTTGTATCTCGTGACGTGTAACTCAGAACTCGGAACTAGTAACGCGTTACCGATGACTCGAAGCTCGTATCTTGTATCACTTACCTTGTAAGTCGTAACTAGTAGCTCGTAACTCGTTACCCATAGCTCTTAACTCGTATCTTATATATCGTAACTTGTAATCCATCAACGATAACCTGGAACTCGTATCTTGCATCTCGTTGCTCGTAAATCATTACAGAGTAAATGAGAACTCGCATCTTGTATCTCATGACGCGAAACTCAGAACTCGCAACTCGTAACGGGTAACCGACAACTCGGTGCGCGTATCTTGTAACTCGTCACTCGTTACCCATTACTCGGAACTCCTATCTTGTATATAGTAGCTCGTAACTCATTGTTGATTACCTGGAACTCGCATCTTGTGTCTCGCAGCTCGTAACTCGTTACGATAAGTGGGAACTCGCATCTTGTATCTCGTGATGTAACTCAGAACTCGGAACTAGTAACGCGAAACCGATAACTCGAAGCTCGTATCTTGTATCACTTACCTTGTAAGTCGTAACTCTTAACTCGTTACCCATAACTCGGAACTCGTATCTTATATATAGTTACTTGTAATCCATTACCGATAACCTGGAACACGTATGTTGGATCTCGTTACTCGTAAATCGTTAACGATAAATGGGAACTCGCATCGTGTATCTCATGACGTGTAACTCAGTACTCGGAACTCGAAAGTTTTACCGATATCTCGGAGCTCGCATCTTGTATCACTTACCTTGTAACACGTAACTCGTAACCCGTAACTCGTTGCCCATAACTCCGAACTCGAATCTTGATCTCTTATCTTGTAATTCAATGACGATAACCTCGAACTGGTATCCTAGATCTAGTAGTTCGTAACTCGTTACCGATAGGTGGAAACTCGCATCTTGTACCCATAACTCGGTACTCCTATCTTGTATCTAGTAGCTCGTAACTCATTACTGATTACCTGGAACTCGCATCTTGTGTCTCGCAGCTCGTAACTCGTTACGATAAGTGGGAACTCGCATCTTGTATGTCGTAATTCATAACCCGGAACCCGTATCTAGTGTATCGTAGCTTGTAACCCATTGCCAATAACAAGGAGCTCGTATCTTGCCTCTTGTAGTTCGTAACTCGTTACCGACAGGTGGAAGCTCGCAACTTGTATCCCATGACGCGTAACTCAGAACTTGGAACTCGTATCAGGTAACCGACAACTCGGAGCTCGTATCTTGTAACTCGTAACCCGTTACCCATTACTCGGAACTCGTATCTTGTATCTAGTAGCTCGTAACTCATTACTGATTACCTGGATCTCGCATCTTGTGTCTCGCAGCTCGTAACTCGTTACGATAAGTGGGAACTCGCATCTTGTATGTCGTAATTCATAACCCGGAACCCGTATCTTGTGTATCGTAGCTTGTAACCCATTGCCAATAACAAGGAACTCGTATCTTGCCTCTTGTAGTTCGTAACTCGTTACCGACAGGTGGAAGCTTGCATCTTGTATCTCATGACGCGTAACTCAGAACTTGGAACTCGTAACAGGTAACCGATAACTCGGAGCTTGTATCTTGGAACTTGTAACTCGTTACCCATAACTTGGAACTGGTATCTTGTATCTAGTAGCTCGTAACTCATTACTGATTACCTGGAACTCGTGTCTTGTGTCTCGTAGCTCGTAACTCGTTACGATAAGTGGGTACTCGCATCTTGTATCTCGTAACTCGTAACTAGTACCTCGTAGATCGTAAGTCGTAATTCGTAACTCGTAACTCGTATATCGTAACTCGCAACTCGAAACTCGTAAATCACAGCTTATAACTCGCTACTCATATCCCGGAACTCGCATCTCACGTATCGTAGCTTGTAACACATTATCAATAACAAGGAACTCGTATCTTGCCTCTCGTAGCTCGTAAATCGTTACCGATAAGTGGGAACTCGCAACTTGTATCTCGTGACGCGTAACTCAGAACTTGGAACTCGTAACGCGTTACCGATAAGTCGGAGCTTGTATCTTCTATCTCTTATCTTGTAACTCGTAACTCGTCACCTATGACTCGAAACTCGTATCTTTTATCTCGGATCTCGCAAATCATTGTTGGTAACCTGGAACTCGTATCCTAGATCTTGAAGATCGTAGCTCGTTACCAATAAGTGGGAACTCGCATCTTGTATCTCGCGACATGTAACTCAGGACTCGGAACTCGAAAGTGTTACCGATAACTCGGAGCTCGTATCTTGTATCACTTATCTTGTAACTCGTTTCTCGTAACCCGTAACTCGTTGGTCATAACTCGGAACTCGAATCTTGATCTCGGATCTTGCAAATCAATGACAATAACCTCGAACTCGTATCCTAGATCTAGTAGTTCGTAACTCGCTACTTATAGGTGGAAACTCGCATCTTGTACCTCATGACGCGGAACTCAGAACTCGGAACTCGTAACAGGTAACCGATAACTCGGAGCTCGTATCTTGTGACTTGTAACTCGTTACCCATAATTCGGAACTCGTATCTTGTATCTAGTAGCTCGTAACTCATTACTGATTACCTGCAACTCGTATCTTGTGTCTCGCAGCTCATAACTAGTACCTCGTAGATCGTAAGTCGTAATTCGTAACTCGTATATCGTAACTCGCAACTCGAAACTCGTAACTCGTAAATCGCAGCTTATAACTCGCTACTCATATCCCGGAACTCGCATCTTGTGTATCGTAGCTTGTAACCCATTATCAATAACAAGGAACTTGTATCTTGCCTCTCGTAGCTCGTAAATCGTTACAGATAAGTGGGAACCGGCAACTTGTATCTCGTGACGCGTAACTCAGAACTTGTAACTCGTAACGCGTTACCGATAACTCGGAGCATGTATCTTGTAACTCGTAACTCGTAACTCGTAACTCGTTACTCATAACTCAGAACTCGTATCTTATATATCGTAACTTGCAATCCATTATCGACAACCTGGAGCTCGTATCTTGCATCTAGTAGCTCGTAACTCATTACTGATGACCTGGAACTCGTATCTTGTGTCTCGTAGCTCGTAACTCGTTACCGATAAGTGGGAACTCGCAACTTGTATCTCGTTACGCGTAACTCAGAACTTGGAACTCGTAACGCGTTACCGATAACTCGGAGCTTGTATCTTGTATATCTTATCCTGTAACTCGTAACTTGTAACTCGTAACTCGTTACCCATTACTCGGAACTCGTATCTTATATATGGTAACTTGTAATCCATTACCGATAATCTGGAACTCATATCTTGCATCTCGTAGCTCGTAAATCGTTACTAGTACCTCGTAGATCGTAAGTCGTAATTCGTAACTCGTAACTCGTATATCGTAACTCGCAACTCGCAACTCGAAAATCGTAACTCGTAACTCGTAAACCGCAGCTTATAACTCGCTCCTCATATCCCAGAACTCGCATCTTGTGTATCGTAGCTTGTAACCCATTATCAATAACAAGGAACTTGTATCTTGCCTCTGTAGCTCGTAAATCGTTACCGATAAGTGGGAACTCGCAACTTGTATCTCGTGACGCGTAACTCAGAACTTGGAATTCGTAACGCGTTACCGATAACTCGGAGCTTGTATCTTGTATATCTTATCCTGTAACTCGTAACGTGTAACTCGTAACTCATTACCTATGACTCAAAACTCGTATCTTCTATCTCGGGTCTCGCAAATCATTGCTGGTAACCTGGAACTCGTATCCTAGATCTTGAAGATCGCAGCTCGTTACCAATAAGTGGGAACTCGCATCTTGCATCTCGTGACGTGTAACTCAGAACTCGTAACTAGTAACGCGTTACCGATAACTCGGAGCTTGTATCTTGTAACTCATAACTCGTAACTTGTTACTCATAACTCAGAACTCGTACCTTATATATCGTAACTTGCAATCCATTACCGAAAACCTGGAACTCGTATTTTGCATCTCGTAGCTCGTAAATCGTTACCGATAAGTGGGAACTCGCAACTTGTATCTCGTGACGTGTAACTCAGAACATGGAACTCGTAATGCGTTATCAATAACTCGAAGCTTGTATCTTGTATCTCTTACCTTGTAACTCGTAACTCGTAACTCGTAACTCGTTACCCATTACTCGGAACTCGTTTCTTCTATGTCGGATCTCGCGAATCACTGCCGATAACCTGTAACTCGGTTCCTAGATCATGAAGATCGTAACTTGTTACTAAGAAGTGGGAACCCGCATCTTGTATCTCGTAATGTGTAACTGAGACCTCGGAACTAGTAACGCGTTACCGATAACTCGGAGCTCGTATCTTGTAAACTCGTAACCTGTAACTCGTTACCCGTAACTCGGAACTCGTATCTTATATATTGTAACTTGTAATCCACTACCAATAACCTGGAACTCGTATCTTGCATCTCGTAGCTCGTAAATCGTTTCCGATAAAAGGGAACTCGCATCTTGTATCTCGTGAAGTTTAACTCAGGACTCGGAACTCGAAGGTGTTACCGACAACTCGGAGCTTGTATCTTGTATCACTTACTTTGTAACTCGTAACTCGTAACACGTAACTCGTTGCCCATAACTCGGAACTCGAATCTTGATCTCGGATCTTGTAAATCAGTGACGATAACCTCGAACTCGTATCCTAGATCTAGTAGTTCGTAACTCGTTACCGATAGGTGGAAACTCGCATCTTATTATCTTATGACGCGGAACTCAGAACTCGGAACTCGTATCAGGTAACCGATAACTCGGAGCTCGTATCTTGTAACTTGTAACTCGTTACCCATAACTCGGAACTCATATCTTGTATCTAGTAGCTTGTAACTCATTACTGATTACCTGGAACTCGTATCTTGTGTCTCGTAGCTCGTAACTCGTTACGATAAGTGGGAACTCGCATCTTGTATCTCGTAACTCGCAATAGTACCTCGGAGATAGTAAGTCGTAACTCGTAGCTCGTTACCCGTAACTCGTAAATCGCAGCTTATAACTCGGTACTCATATTCCGGAACTTGCATCTTATGTATCGTAGCTTGTAACCCATTATCAGTAACAAGGAACTCGTATCTTACCTCTCGTAGCTCGTAAATCGTTACCGATAAGTGGGAACTCGCAACTTGTATCTCGTGACGCGTAACTCAGAACATAGAACTCGTAACGCGTTACCGAAAACTCGGAGCTTGTATCTTGTATCTCTTATCTTGTAACCCATAACTTGTAACTCGTAACTCGTTACCTATGACTCGAAACTCATATCTTCTATCTCGGATCTCGCAAATTATTGCCGATGACGTGGAACTATTATCCTAGATCTTCATCATCACTTACCTTGTAACTCGTAACTCGTAACCCGTAACTCGTTGCCCATAACTCCGAACTCGGATCTAGATCTCGTATCCTGTAAATCAATGACGATAACTCCCAACTGGTATCCTAGATCTAGTAGTTCGTAACTCGTTACCGATAGGTGGAAACTCGCATCTTGTATCTCATGACGCGAAACTCAGAACTCGTAACTCGTAACGCGTAACCGACAACTCGGTGCGCGTATCTTGTAACTCGTTACCCATAACTCGGAACTCCTGTCTTGTATCTAGTAGCTCGTAGCTCATTGTTGATTACCTGGAACTCGCATCTTGTGTCTCGCAGCTCGTAACTCGTTACGATGAGTGGGAACTCGCATCTTGTATGTCGTAACTCATAACCCGGACCCCGTATCTTGTGTATCGTAGCTTGTAACCCATTACCAAGAACAAGGAACTCGTATCTTGCCTCTCGTAGTTCGTAAATCGTTACCGATAAGTGGGAACTCGCAACTTGTATCTCGTGACGCGTAACTCAGAACATAGAACTCGTAACGCGTTACCGAAAACTCGGAGCTTGTATCTTGTATCTCTTATCTTGTAACCCGTAACTTGTAACTTGTAACTCGCGACCTATGACTCGAAACTCGTATCTTCTATCTCGGATCTCGCAAAGCATTGCCAGTAACCTAAAACTCGTATCCTAGATCTTGAAGGTCGTAGCTCGTTACCAATAAGTGGGAACGCGCATCTTGTATCTCACGACGTGTAACCCAGGACTCGGAACTCGAAAGTGTTACCGATAACTCGGAACTCGTATCTTGTATCACTTATCTTCTAACTCGTTACTCGTAACCCGTAACTCGTTGCTCATAACTCGGAACTCGAATCTTGATCTCGGATCTTGCAAATCAATGACGATAACCTCGAACTCGTATCCTAGATCTAGTAGTTCGTAACTCGTTACTTATATGTGGAAGCTCGCATCTTGTACCTCATGACGCGGATCTCAGAGCTCGGAACTCGTAACAGGTAACCGATAACTCGGAGCTCGTATCTTGTGACTTGTAACTCGTTACCCATAACTCGGAAATCGTATCTTGTATCTAGTAGCTCGTAACTCATTACTGATTACCTGCAACTCGTATCTTGTGTCTCGTAGCTCGTAACTAGTACCTCGTAGATCGTAAGTCGTAATTCGTAACTCGTAACTCGTATATCGTAACTCGCAACTCGAAACTCGTAAATCGCAGCTCATAACTCGCTACTCATATCCCGGAACTCGCATCTTGTATCTTGTATCTCTTATCTTGTAACTCATAACTTGTAACTCGTAACTCGGTACCTATGACTCGAAACTCGCTTCCTCTATCTCGGATCTCGCAAATCATTGCCGGTAACCTGGAACTCGTATCCTAGATCTTGAAGATCGTAGCTCGTTACCAATAAGTGGGAACTCGCATCTTGTATCTCGCGACGTGTAACTCAGGACTCGGAACTCGAAAGCGTTGCCGATAACTCGGAGCTCGTATCTTGTATCACTTATCTTCTAACTCGTTACTCGTAACCCGTAACTCGTTGCTCATAACTCGGAACTCGAATCTTGATCACGGATCTTGCAAATCAATGACGATAACCTCGAACTCGTATCCTAGATCTAGTAGTTCGTAACTCGCTACTTATAAGTGGAAACTCGCATCTTGTACCTCATGACGCGGAACTCAGAACTCGGAACTCGTAACAGGTAACCGATAACTCGGAGCTCGTATCTTGTGACTTGTAACTCGATACCCATAACTCGGAACTCGTATCTTGTATCTAGTAGCTCGTAACTCATTACTGATTACCTGGAACTCGTATCTTGTGTCTCGTAGCTCGTAACTAGTACCTCGTAGATCGTAAGTCGTAATTCGTAACTCGTATATCGTAACTCGCAACTCGAAACTCGTAACTCGTAAATCGCAGCTTATAACTCGCTACTCATATCCCTGAACTCGCATCTTGTGTATCGTAGCTTGTAACCCATTATCAATAACAAGGAACTTGTATGTTGCCTCTCGTAGCTCGTAAATCGTTACCGATAAGTGGGAACTCGCAACTTGTATCTCGTAACTCGTAACTAGTACCCCGTAGATCGTAAGTCGTATATCATAACTCGCAACTCGAAACTCGTAACCCTTAAATCGCAGCTTATAACTCGCTACTCATATCCTGGAACTCGCATCTTGTGTATCGTAGCTTGTAACCCATCATCAATAACAAGTAACAGGTATCTTGCCTCTCGTAGCTCGTAAATCGTTACAGATAAGTGGGAACTCGCAACTTGTATCTCGTGACGCGTAACTCAGAACTTGTAACTCGTTACGCGTTACCGATAGCTCGGAGCTTGTATCTTGTATATCTTATCCTGTAACTCGTAACTCGTAACTCGTTACCCATTACTCGGAACTCGTATCTTATATATGGTAACTTGTAATCCATTACCGATAATCTGGAACTCATATCTTGCATCTCGTAGCTCGTAAATCGTAACTAGTACCTCGTAGATCGTAAGTCGTAACTCGTAACTCGTATATCGTAACTCGCAACTCGAAACTCGTAACTCGTAAATCACAGCTTATAACTCGCTGCTCATATCCCGGAACTCGCATCTTGTGTATCGTAGCTTGTAGCCCATTATCAATAACAAGGAACTTGTATCTTGCCTCTCGTAGCTCGTAAATCGTTACCGATAAGTGGGAACTCGCAACTTGTATCTCGTGACGCGTAACTCAGAACTTGGATCTCGTAACGCGTTACCGATAACTCGGAGCTTGTATCTTGTATATCTTTTCCTGTAACTCGTAACTTGTAACTCGTAACTCGTTACCTATGGCTCGGAACTCGTATCTCCTATCTTGGATCTCGCAAATCATTGCCGGTAACCTGGAACTCGTATCCTAGATCTTGAAGATCGCAGCTCGTTACCAATAAGTGGGAACTCGCATCTTGCATGTCGTGACGTGTAACTCAGAACTGGGAACTAGTAACGCGTTACCGATAACTCGGAGCATGTATCTTGTAACTCATAACTCGTAACTCGTTACTCATAACTCAGAACTGGTATCTTATATATCGTAACTTGGAATCCATTACCGATAACCTGGAACTCGTATCTTGCATCTCGTAGCTCGTAAATCGTTACCGATAAGTGGGAACTCGCAACTTGTATCTCGTGACGCGGAACTCAGAACATGGAACTCGTAATGCGTTATCAATAACTCGAAGCTTGTATCTTGTATCTCTCACCTTGTAACTCGTAACTCGTAAGTCGTTACCCATTACTCGGAACTCGTTTCTTCTATCTCGGATCTCGCGAATCACTGCCGATAACCTGTAACTCGGTTCCTAGATCATGAAGATCGTAACTCGTTACTAAGAAGTGGGAACCCGCATCTTGTATCTCGTAACGTGTAACTCAGAACTCGGAACTAGTAACGCGTTACCGATAACTCGGAGCACGTATCTTGTAACTCGTAACTCGTTACCCATAACTCGGAACTCGTATCTTATATATTGTAACTTGTAATCCACTACCAATAACCTGGAACTCGTATCTTGCATCTGGTAGCTCGTAAATCGTTTCCGATAAATGGGAACTCGCGTCTTGTATCTCGTGACGTTTAACTCAGGACTCGGAACTCGAATGTGTTACCGACAACTCGGAGCTTGTATCTTGTATCACTTACTTTGTAACTCGTAACTCGTAACACGTAACTCGTTGCCCATAACTCGGAGCTCGAATCTTGATCTCGGATCTTGTAAATCAGTGACGATAACCACGATCTCGTATCCTAGATCTAGTAGTTCGTAACTCGTCACCGATAGGTGGAAACTCGCATCTTGTATCTTATGACGCGGAACTCAGAACTCGGAACTCGTATCAGGTAACCGATAACTCGGAGCTCGTATCTTGTAACTCGTAACTCGTTACCCATAACTCGGAACTCATATCTTGTATCTAGTAGCTCGTAACTCATTACTGATTATCTGGAACTCGTATCTTGTGTCTCGTAGCTCGTAACTCGTTACGATAAGTGGGAACTCGCAGCTTGTATCTCGTAGCTCGCAATAGTACCTCGTAGATAGTAAGTCGTAACTCGTAACTCGTAACTCGTTACCCGTAACTTGTAAATCGCAGCTAATAACTCGCTACTCATATTCCGGAACTCGCATCTTATGTATCGTAGCTTGTAACCCATTATCAATAACAAGGAACTCGTATCTTACCTCCTGTAGCTCGTAAATCGTTACCGATAAGTGGGAACTCGCAACTTGTATCTTGTGACGCGTAATTCAGAACTTGGAACTCGTATCAGGTAACCGATAACTCGGAGCTCGTATCTTGTAACTCGTAACTCGTTACCCATAACTCGGAACTCATATCTTGTATCTAGTAGCTCGTAACTCATTACTGATTACCTGGAACTCGTATCTTGTGTCTCGTAGCTCGTAACTCGTTACGATAAGTGGGAACTCGCATCTTGTATCTCGTAACTTGCAATAGTACCTCGTAGATAGTAAGTCGTAACTGGTAACTCGTTACCGGTAACTCGTAAATCGCAGCATATAGCTCGGTACTCATATTCCGGAACTCGCATCTTATGTATCGTAGCTTGTACCCCATTATCAATAACAAAGAACTCGTATCTTACCTCTCGTAGCTCGTAAATCGTTACCGATAAGTGGGAACTCGCAACTTGTATCTCGTGACGCGTAACTCAAAACTTGGAACTCGTAACGCGTTACCGAAAACTCGGCGCTTGTATCTTGTATCTCTTATCTTGTAACTCATAACTTGTAACTCGTAACTCGTTACCTATGACTCGAAACTCGTATCTTCTATCTCGGATCTCGCAAATCATTGCCAATAACGTGGAACTATTATCCTAGATCTTGAACATCGTAACTCGTTACCAATAAGTGGGAACTCGCATCTTGTATCTCGTGACGTTTAACTCAGAACTCGGAACTAGTAACGCGTTACCGATGACTCGAAGCTCGTATCTTGTATCACTTACCTTGTAACTCGTCACTCGTAACCCGTAACTCGTTGCCCATAACTCTTAACTCGTATCTTATATATCGTAACTTGTAATCCATTAACGATAACCTGGAACTCGTATCTTGCATCTCGTTGCTCGTAAATCATTATAGAATAAATGAGAACTCGCATCTTGTATCTCATGACGCGAAACTCAGAACTCGGAACTCGTAACGCGTAACCGACAACTCGGTGCGCGTATCTTGTAACTCGTCACTCGTTGCTCATAACTCGGAACTCGAATCTTGATCTCGGATCTTGTAAATCAATGACGATAACCTCGAACTCGTCTCCTAGAACTAGTAGTTCGTAACTCGTTACCGATAGGTGGAAGCTCGCATCTTGTATCTCATGACGCGAAACTCAGAACTCGGAACTCGTAACGCGTAACCGATAACTCGGAGCTCGTATCTTGTAACTTGTAACTCGTTACCCATAACTTGCAACTCGTATCTTGTATCTAGTAGCTCGTAACTCATTGTTGATTACCTGGAACTCGCATCTTGTGTCTCGCAGCTCGTAACTCGTTACGATAAGTGGGAACTCGCATCTAGTATGTCGTAACTCATAACCCGGACCCCGTATTTTGTGTATCGTAGCTTGTAACCCATTACCAAGAACAAGGAACTCGTATCTGTCCTCTCGTAGTTCGTAAATCGTTACCGATAACTGGGAAATCGCTACTTGTATCTCGTGACGCATAACTCAGAACTTGAAACTCGTAACTCGTTACCGATAACTCGGAGCTTGTATCTTGTATATCGTATCCTGTAACTCGTAACTTGTAACTCGTAACTCATTACCTATGACTCGAAACTCGTATCTTCTAACTCGGATCTCGCAAATCATTGCCAGTAACCTGGAAGTCGTATCCTAGATCTTGAAGATCGCAGCTCGTTACCAATAAGTGGGAACTCGCATCTTGCATCTCGTGACGTGTAACTCAGAACTCGGAACTAGTAACGCGTTACCGATAACTCGGAGCTTGTATCTTGTAACTCGTAACTCGTAACTCGTTACTCATAACTCAGAACTCGTATCTTATATATCGTAACTTGCAATCCATTACCGATAACCTGATGCTCTTATCTTGCATCTCGTAGCTTGTGAATTGTAACCGATAAGTGGGAACTCGCAACTTGTATCTCGTGACGCGTAACTCAGAACATGGAACTCGTAACGCGTTACCGATAACTCGGAGCTTGTATCTTGTATATCTTATCCTGTAACTCGTAACCTGTAACTCCTAACTCGTTACCTATGGCTCGGAACTCGTATCTTCTATCTCGGATCTCGCAAATCATTGCCGGTAACCTGGAACTCGTATCCTAGATCTTGAAGATCGCAGCTCGTTACCAATAAGTGGGAACTCGCATCTTGCATCTCGTGACATGTAACTCAGAACTTGGAACTAGTAACGCGTTACCGATAACTTGGAGCATGTATCTTGTAACTCATAACTCGTAACTAAATATATCGTAACTTGGAATCCTTTACCGATAACCTGGAACTCGTATCTTGCATCTCGTAGCTCGTAAATCGTTACCGATAAGTGGTAACTCGCAACTTGTATCTCGTGACGCGTAACTCAGAACATGGAACTCGTAATGCGTTATCAATAACTCGAAGCTTGTATCTTGTATCTCTTACCTTGTAACTCGTAACTCGTAACTCGTAAGTCGTTACCCATTACTCGGAACTCGTTTCTTCTATCTCGGATCTCGCGAATCACTGCCGATAACCTTGAACTCGGTTACTAGATCATGAAGATCGTAACTCGTTACTAAGAAGTGGGAACCCGCATCTTGTATCTCGTAACGTGTAACTCAGAACTCGGAACTAGTAACGCGTTACCGATAACTCTTAACTCGTATCTTATATAACGTAACTTGTAATCCATTAACAATAACCTGGAACTGGTATCTTGCATCTCGTAGCTCGTAAATCGGTTCCGATAAATGGGAACTCGCATCTTGTATCTCGTGACGTTTAACTCAGGACTCGGAACTCGAATATGTTACCGACAACTCGGAGCTTGTATCACTTACTTTGTAACTCGTTGTTGATTACCTAGAACTCGCATCTTGTGTCTCGCAGCTCGTAACTCGTTACGATAAGTGGGAACTCGCATCTTGTATGTCGTAACTCATAACCCGGAAACCGTATCTTGTGTATCGTAGCTTGTAACCCATTACCAAGAACAAGGAACTCGTATCTTGCCTCTCGTAGTTCGTACATCGTACCGATAAGTGGGAAATCGCTACTTGTATGTCGTGACGCATAACTCAGAACTTGGAACTCGTAACGCGTTACCGATAACTCGGAACCTGTATCTTGTATCTCTTACCCTGTAACTCGTTACTATTAACTCGTAAATCGCAGCTTATAACTCGCTACTCATATCCCGGAACTCGCATCTTATGTATCGTAGCTTGTAACCCATTATCAATAACAAGGAACTCGTATCTTGCCTCTCGTAGCTCGTAAATCGTTACCGATAAGTGGGAACTCGCAACTTGTATCTCGTGACGCGTAACTCAGAACTTGGAACTCGTAACGCGTTACCGATAACTCGGAGCTTGTATCTTGTATCTCTTATCTTGTAACTCGTACCTCGTTACCTATGACTCGAAACTCGTATCTGCTATCTCGGATCTCACAAATCATTGCCGGTAACCTAAAACTCGTATCCTAGATCTTGAAGATCGTGGCTCGTTACCAATAAGTGGGAACTCGCATCTTGTATCTCGCGACGTGTAACTCAGGACTCGGAACTCGAAAGTGTTACCGATAACTCGGAGCTCGTATCTTGTATCACTTATCTTGTAACTCGTTAGTCGTAGCCCGTAACTCGTTGCTCATAACTCGGAACTCGAATCTTGATGTCGGATCTTGCAAATCAATGACGATAACCTCGAACTCGTATCCTAGATTTAGTAGTTCGTAACTCGTTACTTATAGGTGGAAACTCGCATCTTGTACCTCGTGACGCGGAACTCAGAACTTGTAACAGGTAACCGGTAACTCGGAGCTCGTATCTTGTGACTTGTAACTCGTTACCCATAACTCGGAAATCGTATCTTGTATCTAGTAGCTCATAACTCATTACTGATTACCTGCAACTCGTATCTTGTGTCTCGTAGCTCGTAACTAGTACTTCGCTGATCGTAAGTCGTGATTCGTAACTCGTAAATCGTTTATCGCAATTAGCAACTCGAAACTCGTAAATCGCAGCTTATAACTCGCTACTCATATCCCTGAACTCGCATCTTGTGTATCGTAGCTTGTAACCCATTATCAATAACAAGGAACCTGTATCTTGCCTCTCGTAGCTCGTAAATCGTTACCGATAAGTGATAACTCGCAACTTGTATCTCGTGATAAGTGGGAACTCGCAACTTGTATCTCGTGACGCGTAACTCAGAACATGGAACTCGTAATGCGTTATCAATGACTCGAAGCCTGTATCTTGTATCTCTTACCTTGTAACTCGTAACTCGTAACTCGTAACTCGTTACCTATTACTCGGAACTCGTTTCTTCTATCTCGGATCTCGTGAATCACTGCCGATAACCTGGAACTCAGTTCCTAGATCATGAAGATCGTAACTCGTTACTAAGAAGTGGGAACCCGCATCTTGTATCTCGTAACGTGTAACTCAGAACTTGTAACTCATAACTCGTTACCCATTACTCGGAACTCGTATCTTATACGAGTATATGGTAACTTGTAATCCATTACCGATAACCTGGAACTCGTATCTTGGATCTCGTTGCTCGTAAATCATTATAGAATAAATGAGAACTCGCATCTTGTATCTCATGAAACGAAACTCAGAACTCGGAACTCGTAACGCGTAACCGACAACTCGGTGCGCGTATCTTGTAACTCGTCACTCGTTACCCATAACTCGGAACTCCTATCTTGTATCTAGTAGCTCGTAACTCATTGTTGATTACCTGGAACTCGCATCTTGTGTCTCGCAGCTCGTAACTCGTTACGATAAGCGGGAACTCGCATCTTTTATGTCGTAACTCATAACCCGGAACCTGTATCTTGTGTATCGTAGCTTGTAACCCATTACCAAGAACAAGGAACTCGTATCTTGCCTCTCGTAGTTCGTAAATCGTTACCGATAACTGGGAAATCGCTACTTGTATCTCGTGACGCATAACTCAGAACTTGAAACTCGTAACTCGTTACCGATAACTCGGAGCTTGTATCTTGTATATCGTATCCTGTAACTCGTAACTTGTAACTCGTAACTCATTACCTATGACTCGAAACTCGTATCTTCTATCTCCGATCTCGCAAATCATTGCCGGTAACCTGGAACTCGTATCCTAGATCTTGAAGATCGCAGCTCGTTACCAATAAGTGGGAACTCGCATCTTGCATCTCGTGACGTGTAACTCAGAACTCGGAACTAGTAACGCGTTACCGACAACTCGGAGCTTGTATCTTGTATCTCTTATCTAGTAACTCATAACGTGTAACTCGTAACTCGTTACCTATGACTCGAAACTCGTATCTTCTATCTCGGATCTCGCAAATCTTTGCCGATAACGTGGAACTATTATCCTAGATCTAGCAGTTCGTAACTCGTTACCGATAGGTGGAAACTCGCATCTTGTATCTCATGACGCGAAACTCAGAACTCGGAACTCGTAACGCGTAACCGACAACTCGGTGCGCGTATCTTGTAACTCGTAACTCGTTACACATAACTCGGAACTCCTATCTTGTATCTAGTAGCTCGTAACTCATTGTTGATTACCTGGAACTCGCATCTTGTGTCTCGCAGCTCGTAACTCGTTACAATAAGTGGGAACTCGCATCTTGTATGTCATAACTCATAACCCGGAACCTGTATCTTGTGTATCGTAGCTTGTAACCCATTACCAAGAACAAGGAACTCGTATCTTGCGTCTCGTAGTTCGTAAATCGTACCGATAAGTGGGAAATCGCTACTTGTATCTCGTGACGCATAACTCAGAACTTGGAACTCGTAACGCGTTACCGATAACTCGGAACATGTATCTTGTATCTCATACCCTGTAAGTCATAGCTCTTAACTCGTAAATCGCAGCTTATAACTCGCTACTCATATCCCGGAACTCGCATCTTGTGTATCGTAGCTTGTAACACATTATCAATAACAAGGAACTTGTATCTTGCCTCTCGTAGCTCGTAAATCGTTACCGATAAGTGGGAACTCGCAACTTGTATCTCGTGACGCTTAACTCAGAACTTGTAACTCGTAACGCGTTACCGCTAACTCGGAGCTTGTATCTTGTATATCTTATCCTGTAACTCGTAACTTGTAACTCGTAACTCGTTACCCATTACTCGGAACTCGTATCTTATATATGGTAACTTGTAATCCATTACCGATAATCTGGAACTCTTATCTTGCATCTCGTAGATCGTAAATCGTAACTAGTACCTCGTAGATCGTAAGTCGTAATTCGTAACTCGTAGCTCGTATATCGTAACTCGAAACTCGAAACTCGTGACTCGTAAATCGCAGCTTATAACTCGCTGCTCATATCCCGGAACTCGCATCTTGTGTATCGTAGCATGTAGCCCATTATCAATAACAAGGAACTTGTATCTTGCCTCTCGTAGCTCGTAAATCGTTACCGATAAGTGGGAACTCGCAACTTGTATCTCGTGACGCGTAACTCAGAACTTGGATCTCGTAACGAGTTACCGATAACTCGGAGATTGTATCTTGTATATCTTATCCTGTAACTCGTAACTTGTAACTCGTAACTCGTTACCTATGGCTCGGAACTCGAATTTTCTATCTCGGACCTCGCAAATCATTGCCGGTAACCTGGAACTCGTATCCTAGATCTTGGAGATCGCAGCTTGTTACCAATAAGTGGGAACTCGCATCTTGCATCTCGTGACGTGTAACTCAGAACTTGGAACTAGTAACGCGTTACCGATAACTCGGAGCATGTATCTTGTAACTCATAACTCGTAACTCGTTACTCATAACTCAGAACTCGTATCTTATATATCGTAACTTGGAATTCATTACCGATAACCTGGAACTCGTATCTTGCATCTCGTAGCTCGTAAATCGTTACCGATAAGTGGGAACTCGCAACTTGTATCTCGTGACGCGTAACTCAGAACATGGAACTCGTAATGCGTTATCAATAACTCGAAGCTTGTATCTTGTATCTCTTACCTTGTAACTCGTAACTCGTAAGTCGTTACCGATTACTCGGAACTCGTTTCTTCTATCTCGGATCTCGCGAATCACTGCCGATAACCTGGAACTCGGTTCCTAGATCATGAAGATCGTAACTCGTTACTAAGAAGTGGGAACCCGCATTTTGTATCTCGTGACGTTTAACTCAGGACTCGGAACTCGAATGTGTTACCGACAACTCGGAGCTTGTATCACTTACTTTGTAACTCGTTACTCGTAACACGTAACTCGTTGCCCATAACTCGGAGCTCGAATCTTGATCTCGGATGTAAATCAGTGACGATAACCTCCATCTCGTATCCTAGATCTAGTAGTTCGTAACTCGTTAACGATAGGTGGAAACTCGCATCTTGTATCTTATGACGCGGAACTCAGAACTCGGAACTCGTATCAGTTAACCCATAACTCGGAGCTCGTATCTTGTAACTCGTAACTCGTTACCCATAACTCGGAACTCATATCTTGTATCTAGTAGCTCGTAACTCATTACTGATTACCTGGAACTCGTATCTTGTGTCTCGTAGCTCGTAACTCGTTACAATAAGTAGGAACTCGCATCTTGCATCTCGTAACTCGCAATAGTACCTTGTAGATAGTAAGTCGTAACTCGTAACTCGTAACTCGTTACCCGGAACTCGTAAATCGCAGCTTATAACTCGCTACTCATATTCCGGAACTCGCATGTATCGTAGCTTGTAACCCATTATCAATAACAAGGAACTCGTATCTTACCGCTCGTAGCTCGTAAATCGTTACCGATAAGTGGGAACTCGCAACTTGTATCTCGTGACGCGTAACTCAGAACTTGGAACACGTAACGCGATACCGAAAACTCGGAGCTTGTATCTTGTATCTCTTATCTAGTAACTCATAACTTGTGACTCGAAACTCGTATCTTCTATCTCGGATCTCGCAAATCATTGCCGATAACGTGGAACTATTATCCTAGATCTAGTAGTTCGTAACTCGTTACCGATAGGTGGAAACTCGCATCTTGTATCTCATGACGCGAAATTCAGAACTCGGAACTCGTAACGCGTAACCGACAACTCGGTGCGCGTATCTTGTAACTCGTAACTGTTACACATAACTCGGAACTCCTATCTTGTATCTAGTAGCTCGTAACTCATTGTTGATTACCTGGAACTCGCATCTTGTGTCTCGCAGCTCGAAACTCGTTACGATAAGTGGGTACCCGCATCTTGTATTTCATAACTCGTAACTAGTCCCTCGTAGATCGTAAGTCGTGACTCGTAACTCGTAAATCGTATATCGTAACTCGCAACTCGAAACTCGTAACTCGTAACTCGTAAATCGCAGCTTATAACTCGCTACTCATATCCCGGAACTCGCATCTTGTGTATCGTAGCTTGTAACCCTTTATCAATAACAAGGAACCTGTATCTTGCCTCTCGTAGCTCGTAAATCGTTACCGATAAGTGGGAACTCGCAACTTGTATCTCGTGACGCGTAACTCAGAACTTGGAACTCGTAACGCGTTACCGATAACTCGGAGCTTGTATCTTGTATATCTTATCCTGTAACTCGTAACTTGTAACTCGTAAATCGTCACCTATGACTCGAAACTCGTATCTTCTATCTCGGATCTCGCAAATCATTGCCGGTAACCTGGAACTCGTATCCTAGATCTTGAAGGTCGCAGCTCGTTGCCAATAAGTGGGAACTCGCATCTTGCATCTCGTGACGTGTAACTTAGAACTCGGAACTAGTAACGCGTTACCGATAACTCGGACCTTGTATCTTGTAACTCGTAGCTCGTAACTCGTTACCGATAAATGGGTACTCACATCTTGTATCTCGTAACTCGTAACTCGGAGCTTGTATCTTGTAACTCGTAACTCGTTACTCATAACTCAGAACTCGTATCTCATATATCGTAACTTGTAATCCATTAACGATAACCTGGAGCTCGTATCTTGAATCTCGTTGCTCGTAAATCATTACAGAATAAATGGGAACTCGCATCTTCTATCTCGTGACGCGTAACTGAGGACTCGGAACTCTAAGGTGTTACCGATAATTCGGAGCTCGCATCTTGTATCACTTACCTTGTAACTCGTCACTCGTAACCCGTAACTCGGTGCTTATAACTCGGAACTCGAATCTTGATCCCGGATCTTGTAAATCAATGACGATAACCTCGAACTCGTCTCCTAGAACTAGTAGTTCGTAACTCGTTACCGATAGGTGGAAGCTCGCATCTTGTATCTCATGACGCGAAACTCAGAACTCAGAACTCGGAACTCGTAACGCGTAACCGATAACTCGGAGGTCGTATCTTGTAACTCGTAACTCGTTACCCATAACTCGGAACTCATATCTTGTATCTAGTAGCTCTTAACTCATAACTGATTACCTGGAACTCTTGTCTTGTGTCTCGTAGCTCGTAACTCGTTACGATAAGTGGGTACTCGCATCTTGTATCTCGTAACTCGTAACTAGTACCTCGTAGATCGTAAGTCGTAGTTCGTAACTCGTAACTCGTATATCGTAACTCGCAACTCGAAACTCGTAACTCGTGAATCGCAGCTTATAGCTCGCTACTCATATCCTGGAACTCGCATCTTATGTATCGTAGCTTGTAACCCATTATCAATAACAAGGAACTCGTATCTTGCCTCTCGTAGCTCGTAATCCGTTACCGATAAGTAAGAACTCGCAACTTGTATCTCGTGACGCGTAACTCAGAACTTGGAACTCGTAACGCTTTACCGATAACTCGGAGCTCGTATCTTGTATCACTTACCTCGTAAGTCGTAACTCGTAGCTCGTAACTCGTTACCCATAACTCCTAACTCGTATCTTATATATCGTAACTTGTAATCCATTAACGATAACCTGGAACTCGTATCTTGCATCTCGTTGCTCGTAAATCATTACAGAATAAATGAGAACTCGCATCTTGTATCTCGTGACGCGTAACTCACAACTCGGAACTCGAAAGTTTTACCTATATCTCGGAGCTCGTATCTTGCATCACTTACCTTGTAACCCGTAACTCGTAACCCGTAACTCGTTGCCCATAACTCCGAACTCGGATCTAGATCTCGTATCTTATAAATCAATGACGATAACTTTGTACTGGTATCCTAGATCTATTAGTTCGTAACTTGTTACCGATAGGTGGAAACTCGCATCTTGTATCTCATGACGCGAAACTCAGAACTCGTAACTCGTAACGCGTAACCGACAACTCGGTGCGCGTATCTTGTAACTCGTAACTCGTTACCCATAGCTCGGAACTCCTATCCTGTATCTAGTAGCTCGTAACTCATTGTTGATTACCTGGAACTCGTATCTTGTGTCTCGCAGCTCGTAACTCGTTACGATAAGTGGGAACTCGCATCTTGTATGTCGTAACTCATAACCCGGAACCCGTATCTTGTGTATCGTAGCTTGTAACCCATTACCAAGAACAAGGAACTCGTATCTTGCCTATCGTAGTTCGTAAATCGTTACCGATAAGTGGGAAATCGCTGCTTGTATCGCGTGACGCATAACTCAGAACTTAAACTCGTAACGCGTTACCGATAACTCGGAGCCTGTATCTTGTATCTCTTACCATGTAACTCGTTACTCTTAACTCGTAAATCGCAGCTTATAGCTCGCTACTCATATCCCGGAACTCGCATCTTGTGTATCGTAGCTTGTAACCCATTATCAATAACAAGGATCTTGTATCTTGCTTATCGTAGCTCGTAAATCGTTACCGATAAGTGGGAACTCGCAACTTGTATCTCGTGACGCGTAACACAGAACTTGGAACTCGTAACGCGTTACCGATAACTCGGAGCTTGTATCTTGTATATCTGATCCTGTAACTCGTAACTTGTAACTCGTAACTCGTTTACCCATTACTCGGAACTCGTATCTTATATATGGTAACTTGTAATCCATTACCGATAATCTGGAACTCATATCTTGCATCTCGTAGCTCGTAAATCGTAACTAGTACCTCGTAGATCGTAAGTCGTAATTCGTAACTCGTATATCGTAACTCGAAACTCGAAACTCGTAACTCGTAACTCGTAACTCGTAAATCGCAGCTTATAACTCGCTACTCATATCCCGGAACTCGCATCTTGTGTATCGTAGCTTGTAACCCATTATCAATAACAAGGAACTTGTATCTTGCCTCTCGTAGTTCGTAACTCGTTACCGATAGGTGGAAACTCGCATCTTGTATCTCATGACGCGAAACTCAGAACTCGGAACTCGTAACGCGTAACCGACAACTCGGTGCGCGTATCTTGTAACTCGTAACTCGTTACACATAACTCGGAACTCCTATCTTGTATCTAGTAGCTCGTAACTCATTGTTGATTACCTGGAACTCGCATCTTGTGTCTCGCAGCTCGTAACTCGTTACGATAAGTGGGAACTCGCATCTTGTATGTCGTAACTCATAACCCGGAACCCGTATCTTGTGTATCGTAGCTTGTAACCCATTACCAAGAACAAGGAACTCGTATCTTGCCTCTCGTAGTTCGTAAATCGTACCGATAAGTGGGAAATCGCTACTTGTATCTCGTGACGCATAACTCAGAACTTGGAACTCGTAACGCGTTACCGATAACTCGGAACCTGTATCTTGTATCTCTTACCCTGTAACTCGTTACTCTTAACTCGTAAATCGCAGCTTATAACTCTCTACTCATATCCCGGAACTCGCATCTTATGTATCGTAGCTTGTAACCCATTATCAATAACTCGTAACTCGTATTTTGGATCCAGTAACTCGTAACTCATTACTGATTACCTGGAACTCGTATCTTGTGTCTCGTAGCTCGTAACTCGTTACGATAAGTGGGTCCTCGCATCTTGTATCTCGTAACTCGTAACTAGTACCTCGTAGATCGTAAGTCGTAGTTCGTAACTCGTAACTCGTATATCGTAACTCGCAACTCGAAACTCGTAACTCGTAGATTGCCGCTTATAACTCGCTACTCATATTCCGGAACTCGCATCTTGTGTATCGTAGCTTGTAACCCATTATCAATAACAACGAACTCGTATCTTGCCTCTCGTAGCTCGTAAACCGTTACCGATAAGTGGGAACTCGCAACTTGTATCTTGTGACGCGTAACTCAGAACTTGGAACTCGTAACGCGTTACCGATAACTCGGAGCTCGTATCCTTTATCACTTATCTTGTAACTCGTTAGTCGTAGCCCGTAACTCGTAGCTCATAACTCGGAACTCGAATCTTGATCTCGGACCTTGCAAATCAATGACGATAACCTCGAACTCGTATCTTAGATCTAGTAGTTCGTAACTCGTTACTTATAGGTGGAAACTCGCATCTTGTACCTCATGACGCGGAACTCAGAACTCGGAACTCGTAACAGGTAACCGATAACTCGGGCTCGTATCTTGTGACTCGTAACTCGTTACCCATAACTCGGAACTCGTATCTTGCATCTAGTAGCTTGTAACTCATTACTGATTACCTGGAACTCGTATCTTGTGTGTCGCAGCTCGTAACTCGTTACGATAAGTGGGAACTCGCATCTTATATGTTGTAACTCATAACCCGGAACCCGTATCTTGTGTATCGTAGCTTGTAACCCATTATAAATAACAAGGAACTCGTATCTTGCCTCTCGTAGTTCGTAAATCGTTACCGATAAGTGGGAAATCGCTACTTGTATCTCGTGACTCATAACTCAGAACTTGGAACTCGTAACGCGTTACCGATAACTCGGAGCTTGTATCTTGTATATCTTATCCTGTAACTCGTAACTTGTAACTCGTAACTCGTTACCCATTACTCGGAACTCGTATCTTAATTATGGTAACTTGTAATCCATAACCGATAATCTGGAACTCATATCTTGCATCTCGTAGCTCGTAAATCGTAAATAGTACCTCGTAGATCGTAAGTCGTAATTCGTAACTCGTAACTCGTATATTGTAACTCGCAACTCGAAACTTGTAACTCGTAACTCGTAAATCGCAGCTTATAACTCGCTACTCATATCCCGGAACTCGCATCTTGTGTATTGTAGCTTGTAACACATTATCAATAACAAGGAACTTGTATCTTGCCTCTCGTAGCTCGTAAATCGTTACCGATAAGTGGGAACTCGCAACTTGTATCTCGTGACGCTCAACTCAGAACTTGGACCTCGTAACGCGTTACCGAAAACTCGGAGCTCGTATCTTGTATCACTTATCTTGTAACTCGTTACTCGTAACCCGTAACTCGTTGCTCATAACTCGTAACTCGAATCTTGATCTCGTATCTTGTAAATCAATGACGATAACCTCGAACTCGTATCCTAGATCTAGTAGTTCGTAACTCGTTACTTATAGGTGGAAACTCGCATCTTGTACCTCATGACGCGGAACTCAGAACTCGAAACTCGTAACAGGTAACCGATAACTCGGAGCTCGTATTTTGTGACTTGTAACTCGTTACCCATAACTCGGAACTCGTATCTTGTATCTAGTAGCTCGTAACTCATTACTGATTACCTGGAACTCGTATCTTGTGTCTCGTAACTCGTTACGAAAAGTGGGTACTCGCATCTTGTATCTCGTAACTCGTAACTTGTACCTCGTAGATCGTAAGTCGTAACTCGTAACTCGTATATCGTAACTCGCAACTTGAAACTCGTAACCTGTAAATCGCAGCTTATAACTCGCTACTCATATCCCGGAACTCGCATCTTGTGTATCGTAGCTTGTAGCCCATTATCAATAACAAGGAACTTGTATCTTGCCTCTCGTAGCTCGTAAATCGTTACCGATAAGTGGGAACTCGCAACTTGTATCTCGTGACGCGTAACTCAGAACTTGGATCTCGTAACGCGTTACCGATAACTCGGAGCTTGTATCTTGTATATCTTATCCTGTAACTCGTAACTTGTAACTCGTAACTCGTTACCTATGGCTCGGAACTCGTATCTCCTATCTTGGATCTCGCAAATCATTGCCGGTAACCTGGAACTCGTATCCTAGATCTTGAAGATCGCAGCTCGTTACCAATAAGTGGGAACTCGTATCTTGCATCTCGTAGCTCGTAAATCGTTACCGATAGGTGGGAACTCGCAACTTGTATCTCGTGACGCGTAACTCAGAACATGGAACTCGTAATGCATTATCAATAACTCGAAGCTTGTATCTTGTATCTCTCACCTTGTAACTCGTAACTCGTAAGTCGTTACCCATTACTCGGAACTCGTTTCTTCTATCTCGGATCTCGCGAATCACTGCCGATAACCTGGAACTCGGTTCCTAGATCATGAAGATCGTAACTCGTTACTAGGAAGTGGGAACCCGCATCTTGTATCTCGTAACGTGTAACTCAGAACTCGGAACTAGTAACGCGTTACCGATAACTCGGAGCACGTATCTTGTAACTCGTAACTCGTAACTCGTTACCCATAACTCGGAACTCGTATCTTATATATTGTAACTTGTTATCCACTACCAATAACCTGGAACTCGTATCTTGCATCTGGTAGCTCGTAAATCGTTTCCGATAAATGGGAACTCGCATCTTGTATCTCGTGACGTTTAACTCAGGACTCGGAACTCGAATGTGTTACCGACAACTCTGAGCTTGTATCTTGTATCACTTACTTTGTAACTCGTAACTCGTAACACGTAACTCGTTGCCCATAACTCGGAGCTCGAATCTTGATCTCGGATCTTGTAAATCGGTGACGATAACCTCGATCTCGTATCCTAGATCTAGTAGTTCGTAACTCGTCACCGATAGGTGGAAACTCGCATCTTGTATCTTATGACGCGGAACTCAGAACTCGGAACTCGTATCAGGTAACCGATAACTCGGAGCTCGTATCTTGTAACTCGTAACTCGTTACCCATAACTCAGAACTCATATCTTGTATCTAGTAGCTCGTAACTCATTACTGATTATCTGGAACTCGTATCTTGTGTCTCGTAGCTCGTAACTCGTTACGATAAGTGGGAACTCGCAGCTTGTATCTCGTAACTCGCAATAGTACCTCGTAGATAGTAAGTCGTAACTCGTAACTCGTAACTCGTAACTCGTTACCCGTAACTCGTAAATCGCAGCTTATAACTCGCTACTCATATTCCGGAACTCGGATCTTATGTATCGTAGCTTGTAACCCATTATCAATAACAAGGAACTCGTATCTTACCTCCTGTAGCTCGTAAATCATTACCGATAAGTGGGAACTCGCAACTTGTATCTCGTGACGCGTAACTCAGAACTTGGAACTCGTAACGCGTTACCGATGACTCGGAGCTTGTATCTTGTATATCTTATCCTGTAACTCGTAACTCGTAACTCGTTACCCATTACTCGGAACTCGTATCTTATATATGGTAACTTGTAATCCATTACCGATAATCTGGAACTCATATCTTGCATCTCGTAGCTCGTAAATTGTAACTAGTACCTCGTAGATCGTAAGTCGTAATTCGTAACTCGTAACTCGTATATCGTAACTCGCAACTCGATACTCGTAACTCGTAAATCACAGCTTATAACTCGCTGCTCATATCCCGGAACTCGCATCTTGTGTATCGTAGCTTGTAGCCCATTATCAATAACAAGGAACTTGTATCTTGCCTCTCGTAGCTCGTAAATCGTTACCGATAAGTGGGAACTCGCATCTTGTATCTCGTAACTTGCAATAGTACCTCGTAGATAGTAAGTCGTAACTGGTAACTCGTTACCGGTAACTCGTAAATCGCAGCATATAGCTCGGTACTCATATTCCGGAACTCGCATCTTATGTATCGTAGCTTGTACCCCATTATCAATAACAAAGAACTCGTATCTTACCTCTCGTAGCTCGTAAATCGTTACCGATAAGTGGGAACTCGCAACTTGTATCTCGTGACGCGTAACTCAGAGCTTGGAACTCGTAACGCGTTACCGAAAACTCGGCGCTTGTATCTTGTATCTCTTATCTTGTAACTCATAACTTGTAACTCGTAACTCGTTACCTATGACTCGAAACTCGTATCTTCTATCTCGGATCTCGCAAATCATTGCCAATAACGTGGAACTATTATCCTAGATCTTGAACATCGTAGCTCGTTACCAATAAGTGGGAACTCGCATCTTGTATCTCGTGACGTGTAACTCAGAACTCGGAACCAGTAACGCGTTACCGATGACTCGAAGCTCGTATCTTGTATCACTTACCTTGTAACTTGTCACTCGTAACCCGTAACTCGTTGCCCATAACTCTTAACTCGTATCTTATATATCGTAACTTGTAATCCATTAACGATAACCTGGAACTCGTATCTTGCATCTCGTTGCTCGTAAATCATTATAGAATAAATGAGAACTCGCATCTTGTATCTCATGACGCGAAACTCAGAACTCGGAACTCGTAACGCGTAACCGACAACTCGGTGCGCGTATCTTGTAACTCGTCACTCGTTACCCATAACTCGGAACTCCCATCTTGTATCTAGTAGCTCGTAACTCATTGTTGATTACCTGGAACTCGCATCTTGTGTCTCGCAGCTCGTAACTCGTTACGATAAGTGGGAACTCGCATCTTGTATGTCGTAACTCATAACCCGGAACCCGTATCTTGTGTATCGTAGCTTGTAACCCATTAACAAGAACAAGGAACTTGTATCTTTCCTCTCGTAGTTCGTAAATCGTTACCGATAACTGGGAAATCGCTACTTGTATCTCGTGACGCGTAACTCAGAACTTAGAACTCGTAACGCGTTACCGATAACTCGGAGCCTGTATCTTGTATCTCTTACCCTGTAACTCGTAACTCGTAACTCGTAACTGGTTACCCATTACTCGGAACTCGTATCTTATATATGGTAACTTGTAATCCATTACCGATAACCTGGAACGCATATCTTGGATCTCGTAGCTCGTAAATCGTTACCGATAAATGGGAACTCGCATCTTGTATCTCGTGACGCCTAACTCAGGACTCAGAGCTCGAAAGTGTTACCGATAACTCGTAGCTCGTATCTTGTAACTTGTAACTCGTTACCCATAACTTGGAACTGGTATCTTGTATCTAGTAGCTCGTAAATCATTGTTGATTACCTGGAACTCGCATCTTGTGTCTCGCAGCTCGTAACTCGTTACGATAAGTGGGAACTCGCATCTAGTATGTCGTAACTCATAACCCGGACCCCGTATCTTGTGTATCGTAGCTTGTAACCCATTACCAAGAACAAGGAACTCGTATCTGTCCTCTCGTAGTTCGTAAATCGTTACCGATAACTGGGAAATCGCTACTTGTATCTCGTGACGCATAACTCAGAACTTGAAACTCGTAACTCGTTACCGATAACTCGGAGCTTGTATCTTGTAACTCATAACTCGTAACTAAATATATCGTAACTTGGAATCCATTACCGATAACCTGGAACTCGTATCTTGCATCTCGTAGCTCGTAAATCGTTACCGATAAGTGGGAACTCGCAACTTGTATCTCGTGACGCGTAACTCAGAACTTGGAACTCGTAACGCGTTACCGATAACTCGGAGCTTGTATCTTGTATCTCTTATCTTGTAACTCGTAACTTGTAACTCGTACCTCGTTACCTATGACTCGAAACTCGTATCTTCTATCTCGGATCTCGCAAATCATTGCCGGTAACCTAAAACTCGTATCCTAGATCTTGAAGATCGTGGCTCGTTACCAATAAGTGGGAACTCGCATTTTGTATCTCGCGACGTGTAACCCAGGACTCGGAACTCGAAAGTGTTACCGATAACTCGGAGCTCATATCTTGTATCACTTATCTTGTAACTCGTTAGTCGTAGCCCGTAACTCGTTGCTCATAACTCTGAACTCGAATCTTGATTTCGGATCTTGCAAATCAATGACGATAACCTCGAACTCGTATCCTAGATTTAGTAGTTCGTAACTCGTTACTTATAGGTGGAAACTCGCATCTTGTACCTCATGACGCGGAACTCAGAACTCGGAACTCGTAACAGGTAACCGATAACTCGGAGCTAGTATCTTGTGACTCGTAACTCGTTACCCATAACTCGGAACTCGTATCTTGCATCTAGTAGCTCGTAACTCATTACTGATTAACTGGAACTCGTATCTTGTGTCTCGTAGCTCGTAACTCGTTACGATAAGTGGGTACTCGCATCTTGGATCTCGTAACTCGTAACTAGTACCTCGCTGATCGTAAGTCGTGATTCGTAACTTGTAAATCGTTTATCGCAATTAGCAACTCGAAACTCGTATCTCGTAACAAGTAAATCGCAGATTATAACTCGCTACTCATATCCCGGAACTCGCATCTTGTGTATCGTAGCTTGTAACCCATTATCAATAACAAGGAACCTGTATCTTGCCTCTCGTAGCTCGTAAATCGTTACCGATAAGTGGGAACTCGCAACTTGTATCTCGTGACGCGTAACTCAGAGCTTGGAACTCGTCACTCGTTACCCATAACTCGGAACTCCTATCTTGTATCTAGTAGCTCGTAACTCATTGTTGATTACCTGGAACTCGCATCTTGTATGTCGTAACTCATAAAACGGAACCTGTATCTTGTGTATCGTAGCTTGTAACCCATTACCAAGAACAAGGAACTCGTATCTTGCGTCTCGTAGTTCGTAAATCGTACCGATAAGTGGGAAATCGCTACTTGTATCTCGTGACGCATAACTCAGAACTTGGAACTCGTAACGCGTTACCGATAACTCGGAACATGTATCTTGTATCTCTTACCCTGTAACTCGTAACTCTTAACTCGTAAATCGCAGCTTATAACTCGCTACTCATATCCCGGAACTCGCATCGTATGTATCGTAGCTTGTAATCCATTATCAATTACAAGGAACTCGTATCTTGCCTCTCGTAGCTCGTAAATCGTTACCGATAAGTGGGAACTCGCAACTTGTATCTCGTGACGCGTAACTCAGAACTTGGAACTCGTAACGCGTTACCGATAACTCGGAGCTTGTATCTTGTATCACTTATCTTGTAACTCGTAACTTGTAACTCGTACCTCGTTACCTATGATTCGAAACTCGTATCTTCTATCTCGGATCTCGCAAATCATTGCCGGTAACCTAAAACTCGTATCCTAGATCTTGAAGATTGTGGCTCGTTACCAATAAGTGGGAACTCGCATCTTGTATCTCGCGACGTGTAACTCAGGACTCGGAACTCGAAAGTGTTACCGATAACTCGGAGCTCGTATCTTGTATCACTTGTCTTGTAACTCGTTAGTCGTAGCCCGTAACTCGTTACCCATAACTCGGAACTCGTATCTTGCATCTAGTAGCTCGTAACTCATTAATGATTAACTGGAACTCGTATCTTGTGTCTCGTAGCTCGTAACTCGTTACGATAAGTGGGTACTCGCATCTTGTATCTCGTAACTCGTAACTAGTACCTCGCTGATCGTAAGTCGTGATTCGTAACTCGTAAATCGTTTATCGCAAGTTATAAGTTATATAAGTTGGAACTCGCATCTTGTATCTCATGACGCGAAACTCAGAACTCGGAACTCGTAACGCGTAACCGACAACTCGGTGCGCGTATCTTGTAACTCGTCACTCGTTACCCATAACTCGGAACTCCTATCTTGTATCTAGTAGCTCGTAACTCATTGTTGATTACCTGGAACTCGCATCTTGTGTCTTGCAGCTCGTAACTCGTTACGATAAGTGGGAACTCGCATCTTGTATGTCGTAACTCATAACCCGGAACCTGTATCTTGTGTATCGTAGCTTGTAACCCATTACCAAGAACAAGGAACTCGTATCTTCCCTCTCGTAGTTCGTAAATCGTTACCGATAACTGGGAAATCGCTGCTTGTATATCGTGACGCATAACTCAGAACTTGGAACTGGTAACGCCTTACCGATAACTCGGAGCTTGTATCTTGTATATCTTATCCTGCAACTCGTAACTTGTAACTCGTACTCATTACCTATGACTCGAAACTCGTATCTTATATCTCGGATCTCGCAAATCATTGCCGGTAACCTGGAACTCATATCCTAGATTTTGAAGATCGCAGCTCGTTACCAATAAGTGGGAACTCGCATCTTGCATCTCGTGACGTGTAACTCAGAACTCGGAACTAGTAACGCGTTACCGACAACTCGGAGCTGGTATCTTGTATCACTTACTTTGTAACTCGTAACTCGTAACACGTAACTCGTTGCCCATAACTCGGAACTCGAATCTTGATCTCGGATCTTGTAAATCAGTGACGATAACCTCGAACTCGTATCCTAGATCTAGTAGTTCGTAACTCGTTACCGATAGGTGGAAACTCGCATCTTATATCTTATGACGCGGAACTGAGATCTCGGAACTCGTATCAGGTAACCGATAACTCGGAGCTCGTATCTTGTAACTCGTAACTCGTTACACATAACTCGGAACTCATATCTTGTATCTAGTAGCTCGTAACTCATTACTGATTACCTGGAACTCGTATCTTGTATCTCGTAGCTCGTAAATCGTTACCGATAAGTGGGAATTTGCAACTTGTATCTCGTGACGCGTAACTCAGAACATGGAACTCGTAATGCGTTATCAATAACTCGAAGCTTGTATCTTGTATCTCTTACCTTGTAACTCGTAACTTGTAACTCGTAAGTCGTTACCGATTACTCGGAACTCGTTTCTTCTATCTCGGATCTCGCGAATCACTGCCGATAACCTGGAACTCGGTTCCTAGATCATGAAGATCGTAACTCGTTACTAAGAAGTGGGAACCCGCATCTTGTATCTCGTAACGTGTAACTCAGAACTCGGAACTAGTAACGCGTTACCGATAACTCGGAGCTCGTATCTTGTAACTCGTAACTCGTAACTCGTTACCCATAACTTGGAACTCGTATCTTATATATTGTAACTTGTAATCCACTACCAATAACCTGGAACTCGTATCTTGCATCTCGTAGCTCGTAAATCGTTACCGATAAGTGGGAACTCGCAACTTGTATCTCGTGACGCGTAACTCAGAACTTGGAACACGTAACACGTTACCGAAAACTCGGAGCTTGTATCTTGTATCTCTTATCTAGTAAGCCATAACTTGTAACTCGTAACTCGTTACCTATGACTCGAAACTCGTATCTTCTATCTCGGATCTCGCAAATCATTGCCGATAACGTGGAACTATTATCCTAGAACTAGTAGTTCGTAACTCGTTACCGATAGGTGGAAGCTCGCATCTTGTATCTCATGACGCGAAAATCAGAACTCAGAACTCAGAACTCGTAACAGGTAACTAATAACTCGGGGCTCGTATCTTGTGACTCGTAACTCGTTACCCATAACTCGGAACTCGTATCTTGCATCTAGTAGCTCGTAACTCATTACTGATTACCTGGAACTCGTATCTTGTGTCTCGTAGCTCGTAACTCGTTACGATAAGTGAGTACCCGCATCTTGTATCTCATAACTCGTAACTAGTCCCTCGTAGATCGTAAGTCGTCACTCGTAACCCGTAACTCGTTGCTTATAACTCGGAACTCCTATCTTGTATCTAGTAGCTCGTAACTCATTGTTGATTACCTGGAACTCGCATCTTGTGTCTCGTAGCTCGTAACTCGTTACGATAAGTGGGTACTCGCTTCTTGTATCTCGCAACTAGTACCTCGTAGATCGTAACTCGTATATCGTAACTCGCAACTTGAAACTCGTAACTCGTTACCTATGACTCGAAACTCGTATCTTCTATCTCGGATCTCGCAAATCATTGCTGATAACGTGGAACTATTATCCTAGATGTTGAACATCGTAACACGTTACCAATAAGTGGCAACTCGCATCTTGTATCTCGTGACGTGTAACTCAGAACTCGGAACTAGTAACGCGTTACCAATGACTCGAAGCTCGTATCTTGTATCACTTACCTTGTAAGTCGTAACTCGTAACTCGTTACCCATAACTCTTAACTCGTATCTTATATATCGTAACTTGTAATCCATTAACGATAACCTGGAACTCGTATCTTGCATCTCGTTGCTCGTAAATCATTACAGAATAAATGAGAACTCGCATCTTGTATCTCGTGACGCGTAACTCAGGACTCGGAACTCGAAACGCGTTTCCGATAACTCGGAGCTTGTATCTTGTATCTCTTACCCTGTAACTCGTAACTCTTAACTCGTAAATCGCAGCTTATAACTCGCTACTCATATCCCGGAACTCGCATCTTATGTATCGTAGCTTGTAATCCATTGTCAATTACAAGGAACTCGTATCTTGCCTCTCGTAGCTCGTAAATCGTTACCGATAAGTGGGAACTCGCAACTTGTATCTCGTGACGCGTAACTCAGAACTTGGAACTCGTAACGCGTTACCGATAACTTGGAGCTTGTATCTTGTAACTCATAACTCGTAACTCGTTACTCATAACTCATAACTCGTATCTTATATATCGTAACTTTCAATCTATTACCGATAACCTAAAACTCGTATCTTGCATCTCGTAGCTCGTAAATCGTTACCGATAAGTGGGAACTCGCAACTTGTATCTCGTGACGCGTAACTCAGAACATGGAACTGGTAATGCGTTATCAATAACTCGAAGCTTGTATCTTGTATCTCTTACCTTGTAACTCGTAACTCGTAACTCGTTACCCATTACTCGGAACTCGTTTCTTGTATCTCGGATCTCGCGAATTACTGCCGATAACCTAGAACTCGGTTCCTGGATCATGAAGATCGTAACTCGTTACTAAAAAGTGGGAACCCGCATCTTGTATCTCGTAACGTGTAACTCAGAACTCGGAACTAGTAACGCGTTACCGATAACTCGGAGCTCGTATCTTGTAACTCGTAACTCGTAACTCGTTACCCATAACTCGGAACTCGTATCTTATATATTGTAACCTGTAATCCACTACCAATAACCTTGAACTCGTATATTGCGTTTCGTAGCTCGTAAATCGTTAACGATAAATGGGAACTCGCATCTTGTATCTCGTGACGTCTAACTCAGGACTCGGAACTCGTAGGTGTTATCGATAACTCGGAGCTCGTATCATGTATCACTTATCTTGTAACTCGATAGTCGTAACCCGTAACTCGTTGCTCATAACTCGGAACTCGAGTCTTGATCTCGGATCTTGCAAATCAATGACGATAACCTCGAACTCGTATCCTAGATCTAATAGTTCGTAACTCGTTACTTATAGGTGGAAACTCGCATCTTGTACCTCATGAAGCGGAACTCAGAATTCGGAACTCGTATCAGGTAACCGATAACTCGGAGCTCGTATCGTGTGACTCGTAACTCGTTACCCATAACTCGGAACTCATATCTTGGATCTAAGGCTCGTAACTCATTACTGATTACCTGGAACTCGTATCTTGTATCTCGTAGCTCGTAACTCGCTACGATAAGTGGGTACTTGCATCTTGTATCTCGTAACTCGTAACTAGTAGCTCGTAGATCGTAATTCGTAGTTCGTAACTCGTATATCGTAACTCGCAACTCGAAACTCGTAACTCGTAAATCGCCGCTTATAACTCGCTACTCATATTCCGGAACTCGCGTCTTGTATATCGTAGCTTGTAACCCATTATCAATAACAAGGAACTCGTATTTTGCCTCTGGTAGCTCGTAAATCGTTACCGATAAGTGGGAACTCGCAACTTGTATCTCGTGACGCGTAACTCAGAACTTGGAACTCGTAACGCGTTACCGAAAACTCGGAGCTTGTATCTTGTATATCTTATCTTGTAACTCGTAACACGTTACTTATGACTCGAAACTCGTATCTTCTATCTCGAATCTCGCAAATCATTGCCGGTAACCTGAAACTCATATCCTTGATCTTGAAGATCATAGCTCGTTACCAATAAGTGGGAACTCGCATCTGGTATCTCGTGACGTGTAACTCAGAACTCGGAACTAGTAACGCATTATTGATAACTCGGAGCTTGTATCTTGTATCTCGTAACTCGTAACTCGTAACTCGGAACTCCTATCTTGTATCTAGTAGCTCGTAACTCATTGTTGATTACCTGGAACTCGCATCTTGTGTCTCGCAGCTCGTAACTCGTTACGATAAGTGGGAACTCGCATCTTGCATCTCGAGACGTGTAACTCAGAACTCGGAACTAGTAACGCGTTACCGATAACTCGGAACTTGTATCTTGTAACTTATAACTCAGAACATGGAACTCGTAATGCGTTATCGATAACTCGAAGCTTGTATCTTGTATCTCTTATCTTGTAACTCGTAACTCTTAACCCGTTACCCATTGCTCGGAACTCGTATCTTCTATCTCCGATCTCGCAAATCATTGCCGATAACCTGGAACTCGTATCCTAGATCTTGAAGATCGTAACTCGTTACCAAAAAGTGGGAACTCGCATCTTGTATCTCGTGACGTGTAACTCACAACTCGGAACCAGTAACGCGTTACCGATAACTCGAAGCTCGTATCTTGTATCACTTACCTTGTAACCCGTAACTCGTAACCCGTAACTCGTTGCCCATAACTCCGAACTCGAATCTTGATCTCTTATCTTGTAATTCAATGACGATAACCTCGAACTGGTATCCTAGTTCGTAACTCGTTACCGATAGGTGGAAACTCGCATCTTGTATCTTATGACGCGAAACTCAGAACTCGGAACTCGCAACGCGTAACCGACAACTAGGTGCGCGTATCTTGTAACTTGTAACTCGTTACCCATAACTCGGTACTCCTATCTTGTATCTAGTAGCTCGTAACTCATTGTTGATTAGCCGGAACTCGCATCTTGTGCCTCGCAGCTCGTAACTCGTTACGATAAGTGGGAACTCGCATCTTGTATGTCGTAATTCATAATCCGGAACCCGTATCTTGTGTATCGTAGCTTGTAACCCATTGCCAATAACAAGGAACTCGTATCTTGCCTCTTGTAGTTCGTAACTCGTTACCGACAGGTAGAAGCTCACATCTTGTATCTCATGACGCGTAACTCAGAACTTGGAACTCGTAACAGGTAACCGATAACTCGGAGCTTGTATCTTGTAACTTGTAACTCGTTACCCATAACTTGGAACTCGTATCTTGTATCTAGTAGCTCGTAACTCATTACTGATTACCTGGAATTCGTGTCTTGTGTCTCGTAGCTCGTAACTCGTTACGATAAGTGGGTACTCGCATCTTGTATCTCGTAACTCGTAACTAGTACCTCGTAGATCGTAAGTCGTAATTCTTAACTCGTATATCTTAACACGCAACTCGAAACTCGTAAATCGCAACTTATAACTTGCTACTCATATTCCGGAACTCGCATCTTATGTATCGTAGCTTGTAACCCATTATCAATAACAAGGAACTCGTATCTTGCCGCTCGTAGCTCGTAAATCGTTACCGATAAGTGGGAACTCGCAACTTGTATCTCGTGACGCGTAACTCAGAACTTGGATCTCGTAACGCGTTACCGATAACTCGGAGCTTGTGTCTTGTATCTCTTATCTTGTAACTCGTAACTTGTAACTCGTAACTCGTCACCTATGACTCGAAACTCGTATCTTTTATCTCGGATCTCGCAAATCATTGCCGGTAACCTGGAACTCGCATCCTAGATCTTGAAGATCGTAGCTCATTACCAATAAGTGGAAACTCGCATCTTGTATCTCGCGACGTGTAACTCAGGACTCGGAACTCGAAAGTGTTACCGATAACTCGGAGCTCGTATCTTGTATCACTTATCTTGTAACTCGTTACTCGTAACCCGTAACTCGTTGGTCATAACTCGGAACTCGAATCTTGAACTCGGATCTTGCAAATCAATGACGATAACCTCAAAGTCGTATCCTAGATCTAGTAGTTCGTAACTCGTTACTTATAGGTGGAAGCTCGCATCTTGTACCTCATGACGCGGAACTCAGAACTCGGAACTTGTAACAGGTAACCGGTAACTCGGAGCTCGTATCTTGTGACTTGTAACTCGTTACCCATAACTCGGAAATCGTATCGTGTATCTAGTAGCTCGTAACTCATTACTGATTACCTGCAACTCGTATCTTGTGTCTCGTAGCTCGTAACTAGTACCTCGTAGATCGTAAGTCGTAATTCGTAACTCGTAACTCGTATATTGTAACTCGCAACTCGAAACATGTAACTCGTAACTCGTAAATCGCAGCTTATAACTCGCTACTCATATCCCGGAACTCGCATCTTGTGTATCGTTGCTTGTAACCCATTATCAATAACAAGGAACTTGTATCTTGCCTCTCGTAGCTCGTAAATCGTTACCGATAAGTAGGAACTCGCAACTTGTATCTCGTAACTCGTAACTAGTACCTCGTAGATCGTAAGTCGTAATACGTAACTCGTAACTTGTTACCCATAACTCGCAACTCGTATCTTATATATTGTAACTTGTAATCCACTACCAATAACCTGGAACTCATATCTTGCATCTCGTAGCTCGTAAATCGTTTCCGATAAATGGGAACTCGCATCTTGTATCTCGTGACGATTAACTCAGGACTCGGAATTCGAAGGTGTTACCGACAACTCGGAGCTTGTATCTTGTATCACTTACCTTGTACCTCGGAACTCGTATCTTATATATGGTAACTTGTAATCCATTACCGATAACCTGGAACTCTTATCTTGCATCTCGTAGCTCGTAAATCGTTTCCGATAAATGGGAACTCGCATCTTGTATCTCGTGACGTTTAACTCAGGACTCGGAACTCGAATGTGTTACCGACAACTCGGAGCTTGTATCTTGTATCACTTACTTTGTAACTCGTAACTCGTAACACGTAAGTCGTTGCCCATAACTCGAAACTCGAATCTTGATCTCGGATCTTGTAAATCAGTGACGATAATCTCGAACTCGTATCCTAAATCTAGTAGTTCGTAACTCGTTACCGATAGGTGGAAACTCGCATCTTGTATCTTATGACGCGGAACTCAGAACTCGGAACTCGTATCAGGTAACCGATAACTCGGAGCTCGTATCTTGTAACTCGTAACTCGTTACCCATAACTCGTAAATCGCAGCTTATAACTCGCTACTCATATCCCGGAACTCGCATCTTATGTATCGTAGCTTGTAACCCATTATCAATAACAAGGAACTCGTATCTTGCCTCTCGTAGCTCGTAAATCGTTACCGATAAGTAAGAACTCGCAACTTGTATCTCGTGACGCGTAACTCAGAACTTGGAACTCGTAACGCGTTACCGATAACTCGGAGCTTGTGTCTTGTATCTCTTATCTTGTAACTCGTAACTCGTTACCTATGACTCGAAACTCGTATCTTCTATCTCGGATCTCGCAAATCATTGCCGGTAACCTGGAACCCGTATCCTAGATCTTGGAGATCGTAGCTCGTTACCAATAAGTGGGAACTCGCATCTTGTATCTCGCGACGTGTAACTCAGGACTCGGAACTCCAAAGTATTACCGATAACTCGGAGCTCGGATGTTGTATCACTTATCTTGTAACTCGCTATTCGTAACCCGTAACTCGTTGCTCATAACTCGGAACTCGAATCTTGATCTCGGATCTTGCAAATCAATGACGATAACCTCGAACTCGTATCCTAGATCTAGTAGTTCGTAACTCGTTACTTATAGGTGGAAACTCGCATCTTGTACCTCATGACGCGGAACTCAGAACTCGGAACTCGTAACAGGTAACCGATAACTCGGAGCTCGTATCTTGTGACTTGTAACTCGTTACCCATAACTCGGAACTCGTATCCTGTATCTAGTAGCTCGTAACTCAATACTGATTACCTGGAGCTCGTATCTTGTGTCTCGTAGTTCGTAACTCGTTACGATAAGTGGGTACTCGCATCTTGTATCTCGTAACTCGTAACTAGTACCTCGTAGATCGTAAGTCGTAATTCGTAACTCGTAACTCGTATATCGTAACTCGCAACTCGAAACTCGTAACTCGTATATCGCAGCTTATAACTCGCTACTCATATCCCGGAACTCGCATCTTGTGTATCGTAGCTTGTAACCCCTTATCAATAACAAGGAACTTGTATCTTGCCTATCGTAGCTCGTAAATCGTTACCGATAAGTGGGAACTCGCAACTTGCATCTCGTGACGCGTAACTCAGAACTTGGAACTCGTAATGCATTACCGATAACTCGGAGCTTGTATCTTGTATATCTTATCCTGTAACTCGTAACTCGTAACTCGTAACTCGTAACTCGTAACTCGTAACTCGTTACCTATGACTCGAAACTCGTATCTTCTATCTCGGATCTCGCAAATCATTGCCGGTAACCTGGAACTCGTATCCTAGATCTTGATGATCGCAGCTCGTTACCAATAAGTGAGAACTCGCATCTTGCATCTCGTGACGTGTAACTCAGAACTCGGAACTAGTAACGCGTTACCGATAACTCGGAGCTTGTATCTTGTAACTCGTAACTCGTTACTCATAACTCAGAACTCGTATCTTATATATCGTAACTTGCAAGCCATTACCGATAACCTGGAACTCGTATCTTGCATCGCGTAGCTCGTAAATCGATACCGATAAGTGGGAACTCGCAACTTGTATCTCGTGACGCGTAACTCAGAACATGGAACTCGTAATGCGTTATCATTAACTCCAAGCTTGTATCTTGTATCTCTTACCTTGTAACTCGTAACTCGTAACTCGTTACCCATTACTCGGAACTCGTTTCTTCTATCTCGGATCTCGCGAATCACTGCCGATAACCTGGAACTCGGTTCCTAGATCATGAAGATCGTAACTCGTTATTAAGAAGTGGGAACCCGCATCTTGTATCTCGTAACGTGTAACTCAGAACTCGGAACTAGTAACGCGTTACCGATAACTCGGAGCTCGTATCTTGTAACTCGTAACTCGCTACCCATAACTCGGAACTCGTATCTTATATATTGTAACTTGTAATCCACTACCAATAACCTGGAACTCGTATCTTGCATCTCGTAGCTCGTAAATCGTTTCCGATAAATGGGAACTCGCATCTTGTATCTCGTGACGTTTAACTCAGAACTCGGAACTAGTAACGCGTTACCTATGACTCGAAACTCGTATCTTCTATCTCGGATCTCGCAAATCATTGCCGGTAACTTGAAACTCGTATCCTAGATCTTGAAGATCGCAGCTCGTTACCAATAAGTGGGAACTCGCATCTTGTATCTCGTGACGTGTAACTCAGAACTCGGAACTAGTAACGCGTTATTGATAACTCGGAGCTTGTATCTTGGAACTCGTAACTCGTAACTCGTTACTCATAACTCAGAACTCGTATCTTATATATCGTAACCTGCAATTCATTACCGATAACCTGGAACATGTATCTTGCATCTCGTAGCTCGTTACCGATAAGTGGGAACTCGCAATTTGTATCTCGTGACGCGTAGCTCACAACATGGAACTCGTAATGCGCTATCGATAACTCGAAGCTTGTATTTTCTATCTCTTACCTTGTAACTCGTAATTCGTAACTCTTAACCCGTTACCCATTATTCGGAACTCGTATCTTCTATCTCGGATCTCGCAAATCATTGCCGATAACGTGGAACTCGTATCCTAGATCTAGTAGTTCGTAACTCGTTACCGATAGGTGGAAACTCGCATCTTGTATCTTATGACGCGTAACTCAGGACTCGGAACTCGAGAGATTTACCGATATCTCGGAGCTCGTATCTTGCATCACTTACCTTGTAACTCGTAACTCGTAACCCGTAACTCGTTGCCCATAACTCCGAACTCGGATCTAGATCTCGTATCATGTAAATCAATGACGATAACTTCGAACTGGTATCCTAGATCTAGTAGTTCGTAACTCGTTACCGATAGGTGGAAGATCGCATCTTGTGTCTCATGACGCGAAACTCAGAAATCGTAACGCGTAACCGACAATTCGGTGCGCGTATCTTGTAACTCGTAACTCGTTACCCATAACGCGGAACTCCTATGTTGTATCTAGTAGCTCGAAACTCATTGTTGATTACCTGGAACTCGCATCTTGTGTCTCGCAGCTCGCAACTCGTTACGATTAGTGGGAACTCGCATCTTGTATGTCGTAACTCATAACCCGGAACCCGTAGCTTGTATATCGTAGCTTGTAACCCATTACTAAGAACAAGGAACTCGTATCTTGCCTCTCGTAGTTCGTAAATCATTACCGATAAGTGGGAATCGCTACTTGTATCTCGTGACGCATAACTCAGAACTTGGAACTCGTAACGCGTTACCGATAACTCGGAGCCTGTATCTTGTATCTCTTACCCTGTAACTCGTAGCTCGTAAATCGCAGCTTATAACTCGCTACTCATATCCCGGAACTCGCATCTTATGTATCGTAGCTTGTAACCCATTATCAATAACAAGGAACTCGTATCTTGCCTCTCGTAGCTCGTAAATCGTGACCGATAAGTGGGAACTCGCATCTTGTATCTCGCGACGTGTAACTCAGGACTCGGTACTCGAAAGTGTTACCGATATCTCGGAGCTCGTATCTTGTATCACTTATCTTGTAACTCGTTACTCGTAACCCGTAACACGTTGCTCATAACTCGGAACTCGAATCTTGATCTCGGATCTTGCAAATCAATGACGATAACCTCGAACTCGTATCCTAGATCTAGTAGTTCGTAACTCGTTACTTATAGGTGGAAACTCGCATCTTGTACCTCATGACGCGGAACTCAGAACTCGGAACTCGTAACAGGTAACCGATAACTCGGAGCTCGTATCTTGTGACTTGTATCTCGTTACCCATAACTCGGAACTCGTATCTTGTATCTAGTAGCTCGTAACTCATTACTGATTACCTGGAACTCGTATCTTGTGTCTCGTAGCTCGTAACTAGTACCTCGTAGATCGTAAGTCGTAATTCGTATATCGTAACTCGCAACTCGAAACTCGTAACTCGTAACTCGTAACGCGTAAATCGTAGCTTATAACTCGCTACTGATATCCCGGAACTCGCATTTTGTGTATCGTAGCTTGTAACCCATTATCAATAACAAGGAACTTGTATCTTGCCTCTCGTAGCTCGTAAATCGTTACCGATAAGCGGGAACTTGCAACTTGTATCTCGTGACGCGTAACTCAGAACTTGGAACCCGTAACGCGTTACCGAAAACTCGGAGCTCGTATCTTGTATCACTTATCTTGTAACTCGTTACTCGTGACCCGTAACTCGTTGCTCATAACTCGGAACTCGAATATTGATCTCGGATCTTGCATATCAATGACGATAACCTCGAACTCGTATCCTAGATCTAGTAGTTCGTAACTCGTTACTTATAGGTGGAAGCTCGCATCTTGTATCTCATGACGCGTAACTCAGAACTCGGAACTCGTAACAGGTAACCGATAACTTGGAGCTCGTATCTTGTGACTTGTAACTCGTTACCCATAACTCGGAACTCGTATCTTGTATCTAGTAGCTGGTAACTCATTACTAATTATCTGGAACTCGTATCTTGTGTCTCGTAGCTGGTAACTAGTACCTCGTAGATCGTAAGTCGTAATTCGTAACTCGTAACTCGTATATCGTAACTCGCAACTCGAAACTAGAAACTCGTAACTCGTACCTCGTAAATCGCAGCTTATAACTCGCTACTCATATACCGGAACTCGCACCTTGTGTATCGTAGCTTGTAACCCATTATCAATAACAAGAAACTTGTATCTTGCCTCTCGTAGCTCGTAAATCGTTATCGATAAGTGGGAACTCGCAACTTGTATCTCGTGACGCGTAACTCAGAACTTGGAACTCGTAACGCGTTACCGATAACTCGGAGCTTGTATCTTGTATATCTTATACTGTAACTCGTAACTTGTAACTCGTAACTCGTTACCCATTACTCGGAACTCGTATCTTATATATGGTAACTTGTAATCCATTACCAATAACCTGGAACTCGTATCTTGCATCTCGTAGCTCGTAAACCGTTTCCGATAAATGGGAACTCGCATCTTGTATCTCGTGGCGTTTAACTCAGGACTCGGAACTCGAAGGTGTTACCGACGACTCGGAGCTTGTATCTTGTATCACTTACTTTGTAACTCGTAACCTAGAACATGAAGATCGTAACTCGTTACTAAGAAGTGGGAACCCGCATTTTGTATCTCGTAACGTGTAACTCAGAACTCGGAACTAGTAACGCGTTACCGATAACTCGGAGCTTGTATCTTGTAACTCGTAACTCGTAACTCGTTACCCATAACTCGGAACTCGTATCTTATATATTGTAACTTGTAGTCCACTACCAATAACCTGGAACTCGTATCTTGCATCTCGTAGCTCGTAAACCGTTTCCGATAAATGGGAACTCGCATCTTGTATCTCGTGGCGTTTAACTCAGGACTCGGAACTCGAAGGTGTTACCGACAACTCGGAGCTTGTATCTTGTATCACTTACTTTGTAACTCGTAACTCGTGACACGTAACTCGTTGCTCATAACTGGGAACTCGAATCTTGATCTCGGATCTTGTAAATCAGTGACGATAACCTCGAACTCGTATCCTAGATCTAGTAGTTCGTAACTGGTTACCGATAGGTGGAAACTTGCATCTTGTATCTTATGACGCGGAACTCAGAACTCGGAACTCGTATCAGGTAACCGATAACTCGGAGCTCGTATCTTGTAACTCGTAACTCGTTACCCATAACTCGGAACTCATATCTTGTATCTAGTAGCTCGTGACTCATTACTGATTACCTGGAACTCGTATCTTGTGTCTCGTAGCTCGTAACTCGTTACGATAAGTGGGAACTCGCATCTTGTATCTCGTAGCTCGCAATAGTACCTCGTAGATAGGAAGTCGTAACTCGTAACTCGTAACTCGTAACTCATAACCCGGAACCCGTATCTTGTGTATCGTAGCTTGTAACCCATCACCAAGAACAAGGAACTCGTATCTTGCCTCTCGTAGTTCGTAAATCGTTACCGATAAGTGGCAAATCGCTACCTGTATCTCGTGACGCATAACTCAGAACTTGGATCTCGTAACGCATTACCGATAACTCGGAGCCTGTATCTTGTATCTCTTACCCTGTAACTCGTAACTCGTAAATCGCAGCTTATAACTTGCTACTCATATCCCGGAACTCGCATCTTATGTATCGTAGCTTGTAACCCATTATAAATAACAAGGAACTCGTATCTTGCCTCTCGTAGCTCGTAAATCGTTACCGATAAGTGGGAACTCGCAACTTGTATCTTGTGACGCGTAACTCAGAACTTGGAACTCGTAACGCGTTACCGATAACTCGGAACTTGTATCTTGAATCTCTTATCTTGTAACTCGTAACTTTTAACTCGTAACTCGTTACCTATGACTCGAAACTCGTATCTACTACCTCGGATCTCGCAAATCATTGCCGGTAACCTGGATCTCGTATCCTAGATCTTGAAGATTGTAGCTCGTTACCAATAAGTGGGAACTCGCATCTTGTATCTCGCGACGTGTAACCCAGGACTCGGAACTCGAAGGTGTTACCGATAACTCGGAGCTCGTATCTTGTATCACTTATCTTCTAACTCGTTAGTCGTAACCCGTAACTCGTTGCACATAACTCGGAACTCGAATCTTGATCTCGGACCTTGCAAATCAATGTCGATAACCTCGAACTCGTATCCTAGATATAGTAGTTTTTGACTCGTTACTTATAGGTGGAAACTCGCATCTTGTACCTCATGACGCGGAACCCAGATCTCGGAACTCGTAACACGTAACCGAAAAACTCGGAGCTCATATCTTGTGACTCGTAACTCGTTACCCATAACTCGGAAGTCGTATCTTGCATCTAGTAGTTCGTAACTCATTACTTATTACCTGGAACTCGTATCTTGTGTCTCGTAGCTCGTAACTCGTTACGATAAGTGGGAACTCGCAACTTGTATCTCGTGACGCGTAACTCAGAACATGGAACTCGTGATGCGTTATCAATAACTCGGAGCTTGTATCTTGTATCTCTTCCCTTGTAACTCGTAACTCGTTACCCATAACTCGGAACTCGTATATTATATATTGTAACTTGTAATCCACTACCAATGACCTGGAACTCGTATCTTGCATCTCGTAGCTCGTAAATCGTTTCCGATAAATGGGAACTCGCATCTTGTATCTCGTGACGTTTAACTCAGGACTTGGAACTCGAAGGTGTTACCGACAACTCGGAGCTTGTATCTTGTATCAGTTACCTTGTACCTCGGAACTCGTATTTTATATATGGTAACTTGTAATCCATTACCGATAACCTGGAACTCATATCTTGCATCTCGTTGCTCGTAAATCGTTACCGATAAATGGGAACTCGCATCTTGTATCTCGTGACGCGTAACTCAGGACTCGGAACTCGAAAGTGTTACCGATAACTCGGAGCTCGTATCTTGTATCACTTACCTTGTAACTCGTAACTCGTGACCCGTAACTCGTTGCCCATAACTCCGAACTGGAATCTTGATCTCTTAACTTGTAAATCAATGACGATAACCTCGAACTGGTATCCTAGATCTAGTAGTTCGTAACTCGTTACCGATAGGTGGAAACTCGCATCTTGTATCTCGTAACGAGTAACTCAGAACTCGGAACTAGTAACGCGTTACCGATAACTCGGAGCTTGTAACTTGTAACTTGTAACTCGTAACTCGTAACTCGTAACTTGTTACTCATAACTCAGAACTCGTATCTTATATATCGTAATTTGCAATCCATTACCGATAACCTGGAACTCGTATCTTGCATCTCGTAGTTCGTAAATCGTTACCGATAAGTGGGAACTCGCAACTTGTATCTCGTGACGCGTTACTCAGAACATGGAACTCGTAATGCGTTATCGATAACTCGAAGCTTGTATCTTGTATCTCTTACCTTGTAGCTCGTAACTCTTAACCCGTTACCCATTACTCGGAACTCGTATCTTCTATCTCCTATCTCGCAAATCATTGCCGATAACCTGGAACTCGTGTCCTAGATCTTGAATATCGTAACTCGTTACCAATAAGTGGGAACTCGCATCTTGTATGTCGTAGCTCATAACCCGGAACCTGTATCTTGTGTATCGTAGCTTGTAACCCATTGCCAATAACAAGGAACTCGTATCTTGCCTCTTGTATTTCGTAACTCGTTACCGACATGTGCAAGCTCGCATCTCGTAACAGGTAACCAATAACTCGGAGCTTGTATCTTGTAACTTGTAACTCGTTACTCATAACTTAGAACCCGTATCTTGTATCTAGTAGCTCGTAACTCATTACTGATTACCTGGAACTCGTATCTTGTGTCACGTAGCTCGTAACTCGTCACGATAAGTGGGAACTCGCATCTTTTATCTCGTAACTCGCAATAGTACCTCGGAAATAGTAAGTCGTGAATCGTAACTCGTAACTCGTAACCCGTAACTCGTTGCTCATAACTCGGAACTCGAATTTTAGTCTCGGATCTTGCAAATCAATGACGATAACCTCGAACTCGTATCCTAGATCTAGGAGCTCGTAACTCGTTTACCGATAGGTGGAAACTCGCATATTGTATCTTATGACGCGGAACTCAGAACTCGGAACTCATATCAGGTAACCGATAACTCGGAGCTCGTATATTGTAACTCGTAACTCGTTACCCATAACTCGGAACTCATATCTTGTATCGAGTAGCTCGTAACTCATAACTGATCACCTGAAACTCGTGTCTTGTGTCTCGTAGCTCGTAACTCGTTACGATAAGTGGGTACTCGTATCTTGTATCTTGTAACTCGTAACTAGTACCTCGTAGATCGTAAGTCGTATTTCGTAACTCGTAACTCGTATATCGTAACTCGCAACTCCAAACTCGTAACTCGTAAATCGCAGCTTATAACTCGCTACTCATATCCCGGAACTCGCATCTTATGTATCGTAGCTTGTAACCCATTATCAATAACAAGGAACTCGTATCTTGCCTCTCGTAGCTCGTAAATCGTTACCGATAAGTGGGAACTCGCAACTTGTATCTCGTGACGCGTAACTCAGAACTTGGAACCCGTAACGCGTTACCGATAAGTCGGAGCTTGTATCTTCTATGTCTTATCTGGTAACTTGTAAATTCTAACTCGTAACTCGTCACCTATGACTCGAAACTCGTATCTTCTATCTCGGATCTCGTAAATCATTGGCGGTAGCCTGGAACTCGTATCCTAGATCTTGGTGATCGTAGCTCGTTACCAATAAGTGGGAACTCGCATCTTCTATCTCGCGACATGTAACTCAGGACTCGGAACTCGAAAGTGTTACCGATAACTCGGAGCTCGTATCTTGTATCACTTATCTTGTAACTCGTTACTCGTAACCCGTAACTCGTTGCTCATAACTAGGATAACGTGGAACTCGTATCCTAGATCTTGAACATCGTAACTCGTTACCAATAAGTGGGAACTCGCATCTTGTATCTCGTGACGTGTAACTCAGAACTCGGAACTAGTAACGCGTTACCGATGACTCGAAGCTCGTATCTTGTATCACTTACCTTGTAGGTCGTAACTCGTAGCTCGTAACTCGTTACCCATAACTCTTAACTCGTATCTTATATATCGTAACTTGTAATCCATTAACGATAACCTGGAACTCGTATCTTGCATCTCGTTGCTCGTAAATCATTACAGAATAAATGAGAACTCGCATCTTGTATCTCGTGATGCGTAACTCAGGACTCGGAACTCGAAAGTTTCACCGATATCTCGGAGCTCGTATCTTGCATCACTTACCTTGTAACTCGTAACTCGTAACCCGTAACTTGTTGCCCATAACTCCGAACTCGTATCTAGATCTCGTATCTTGTAAATCAATGACGATAACTTCGAACTGGTATCCTAGATCTAGTAGTTCGTAACTCGTTACTCATAGGTGGAAACTCGCATCTTGTACCTCATGACGCGGAACTTACAACTCGGAACTCGTATCAGGTAACCGATAACTCGTAGCTCGTATCTTGTGACTCGTAACTCGTTACCCATAATTCGGAACTCGTATCTTGGATCTAGTAGCTCGTAACTCATTACTGATTACCTGGAACTCGTATCTTGTGTCTCGTAGCTCGTAGCTCGTTACGATCAGTGGGTACTTGCATCTTGTATCTCGTAACTCGTAACTAGTACCTCGTAGATCGTAAGTCGTAGTTCGTAACTCGTAACTCGTATATCGTAACTCGTAACTCGAAACTCGTAACCCGTAAATCGCCGCTTATAACTCGCTACTCATATTCCGAAACTCGCATCTTGTGTATCGTAGCTTGTAACCCATTATCAATAACAAGGAACTCGTATCTTGCCTCTCGTAGCTCGTAAATCGTTACCGATAAGTGGGAACTCGCAACTTGTATCTCGTGACGCGTAACTCCGAACTTGGAACTCGTAACGCTTTACCGATAACTCGGAGCTTGTATGTTGTATCTCTTATCTTGTAACTCGTAACTTGTAACTCGTAACTCGTAACCCGTAACTCGTTGCCCATAACTCCGAACTCGAATCTTGATCTCGTATCTTGTAAATCAATGACGATAACATCGAACTCGTATCCTAGAGCTAGTGGTTCGTAACTCGTTACCGATAGGTGGAAACTCGCATCTTGTATCTAATGACGCGAAACTCAGAACTCGAAACTCGTAACGCGTAACCGACAACTCGGTGCACGTATCTTGTAACTCGTAACTCGTTACCCATAACTCGGAACTCCTATCTTGTATCTAGTAGCTCGTACCTCATTGTTGATTACCTGGAACTCGCATCTTGTGTCTCGCAGCTCGTAACTCGTTACGATAAGTGGGAACTCGCATCTTATATGTTGTAACTCATAACCCGGAACCCGTATCTTGTGTATCGTAGCTTGTAACCCATTATCAATAACAAGGAACTTGTATCTTGCCTCTGGAAGCTCGTAAATCGTTACCGATAAGTGGGAACTCGCAACTTGTATCTCGTGACGCGTAACTCAGAACTTGAAACTCGTAACGCGTTACCGATAACTCGGAGCTTGTATCCTGTATATCTTATCATTTAACTCGTAACTTGTAACTCGTAACTCGTTACCCATAACTCGGAACTCATATCTTGTATCTAGTAGATCTTAACTCATAACTGATCACCTGGAACTCGTGTCTTGTGTCTCGTAGCTCGTAACGATAAGTGGGTACTCGCATCTTGTATCTCGTTACTCGTAACTAGTACCTCGGAGATTGTAAGTCGTAATTCGAAACTCGTATATCGTAACTCGCAACTCGAAACTCGTAACTCGTAAATCGCAGCTTATAACTCGCTACTCATATCCCGGGACTCGCATCTTGTGTATCTTAGCTTGTAACCCATTATCAATAACAAGGAACTGGTATCTTGCCTCTCGTTACCGATAAGTGGGAACTCGCAACTTGTATCTCGTGACGCGTAACTCAGTACTTGGAACTCGTAACGCGTTACCGATAACTCGGAGCTTGTATCTTGTATATCTTATCCTGTAACTCGTAACTTGTAACTCGTTACCTATGACTCGAAACTCGTATCTTCTATCTCGGATCTCGCAAATCATTGCCGGTAACCTGGAACTCGTATCCTTGATCTTGAAGATCGCAGCTCGTTACCAATAAGTGGGAACTCGCATCTTGCATCTCGTGACGTGTAACTTAGAACTCGGAACTAGTAACGCGTTACCGATAACCCGGAGCTTGTATCTTGTATCACTTACTTTGTAACTCGTAACTCGTGACACGTAACTCGTTGCCCATAACTCGGAACCCGAATCTTGATCTCGGATCTGCTAAATTAGTGACGATAACCTCGAACTCGTATCCTAGATCGAGTAGTTCGTAACTGGTTACCGATAGGTGGAAACTCGCATCTTGTACCTTATGACGCGGAACTCAGAACTCGTATCAGGTAACCGATAACTCGGAGCTCGTATCTTGTAACTCGTAACTCGTTACCCATAACTCGGAACTCATATCTTGTATCTAGTAGCTCGTAACTCATTACTGATTACCTGGAACTCGTATCTTGTGTCTCGTAGCTCGTAACTCGTTACGATAAGTGGGAACTCGCATATTGTATCTCGTAACTCGCAATAGTACCTCGTAGATAGTAAGTCATAACTCGTAACTCTTAACTCGTAACTCATAACCCGGAACCCGTATCTTGTGAATCCTAGCTTGGTACCCATTACCAAGAACAAGGAACTCGTATCTTGCCTCTCGTAGTTCGTAAATCGTTGCCGACAAGTGGCAAATCGCTACTTGTATCTCGTGACGCATAACTCAGAACTTGGAACTCGTAACGCGTTACCGATAACTCGGAGCCTGTATCTTGTATCTCTTACCCTGTAACTCGCAACTCGTAAATCGCAGCTTATAAGTCGCTACTCATATCCCGGAACTCGCATCTTATGTATCGTAGCTTGTAACCCATTATCAATAACAAGGAACTCGTATCTTGCCTCTCGTAGCTCGTAAATCGTTACCGATAAGTGGGAACTCGCAACTTGTATCTCGTGACGCGTAACTCAGAACTTGGAACTCGTAACGCGTTACCGATAACTCGGAGCTTGTATCTTGTATCTCTTATCTTGTAACTCGTAACTTGTAACTTGTAACTCGTAACCCGTAACTCGTTGCCCATAACTCCGAACTCGAATCTTGATCTCGTATCTTGTAAATCAATGACGATAACGTCGAACTCGTATCCTAGAACTAGTGGTTCGTAACTCGGTACCGATAGGTGGAAACTCGCATCTTGTATCTAATGACGCGAGCTTGTAACACATTATCAATAACAAGGAACTTGTATCTTGCCTCTCGAAGCTCGTAAATCGTTACCGATAAGTGGGAACTCGCAACTTGTATCTCGTGACGCGTAACTCAGAACTTGGAACTCGTAACGCGTTACCGATAATTCGGAGCTTGTATCTTGTATATCTTATCCTGTAACTCGTAACTTGTAACTCGTAACTCGTTACCCATAACTCGGAACTCCTATCTTGTGTCTAGTAGCTCGTAACTCATTGTTGATTACTTGGAACTCGCATCTTGTGTCTCGCAGCTCGTAACTCGTTACGATAATTGGGAACTCGCAACTTGTATCTCGTGACGCGTAACTCAGAACTCGGAACTAGTAACGCGTAACCGACAACTCGGTGCACGTATCTTGTAACTCGTAACTCGTTACCCATAACTCGGAACTCCTATCTTGTATCTAGTAGCTCGTAACTCATTGTTGATTACCGGGAACTCGCATCTTGTGTCTCGCAGCTCGTAACTCGTTACGATAATTGGGAACTCGCAACTTGTATCTCGTGACGCGTAACTCAGAACTCGGAACTAGTAACGCGTAACCGACAACTCGGTGCACGTATCTTGTAACTCGTAACTCGTTACCCATAACTCGGAACTCCTATCTTGTGTCTAGTAGCTCGTAACTCATTGTTGATTACTTGGAACTCGCATCTTGTGTCTCGCAGCTCGTAACTCGTTACGATAATTGGGAACTCGCAACTTGTATCTCGTGACGCGTAACTCAGAACTCGGAACTAGTAACGCGTAACCGACAACTCGGTGCACGTATCTTGTAACTCGTAACTCGTTACCCATAACTCGGAACTCCTATCTTGTGTCTAGTAGCTCGTAACTCATTGTTGATTACTTGGAACTCGCATCTTGTGTCTCGCAGCTCGTAACTCGTTACGATAATTGGGAACTCGCAACTTGTATCTCGTGACGCGTAACTCAGAACTCGGAACTCGTAACGCATAACCGACAACTCGGTGCGCGTATCTTGTAACTCGTAACTGTTACACATAACTCGGAACTCCTATCTTGTATCTAGTAGCTCGTAACTCATTGTTGATTACCTGGAACTCGCATCTTGTGTCTCGCAGCTCGAAACTCGTTACGATAAGTGGGTACCCGCATCTTGTATTTCATAACTCGTAACTAGTCCCTCGTAGATCGTAAGTCGTGACTCGTAACTCGTTAATCGTATATCGTAACTCGCAACTCGAAACTCGTAACTCGTAACTCGTAAATCGCAGCTTATAACTCGCTACTCATATCCCGGAACTCGCATCTTGTGTATCGTAGCTTGTAACCCTTTATCAATAACAAGGAACCTGTATCTTGCCTCTCGTAGCTCGTAAATCGTTACCGATAAGTGGGAACTCGCAACTTGTATCTCGTGACGCGTAACTCAGAACTTGGAACTCGTAACGCGTTACCGATAACTCGGAGCTTGTATCTTGTAACTCGTAGCTCGTAACTCGTTACCGATAAATGGGTACTCACATCTTGTATCTCGTAACTCGTAACTCGGAGCTTGTATCTTGTAACTCGTAACTCGTTACTCATAACTCAGAACTCGTATCTCATATATCGTAACTTGTAATCCATTAACGATAACCTGGAGCTCGTATCTTGAATCTCGTTGCTCGTAAATCATTACAGAATAAATGGGAACTCACATCTTCTATCTCGTGACGCGTAACTGAGGACTCGGAACTCTAAGGTGTTACCGATAATTCGGAGCTCGCATCTTGTATCACTTACCTTGTAACTCGTCACTCGTAACCCGTAACTCGGTGCTTATAACTCGGAACTCGAATCTTGATCTCGGATCTTGTAAATCAATGACGATAACCTCGAACTCGTCTCCTAGAACTAGTAGTTCGTAACTCGTTACCGATAGGTGGAAGCTCGCATCTTGTATCTCATGACGCGAAACTCAGAACTCAGAACTCGGAACTCGTAACGCGTAACCGACAACTCGGTGCGCGTATCTTGTAACTCGTAACTCGTTACACATAACTCGGAACTCCTATCTTGTATCTAGTAGCTCGTAACTCATTGTTGATTACCTGGAACTCGCATCTTGTGTCTCGCAGCTCGTAACTCGTTACGATAAGTGGGAACTCGCATCTTGTATGTCGTAACTCATAACCCGGAACCCGTATCTTGTGTATCGTAGCTTGTAACCCATTACCAAGAACACGGAACTCGTATCTTGCCTCTCGTAGTTCGTAAATTGTACCGATAAGTGGGAAATCGCTACTTGTATCTCGTGACGCATAACTCAGAACTTGGAACTCGTAACGCGTTACCGATAACTCGGAACCTGTATCTTGTATCTCTTACCCTGTAACTCGTTACTCTTAACTCGTAAATCGCAGCTTATAACTCTCTACTCATATCCCGGAACTCGCATCTTATGTATCGTAGCTTGTAACCCATTATCAATAACTCGTAACTCATATTTTGGATCCAGTAACTCGTAACTCATTACTGATTACCTGGAACTCGTATCTTGTGTCTCGTAGCTCGTAACTCGTTACGATAAGTGGGTCCTCGCATCTTGTATCTCGTAACTCGTAACTAGTACCTCGTAGATCGTAAGTCGTAGTTCGTAACTCGTAACTCGTATATCGTAACTCGCAACTCGAAACTCGTAAGTCGTAAATTGCCGCTTATAACTCGCTACTCATATTCCGGAACTCGCATCTTGTGTATCGTAGCTTGTAACCCATTATCAATAACAACGAACTCGTATCTTGCCTCTCGTAGCTCGTAAACCGTTACCGATAAGTAGGAACTCGCAACTTGTATCTTGTGACGCGTAACTCAGAACTTGGAACTCGTAACGCGTTACCGATAACTCGGAGCTCGTATCTTTTATCACTTATCTTGTAACTCGTTAGTCGTAGCCCGTAACTCGTAGCTCATAACTCGGAACTCGAATCTTGATCTCGGACCTTGCAAATCAATGACGATAACCTCGAACTCGTATCCTAGAACTCGCAACTTGTATCTCGTGACGCGTAACTCAGAACTTGGATCTCGTAACGCGTTACCGATAACTCGGAGATTGTATCTTGTATATCTTATCCTGTAACTCGTAACTTGTAACTCGTAACTCGTTACCTATGGCTCGGAACTCGAATTTTCTATCTCGGACCTCGCAAATCATTGCCGGTAACCTGGAACTCGTATCATAGATCTTGGAGATCGCAGCTCGTTACCAATAAGTGGGAACTCGCATCTTGCATCTCGTGACGTGTAACTCAGAACTTGGAATTAGTAACGCGTTACCGATAACTCGGAGCATGTATCTTGTAACTCATAACTCGTAACTCGTTACTCATAACTCAGAACTCGTATCTTATATATCGTAACTTGGAATCCATTACCGATAACCTGGAACTCGTATCTTGCATCTCGTAGCTCGTAAATCGTTACCGATAAGTGGGAACTCGCAACTTGTATCTCGTGACGCGTAACTCAGAACATGGAACTCGTAATGCGTTATCAATAACTCGAAGCTTGTATCTTGTATCTCTTACCTTGTAACTCGTAACTCGTAACTCGTAAATCGCAGCTTATAACTCGCTACTCATATCCCGGAACTCGCATCTTATGTATCGTAGCTTGTAACCCATTATCAATAACAAGGACCTCGTATCTAGCCTCTCGTAGCTCGTAAATCGTTACCGATAAGTGGGAACTCGCAACTTGTATCTCGTGACGCGTAACTCAGAACTTGGAACTCGTAACGCGTTACCGATAACTCGGAGCTTGTATCTTGTGTCACTTATCTTGTAACTCGTTAGTCGTAGCCCGTAACTCGTTGCTCATAACTCGGAACTCGAATCTTGATTTCGGATCTTGCAAATCAATGACGATAACCTCGAACTCGTATCCTAGATTTAGTAGTTCGTAACTCGTTACTTATAGGTGGAAACTCGCATCTTGTACCTCATGACGCGGAACTCAGAACTCGGAACTCGTAACAGGTAACCGATAACTCGGAGCTAGTATCTTGTGACTCGTAACTCGTTACCCATAACTCGGAACTCGTATCTTGCATCTAGTAGCTCGTAACTCATTACTGATCAACTGGAACTCGTATCTTGTGTCTCGTAGCTCGTAACTCGTTACGATAAGTGGGTACTCGCATCTTGTATCTCGTAACTCGTAACTAGTACCTCGCTGATCGTAAGTCGTGATTCGTAACTCGTAAATCGTTTATCGCAATTAGCAACTCGAAACTCGTAACTCGTAACAAGTAAATCGCAGATTATAACTCGCTACTCATATCCCGGAACTCGCATCTTGTGTATCGTAGCTTGTAACCCATTATCAATAACAAGGAACCTGTATCTTGCCTCTCGTAGCTCGTAAATCGTTACCGATAAGTGGGAACTCGCAACTTGTATCTCGTGACGCGTAACTCAGAGCTTGGAACTCGTAACGCGTTACCGATAACTCGGAGCTTTTATCTTGTATATCTTATCCTGTAACTCTTATATATCGTAACTTGCAATCCATTACCGATAACCTGGAGCTCGTGTCTTGCATCTCGTAGCTCGTAAATCGTTACCGATAAGTGGGAACTCGCAACTTGTATCTCGTGACGCGTAACTCAGAACATGGAACTCGTAATGCGTTATCAATAACTCGAAGCTTGTATCTTGTATCTCTTACCTTGTAACTCGTAACTCGTAACTCGTAACTCGTTACTTATTACTCGGAACTAGTTTCTTCTATCTCGGATCTCGTGAATCACTGCCGATAACCTGGAACTCAGTTCCTAGATCATGAAGATCGTAACTCGTTACTAAGAAGTGGGAACCCGCATCTTGTATCTCGTAACGTGTAACTCAGAACTTGTAACTCGTAACTCGTTACGCATTACTCGGAACTCGTATCTTATATATGGTAACTTGTAATCCATTACCGATAACCTGGAACTCGTATCTTGGATCTCGTTGCTCGTAAATCATCATAGAATAAATGAGAACTCGCATCTTGTATCTCATGACGCGAAACTCAGAACTCGGAACTCGTAACGCGTAACCGACAACTCGGTGCGCGTATCTTGTAACTCGTCACTCGTTACCCATAACTCGGAACTCCTATCTTGTATCTAGTAGCTCGTAACTCATTGTTGATTACCTGGAACTCGCATCTTGTGTCTCGCAGCTCGTAACTCGTTACGATAAGTGGGAACTCGCATCTTGTATGTCGTAACTCATAACCCGGAACCTGTATCTTGTGTATCGTAGCTTGTAACCCATTACCAAGAACAAGGAACTCGTATCTTGCGTCTCGTAGTTCGTAAATCGTACCGATAAGTGGGAAATCGCTACTTGTATCTCGTGACGCATAACTCAGAACTTGGAACTCGTAACGCGTTACCGATAACTCGGAACATGTATCTTGTATCTCTTACCCTGTAACTCGTAACTCTTAACTCGTAAATCGCAGCTTATAACTCGCTACTCATATCCCGGAACTCGCATCTTATGTATCGTAGCTTGTAACCCATTATCAATAACAAGGAACTCGTATCTTGCCTCTCGTAGCTCGTAAATCGTTACCGATAAGTGGGAACTCGCAACTTGTATCTCGTGACGCTTAACTCAGAACTTGGAACTCGTAACGCGTTACCGATAACTCGGAGCTTGTATCTTGTATCTCTTATCTTGTAACTCGTAACTTGTAACTCGTACCTCGTTACCTATGACTCGAAACTCGTATCTTCTATCTCGGATCTCGCAAATCATTGCCGGTAACCTAAAACTCGTATCCTAGATCTTGAAGATTGTGGCTCGTTAGCAATAAGTGGGAACTCGCATCTTGTACCTCGCGACGTGTAACTCAGGACTCGGAACTCGAAAGTGTTACCGATAACTCGGAGCTCGTATCTTGTATCACTTGTCTTGTAACTCGTTAGTCGTAGCCCGTAACTCGTTACCCATAACTCGGAACTCGTATCTTGCATCTAGTAGCTCGTAACTCATTAATGATTAACTGGAACTCGTATCTTGTGTCTCGTAGCTCGTAACTCGTTACGATAAGTGGGAACTCGCAGCTTGTATCTCGTAACTCGCAATAGTACCTCGTAGATAGTAAGGCGTAACTCGTAACTCGTAACTCGTAACTCGTTACCCGTAACTCGTAAATCGCAACTTATAACTCGCTACTCATATTCCGGAACTCGGATCTTATGTATCGTAGCTTGTAACCCATTATCAATAACAAGGAACTTGTATCTTACCTCCTGTAGCTCGTAAATCGTTACCAATAAGTGGGAACTCGCAACTTGTATCTCGTGACGCGTAACTCAGAACATGGAACTCGTAACGCGTTACCGATAACTCGGAGCTTGTATCTTGTATATCTTATCCTGTAACTCGTAACTCGTAACTCGTTACCCATTACTCGGAACTCGTATCTTATATATGGTAACTTGTAATCCATTACCGATAATCTGGAACTCATATCTTGCATCTCGTAGCTCGTAAATTGTAACTAGTACCTCGTAGATCGTAAGTCGTAATTCGTAACTCGTAACTCGTATATCGTAACTCGCAACTCGATACTCGTAACTCGTAAATCACAGCTTATAACTCGCTGCTCATATCCCGGAACTCGCATCTTGTGTATCGTAGCTTGTAGCCCATTATCAATAACAAGGAACTTGTATCTTGCCTCTCGTAGCTCGTAAATCGTTACCGATAAGTGGGAACTCGCATCTTGTATCTCGTAACTTGCAATAGTACCTCGTAGATAGTAAGTCGTAACTGGTAACTCGTTACCGGTAACTCGTAAATCGCAGCATATAGCTCGGTACTCATATTCCGGAACTCGCATCTTATGTATCGTAGCTTGTACCCCATTATCAATAACAAAGAACTCGTATCTTACCTCTCGTAGCTCGTAAATCGTTACCGATAAGTGGGAACTCGCAACTTGTATCTCGTGACGCGTAACTCAGAACTTGGAACTCGTAACGCGTTACCGAAAACTCGGCGCTTGTATCTTGTATCTCTTATCTTGTAACTCATAACTTGTAACTCGTAACTCGTTACCTATGACTCGAAACTCGTATCTTCTATCTCGGATCTCGCAAATCATTGCCAATAACGTGGAACTATTATCCTAGGTCTTGAACATCGTAAACCGTTACCAATAAGTGGGAACTCGCATCTTGTATCTCGTGACGTGTAACTCAGAACTCGGAACCAGTAACGCGTTACCGATGACTCGAAGCTCGTATCTTGTATCACTTACCTTGTAACTCGTCACTCGTAACCCGTAACTCGTTGCCCATAACTCTTAACTCGTATCTTATATATCGTAACTTGTAATCCATTAACGATAACCTGGAACTCGTATCTTGCATCTCGTTGCTCGTAAATCATTATAGAATAAATGAGAACTCGCATCTTGTATCTCATGACGCGAAACTCAGAACTCGGAACTCGTAACGCGTAACCGACAACTCGGTGCGCGTATCTTGTAACTCGTCACTCGTTACCCATAACTCGGAACTCCCATCTTGTATCTAGTAGCTCGTAACTCATTGTTGATTACCTGGAACTCGCATCTTGTGTCTCGCAGCTCGTAACTCGTTACGATAAGTGGGAACTCGCATCTTGTATGTCGTAACTCATAACCCGGAACCCGTATCTTGTGTATCGTAGCTTGTAACCCATTAACAAGAACAAGGAACTCGTATCTTTCCTCTCGTAGTTCGTAAATCGTTACCGATAACTGGGAAATCGCTACTTGTATCTCGTGACGCGTAACTCAGAACTTAGAACTCGTAACGCGTTACCGATAACTCGGAGCCTGTATCTTGTATCTCTTACCCTGTAACTCGTAACTCGTAACTCGTAACTGGTTACCCATTACTCGGAACTCGTATCTTATATATGGTAACTTGTAATCCATTACCGATAACCTGGAACGCATATCTTGGATCTCGTAGCTCGTAAATCGTTACCGATAAATGGGAACTCGCATCTTGTATCTCGTGACGCCTAACTCAGGACTCAGAGCTCGAAAGTGTTACCGATAATTCGGAGCTCGTATCTTGTATCACTTACCTTGTAACTCGTCACTCGTAACCCGTAACTCGTTGCCCATAACTCGGAACTCGAATCTTGATCTCGGATCTTGTAAATCAATGACGATAACCTCGAACTCGTCTCCTAGAACTAGTAGTTCGTAACTCGTTACCGATAGGTGGAAGCTCGCATCTTGTATCTCATGACGCGAAACTCAGAACTCGGAACTCGTAACGCGTAACCGATAACTCGGAGCTCGTATCTTGTAACTTGTAACTCGTTACCCATAACTTGGAACTCGTATCTTGTATCTAGTAGCTCGTAACTCATTGTTGATTACCTGGAACTCGCATCTTGTGTCTCGCAGCTCGTAACTCGTTACGATAAGTGGGAACTCGCATCTAGTATGTCGTAACTCATAACCCGGACCCCGTATCTTGTGTATCGTAGCTTGTAACCCATTACCAAGAACAAGGAACTCGTATCTGTCCTCTCGTAGTTCGTAAATCGTTACCGATAACTGGGAAATCGCTACTTGTATATCGTGACGCATAACTCAGAACTTGAAACTCGTAACTCGTTACCGATAACTCGGAGCTTGTATCTTGTATATCGTATCCTGTAACTCGTAACTTGTAACTCGTAACTCATAACCTATGACTCGAAACTCGTATCTTCTAACTCGGATCTCGCAAATCATTGCCAGTAACCTGGAACTCGTATCCTAGATCTTGAAGATCGCAGCTCGTTACCAATAAGTGGGAACTCGCAACTTGTATCTCGTGACGCGTCACTCAGAACATGGAACTCGTAACGCGTTACCGATAACTCGGAGCTTGTATCTTGTATATCTTATCCTGTAACTCGTAACTCGTAACTCGTTACCCATTACTCGGAACTCGTATCTTATATATGGTAACTTGGAATCCATTACCGATAACCTGGAACTCGTATCTTGCATCTCGTAGCTCGTAAATCGTTACCGATAAGTGGGAACTCGCAACTTGTATCTCGTGACGCGTAACTCAGAACTTGGAACTCGTAACGCGTTACCGATAACTCGGAGCTTGTATCTTGTATCTCTTATCTTGTAACTCGTAACTTGTAACTCGTACCTCGTTACCTATGACTCGAAACTCGTATCTTCTATCTCGGATCTCGCAAATCATTGCCGGTAACCTAAAACTCGTATCCTAGATCTTGAAGATCGTGGCTCGTTACCAATAAGTGGGAACTCGCATCTTGTATCTCGCGACGTGTAACCCAGGACTCGGAACTCGAAAGTGTTACCGATAACTCGGAGCTCATATCTTGTATCACTTATCTTGTAACTCGTTAGTCGTAGCCCGTAACTCGTTGCTCATAACTCGGAACTCGAATCTTGATTTCGGATCTTGCAAATCAATGACGATAACCTCGAACTCGTATCCTAGATTTAGTAGTTCGTAACTCGTTACTTATAGGTGGAAACTCGCATCTTGTACCTCATGACGCGGAACTCAGAACTCGGAACTCGTAACAGGTAACCGATAACTCGGAGCTAGTATCTTGTGACTCGTAACTCGTTACCGATAACTCGGAACTCGTATCTTGCATCTAGTAGCTCGTAACTCATTACTGATTAACTGGAACTCGTATCTTGTGTCTCGTAGCTCGTAACTCGTTACGATAAGTGGGTACTCGCATCTTGGATCTCGTAACTCGTAACTAGTACCTCGCTGATCGTAAGTCGTGATTCGTAACTCGTAAATCGTTTATCGCAATTAGCAACTCGAAACTCGTAACTCGTAACAAGTAAATCGCAGATTATAACTCGCTACTCATATCCCGGAACTCGCATCTTGTGTATCGTAGCTTGTAACCCATTATCAATAACAAGGAACCTGTATCTTGCCTCTCGTAGCTCGTAAATCGTTACCGATAAGTGGGAACTCGCAACTTGTATCTCGTGACGCATAACTCAGAGCTTGGAACTCGTAACGCGTTACCGATAACTCGGAGCTTTTATCTTGTATATCTTATCCTGTAACTCTTATATATCGTAACTTGCAATCCATTACCGATAACCTGGAGCTCGTGTCTTGCATCTCGTAGCTCGTAAATCGTTACCGATAAGTGGGAACTCGCAACTTGTATCTCGTGACGCGTAACTCAGAACATGGAACTCGTAATGCGTTATCAATAACTCGAAGCTTGTATCTTGTATCTCTTACCTTGTAACTCGTAACTCGTAACTCGTAACTCGTTACTTATTACTCGGAACTCGTTTCTTCTATCTCGGATCTCGTGAATCACTGCCGATAACCTGGAACTCAGTTCCTAGATCATGAAGATCGTAACTCGTTACTAAGAAGTGGGAACCCGCATCTTGTATCTCGTAACGTGTAACTCAGAACTTGTAACTCGTAACTCGTTACGCATTACTCGGAACTCGTATCTTATATATGGTAACTTGTAATCCATTACCGATAACCTGGAACTCGTATCTTGGATCTCGTTGCTCGTAAATCATTATAGAATAAATGAGAACTCGCATCTTGTATCTCATGACGCGAAACTCAGAACTCGGAACTCGTAACGCGTAACCGACAACTCGGTGCGCGTATCTTGTAACTCGTCACTCGTTACCCATAACTCGGAACTCCTATCTTGTATCTAGTAGCTCGTAACTCATTGTTGATTACCTGGAACTCGCATCTTGTGTCTCGCAGCTCGTAACTCGTGACGATAAGCGGGAACTCGCATCTTGTATGTCGTAACTCATAAAACGGAACCTGTATCTTGTGTATCGTAGCTTGTAACCCATTACCAAGAACAAGGAACTCGTATCTTGCGTCTCGTAGTTCGTAAATCGTACCGATAAGTGAGAAATCGCTACTTGTATCTCGTGACGCATAACTCAGAACTTGGAACTCGTAACGCGTTACCGATAACTCGGAACATGTATCTTGTATCTCTTACCCTGTAACTCGTAACTCTTAACTCGTAAATCGCAGCTTATAACTCGCTACTCATATCCCGGAACTCGCATCTTATGTATCGTAGCTTGTAATCCATTATCAATTACAAGGAACTCGTATCTTGCCTCTCGTAGCTCGTAAATCGTTACCGATAAGTGGGAACTCGCAACTTGTATCTCGTGACGCGTAACTCAGAACTTGGAACTCGTAACGCGTTACCGATAACTCGGAGCTTGTATCTTGTATCTCTTATCTTGTAACTCGTAACTTGTAACTCGTACCTCGTTACCTATGATTCGAAACTCGTATCTTCTATCTCGGATCTCGCAAATCATTGCCGGTAACCTAAAACTCGTATCCTAGATCTTGAAGATTGTGGCTCGTTACCAATAAGTGGGAACTCGCATCTTGTATCTCGCGACGTGTAACTCAGGACTCGGAACTCGAAAGTGTTACCGATAACTCGGAGCTCGTATCTTGTATCACTTGTCTTGTAACTCGTTAGTCGTAGCCCGTAACTCGTTACCCATAACTCGGAACTCGTATCTTGCATCTAGTAGCTCGTAACTCATTAATGATTAACTGGAACTCGTATCTTGTGTCTCGTAGCTCGTAACTCGTTACGATAAGTGGGTACTCGCATCTTGTATCTCGTAACTCGTAACTAGTACCTCGCTGATCGTAAGTCGTGATTCGTAACTCGTAAATCGTTTATCGCAAGTTATAAGTTATATAAGTTGGAACTCGCATCTTGTATCTCATGACGCGAAACTCAGAACTCGGAACTCGTAACGCGTAACCGACAACTCGGTGCGCGTATCTTGTAACTCGTCACTCGTTACCCATAACTCGGAACTCCTATCTTGTATCTAGTAGCTCGTAACTCATTGTTGATTACCTGGAACTCGCATCTTGTGTCTCGCAGCTCGTAACTCGTTACGATAAGTGGGAACTCGCATCTTATATGTTGTAACTCATAACCCGGAACCCGTATCTTGTGTATCGTAGCTTGTAACCCATTACCAATAACAAGGAACTCGTATCTTGCCTCTCGTAGTTCGTAAATCGTTACCGATAAGTGGGAAGTGGGAGCCTGTATCTTGTATCTCTTACCCTGTAACTCGTAACTCGTAACTCGTTACCCATTACTCGGAACTCGTATCTTATATATGGTAACTTGTAATCCATTACCTATAACCTGGAACGCATATCTTGCATCTCGTAGCTCGTTACCGATAAATCGGAACTCACATCTTGTATCTCGTGACGCCTAACTCAGGACTCGGAGCTCAAAGGTGTTACCGATAATTCGGAGCTCGTATCTTGTATCACTTACCCTGGAACTCGTCACTTGTAACCCGTAACTCGTTGCTCATAACTCGGAACTCGAATCTTGATCTCGGATCTTGTAAATCAATGACGATAACCTCGAACTCATCTCCTAGAACTAGAAGTTCGTAACTCGTTACCGATAGGTGGAAGCTCGCATCTTGTATCTCATGACGCGGAACTCAGAACTCTGAACTCGTAACAGGTAACCGATAACTCGGAGCTCGTATCTTGTGACTTGTAACTCGTTACCCATAACTCGGGACACGTATCTTGTATCTTGTAGCTCGTAACTCAATACTGATTACCTGGAACTCCTATCTTGTGTCTCGTAGCTCGTAACTCGTTACGATAAGTGGGTACTCGCATCTTGTATCTCGTAACTCGTAACTAGTACCTCGTAGATCGTAAGTCGTAATTCGTAACTCGTACCTCGTAACTTGTATATCTATCGTATCGTTATAGCACACGTGAGGCTCCATATGCAGCTGGAAGTTTCATCATCATATCTATCGTACCGTATAATTCGGAGCTTGTATCTTGTATATTTTATCCTGTAACTCGTAACGTGTAACTCGTAACTCATTACCTATGACTCGAAACTCGTATCTTCTATCTCGGATCTCGCAAATCATTGCTGGTAACCTGAAACTCGTATCCTAGAACTTGAAGATCGCAGCTCGTTACCAATAAGTGGGAACTCGCATCTTGCATCTCGAGACGTGTAACTCAGAACTCGGAACTAGTAACGCGTTACCGATAACTCGGAACTTGTATCTTGTAACTTATAACTCGTAACTCGTTACTCATAACTCAGAACTCGTATCTTATATATCGTAACTTGCAATCCATTACCGATAACCTGGAACTCGTATCTTGCGTCTCGTAGCTCGTAAATCGTTACCGATAAGTGGGAACTCGCAACTTGTATCTCGTGACCCGTAACTCAGAACATGGAACTCGTAATGCGTTATCGATAACTCGAAGCTTGTATCTTGTATCTCTTATCTTGTAACTCGTAACTCTTAACCCGTTACCCATTGCTCGGAACTCGTATCTTCTATCTCCGATCTCGCAAATCATTGCCAATAACCTGGAACTCATATCCTAGATCTTGAAGATCGTAACTCGTTACCAAAAAGTGGGAACTCGCATCTTGTATCTCGTGACGTGTAACTCAGAACTCGGAACCAGTAACGCGTAACCGATAACTCGGAGCTTGTATCTTGTAACTTGTAACTCGTTACCCATAACTTGGAACTCGTATCTTGTATCTAGTAGCTCGTAACTCATTACTGATTACCTGGAATTCGTGTCTTGTGTCTCGTAGCTCGTAACTCGTTACGATAAGTGGGTACTCGCATCTTGTATCTCGTAACTCGTAACTAGTACCTCGTAGATCGTAAGTCGTAATTCGTAACTCGTATATCTTAACACGCAACTCGAAACTCGTAAATCGCAACTTATAACTTGCTACTCATATTCCGGAACTCGCATCTTATGTATCGTAGCTTGTAACCCATTATCAATAACAAGGAACTCGTATCTTGCCGCTCGTAGCTCGTAAATCGTTACCGATAAGTGGGAACTCGCAACTTGTATCTCGTGACGCGTAACTCAGAACTTGGATCTCGTAACAAGTTACCGATAAGTCAGAGCTTGTATCTTCTATCTCTTATCTTGTAACTCGTAACTTGTAACTCGTAACTCGTCACCTATGACTCGAAACTCGTATCTTTTATCTCGGATCTCGTAAATCATTGCCGGTAACCTGGAACTCGTATCCTAGATTTTGAAGATCGTAGCTCATTACCAATAAGTGGAAACTCGCATCTTGTATCTCGCGACGTGTAACTCAGGACTCGGAACTCGAAAGTGTTACCGATAACTCGGAGCTCGTATCTTGTATCACTTATCTTGTAACTCGTTACTCGTAACCCGTAACTCGTTGGTCATAACTCGGAACTCGAATCTTGAACTCGGATCTTGCAAATCAATGACGATAAACTCAAAGTCGTATCCTAGATCTAGTAGTTCGTAACTCGTTACTTATAGGTGGAAGCTCGCATCTTGTACCTCATGACGCGGAACTCAGAACTCGGAACTTGTAACAGGTAACCGGTAACTCGGAGCTCGTATCTTGTGACTTGTAACTCGTTACCCATAACTCGGAAATCGTATCGTGTATCTAGTAGCTCGTAACTCATTACTGATTACCTGCAACTCGTATCTTTTGTCTCGTAGCTCGTAACTAGTACCTCGTAGATCGTTAGTCGTAATTCGTAACTCGTAACTCGTATATCGTAACTCGCAACTCGAAACATGTAACTCGTAACTCGTAAATCGCAGCTTATAACTCGCTACTCATATCCCGGAACTCGCATCTTGTGTATCGTTGCTTGTAACCCATTATCAATAACAAGGAACTTGTATCTTGCCTCTCGTAGCTCGTAAATCATTACCGATAAGTAGAAACTCGCAACTTGTATCTCGTAACTCGTAACTAGTACCTCGTAGATCGTAAGTCGTAATACGTAACTCGTAACTTGTTACCCATAACTCGCAACTCGTATCTTATATATTGTAACTTGTAATCCACTACCAATAACCTGGAACTCATATCTTGCATCTCGTAGCTCGTAAATCGTTTCCGATAAATGGGAACTCGCATCTTGTATCTCGTGACGATTAACTCAGGACTCGGAATTCGAAGGTGTTACCGACAACTCGGAGCTTGTATCTTGTATCACTTACCTTGTACCTCGGAGCTCGTATCTTATATATGGTAACTTGTAATCCATTACCGATAACCTGGAACTCTTATCTTGCATCTCGTAGCTCGTAAATCGTTTCCGATAAATGGGAACTCGCATCTTGTATCTCGTGACGTTTAACTCAGGACTCGGAACTCGAATGTGTTACCGACAACTCGGAGCTTGTATCTTGTATCACTTACTTTGTAACTCGTAACTCGTAACACGTAAGTCGTTGCCCATAACTCGAAACTCGAATCTTGATCTCGGATCTTGTAAATCAGTGACGATAATCTCGAACTCGTATCCTAAATCTAGTAGTTCGTAACTCGTTACCGATAGGTGGAAACTCGCATCTTGTATCTTATGACGCGGAACTCAGAACTCGGAACTCGTATCAGGTAACCGATAACTCGGAGCTCGTATCTTGTAACTCGTAACTCGTTACCCATAACTCGTAAATCGCAGCTTATAACTCGCTACTCATATCCCGGAACTCGCATCTTATGTATCGTAGCTTGTAACCCATTATCAATAACAAGGAACTCGTATCTTGCCTCTCGTAGCTCGTAAATCGTTACCGATAAGTAAGAACTCGCAACTTGTATCTCGTGACGCGTAACTCAGAACTTGGAACTCGTAACGCGTTACCGATAACTCGGAGCTTGTGTCTTGTATCTCTTATCTTGTAACTCGTAACTCGTTACCTATGACTCGAAACTCGTATCTTCTATCTCGGATCTCGCAAATCATTGCCGGTAACCTGGAACCCGTATCCTAGATCTTGGAGATCGTAGCTCGTTACCAATAAGTGGGAACTCGCATCTTGTATCTCGCGACGTGTAACTCAGGACTCGGAACTCCAAAGTATTACCGATAACTCGGAGCTCGGATGTTGTATCACTTATCTTGTAACTCGCTATTCGTAACCCGTAACTCGTTGCTCATAACTCGGAACTCGAATCTTGATCTCGGATCTTGCAAATCAATGACGATAACCTCGAACTCGTATCCTAGATCTAGTAGTTCGTAACTCGTTACTTATAGGTGGAAACTCGCATCTTGTACCTCATGACGCGGAACTCAGAACTCGGAACTCGTAACAGGTAACCGATAACTCGGAGCTCGTATCTTGTGACTTGTAACTCGTTACCCATAACTCGGAACTCGTATCCTGTATCTAGTAGCTCGTAACTCAATACTGATTACCTGGAGCTCGTATCTTGTGTCTCGTAGTTCGTAACTCGTTACGATAAGTGGGTACTCGCATCTTATATCTCGTAACTCGTAACTAGTACCTCGTAGATCGTAAGTCGTAATTCGTAACTCGTAACTCGTATATCGTAACTCGCAACTCGAAACTCGTAACTCGTATATCGCAGCTTATAACTCGCTACTCATATCCCGGAACTCGCATCTTGTGTATCGTAGCTTGTAACCCCTTATCAATAACAAGGAACTTGTATCTTGCCTATCGTAGCTCGTAAATCGTTACCGATAAGTGGGAACTCGCAACTTGCATCTCGTGACGCGTAACTCAGAACTTGGAACTCGTAATGCATTACCGATAACTCGGAGCTTGTATCTTGTATATCTTATCCTGTAACTCGTAACTCGTAACTCGTAACTCGTAACTCGTAACTCGTTACCTATGACTCGAAACTCGTATCTTCTATCTCGGATCTCGCAAATCATTGCCGGTAACCTGGAACTCGTATCCTAGATCTTGATGATCGCAGCTCGTTACCAATAAGTGAGAACTCGCATCTTGCATCTCGTGACGTGTAACTCAGAACTCGGAACTAGTAACGCGTTACCGATAACTCGGAGCTTGTATCTTGTAACTCGTAACTCGTTACTCATAACTCAGAACTCGTATCTTATATATCGTAACTTGCAAGCCATTACCGATAACCTGGAACTCGTATCTTGCATCGCGTAGCTCGTAAATCGATACCGATAAGTGGGAACTCGCAACTTGTATCTCGTGACGCGTAACTCAGAACATGGAACTCGTAATGCGTTATCATTAACTCCAAGCTTGTATCTTGTATCTCTTACCTTGTAACTCGTAACTCGTAACTCGTTACCCATTACTCGGAACTCGTTTCTTCTATCTCGGATCTCGCGAATCACTGCCGATAACCTGGAACTCGGTTCCTAGATCATGAAGATCGTAACTCGTTATTAAGAAGTGGGAACCCGCATCTTGTATCTCGTAACGTGTAACTCAGAACTCGGAACTAGTAACGCGTTACCGATAACTCGGAGCTCGTATCTTGTAACTCGTAACTCGCTACCCATAACTCGGAACTCGTATCTTATATATTGTAACTTGTAATCCACTACCAATAACCTGGAACTCGTATCTTGCATCTCGTAGCTCGTAAATCGTTTCCAATAAATGGGAACTCGCATCTTGTATCTCGTGACGTTTAACTCAGAACTCGGAACTAGTAACGCGTTACCTATTACTCGAAACTCGTATCTTCTATCTCGGATCTCGCGAATCATTGCCGGTAACTTGAAACTCGTATCCTAGATCTTGAAGATCGCAGCTCGTTACCAATAAGTGGGAACTCGCATCTTGTATCTCGTGACGTGTAACTCAGAACTCGGAACTAGTAACGCGTTATTGATAACTCGGAGCTTGTATCTTGGAACTCGTAACTCGTAACTCGTTACTCATAACTCAGAACTCGTATCTTATATATCGTAACCTGCAATTCATTACCGATAACCTGGAACATGTATCTTGCATCTCGTAGCTCGTTACCGATAAGTGGGAACTCGCAATTTGTATCTCGTGACGCGTAGCTCACAACATGGAACTCGTAATGCGCTATCGATAACTCGAAGCTTGTATTTTCTATCTCTTACCTTGTAACTCGTAATTCGTAACTCTTAACCCGTTACCCATTATTCGGAACTCGTATCTTCTATCTCGGATCTCGCAAATCATTGCCGATAACGTGGAACTCGTATCCTAGATCTAGTAGTTCGTAGGTGGAAACTCGCATCTTGTATCTTATGACGCGGAACTCAGAACTCGGAACTCGTATCAGGTAACTGATAACTCGGAGCTCGTATCTTGTAACTCGTAACCCGTTACCCATTACTCGGAACTCGTATCCTAGATCTTGAACATCGTAACTCGTCACCAATAAGTGGGAACTCTCATCTTGTATCTCGTGACGCGTAACTCAGGACTCGGAACTCGAGAGATTTACCGATATCTCGGAGCTCGTATCTTGCATCACTTACCTTGTAACTCGTAACTCGTAACCCGTAACTCGTTGCCCATAACTCCGAACTCGGATCTAGATCTCGTATCATGTAAATCAATGACGATAACTTCGAACTGGTATCCTAGATCTAGTAGTTCGTAACTCGTTACCGATAGGTGGAAGCTCGCATCTTGTGTCTCATGACGCGAAACTCAGAAATCGTAACGCGTAACCGACAATTCGGTGCGCGTATCTTGTAACTCGTAACTCGTTACCCATAACGCGGAACTCCTATGTTGTATCTAGTAGCTCGAAACTCATTGTTGATTACCTGGAACTCGCATCTTGTGTCTCGCAGCTCGCAACTCGTTACGATTAGTGGGAACTCGCATCTTGTATGTCGTAACTCATAACCCGGAACCCGTAGCTTGTATATCGTAGCTTGTAACCCATTACTAAGAACAAGGAACTCGTATCTTGCCTCTCGTAGTTCGTAAATCATTACCGATAAGTGGGAATCGCTACTTGTATCTCGTGACGCATAACTCAGAACTTGGAACTCGTAACGCGTTACCGATAACTCGGAGCCTGTATCTTGTATCTCTTACCCTGTAACTCGTAGCTCGTAAATCGCAGCTTATAACTCGCTACTCATATCCCGGAACTCGCATCTTATGTATCGTAGCTTGTAACCCACTATCAATAACAAGGAACTCGTATCCTGCCTCTCGTAGCTCGTAAATCGTTACCGATAAGTTGGAACTCGCAACTTGTATCTCGTGACGCGTAACTCAGAACATGGATCTCGTAATGCGTTATCAATAACTCGAAGCTTGTATCTTGTATCTCTTACCTTGTAACTCGTAACTCGTAACTGGTAACTCGTTACCCATTACTCGGAACTCGTTTGTTCTATCTCGGATCTCGCGAATCACTGCCGATAACCTGGAACTCGGTTCCTAGATCATGAAGATCGTAACTCGTTACTAAGAAGTGGGAACTCGCATCTTGTATCTCGTAACGTGTAACTCAGAAAGAGGTACTCGTAACGCGTTACCGGTAACTCGGAGCTTGTATCTTGTATATCTTATCCTGTAACTCGTAACTTGTAACTCGTAACTCGTTACTTATGACTCGAAACTCGTATCTTCTATCTCGGATCTCGCAAATCATTGCCGGTAACCTGGAACTCGTATCCTAGATCTTGAAGATCGCAGCTCGTTACCAATAAGTGGGAACTCGCATCTTGCATCTCGTGACGTGTAACTCAGAACTCGGAACTGATAACGCGGTTACCGATAACTCGGAGCTCATATCTAGTATCACTTTCCTTGTAACTCGCAACTCGTAACCCGTAACTCGTTGCCCATAGCTCGGAACTTGAATATAGCTCTCGGATCTTGTGAATGAATGACGATAACCTCGAACTCGTATCCTAGATCTAGTAGTTCGTAACTCGTTACCCATAGGTGGAAACTCGCATCTTGTAACTCATGACGCAAAACTCAGAACTCGGAATTCGTAACGCGAAACCAATAACTCGGAGCTCGTATCTTGTAACACGTAACTCGTAACTCGTTACCCATAACTCGGAACTCGTATCTTATATATTGTAACTTGTAATCCACTACCGATGACCTGGAACTCGTATCTTGCATCTCGTAGCTCGTAAATCGTTTCCGATAAATGGGAACTCGCATCTTGTATCTCGTGACGTTTAACTCAGGACTCGGAACTCGAACGTGTTACCGACAACTCGGAGCTTGTATCTTGTGTCACTTACCTTGTACCTCGGAACTCGTATCCTATATATGGTAACTTGTAATCCATTACCGATAACCTGGAACTCATATCTTGCATCTCGTTGCTCGTAAGTCGTTACCGATAAATGGGAACTCGCATCTTGTATCTCGTGACGCGTAGCTCAGGACTCGGAACTCGAAAGTGTTACCGATAACTCGGAGCTCCTATCTAGTATCACTTACTTTGTAACTCGTAACTCGTGACCCGTAACTCGTTGCCCATAACTCCGAACTCGAATCTTGATCTCTTATCTTGTGAATCAATGACGATAACCTCGAACTGGTATCCTAGATCTAGTAGTTTGTAACTCGTTACCGATGTGTGGAAACTTGCATCTTGTATCTCGTGACGTGTAACTCAGAACTGGGAACTAGTAACGCGTTACCGATAACTCGGAGCTTGTATCTTGTAACTCGCAACTCGTAACTTGTTACTCATAACTCAGAACTCGTATCTTATATATCGTAACTTGCAATCCATTACCGATAACCTGAAACTCGTATACTAGATCTTGAAGATCGTAACTCGTTACCAATAAGTTGGAACTCGCATCTTGTATCTCGTGACGTGTAACTCAGAACTCGGAACTAGTAACGCGTAACCGATAACTCTAAGCTTGTATCTTGTATCTCTTACCTTGTGACTCGTAACTCGTAACTCGTAACTCGTTACCCATTACTCGGAACTCGTTTCTCCTATCTCGGATCTCGCGAATCACTGCCGATAACCTGGAACTCGGTTCCTAGATCATGAAGATCGTAACTTGTTACTAAGAAGTGAAAACCCGCATCTTGTATCTCGTAACGTGTAACTCAGAACTCGGAACTCGTAACGCGTTACCGATAGCTCAGAGCTTGTATCTTGTATATCTTATCCTGTAACTCGTAAAATGTAACTCGTAACTCGTTACCTATGACTCGAAACTCGTATCTTCTATCTCGGATCTCGCAAATCATTGCCGGTAACCTGGAACTCGTATCCTAGATCTTGAAGATCGCATCTCGATGCCCATAACTTCGAACTCGAATCTTGATCTCTTATCTTGTAAATCAATGACGATAACCTCGAACTGGTATCCTAGATCTAGTAGTTCGTAACTCGTTACCGATAAGTGGAAACTCGCATCTTGTATCTCATGACGCGTAACTCAGAACTTGGAACTCGTAACAGGTAACCGATAACTCGGAGCTTGTATCTTGTAACTTGTAACTCGTTACTCATAACTGGGAACTCGTATCTTGTATCTAGTAGCTCGTAACTCATTACTGATTACCTGGAACTCGTATCTTGCATCTCGTAGCTCGTAAATCGTTACCGATCAATGGGATCTCGCATCTTGTATCTCGTGACGTGTAACTCAGAACTCGGAACTAGTAACGCGTTACCGATAACTCGGAGCTTGTATCTTGTAACTCGTAACTCGTAACTCGTATCTTATATATCGTAACTTGCAATCCATTACCGATAACCTGGAACTCGTATCTTGCATCTCGTAGCTCGTAAATCGTTACCGATAAGTGGGAACTCGCAACTTGTATCTCGTGACGCGTAACTCAGAACATGGAACTCGTAATGCGTTATCGATTACTCGAAGCTCGTATATTGTATCACTTACCTTGTAAGTCGTAACTTGTTACTCGTAACTCGTTACCCATAACTCGTATCTTGGATCTCATTGCTCGCAAATCGTTACCGATAAATGGGAACTCGCATCTTGTATCTCGTGACGTGTAACTCATTCATCGGAACTCGAAAGTTTTACCGATATCTCGGAGCTTGCATCTTGTATCACTTACCTTGTAACTCGTAACTCGAAACTCGTACCCCGTAACTCGTTGCCCATAACTCCGAACTCGAATCTTGATCTCTTATCTTGTAAATCAATGACGATAACCTCGAACTGGTATCCTAGATCTACTAGTTCGTAACTCGGTACCGATAGGTGGAAACTCGCATCTTGTATCTCATGACGCGAAACTCAGAACTTGGAACTCGTAACAGGAAACCGATAACTCGGAGCTCGTATCTTGTAACTCGTTACTCGTTACCCATAACTCGGATCTCATATCTTGTATCTATTAGCTCGTAACTCATAACTGATTACCTGGAACTCGTGTCTTGTGTCTCGTAGCTCGTAACTCGTTACGATAAGTGGGTACTCGCATCTTGTATCTCGTGACTCGTAACTAGTACCTCGTAGATCATAAGTCTTAATTCGTAACTCGTAACTCGTATATCGTAACTCGCAAGTCGAAACTCGTAACTCGTAAATCGCAGCTTATAACTCGCTACTCATATCCCGGAACTCGCATCTCGTATCGTAGCTTGTAACCCATTATCAATAACAAGGAACTCGTATCTTGCCTCTCGTAGCTCGTAAATCGTGACCGATAAGTGGGAACTCGCATCTTGTATCTCGCGACGTGTAACTCAGGACTCGGTACTCGAAAGTGTTACCGATATCTCGGAGCTCGTATCTTGTATCACTTATCTTGTAACTCGTTACTCGTAACCCGTAACACGTTGCTCATAACTCGGAACTCGAATCTTGATCTCGGATCTTGCAAATCAATGACGATAACCTCGAACTCGTATCCTAGATCTAGTAGTTCGTAACTCGTTACTTATAGGTGGAAACTCGCATCTTGTACCTCATGACGCGGAACTCAGAACTCGGAACTCGTAACAGGTAACCGATAACTCGGAGCTCGTATCTTGTGACTTGTATCTCGTTACCCATAACTCGGAACTCGTATCTTGTATCTAGTAGCTCGTAACTCATTACTGATTACCTGGAACTCGTATCTTGTGTCTCGTAGCTCGTAACTAGTACCTCGTAGATCGTAAGTCGTAATTCGTATATCGTAACTCGCAACTCGAAACTCGTAACTCGTAACGCGTAAATCGTAGCTTACAACTCGCTACTGATATCCCGGAACTCGCATTTTGTGTATCATAGCTTGTAACCCATTATCAATAACAAGGAACTTGTATCTTGCCTCTCGTAGCTCGTAAATCGTTACCGATAAGCGGGAACTTGCAACTTGTATCTCGTGACGCGTAACTCAGAACTTGGAACCCGTAACGCGTTACCGAAAACTCGGAGCTCGTATCTTGTATCACTTATCTTGTAACTCGTTACTCGTGACCCGTAACTCGTTGCTCATAACTCGGAACTCGAATATTGATCTCGGATCTTGCATATCAATGACGATAACCTCGAACTCGTATCCTAGATCTAGTAGTTCGTAACTCGTTACTTATAGGTGGAAGCTCGCATCTTGTATCTCATGACGCGTAACTCAGAACTCGGAACTCGTAACAGGTAACCGATAACTTGGAGCTCGTATCTTGTGACTTGTAACTCGTTACCCATAACTCGGAACTCGTATCTTGTATCTAGTAGCTGGTAACTCATTACTAATTATTTGGAACTCGTATCTTGTGTCTCGTAGCTGGTAACTAGTACCTCGTAGATCGTAAGTCGTAATTCGTAACTCGTAACTCGTATATCGTAACTCGCAACTCGCAACTCGAAACTAGAAACTCGTAACTCGTACCTCGTAAATCGCAGCTTATAACTCGCTACTCATATACCGGAACTCGCACCTTGTGTATCGTAGCTTGTAACCCATTATCAATAACAAGAAACTTGTATCTTGCCTCTCGTAGCTCGTAAATCGTTATCGATAAGTGGGAACTCGCAACTTGTATCTCGTGACGCGTAACTCAGAACTTGGAACTCGTAACGCGTTACCGATAACTCGGAGCTTGTATATTGTATATCTTATACTGTAACTCGTAACTTGTAACTCGTAACTCGTTACCCATTACTCGGAACTCGTATCTTATATATGGTAACTTGTAATCCATTACCAATAACCTGGAACTCGTATCTTGCATCTCGTAGCTCGTAAACCGTATCCGATAAATGGGAACTCGCATCTTGTATCTCGTGGCGTTTAACTCAGGACTCGGAACTCGAAGGTGTTACCGACGACTCGGAGCTTGTATCTTGTATCACTTACTTTGTAACTCGTAACCTAGAACATGAAGATCGTAACTCGTTACTAAGAAGTGGGAACCCGCATTTTGTATCTCGTAACGTGTAACTCAGAACTCGGAACTAGTAACGCGTTACCGATAACTCGGAGCTTGTATCTTGTAACTCGTAACTCGTAACTCGTTACCCATAACTCGGAACTCGTATCTTATATATTGTAACTTGTAATCCACTACCAATAACCTGGAACTCGTATCTTGCATCTCGTAGCTCGTAAACCGTTTCCGATAAATGGGAACTCGCATCTTGTATCTCGTGGCGTTTAACTCAGGACTCGGAACTCGAAGGTGTTACCGACAACTCGGAGCTTGTATCTTGTATCACTTACTTTGTAACTCGTAACTCGTGACACGTAACTCGTTGCTCATAACTGGGAACTCGAATCTTGATCTCGGATCTTGTAAATCAGTGACGATAACCTCGAACTCGTATCCTAGATCTAGTAGTTCGTAACTGGTTACCGATAGGTGGAAACTTGCATCTTGTATCTTATGACGCGGAACTCAGAACTCGGAACTCGTATCAGGTAACCGATAACTCGGAGCTCGTATCTTGTAACTCGTAACTCGTTACCCATAACTCGGAACTCATATCTTGTATCTAGTAGCTCGTAACTCATTACTGATTACCTGGAACTCGTATCTTGTGTCTCGTAGCTCGTAACTCGTTACGATAAGTGGGAACTCGCATCTTGTATCTCGTAGCTCGCAATAGTACCTCGTAGATAGGAAGTCGTAACTCGTAACTCGTAACTCGTAACTCATAACCCGGAACCCGTATCTTGTGTATCGTAGCTTGTAACCCATCACCAAGAACAAGGAACTCGTATCTTGCCTCTCGTAGTTCGTAAATCGTTACCGATAAGTGGCAAATCGCTACCTGTATCTCGTGACGCATAACTCAGAACTTGGATCTCGTAACGCATTACCGATAACTCGGAGCCTGTATCTTGTATCTCTTACCCTGTAACTCGTAACTCGTAAATCGCAGCTTATAACTTGCTACTCATATCCCGGAACTCGCATCTTATGTATCGTAGCTTGTAACCCATTATAAATAACAAGGAACTCGTATCTTGCCTCTCGTAGCTCGTAAATCGTTACCGATAAGTGGGAACTCGCAACTTGTATCTTGTGACCCGTAACTCAGAACTTGGAACTCGTAACGCGTTACCGATAACTCGGAACTTGTATCTTGAATCTCTTATCTTGTAACTCGTAACTTTTAACTCGTAACTCGTTACCTATGACTCGAAACTCGTATCTACTACCTCGGATCTCGCAAATCATTGCCGGTAACCTGGATCTCGTATCCTAGATCTTGAAGATTGTAGCTCGTTACCAATAAGTGGGAACTCGCATCTTGTATCTCGCGACCTGTAACCCAGGACTCGGAACTCGAAGGTGTTACCGATAACTCGGAGCTCGTATCTTGTATCACTTATCTTCTAACTCGTTAGTCGTAACCCGTAACTCGTTGCACATAACTCGGAACTCGAATCTTGATCTCGGACCTTGCAAATCAATGACGATAACCTCGAACTCGTATCCTAGATATAGTAGTTTTTGACTCGTTACTTATAGGTGGAAACTCGCATCTTGTACCTCATGACGCGGAACCCAGATCTCGGAACTCGTAACACGTAACCGAAAAACTCGGAGCTCATATCTTGTGACTCGTAACTCGTTACCCATAACTCGGAAGTCGTATCTTGCATCTAGTAGTTCGTAACTCATTACTTATTACCTGGAACTCGTATCTTGTGTCTCGTAGCTCGTAACTCGTTACGATAAGTGGGTACTCGCATCTTGTATCTCGTAACTCGTAACTAGTACCTCGTAGATCGTAAGTCCTGATTCGTAACTCGTAAATCGTATATCGTAACTTGCATCTTGTAGCTCATAAATCGTTACCGATAAGTGGGAACTCGCAACTTGTATCTCGTGACGCGTAACTCAGAACATGGAACTCGTGATGCGTTATCAATAACTCGGAGCTTGTATCTTGTATCTCTTCCCTTGTAACTCGTAACTCGTTACCCATAACTCGGAACTCGTATATTATATATTGTAACTTGTAATCCACTACCAATGACCTGGAACTCGTATCTTGCATCTCGTAGCTCGTAAATCGTTTCCGATAAATGGGAACTCGCATCTTGTATCTCGTGACGTTTAACTCAGGACTTGGAACTCGAAGGTGTTACCGACAACTCGGAGCTTGTATCTTGTATCAGGTACCTTGTACCTCGGAACTCGTATTTTATATATGGTAACTTGTAATCCATTACCGATAACCTGGAACTCATATCTTGCATCTCGTTGCTCGTAAATCGTTACCGATAAATGGGAACTCGCATCTTGTATCTCGTGACGCGTAACTCAGGACTCGGAACTCGAAAGTGTTACCGATAACTCGGAGCTCGTATCTTGTATCACTTACCTTGTAACTCGTAACTCGTGACCCGTAACTCGTTGCCCATAACTCCGAACTGGAATCTTGATCTCTTAACTTGTAAATCAATGACGATAACCTCGAACTGGTATCCTAGATCTAGTAGTTCGTAACTCGTTACCGATAGGTGGAAACTCGCATCTTGTATCTCGTAACGAGTAACTCAGAACTCGGAACTAGTAACGCGTTACCGATAACTCGGAGCTTGTAACTTGTAACTCGTAACTCGTAACTCGTAACTTGTTACTCATAACTCAGAACTCGTATCTTATATATCGTAATTTGCAATCCATTACCGATAACCTGGAACTCGTATCTTGCATCTCGTAGTTCGTAAATCGTTACCGATAAGTGGGAACCCGCAACTTGTATCTCGTGACGCGTTACTCAGAACATGGAACTCGTAATGCGTTATCGATAACTCGAAGCTTGTATCTTGTATCTCTTACCTTGTAGCTCGTAACTCTTAACCCGTTACCCATTACTCGGAACTCGTATCTTCTATCTCCTATCTCGCAAATCATTGCCGATAACCTGGAACTCGTGTCCTAGATCTTGAAGATCGTAACTCGTTACCAATAAGTGGGAACTCGCATCTTGTATGTCGTAGCTCATAACCCGGAACCTGTATCTTGTGTATCGTAGCTTGTAACCCATTGCCAATAACAAGGAACTCGTATCTTGCCTCTTGTAGTTCGTAACTCGTTACCGACATGTGCAAGCTCGCATCTCGTAACAGGTAACCGATAACTCGGAGCTTGTATCTTGTAACTTGTAACTCGTTACTCATAACTTAGAACCCGTATCTTGTATCTAGTAGCTCGTAACTCATTACTGATTACCTGGAACTCGTATCTTGTGTCACGTAGCTCGTAACTCGTCACGATAAGTGGGAACTCGCATCTTTTATCTCGTAACTCGCAATAGTACCTCGGAAATAGTAAGTCGTGAATCGTAACTCGTAACTCGTAACCCGTAACTCGTTGCTCATAACTCGGAACTCGAATTTTAGTCTCGGATCTTGCAAATCAATGACGATAACCTCGAACTCGTATCCTAGATCTAGGAGCTCGTAACTCGTTTACCGATAGGTGGAAACTCGCATATTGTATCTTATGACGCGGAACTCAGAACTCGGAACTCATATCAGGTAACCGATAACTCGGAGCTCGTATATTGTAACTCGTAACTCGTTACCCATAACTCGGAACTCATATCTTGTATCGAGTAGCTCGTAACTCATAACTGATCACCTGAAACTCGTGTCTTGTGTCTCGTAGCTCGTAACTCGTTACGATAAGTGGGTACTCGTATCTTGTATCTTGTAACTCGTAACTAGTACCTCGTAGATCGTAAGTCGTATTTCGTAACTCGTAACTCGTATATCGTAACTCGCAACTCCAAACTAGTAACTCGTAAATCGCAGCTTATAACTCGCTACTCATATCCCGGAACTCGCATCTTATGTATCGTAGCTTGTAACCCATTATCAATAACAAGGAACTCGTATCTTGCCTCTCGTAGCTCGTAAATCGTTACCGATAAGTGGGAACTCGCAACTTGTATCTCGTGACGCGTAACTCAGAACTTGGAACTCGTAACGCGTTACCGATAACTCGGAGCTTGTATCTTGTATCTCTTATCTTGTAACTCGTAACTTGTAACTTGTAACTCGTAACCCGTAACTCGTTGCCCATAACTCCGAACTCGAATCTTGATCTCGTATCTTGTAAATCAATGACGATAACGTCGAACTCGTATCCTAGAACTAGTGGTTCGTAACTCGGTACCGATAGGTGGAAACTCGCATCTTGTATCTAATGACGCGAGCTTGTAACACATTATCAATAACAAGGAACTTGTATCTTGCCTCTCGAAGCTCGTAAATCGTTACCGATAAGTGGGAACTCGCAACTTGTATCTCGTGACGCGTAACTCAGAACTTGGAACTCGTAACGCGTTACCGATAATTCGGAGCTTGTATCTTGTATATCTTATCCTGTAACTCGTAACTTGTAACTCGTAACTCGTTACCCATAACTCGGAACTCCTATCTTGTGTCTAGTAGCTCGTAACTCATTGTTGATTACTTGGAACTCGCATCTTGTGTCTCGCAGCTCGTAACTCGTTACGATAATTGGGAACTCGCAACTTGTATCTCGTGACGCGTAACTCAGAACTCGGAACTAGTAACGCGTAACCGACAACTCGGTGCACGTATCTTGTAACTCGTAACTCGTTACCCATAACTCGGAACTCCTATCTTGTATCTAGTAGCTCGTAACTCATTGTTGATTACCGGGAACTCGCATCTTGTGTCTCGCAGCTCGTAACTCGTTACGATAATTGGGAACTCGCAACTTGTATCTCGTGACGCGTAACTCAGAACTCGGAACTAGTAACGCGTAACCGACAACTCGGTGCACGTATCTTGTAACTCGTAACTCGTTACCCATAACTCGGAACTCCTATCTTGTGTCTAGTAGCTCGTAACTCATTGTTGATTACTTGGAACTCGCATCTTGTGTCTCGCAGCTCGTAACTCGTTACGATAATTGGGAACTCGCAACTTGTATCTCGTGACGCGTAACTCAGAACTCGGAACTAGTAACGCGTAACCGACAACTCGGTGCACGTATCTTGTAACTCGTAACTCGTTACCCATAACTCGGAACTCCTATCTTGTATCTAGTAGCTCGTAACTCATTGTTGATTACCCGGAACCCGATCTTGTGTATCGTAGCTTGTAACCCATTATCAATAACAAGGAACTTGTATCTTGCCTCTCGAAGCTAGTAAATCGTTACCGATAAGTGGGAACTCGCAACTTCTATCTCGTGACGCGTAACTCAGAACTTGGAACTCGTAACGCGTTACCGATAACTCGGAGCTTGTATCTTGTATATCTTATCCTGTAACTCGTAACTTGTAACTCGTAACTCGTTACCCATAACTCGGAACTCATATCTTGTATCTAGTAGCTCTTAACTCATAACTGATCACCTGGAACTCGTGTCTTGTGTCTCGTAGCTCGTAACATGTTACGATAAGTGGGTACTCGCATCTTGTATCTCGTAACTCGTAACTAGTACCTCGGAGATTGTAAGTCGTAATTCGTAACTCGTAACTTGTATATCGTAACTCGCAACTCGAAACTCGTAACTCGTAACTCGTAAATCGCAGCTTATAACTCGCTACTCATATCCCGGAACTCGCATCTTGTGTATCGTAGCTTGTAACCCATTATCAATAACAAGGAACTCGTATCTTGCCTCTCGTAGCTCATACATCGTTACCGATAAGTGGGAACTCGCAACTTGTATCTCGTGACGCGTAACTCAGAACTTGGAACCCGTAACGCGTTACCGATAAGTCGGAGCTTGTATCTTCTATGTCTTATCTAGTAACTCGTAACTTCTAACTCGTAACTCGTTACCTATGACTCGAAACTCGTATCTTCTATCTCGGATCTCGTAAATCATTGGCGGTAACCTGGAACTCGTTTCCTAGATCTTGAAGATCGTAGCTCGTTACCAATAAGTGGGAACTCGCATCTTGTATCGCGCGACGTGTAACTCAGGACTCGGAACTCGAAAGTATTACCGATAACTCGGAGCTCGTATCTTGTATCACTTATCTTGTAACTCGTTACTCGTAACCCGTAACTCGTTTCTCATAACTAGGATAACGTGTAACTCGTATCCTAGATCTTGAACATCGTAACTCGTTACCAATAAGTGGCAACTCGCATCTTGTATCTCGTGACGTGTAACTCAGAACTCGGAACTAGTAACGCGTTACCGATGACTCGAAGCTCGTATCACTTACCTTGTAAGTCGTAACTCGTAGCTCGTAACTCGTTACCCATAACTCTTAACTCGTATCTTATACATCGTAACTTGTAATCTATTAACGATAACCTGGAACTCGTATCTTGCATCTCGTTGCTCGTAAATCATTACAGAATAAATGAGAACTCGCATCTTGTATCTCGTGATGCGTAACTCAGGACTCGGAACTCGAAAGTTTTACCGATATCTCGGAGCTCGTATCTTGCATCACTTACCTTGTAACCCGTAACTTGTAACCCGTAACTTGTTGCCCATAACTCCGAACTCGGATCTAGATCTCGTATCTTGTAAATCAATGACGATAACTTCGAACTGGTATCCTAGATCTAGTAGTTCGTAACTCGTTACTTATATGTGGAAACTCGCATCTTGTACCTCATGACGCGGAACTCAGAACTCGGAACTCGTATCAGGTAACCGATAACTCGGAGCTCGTATCTTGTGACTCGTATCTCGTTACCCATAACTCGGAACTCATATCTTGGATCTAGTAGCTCGTAACTCATTACTGATTACCTGGAACTCGTATCTTGTGTCTCGTAGCTCGTAACTGGTTACGATCAGTGGGTACTCGCATCTTGTATCTCGTAACTCGTAACTAGTACCTCGTAGATCGTAAGTCGTAGTTCGTAACTCGTAACTCGTATATCGTAACTCGCAACTCGAAACTCGTAACTCGTAAATCGCCGCTAATAACTCGCTACTCATATTCCGGGACTCGCATCTTGTGTATCGTAGCTTGTAACCCATTATCAATAACAAGGAACTCGTATCTTGCCTCTCGTAGCTCGTAAATCGTTACCGATAAGTGGGAATTCGCAACTTGTATCTCGTGATGCGTAACTCAGAACTTGGAACTCTTAACGCGTTACCGAAAACTCGGAGCTTGTATCTTGTATATCTTATCTTGTAACTCGTAACTTGTAACTCGTAACTCGTAACCCGTAACTCGTTGCCCATAACTCCGAAATCGAATCTTGATCTCGTATCTTGTAAATCAATGACGATAACATCGAACTCGTATCCTAGAACTAGTGGTTCGTAACTCGTTACCGATAGGTGGAAGCTCGCATCTTGTATCTAATGACGCGAAACTCAGAACTCGGAACTCGTTACGCGTAACCGACAACTCGGTGCACATATCTTGTAACTCGTTACTCGTTACCCATAACTCGGAACTCCTATCTTGTATCCAGTAGCTCGTAACTCATTGTTGATTACTTGGAACTCGCATCTTGTGTCTCGCAGCTCGTAACTCGTTACGATAAGTGGGAACTCGCATCTTATACGTTGTAACTCATAGCCCGGATCCCGTATCTTGTGTATCGTAGCTTGTAACACATTATCCATAACAAGGAACTTGTATCTTGCCTCTCGAAGCTCGTAAATCGTTACCGATAAGTGGGAACTCGCAACTTGTATCTCGTGACGCGTAACTCAGAACTTGGAACTCGTAACGCGTTACCGATAATTCAGAGCTTGTATCTTGTATATCTTATCCTGTAACTCGTAACTTGTAACTCGTAACTCGTTACCCATAACTCGGAACTCCTATCTTGTGTCTAGTAGCTCGTAACTCGTTACCGATAGGTGGAAACTCGCATCTTGTACCCATAACTCGGTACTCCTATCTTGTATCTAGTAGCTCGTAACTCATTACTGATTACCTGGAACTCGCATCTTGTGTCTCGCAGCTCGTAACTCGTTACGATAAGTGGGAACTCGCATCTTGTATGTCGTAATTCATAACCCGGAACCCGTATCAAGTGTATCGTAGCTTGTAACCCATTGCCAATAACAAGGAACTCGTATCTTGCTTCTTGTAGTTCGTAACTCGTTACCGACAGGTGGAAGCTCGCAACTTGTATCTCATGACGCGTAACTCAGAACTTGGAACTCGTATCAGGTAACCGACAACTCGGAGCTTGTATCTTGTAACTCGTAGCTCGTTACCCATAACTCGGAACTCCTATCTTGTATCTAGTAGCTCGTAACTCATTGTTGATTACCTGGAACTCGCATCTTGTGTCTCGCAGCTCGTAACTCGTTACGATAAGTGGGAACTCGCCTCTTATATGTTGTAACTCATAACCCAGAACCCGTATCTTGTGTATCGTAGCTTGTAACCCATTACAAATAACAAGGAACACGTATCTTGCCTCTCGTAGTTCGTAAATCGTTACCGATAAGTGGGAAATCGCTACTTGTATCTCGTGACGCCCAACTCAGAACTTGGAACTCGTAACGCGTTACCTACAACTCGGAGCCTGTATCTAGTATCTCTTACCCTATAACTCGTAACTCGTAACTCGTAACTCGTTACCCATTACTCGGAACTTGTATCTTATATATGGTAACTTGTAATCCATTGCCGATAACCTGGAACGCATATCTTGCATCTCGTAGCTCGTAAATCATTACCGATAAATGGGAACTCGCATCTTGTATCTCGTGACGCCTAACTCAGGACTTGGAGCTCGAAGGTGTTACCGATAATTCGGAGCTCGTATCTTGTATCACTTACCTTGTAACTCGTCACTCGTAACCCGTAACTCGTTGCTTATAACTCGGAACTCGAATCTTGATCTCGGATCTTGTAAATCAATGACGATAACCTCGAACTCGTCTCCTAGAACTAGTAGTTCGCAACTCGTTACCGATATGTGGAAACTCGCATCTTGTATCTCATGACGCGAAACTCAGAACTCGGAACTCGTATCAGGTAACCGATAACTCGGAGCTCGTATCTTGTAACTCGTAACTCGTTACCCATAACTCGGAACTCATATCTTGTATCTAGTAGCTCTTAACTCATAACTGATTACCTGGAACGCGTGTCTTGTGTCTCGTAACTCGTTACGATAAGTGGGTACTCGCATCTTGTATCTCGTAACTCGTAACTAGTACCTCGTAGATCGTAAGTCGTAACTCGTAACTCGTAACTCGTAACTCGTTACCCGTAACTCGTAAATCGCAGCTTATAACTCGCTACTCATAATCCGGAACTCGCATCTTATGTATCGTAGCTTGTAACCCATTATCAATAACAAGGAACTCGTATCTTACCTCTCGTAGCTCGTAAATCGTTACCGATAAGTGGGAACTCGCAACTTGTATCTCGTGAGGCGTAACTCAGAACTTGGAACTCGTAACGCGTTACCGAAAACTCGGAGCTTGTATCTTGTATCTCTTATCTTGTAACTCATAACTTGTAACTCGTAACTCGTTACCTATGACTCAAAACTCGTATCTTCTATCTCGGATCTCGCAAATCATTGCCGATAACGTGGAACTATTATCCTAGATCTTCATCATCACTTACCTTGTAACTCGTAACTCGTAACCCGTAACTCGTTGCCCATAACTCCGAACTCGGATCTATATCTCGTATCTTGTATTCAATGACGATAACCTCGAACTCGTATCCTAGATCTAGTAGTTCGTAACTCGTTACCGATAGGTGGAAACTTGCATCTTGTATCTTATGACGCGGAACTCAGAACTCGGAACTCGTATCAGGTAACCGATAACTCGGAGCTCGTATCTTGTAACTCGTAGCTCGTTACCCATAACTCGGAACTCATATCTTGTATCTAGTAGCTCGTAACTCATTACTGATTAACTGGAACTCGTATCTTGTGTCTCGTAGCTCGTAACTCGTTACGATAAGTGGGAACTCGCATCTTGTATCTCGTAACTCGCAATAGTACCTCGTAGATAGTAAGTCGTAACTCGTTACTCGTAACTCGTTACCCGTAACTCGTAAATCGCAGCATATAGCTCGGTACTCATATTCCGGAACTCGCATCTTATGTATCGTAGCTTGTAACCCATTATCAATAACAAGGAACTCGTATCTTACCTCTCGTAGCTCGTAAATCGTTACCGATAAGTGGGAACTCGCAACTTGTATCTCGTGACGCGTAACTCAGAACTTGGAACTCGTAACGCGTTACCGAAAACTCGGAGCTTGTATCTTGTATCTCTTATCTTGTAACTCATAACTTATAACTCGTAACTCGTTAACTATGACTCGAAACTCGTATCTTCTATCTCGGATCTCGCAAATCATTGCCGATAACGTGGAACTATTATCCTAGATCTTGAACATCGTAACTCGTTACCAATAAGTGGGAACTCGCATCTTGTATCTCGTGACGTGTAACTCAGAACTCGGAACTAGTAACGCGTTACCGATGACTCGAAGCTCGTATCTTGTATCACTTACCTTGTAAGTCGTAACTAGTAGCTCGTAACTCGTTACCCATAACTCTTGACTCGTATCTTATATATCGTAACTTGTAATCCATTAACGATAACCTGGAACTCGTATCTTGCATCTCGTTGCTCGTAAATCATTACAGAATAAATGAGAACTCGCATTTTGTATCTCATGACGCGAAACTCAGAACTCGCAACTCGTAACGGGTAACCGACAACTCGGTGCGCGTATCTTGTAACTCGTCACTCGTTACCCATTACTCGGAACTCCTATCTTGTATATAGTAGCTCGTAACTCATTGTTGATTACCTGGAACTCGCATCTTGTGTCTCGCAGCTCGTAACTCGTTACGATAAGTGGGAACTCGCATCTTGTATCTCGTGATGTAACTCAGAACTCGGAACTAGTAACGCGAAACCGATAACTCGAAGCTCGTATCTTGTATCACTTACCTTGTAAGTCGTAACTCGTAACTCGTTACCCATAACTCGGAACTCGTATCTTATATATAGTTACTTGTAATCCATTACCGATAACCTGGAACACGTATGTTGGATCTCGTTACTCGTAAATCGTTAACGATAAATGGGAACTCGCATCGTGTATCTCATGACGTGTAACTCAGTACTCGGAACTCGAAAGTTTTACCGTTATCTCGGAGCTCGCATCTTGTATCACTTACCTTGTAACACGTAACTCGTAACCCGTAACTCGTTGCCCATAACTCCGAACTCGAATCTTGATCTCTTATCTTGTAATTCAATGACGATAACCTCGAACTGGTATCTTAGATCTAGTAGTTCGTAACTCGTTACCGATAGGTGGAAACTCGCATCTTGTACCCATAACTCGGTACTCCTATCTTGTATCTAGTAGCTCGTAACTCATTACTGATTACCTGGAACTCGCATCTTGTGTCTCGCAGCTCGTAACTCGTTACGATAAGTGGGAACTCGCATCTTGTATGTCGTAATTCATAACCCGGAACCCGTATCAAGTGTATCGTAGCTTGTAACCCATTGCCAATAACAAGGAACTCGTATCTTGCTTCTTGTAGTTCGTAACTCGTTACCGACAGGTGGAAGCTCGCAACTTGTATCTCATGACGCGTAACTCAGAACTTGGAACTCGTATCAGGTAACCGACAACTCGGAGCTTGTATCTTGGAACTTGTAACTCGTTATCCATAACTTGGAACTCGTATCTTGTATCTAGTAGCTCGTAACTCATTACTGATTACCTGGATCTCGCATCTTGTGTCTCGCAGCTCGTAACTCGTTACGATAAGTGGGAACTCGCATCTTGTATGTCGTAATTCATAACCCGGAACCCGTATCTTGTGTATCGTAGCTTGTAACCCATTGCCAATAACAAGGAACTCGTATCTTGCCTCTTGTAGTTCGTAACTCGTTACCGACAGGTGGAAGCTTGCATCTTGTATCTCATGACGCGTAACTCAGAACTTGGAACTCGTAACAGGTAACCGATAACTCGGAGCTTGTATCTTGGAACTTGTAACTCGTTACCCATAACTTGGAACTGGTATCTTGTATCTAGTAGCTCGTAACTCATTACTGATTACCTGGAACTCGTGTCTTGTGTCTCGTTGCTCGTAACTCGTTACGATAAGTGGGTACTCGCATCTTGTATCTCGTAACTCGTAACTAGTACCTCGTAGATCGTAAGTCGTAATTCGTAACTCGTAACTCGTATATCGTAACTCGCAACTCGAAACTCGTAAATCACAGCTTATAACTCGCTACTCATATCCCGGAACTCGCATCTCACGTATCGTAGCTTGTAACACATTATCAATAACAAGGAACTCGTATCTTGCCTCTTGTAGCTCGTAAATCGTTACCGATAAGTGGGAACTCGCAACTTGTATCTCGTGACGCGTAACTCAGAACTTGGAACTCGTAACGCGTTACCGATAAGTCGGAGCTTGTATCTTCTATCTCTTATCTTGTAACTCGTAACTCGTCACCTATGACTCGAAACTCGTATCTTTTATCTCGGATCTCGCAAATCATTGTTGGTAACCTGGAACTCGTATCCTAGATCTTGAAGATCGTAGCTCGTTACCAATAAGTGGGAACTCGCATCTTGTATCTCGCAACATGTAACTCAGGACTCGGAACTCGAAAGTGTTACCGATAACTCGGAGCTCGTATCTTGTATCACTTATCTTGTAACTCGTTTCTCGTAACCCGTAACTCGTTGGTCATAACTCGGAACTCGAATCTTGATCTCGGATCTTGCAAATCAATGACAATAACCTCGAACTCGTATCCTAGATCTAGTAGTTCGTAACTCGCTACTTATAGGTGGAAACTCGCATCTTGTACCTCATGACGCGGAACTCAGAACTCGGAACTCGTAACAGGTAACCGATAACTCGGAGCTCGTATCTTGTGACTTGTAACTCGTTACCCATAATTCGGAACTCGTATCTTGTATCTAGTAGCTCGTAACTCATTACTGATTACCTGCAACTCGTATCTTGTGTCTCGTAGCTCATAACTAGTACCTCGTAGATCGTAAGTCGTAATTCGTAACTCGTATATCGTAACTCGCAACTCGAAACTCGTAACTCGTAAATCGCAGCTTATAACTCGCTACTCATATCCCGGAACTCGCATCTTGTGTATCGTAGCTTGTAACCCATTATCAATAACAAGGAACTTGTATCTTGCCTCTCGTAGCTCGTAAATCGTTACAGATAAGTGGGAACCCGCAACTTGTATCTGGTGACGCGTAACTCAGAACTTGTAACTCGTAACGCGTTACCGATAACTCGGAGCATGTATCTTGTAACTTGTAACTCGTTACTCATAACTGGGAACTCGTATCTTGTATCTAGTAGCTCGTAACTCATTACTGATTACCTGGAACTCGTATCTTGTGTCACGCAGCTCGTAACTCGTTACGATAAGTGGGAAGTCGCATCTTGTATCTCGTGACGTTTAACTCAGGACTCGGAACTCGAAGGTGATACCGACAACTCGGAGCTTGTATCTTGTATCGCTTACTTTGTACCTCGGAACTCGTATCTAATATATGGTAACTTGTAATCCATTACCGATAACCTGGAACTCATATCTTGCATCTCGTAGCTCGTAAATCGTTACCGATCAATGGGATCTCGCATCTTGTATCTCGTGACGTGTAACTCAGAACTCGGAACTAGTAACGCGTTACCGATAACTCGGAGCTTGTATCTTGTAACTCGTAACTCGTATCTTATATATCGTAACTTGCAATCCATTACCGATAACCTGGAACTCGTATCTTGCATCTCGTAGCTCGTAAATCGTTACCGATAAGTGGGAACTCGCAACTTGTATCTCGTGACGCGTAACTCAGAACATGGAACTCGTAATGCGTTATCGATTACTCGAAGCTCGTATATTGTATCACTTACCTTGTAAGTCGTAACTTGTTACTCGTAACTCGTTACCCATAACTCGGAACTCGTATCTTATATATAGTAACTTGTAATCCATAACCGATAACCTGGAACACGTATCTTGGATCTCATTGCTCGCAAATCGTTACCGATAAGTGGGAACTCGCAACTTGTATCTCGTGACGCGTAACTCAGAACATGGAACTCGTAATGCGTTATCGATTACTCGAAGCTCGTATATTGTATCACTTACCTTGTAAGTCGTAACTTGTTACTCGTTACTCGTTACCCATAACTCGGAACTCGTATCTTGTATCTAGTAGCTCGTAACTCATAACTGATTACCTGGAACTCATGTCTTGTGTCTCGTAGCTCGTAACTCGTTACGATAAGTGGGTACTCGCATCTTGTATCTCGTGACTCGTAACTAGTACCTCGTAGATCATAAGTCTTAATTCGTAACTCGTAACTCGTATATCGTAACTCGCAAGTCGAAACTCGTAACTCGTAAATCGCAGCTTATAACTCGCTACTCATATCCCGGAACTCGCATCTTATGTATCGTAGCTTGTAACCCATTATCAATAACAAGGAACTCGTATCTTGCCTCTCGTAGCTCGTAAATCGTGACCGATAAGTGGGAACTCGCAACTTGTATCTCGTGACGCGTAACTCAGGACTTGGAACCCGTAACGCGTTAACGAAAACTCGGAGCTAGTATCTTGTATCTCTTATCTTGTAACTCATAACTTGTAACTCGTAACTCGTAACTCGTTACCTATGACTCGAAACTCGTATCTTCTATCTCGGATCTCGCAAATGATTGCCGGTAACCTGGAACTCGTATCCTAGATCTTGAAGATCGTAGCTCATTACCAATAAGTGGGAACTCGCATCTTGTATCTCGCGACGTGTAACTCAGGACTCGGTACTCGAAAGTGTAACCGATATCTCGGAGCTCGTATCTTGTATCACTTATCTTGTAACTCGTTACTCGTAACCCGTAACACGTTGCTCATAACTCGGAACTCGAATCTTGATCTCGGATCTTGCAAATCAATGACGATAACCTCGAACTCGTATCCTAGATCTAGTAGTTCGTAACTCGTTACTTATAGGTGGAAACTCGCATCTTGTACCTCATGACGCGGAACTCAGAACTCGGAACTCGTAACAGGTAACCGATAACTCGGAGCTCGTATCTTGTGACTTGTATCTCGTTACCCATAGCTCGGAACTCGTATCTTGTATCTAGTAGCTCGTAACTCATTACTGATTACCTGGAACTCGTATCTTGTGTCTCGTAGCTCGTAACTAGTACCTCGTAGATCGTAAGTCGTAATTCGTAACTCGTAACTCGTATATCGTAACTCGCAACTCGAAACTCGTAACTCGTAAATCGCAGCTTATAACTCGCTACTCATATCCCGGAACTCGCATCTTGTGTATCGTAGCTTGTAACCCATTATCAATAACAAGGAACTTTTATCTTGCCTCTCGTAGCTCGTAAATCGTTACCGATAAGTGGGAACTCGTAACTCGTAACTCGTATATCGTAACTCGCAACTCGAAACTCGTAACTCGTAACTCGTAACGCGTAAATCGTAGCTTATAACTCGCTACTGATATCCCGGAACTCGCATTTTGTGTATCGTAACTTGTAACCCATTATCAATAACATATCCCGGAACTCGCATCTTATGTATCGTAGCTTGTAACCCATTATCAATAACAAGGAACTCGTATCTTGCCTCTCGTAGCTCGTAAATCGTTACCGATAAGTGGGAACTCGCAACTTGTATCTCGTGACGCGTAACTCAGAACTTGGAACTCGTAACGCGTTACCGATAACTCGGAACTTGTATCTTGAATCTCTTATCTTGTAACTCGTAACTTGTAACTCGTAACTCGTTACCTATGACTCGAAACTCGTATCTACTACCTCGGATCTCGCAAATCATTGCCGGTAACCTGGATCTCGTATCCTAGATCTTGAAGATTGTAGCTCGTTACCAATAAGTGGGAACTCGCATCTTGTATCTCGCGACGTGTAACCCAGGACTCGGAACTCGAAGGTGTTACCGATAACTCGGAGCTCGTATCTTGTATCACTTATCTTCTAACTCGTTAGTCGTAACCCGTAACTCGTTGCACATAACTCGGAACTCGAATCTTGATCTCGGACCTTGCAAATCAATGACGATAACCTCGAACTCGTATCCTAGATATAGTAGTTTTTGACTCGTTACTTATAGGTGGAAACTCGCATCTTGTACCTCATGACGCGGAACCCAGATCTCGGAACTCGTAACACGTAACCGAAAAACTCGGAGCTCATATCTTGTGACTCGTAACTCGTTACCCATAACTCGGAAGTCGTATCTTGCATCTAGTAGCTCGTAACTCATTACTTATTACCTGGAACTCGTATCTTGTGTCTCGTAGCTCGTAACTCGTTACGATAAGTGGGTACTCGCATCTTGTATCTCGTAACTCGTAACTAGTACCTCGTAGATCGTAAGTCCTGATTCGTAACTCGTAAATCGTATATCGTAACTTGCATCTTGTAGCTCATAAATCGTTACCGATAAGTGGGAACTCGCAACTTGTATCTCGTGACGCGTAACTCAGAACATGGAACTCGTGATGCGTTATCAATAACTCGGAGCTTGTATCTTGTATCTCTTCCCTTGTAACTCGTAACTCGTTACCCATAACTCGGAACTCGTATATTATATATTGTAACTTGTAATCCACTACCAATGACCTGGAACTCGTATCTTGCATCTCGTAGCTCGTAAATCGTTTCCGATAAATGAGAACTCGCATCTTGTATCTCGTGACGTTTAACTCAGGACTTGGAACTCGAAGGTGTTACCGACAACTCGGAGCTTGTATCTTGTATCAGTTACCTTGTACCTCGGAACTCGTATTTTATATATGGTAACTTGTAAACCATTACCGATAACCTGGAACTCATATCTTGCATCTCGTTGCTCGTAAATCGTTACCGATAAATGGGAACTAGCATCTTGTATCTCGTGACGCGTAACTCAAGACTCGGAACTGGAAAGTGTTACCGATAACTTGGAGCTCGTATCTTGTATCACTTACCTTGTAACTCGTAACTCGTGACCCGTAACTCGTTGCCCATAACTCCGAACTGGAATCTTGATCTCTTAACTTGTAAATCAATGACGATAACCTCGAACTGGTATCCTAGATCTAGTAGTTCGTAACTCGTTACCGATAGGTGGAAACTCGCATCTTGTATCTCGTAACGAGTAACTCAGAACTCGGAACTAGTAACGCGTTACCGATAACTCGGAGCTTGTAACTTGTAACTCGTAACTCGTAACTCGTAACTTGTTACTCATAACTCAGAACTCGTATCTTATATATCGTAATTTGCAATCCATTACCGATAACCTGGAACTCGTATCTTGCATCTCGTAGTTCGTAAATCGTTACCGATAAGTGGGAACTCGCATCTTGTATCTCGTGACGCGTTACTCAGAACATGGAACTCGTAATGCGTTATCGATAACTCGATGCTTGTATCTTGTATCTCTTACCTTGTAGCTCGTAACTCTTAACCCGTTACCCATTACTCGGAACTCGTATCTTCTATCTCCTATCTCGCAAATCATTGCCGATAACCTGGAACTCGTGTCCTAGATCTTGAAGATCGTAACTCGTTACCAATAAGTGGGAACTCGCATCTTGTATCTCGTGACGTGTAACTCAGAACTCGGAACTAGTAACGCGTAACCGATAACTCGAAGCTCGTATCTTGTATCACTTACCTTGTAAGTCGTAACTCGTAACTCGTTACCCATCTTATATATCGTAACTTGTAATCCAATACCGATAACCTGGAACTCGTATCTTGCATCTCGTTACTAGTAAATCGTTCTTTTCGGATTTCTAAATGCGAATTTATGTATCAAAAACTCCATCTTGCGGAGAAAAGCAAGTTGTGTATCACGATTACCTCTGCATAGTGAAAGACTATGGCTGTTCGAAACAAGAGGTCTGCTGTCAGAAATCGCGGTCGGAGATAGTTACCAACCCAAACACTGGCGCTGCGGCACCTCGAGATACGAACGACGCGCGCAATTTGAAATTCGGAAGGATGGCTTTGTGGGGGATTCTGCCTAACATATCATCCGCGCTCTGTAACGACTGACCAGCTACCCAGTTGGTTCAGTTGGTAGAGCGCCCGACATGACATCGGGAGATGCGGGTTCGAATCCTGCACTGGGTCTTTCTTTTCGGATTTCTAAATGCGAATTTATGTATCAAAAACTCCATCTTGCGGAAAAAAACAAGTTGTGTATCACGATTACCTCTGCATAGTGAAAGACTATGGCTGTTCGAAACAAGAGGTCTGCTGTCAGAAATCGCGGTCGGAGATAGTTACCAACCCAAACACTGGCGCTGCGGCACCTCGAGATACGAACGACGCGCGCAATTTGAAATTCGGAAGGATGGCTTTGTGGGGGATTCTGCCTAACATATCATCCGCGCTCTGTAACGACTGACCAGCTACCCAGTTGGTTCAGTTGGTAGAGCGCCCGACATGACATCGGGAGATGCGGGTTCGAATCCTGCACTGGGTCTTTCTTTTCGGATTTCTAAATGCGAATTTATGTAGTAAATCGTTACCGATAAATGGGAACTCGCATCTTGTATCTCATGACGCGAAACTCAGAACTCGGAACTCGTAACGCGTAACCGACAACTCGGTGCACGTATCTTGTACCTTGTAACTCGTTATCCATAACTCGGTACTCCTATCTTGTATCTAGTAGCTCGTAACTCATTACTGATTACCTGGAACTCGCATCTTGTGTCTCGCAACTCGTAACTCGTTACGATAAGTGGGAACTCGCATCTTGTATGTCGTAACTCATAACCCGGAACCTGTATCTTGTGTATCGTAGCTTGTAACCCATTGCCAATAACAAGGAACTCGTATCTTGCCTCTTGTAGTTCGTAACTCGTTACCGACATGTGCAAGCTCGCATCTCGTAACAGGTAACCGATAACTCGGAGCTTGTATCTTGTAACTTGTAATTCGTTACTCATAACTTAGAACCCGTATCTTGTATCTAGTAGCTCGTAACTCATTACTGATTACCTGGAACTCGTATCTTGTGTCACGTAGCTCTTAACTCGTCACGATAAGTGGGAACTCGCATCTTTTATCTCGTAACTCGCAATAGTACCTCGGAAATAGTAAGTCGTGAATCGTAACTCGTAACTCGTAACCCGTAACTCGTTGCTCATAACTCGGAACTCGAATTTTAATCTCGGATCTTGCAAATCAATGACGATAACCTCGAACTCGTATCCTAGATCTAGGAGCTCGTAACTCGTTTACCGATAGGTGGAAACTCGCATATTGTATCTTATGACGCGGAACTCAGAACTCGGAACTCATATCAGGTAACCGATAACTCGGAGCTCGTATATTGTAACTCGTAACTCGTTACCCATAACTCGGAACTCATATCTTGTATCGAGTAGCTCGTAACTCATAACTGATCACCTGAAACTCGTGTCTTGTGTCTCGTAGCTCGTAACTCGTTACGATAAGTGGGTACTCGTATCTTGTATCTTGTAACTCGTAACTAGTACCTCGTAGATCGTAAGTCGTATTTCGTAACTCGTAACTCGTATAGCGTAACTCGCATCTCCAAACTCGTAACTCGTAAATCGCAGCTTATAACTCGCTACTCATATCCCGGAACTCGCATCTTATGTATCGTAGCTTGTAACCCATTATCAATAACAAGGAACTCGTATCTTGCCTCTCGTAGCTCGTAAATCGTTACCGATAAGTGGGAACTCGCAACTTGTATCTCGTGACGCGTAACTCAGAACTTGGAACCCGTAACGCGTTACCGATAAGTCGGAGCTTGTATCTTCTATGTCTTATCTGGTAACTCGTAAATTCTAACTCGTAACTCGTCACCTATGACTCGAAACTCGTATCTTCTATCTCGGATCTCGTAAATCATTGGCGGTAGCCTGGAACTCGTATCCTAGATCTTGGTGATCGTAGCTCGTTACCAATAAGTGGGAACTCGCATCTTCTATCTCGCGACATGTAACTCAGGACTCGGAACTCGAAAGTGTTACCGATAACTCGGAGCTCGTATCTTGTATCACTTATCTTGTAACTCGTTACTCGTAACCCGTAACTCGTTGCTCATAACTAGGATAACGTGGAACTCGTATCCTAGATCTTGAACATCGTAACTCGTTACCAATAAGTGGGAACTCGCATCTTGTATCTCGTGACGTGTAACTCAGAACTCGGAACTAGTAACGCGTTACCGATGACTCGAAGCTCGTATCTTGTATCACTTACCTTGTACGTCGTAACTCGTAGCTCGTAACTCGTTACCCATAACTCTTAACTCGTATCTTATATATCGTAACTTGTAATCCATTAACGATAACCTGGAACTCGTATCTTGCATCTCGTTGCTCGTAAATCACTACAGAATAAATGAGAACTCGCATCTTGTATCTCGTGATGCGTAACTCAGGACTCGGAACTCGAAAGTTTCACCGATATCTCGGAGCTCGTATCTTGCATCACTTACCTTGTAACTCGTAACTCGTAACCCGTAACTTGTTGCCCATAACTCCGAACTCGTATCTAGATCTCGTATCTTGTAAATCAATGACGATAACTTCGAACTGGTATCCTAGATCTAGTAGTTCGTAACTCGTTACTCATAGGTGGAAACTCGCATCTTGTACCTCATGACGCGGAACTCAGAACTCGGAACTCGTATCAGGTAACCGATAACTCGTAGCTCGCATCTTGTGACTCGTAACTCGTTACCCATAATTCGGAACTCGTATCTTGGATCTAGTAGCTCGTAACTCATTACTGATTACCTGGAACTCGTATCTTGTGTCTCGTAGCTCGTAACTCGTTACGATCAGTGGGTACTTGCATCTTGTATCTCGTAACTCGTAACTAGTACCTCGTAGATCTTAAGTCGTAGTTCGTAACTCGTAACTCGTATATCGTAACTCGCAACTCGAAACTCGTAACTCGTAAATCGCCGCTTATAACTCGCTACTCATATTCCGAAACTCGCATCTTGTGTATCGTAGCTTGTAACCCATTATCAATAACAAGGAACTCGTATCTTGCATCTCGTAGCTCGTAAATCGTGACCGATAAGTGGGAACTCGCAACTTGTATCTCGTGACGCGTAACTCCGAACTTGGAACTCGTAACGCGTTACCGATAACTCGGAGCTTGTATGTTGTATCTCTTATCTTGTAACTCGTAACTTGTAACTCGTAACTCGTAACCCGTAACTCGTTGCCCATAACTCCGAACTCGAATCTTGATCTCGTATCTTGTAAATCAATGACGATAACATCGAACTCGTATCCTAGAGCTAGTGGTTCGTAACTCGTTACCGATAGGTGGAAACTTGCATCTTGTATCTAATGACGCGAAACTCAGAACTCGGAACTCGTAACGCATAACCGATAACTCGGTGCACGTATCTTGTAACTCGTAACTCGTTACCCATAACTCGGAACTCCTATCTTGTATCTAGTAGCTCGTACCTCATTGTTGATTACCTGGAACTCGCATCTTGTGTCTCGCAGCTCGTAACTCGTTACGATAAGTGGGAACTCGCATCTTATATGTTGTAACTCATAACCCGGAACCCGTATCTTGTGTATCGTAGCTTGTAACCCATTATCAATAACAAGGAACTTGTATCTTGCCTCTGGAAGCTCGTAAATCGTTACCGATAAGTGGGAACTCGCAACTTGTATCTCGTGACGCGTAACTCAGAACTTGAAACTCGTAACGCGTTACCGATAACTCGGAGCTTGTATCCTGTATATCTTATCATTTAACTCCTAACTTGTAACTCGTAACTCGTTACCCATAACTCGGAACTCATATCTTGTATCTAGTAGATCTTAACTCATAACTGATCACCTGGAACTCGTGTCTTGTGTCTCGTAGCTCGTAACTCGTTACGATAAGTGGGTACTCGCATCTTGTATCTCGTTACTCGTAACTAGTACCTCGGAGATTGTAAGTCGTAATTCGTAACTCGTATATCGTAACTCGCAACTCGAAACTCGTAACTCGTAAATCGCAGCTTATAACTCGCTACTCATATCCCGGGACTCGCATCTTGTGTATCTTAGCTTGTAACCCATTATCAATAACAAGGAACTGGTATCTTGCCTCTCGTTACCGATAAGTGGGAACTCGCAACTTGTATCTCGTGACGCGTAACTCAGAACTTGAAACTCGTAACGCGTTACCGATAACTCGGAGTTTGTATCTTGTATATCTTATCATTTAACTCGTAACTTGTAACTCGTAACTCGTTACCCATAACTCGGAACTCATATCTTGTATCTAGTAGCTCTTAACTCATAACTGATCACCTGGAACTCGTGTCTTGTGTCTCGTAGCTCGTAACGATAAGTGGGTACTCGCATCTTGTATCTCGTAACTCGTAACTAGTACCTCGGAGATTGTAAGTCGTAATTCGTAACTCGTATATCGTAACTCGCAACTCGTAACTCGTAAATCGCAGCTTATAACTCGCTACTCATATCCCGGAACTCGCATCTTGTGTATCTTAGCTTGTAACCCATTATCAATAACAAGGAACTTGTACCTTGCCTCTCGTTACCGATAAGTGGGAACTCGCAACTTGTATCTCGTGACGCGTAACTCAGTACTTGGAACTCGTAACGCGTTACCGATAACTCGGAGCTTGTATCTTGTATCACTTACTTTGTAACTCGTAACTCGTGACACGTAACTCGTTGCCCATAACTCGGAACCCGAATCTTGATCTCGGATCTTGTAAATCAGTGACGATAACCTCGAACTCGTATCCTGGATCGAGTAGTTCGTAACTGGTTACCGATAGGTGGAAACTCGCATCTTGTATTTTATGACGCGGAACTCAGAACTCGTATCAGGTAACCGATAACTCGGAGCTGGTATCTTGTAACTCGTAACTCGTTACCCATAACTCGGAACTCATATCTTGTATCTAGTAGCTCGTAACTCATTACTGATTACCTGGAACTCGTATCTTGTGTCTCGTAGCTCGTAACTCGTTACGATAAGTGGGAACTCGCATATTGTATCTCGTAACTCGCAATAGTACCTCGTAGATAGTAAGTCATAACTCGTAACTCTTAACTCGTAACTCATAACCCGGAACCCGTATCTTGTGAATCCTAGCTTGGTACCCATTACCAAGAACAAGGAACTCGTATCTTGCCTCTCGTAGTTCGTAAATCGTTGCCGATAAGTGGCAAATCGCTACTTGTATCTCGTGACGCATAACTCAGAACTTGGAACTCGTAACGCGTTACCGATAACTCGGAGCCTGTATCTTGTATCTCTTACCCTGTAACTCGCAACTCGTAAATCGAAGCTTATAAGTCGCTACTCATATCCCGGAACTCGCATCTTATGTATCGTAGCTTGTAACCCATTATCAATAACAATGAACTCGTATCTTGCCTCTCGTAGCTCGTAAATCGTTACCGATAAGTGGGAACTCGCAACTTGTATCTCGTGACGCGTAACTCAGAACTTGGAACTCGTAACGCGTTACCGATAACTCGGAGCTTGTATCTTGTATCTCTTATCTTGTAACTCGTAACTTGTAACTCGTAACTCGTAACCCGTAACTCGTTGCCCATAACTCCGAACTCGAATCTTGATCTCGTATCTTGTAAATCAATGACGATAACGTCGAACTCGTATCCTAGAACTAGTGGTTCGTAACTCGGTACCGATAGGTGGAAACTCGCATCTTGTATCTAATGACGCGAGCTTGTAACACATTATCAATAACAAGGAAGTTGTATCTTGCCTCTCGAAGCTCGTAAATCGTTACCGATAAGTGGGAACTCGCAACTTGTATCTCGTGACGCGTAACTCAGAACTTGGAACTCGTAACGCGTTACCGATAATTCGGAGCTTGTATCTTGTATATCTTATCCTGTAACTCGTAACTTGTAGCTCGTAACTCGTTACCCATAACTCGGAACTCCTATCTTGTGTCCAGTAGCTCGTAACTCATTGTTGATTACTTGGAACTCGCATCCTGTGTCTCGCAGCTCGTAACTCGTTACGATAATTGGGAACTCGCAACTTGTATCTCGTGACGCGTAACTCAGAACTCGGAACTAGTAACGCGTAACCGACAACTCGGTGCACGTATCTTGTAACTCGTAACTCGTTACCCATAACTCGGAACTCCTATCTTGTATCTAGTAGCTCGTAACTCATTGTTGATTACCGGGAACTCGCATCTTGTGTCTCGCAGCTCGTAACTCGTTACGATAAGTGGGAACTCGCATCTTATATGTTGTAACTCATAACCCGGAACCCGTATCTTGTGCATCGTAGCTTGTAACCCATTATCAATAACAAGGAACTTGTATCTTGCCTCTCGAAGCTAGTAAATCTCTTATCTTGTAACTCATAACTTGTAACTCGTAACTCGTTACCTATGACTCGAAACTCGTATCTTATGCGTAATGCGTTATCAATAACTCGAAGCTTGTACCTTGTATCTCTTACCTTGTAACTCGTAACTTGTAACTCGTTACCCATTACTCGGAACTCGTTTCCTCTATCTCGGATCTCGCGAATCACTGCCGATAACCTGGAACTCGTAACGCGTTACCGATGACTCGGAGCTTGTATCGTGTATATCTTATCCTGTAACTCGTAACTTGTAACTCGTAACTCGTTACCTATGACTCGAAACTCGTATCTTCTATCTCGGATCTCGCAAATCATCGCCGGTAACCTGGAACTCGTATCCTAGAACATGAAGATCGTAACTCGTTACTAAGAAGTGGGAACCCGCATTTTGTATCTCGTAACGTGTAACTCAGAACTCGGAACTAGTAACGCGTTACCGATAACTCGGAGCTTGTATCTTGTAACTCGGAACTCGTAACTCGTTACCCATAACTCGGAACTCGTATCTTATATATTGTAACTTGTAATCCACTACCAATAACCTGGAACTCGTTTCTTGCATCTCGTAGCTCGTAAATCGTTTCCGATGAATGGGAACTCGCATCTTGTATCTCGTGACGTTCAACTCAGGACTCGGAACTCGAAGGTGTTACCGACAACTCGGAGCTTGTATCTTATATCACTTACTTTGTAACTCGTAACTCGTAACACGTAACTCGTTGCTCATAACTCGAAACTCGAATCTTGATCTCGGATCTTGTAAATCAGTGACGATAACCTCGAACTCGTATCCTAGATCTAGTAGTTCGTAACTCGTTACAGATAGGTGGAAACTCGCATCTTGTATCTTATGACGCGGAACTCAGAACTCGGAACTCGTATCAGGTAACCGATAACTCGGAGCTCGTATCTTGTAACTCGTAACTCGTTACCCTTAACCTGGAACTCATATCTTGTATCTAGTAGCTCGTAACTCATTACTGATTACCTGGAACTCGTATCTTGTGTCTCGTAGCTCGTGACTCGATACGATAAGTGGGAACTCGCATCTTGTATCTCGTAACTTGCAATAGTACCTCGCAGATAGTAAGTCGTAACTCGTAACTCGTAACTCGTTGCCCGTAACTCGTAAATCGCAGCTTATAACTCGCTACTCATATTCCGGAACTCGCATCTTATGTACCGTAGCTTGTAACCCATTATCAATAACAAGGAACTCGTATCTTACCTCTCGTAGCTCGTAAATCGTTACCGATAAGTGGCAACTCGCAACTTGTATCTCGTGACGCGTAACTCAGAACTTGGAACTCGTAACGCGTTACCGAAAATTCGGAGCTTGTATCTTGTATCTTATCTTGTAACTCATAACTTGTAACTCGTAGCTCGTTACCTATGACTCGAAACTCGTATCTTCTATCTCGGATCTCGCAAATCATTGCCGATAACGTGGAACTATTATCCTAGATCTTGAACATCGTAACTCGTTACCAATAAGTGGAAACTCGCATATTGTATCTCATGACGCGAAACTCAGAACTCGGAACTCGTAACGCGTAACCGACATCTCGGTGCGCGTATCTTGTAACTCGTAACTCGTTACCCATAACTCGGAACTCCTATTTTGTATCTAGTAGCTCGTAACTCATTGTTGATTACCTGGAACTCGCATCTTGTGTCTCGCAGCTCGTAACTCGTTACGATAAGTGGGAACTCGCATCTAGTATGTCGTAACTCATAACCCGGAACCCGTATCTTGTGTATCGTAGCTTGTAACCCATTACCAAGAACAAGGAACTCGTATCTTGCCTCTCGTAGTTCGTAAATTGTTACCGATAAGTGGGAAATTGCTACTTGTATCTCGTGACGCGTAACTCAGAACTTGGAACTCGTAACGCGTTTCCGATAACTCGGAACCTGTATCTTGTATCTCTTACCCTGTAACTCGTAACTCTTAACTCGTAAATCGCAGCTTATAACTCGCTACTCATTTCCCGGAACTCGCATCTTATGTATCGTAGCTTGTAACCCATTATCAATAACAAGGAACTCGTATCTTGCCTCTCGTAGCTCGTAAATAGTTACCGATAAGTGGGAACTCGCAACTTGTTTCTCGTGACGCGTAACTCAGAACTTGGAAATCGTAACGCGTTACCGATAACGCGGAGCTTGTATCTTGTATCTCTCCTCTTGTAACTCGTAACTTGTAACTCGTAACTCGATACCTATGACTCGTATACTCTATCTCGGATCTCGCAAATCATTGCCGGTAACCTAAAACTCGTATCATAGATCTTGAAGATAGTAGCTCGTTACCTATAAATGGGAACTCGCATCTTGTATCTCGCGACGTGTAACCCAGGACTCGGAACTCGAAAGTGGCACCGATAACTCGGAGCTCGTATCTCGTATCACTTATCTTGTACCTCGTTAGTCGTAGCCCGTAACTCGTTGCTCATAACTCGGAACTCGAATCTTGATCTCGGATCTTGCAAATCAATGACGATAACCTCGAACTCATATCCTAGATCTAGTAGTTCGTAACTCGTTACTTATAGGTGGAAACTCGCATCTTGTACCTCATGACGCGGAACTTAGAACTCGGAACTCGTAACAGGTAACCGATAACTCGGAGCTCGTATCTTGTGACTCGTAACTCGTTACCCATAACTCGGAACTCGTATCTTGCATCTAGTAGCTCGTAACTCATTACTGATTACCTGGAACTCGTAACTTGTATCTCGTATCTCGTAACTCGTTACGATAAGTGGGTACTCGCATCTTGTATCTCGTAACTCGTAACTAGTACCTCGTAGATCGTAAGTCGTGGTTCGTAACTCGTAAATCGTATATCGTAACACGCAACTCGAAACTCGTAACTCGTAAATCGCAGCTTATAACTCGCTACTCATATACCGGAATTCGCATCTTGTGTATCGTAGCTTGTAACCCATTATCAATAACAAGGAACCTGTATCTTGCCTCTCGTAGCTCGTAAATCGTTACCGATAAGTGGGAACTCGCAACTTGTATCTCGTGACGCGTAACTCAGAACTTGGAACTTTTAACGCGTTACCGATAACTCGTATCGTGTATATCTTATCCTGTAACTCGTAACTTGTAACTAGTAACTCGTCACCTATGACTCGAAACTCGTATCCTTCTATCTCGGATCTCGCAAATCATTGCCGGTAACCTGGAACTCGTATCCTAGATCTTGAAGATCGCAGCTCGTTACCAATAAGTGGGAACTCGCATCTTGCATCTCGTGACGTGTAACTCAGAACTCGGAACTAGTAACGCGTTATCGATAACTAGGAGCTTGTATCTTGTATATCTTATCCTGTAACTCGTAACTTGTAACTCGTAACCCGTTACCCATAACTCGGAACTCCTATCTTGTATCTAGTAGCTCGTAACTCATTGTTGATTACCTGGAACTCGCATCTTGTGTCTCGCAGCTCGTAACTCGTTACGATAAGTGGGAACTCGCCTCTTATATGTTGTAACTCATAACCCGGAACCCGTATCTTGTGTATCGTAGCTTGTAACCCATTACAAATAACAAGGAACACGTATCTTGCCTCTCGTAGTTCGTAAATCGTTACCGATAAGTGGGAAATCGCTACTTGTATCTCGTGACGCCCAACTCAGAACTTGGAACTCGTAACGCGTTACCGACAACTCGGAGCCTGTATCTAGTATCTCTTACCCTATAACTCGTAACTCGTAACTCATAACTCGTTACCCATTACTCGGAACTTGTATCTTATATATGGTAACTTGTAATCCATTGCCGATAACCTGGAACGCATATCTTGCATCTCGTAGCTCGTAAATCATTACCGATAAATGGGAACTCGCATCTTGTATCTCGTGACGCCTAACTCAGGACTCGGAGCTCGAAGGTGTTACCGATAATTCGGAGCTCGTATCTTGTATCACTTACCTTGTAACTCGTCACTCGTAGCCCGTAACTCGTTGCTTATAACTCGGAACTCGAATCTTGATCTCGGATCTTGTAAATCAATGACGATAACCTCGAACTCGTCTCCTAGAACTAGTAGTTCGCAACTCGTTACCGATATGTGGAAACTCGCATCTTGTATCTCATGACGCGAAACTCAGAACTCGGAACTCGTATCAGGTAACCGATAACTCGGAGCTCGTATCTTGTAACTCGTAACTCGTTACCCATAACTCGGAACTCATATCTTGTATCTAGTAGCTCTTAACTCATAACTGATTACCTGGAACGCGTGTCTTGTGTCTCGTAGCTCGTAACTCGTTACGATAAGTGGGTACTCGCATCTTGTATCTTGTAACTCGTAACTAGTACCTCGTAGATCGTAAGTCGTAATTCGTAACTCGTAACTCGTAAATCGTATATCGTAACTCGCAACTCGAAACTCGTAGTTCGTAACTCGTAACTCGTAAATCGCAGCTTATAACTCGCTACTCATATCCCGGAACTCGCATCTTGTGTATCGTAGCTTGTAACCCATTATCAATAACAAGGAACTTGTATCTTGCTTCTCGTAGCTCGTAAATCGTTACCGATAAGTGGGAACTCGCAACTTGTATCTCGTGACGCGTAACTCAGAACTTGGAACTCGTAACGCCTTACCTATAACTCGGAGCTTGTATCTTGTATATCTTATCAACTCTCATCTTGTATCTTATGACGCGGAACTCAGAACTCGGAACTGGTATCAGGTAACCGATAACTCGGAGCTCGTATCTTGTAACTCGTAACTCGTTGCCCATAACTCCGATCTCGAATTTTGATCTCGTATCTTGTAAATCAATGACGATAACATCGAATTCGTATCCTAGAACTAGTGGTTCGTAACTCGTTACCGATAGGTGGAAACTCGCATCTTGTATCTCATGACGCGAAACTCAGAACTCGGAACTCGTAACGCGTAACCGACAACTCGGTGCGCGTATCTTGTAACTCGTAACTCGTTACCCATAACTCGGAACTCCTATCTTGTATCTAGTAGCTCGTAACTGATTGTTGATCACCTGGAACTCGCATCTTGTGTCTCGCAGCTCGTAACTCGTTACGATGAGTGGGAGCTCGCATCTTATATGTTGTAACTCATAACCCGGAACCTGTATCCTGTCTATCGTAGCTTGCAACCCATTACAAATAACAAGGAACTCGTATCTTGCCTCTCGTAGTTCGTAAATCGTTACCGATAAGTGGGAAATCGCTACTTGTATCTCGTGACGCATAACTTAGAACTTGGAACTCGTAACGCGTTACCAATAACTCAACTCGGAGCCTGTATCTAGTATCTCTTACCCTGTAACTCGTAACTCGTAACTCGTTACCCATTACTCAGAAATCGTATCTTATATATCGTAACTTGCAATCCATTACCGATAACCTGGAGCTCGTATCTTGCATCTCGTAGCTCGTAAATCGTTACCGATAAGTGGGAACTCGCAACTTGTATCTCGTGACGCGTAACTCAGAACATGGAACTCGTAATGCGTTATCAATAACTCGAAGCTTGTATCTTGTATCTCTTACCTTGTAACTCGTAACTCGTAACTCGTTACCCATTACTCAGAACTCGTTTCTTCTATCTCGGATCTCGTGAATCACTGCCGATAACCTGGAACTCAGTTCCTAGATCATGAAGATCGTAACTCGTTACTAAGAAGTGGGAACCCGCATCTTGTATCTCGTAACGTGTAACTCAGAACTCGGAATTAGTAACGCGTTACCGATAACTCGGAGCTCGTATCTTGTAACTCGTAACTCGTAACTCGTTACCCATAACTCGGAACTCGTATCTTATATATTGTAACCTGTAATCCACTACCAATAACCTGGAACTCGTATATTGCATCTCGTAGCTCGTAAATCATTTCCGATAAATGGGAACTCGCATTTTGTATCTCGTGACCTTTAACTCAGGACTCGGAACTCGAAGATGTTATCGATAACTCGGAGCTCGTATCTTGTATCACTTATCCTGTAACTCGTTAGTTGTAACCCGTAACTCGTTGCCCATAACTCCGAACTCGAATCTTGATCTATTATCTTGTAATTCAATGACGATAACCACGAACTGGTATCCTAGATCTAGTAGTTCGTAACTCGTTACTTATAGGTGGAAACTCGCATCTTGTACCTCATGACGCGGAACTCAGAACTCGGAACTCGTATCAGGTAACCGATAACTCGGAGCTTGTATCTTGCAACTCGTAACTCGTTACCCATAACTCGGAACTCGTATCTTGGATCTAGTAGCTCGTAACTCATTACTGATTACCTGGAACTCGTATCTTGTGTCTGGTAGCTCGTAACTCGTTACGATAAGTGGGTACTCGCATCTTGTATCTCATAACTCGTAAATAGTACCTCGTAGATCGTAAGTCGTAGTTCGTAACTCGTAACTCGTATATCGTAACTCGCAACTCGAAACTCGTAACTCGTAACTCGTAACTCGTAAATCGCAGCTTATAACTCGCTACTCATATCCCGGAACTCGCATCTTGTGTTTCGTAGCTTGTAACCCATTATCAATAACAAGGAACTTGTATCTTGCCTCTCGTAGCTCGTAAATCGTTACCGATAAGTGGGAACTCGCAACTTGTATCTCGTGACGCGTAACTCAGAACTTGGAACTCGTAACGCGTTACTGATAACTCGGAGCTTGTATCTTGTATATCTTATCCTGTAACTCGTAACTTGTAACTCGTCACTCATTACCTATGACTCGAAACTCGTATCTTCTATCTCGGACCTCGCAAATCATTGCCGGTAACCTGGAACTCGTATCCTAGATCTTGAAGATCGCAGCTCGTTACCAATAAGTGGGAACTCGCATCTTGCATCTCGTGACGTGTAACTCAGAACTCGGAACTAGTAACGCGTTACCGATAACTCGGAGCTTGTATCTTGTAACTCGTAACTCGTAACTCGTTACCCATAACTCGGAACTCGTATCTTATATATTGTAACTTGTAATCCACTACCAATAACTTGGAACTCGTATCTTGCATCTCGTAGCTCGTAAATCGTTTCCGATAAATGGGAACTCGCATCTTGTGTCTCGTGACGTTTAACTCAGGACTCGGAACTCGAAGGTGTTACCGACTACTCGGAGCTTGTATCTTGTATCACTCACTTTGTAACTCGTAACACGTAACTCGTTGCCCATAACTCGGAACTCGAATCTTGATCTCGGATCTTGTAAATCAGTGACGATAACCTCGAACACGTATCCTAGATCTAGTAGTTCGTAACTCGTTACCGATAGGTGGAAACTCGCATCTTGTATCTTATGACGCGGAACTCAGAACTCGGAACTCGTATCAGGCAACCGATAACTCGGAGCTCGTACCTTGTAACTCGTAACTCGTTACCCATAACTCGGAACTCATATCTTGTATCTAGTAGCTCGTAACTCAATACGGATTTCCTGGAACTCGTATCTTGTGTCTCGTAACTCGTACCTCGTTACGATAAGTGGGAACTCGCATCTTGTATGTCGTAACTCGCAATAGTACCTCGTAGATAGTAAGTCGTAACTCGTAACTCGTTACCCGTAACTCGTAAATCGCAGCTTATAACTCGCTACTCATAATCCGGAACTCGCATCTTATGTATCGTAGCTTGTAACCCATTATCAATAACAAGGAACTCGTATCTTACCTCTCGTAGCTCGTAAATCGTTACCGATAAGTGGGAACTCGCAACTTGTATCTCGTGACGCGTAACTCAGAACTTGGAACTCGTAACGCGTTACCGAAAACTCGGAGCTTGTATCTTGTATCTGTTATCTTGTAACTCATAACTTGTAACTCGTAACTCGTTACCTATGACTCGAAACTCGTATCTTCTATCTCGGATCTCGCAAATCATTGCCGATAACGTGGAACTATTATCCTAGATCTTCATCATCACTTACCTTGTAACTCGTAACTCGTAACCCGTAACTCGTTGCCCATAACTCCGAACTCGGATCTATATCTCGTATCTTGTAAATCAATGACGATAACCTCGAACTCGTATCCTAGATCTAGTAGTTCGTAACTCGTTACCGATAGGTGGAAACTTGCATCTTGTATCTTATGACGCGGAACTCAGAACTCGGAACTCGTATCAGGTAACCGATAACTCGGAGCTCGTATCTTGTAACTCGTAGCTCGTTACCCATAACTCGGAACTCATATCTTGTATCTAGTAGCTCTTAACTCATTACTGATTAACTGGAACTCGTATCTTGTGTCTCGTAGCTCGTAACTCGTTACGATAAGTGGGAACTCGCATCTTGTATCTCGTAACTCGCAATAGTACCTCGTAGATAGTAAGTCGTAACTCGTAACTCGTAACTCGTTACCCGTAACTCGTAAATCGCAGCATATAGCTCGGTACTCATATTCCGGAACTCGCATCTTATGTATCGTAGCTTGTAACCCATTATCAATAACAAGGAACTCGTATCTTACCTCTCGTAGCTCGTAAATCGTTACCGATAAGTGGGAACTCGCAACTTGTATCTCGTGACGCGTAACTCAGAACTTGGAACTCGTAACGCGTTACCGAAAACTCGGAGCTTGTATCTTGTCTCTCTTATCTTGTAACTCATAACTTATAACTCGTAACTCGTTAACTATGACTCGAAACTCGTATCTTCTATCTCGGATCTCGCAAATCATTGCCGATAACGTGGAACTATTATCCTAGATCTTTAACATCGTAACTCGTTACCAATAAGTGGGAACTCGCATCTTGTATCTCATGACGTGTAACTCAGAACTCGGAACTAGTAACGCGTTACCGATGACTCGAAGCTCGTATCTTGTATCACTTACCTTGTAAGTCGTAACTAGTAGCTCGTAACTCGTTACCCATAACTCTTAACTCGTATCTTATATATCGTAACTTGTAATCCATTAACGATAACCTGGAACTCGTATCTTGCATCTCGTTGCTCGTAAATCATTACAGAATAAATGAGAACTCGCATCTTGTATCTCATGACGCGAAACTCAGAACTCGCAACTCGTAACGGGTAACCGACAACTCGGTGCGCGTATCTTGTAACTCGTCACTCGTTACCCATTACTCGGAACTCCTATCTTGTATATAGTAGCTCGTAACTCATTGTTGATTACCTGGAACTCGCATCTTGTGTCTCGCAGCTCGTAACTCGTTACGATAAGTGGGAACTCGCATCTTGTATCTCGTGATGTAACTCAGAACCCGGAACTAGTAACGCGAAACCGATAACTCGAAGCTCGTATCTTGTATCACTTACCTTGTAAGTCGTAACTCGTAACTCGTTACCCATAACTCGGAACTCGTATCTTATATACAGTTACTTGTAATCCATTACCGATAACCTGGAACACGTATGTTGGATCTCGTTACTCGTAAATCGTTAACGATAAATGGGAAGTCGCATCGTGTATCTCATGACGTGTAACTCAGTACTCGGAACTCGAAAGTTTTACCGATATCTCGGAGCTCGCATCTTGTATCACTTACCTTGTAACACGTAACTCGTAACCCGTAACTCGTTCCCCATAACTCCGAACTCGAATCTTGATCTCTTATCTTGTAATTCAATGACGATAACCTCGAACTGGTATCCTAGATCTAGTAGTTCGTAACTCGTTACCGATGGGTGGAAACTCGCATCTTGTACCCATAACTCGGTACTCCTATCTTGTATCTAGTAGCTCGTAACTCATTACTGATTACCTGGAACTCGCATCTTGTGTCTCGCAGTTCGTAACTCGTTACGATAAGTGGGAACTCGCATCTTGTATGTCGTAATTCATAACCCGGAACCCGTATCTAGTGTATCGTAGCTTGTAACCCATTGCCAATAACAAGGAACTCGTATCTTGCCTCTTGTAGTTCGTAACTCGTTACCGACAGGTGGAAGCTCGCAACTTGTATCTCATGACGCGTAACTCAGAACTTGGAACTCGTATCAGGTAACCGACAACTCGGAGCTTGTATCTTGGAACTTGTAACTCGTTATCCATTACTTGGAACTCGTATCTTGTATCTAGTAGCTCGTAACTCATTACTGATTACCTGGATCTCGCATCATGTGTCTCGCAGCTCGTAACTCGTTACGATAAGTGGGAACTCGCATCTTGTATGTCGTAATTCATAACCCGGAACCCGTATCTTGTGTATCGTAGCTTGTAACCCATTGCCAATAACAAGGAACCCGTATCTTGCCTCTTGTAGTTCGTAACTCGTTACCGACAGGTGGAAGCTTGCATCTTGTATCTCATGACGCGTAACTCAGAACTTGGAACTCGTAACAGGTAACCGATAACTCGGAGCTTGTATCTTGGAACTTGTAACTCGTTACCCATAACTTGGAACTGGTATCTTGTATCTAGTAGCTCGTAACTCATTACTGATTACCTGGAACTCGTGTCTTGTGTCTCGTAGCTCGTAACTCGTTACGATAAGTGGGTACTCGCATCTTGTATCTCGTAACTCGTAACTAGTACCTCGTAGATCGTAAGTCGTAATTCGTGACTCGTAACTCGTATATCGTAACTCGCAACTCGAAACTCGTAAATCACAGCTTATAACTCGCTACTCATATCCCGGAACTCGCATCTCACGTATCGTAGCTTGTAACACATTATCAATAACAAGGAACTCGTATCTTGCCTCTCGTAGCTCGTAAATCGTTACCGATAAGTGGGAACTCGCAACTTGTATCTCGTGACGCGTAACTCAGAACTTGGAACTCGTAACGCGTTACCGATAAGTCGGAGCTTGTATCTTCTATCTCTTATCTTGTAACACGTAACTCGTCACCTATGACTCGAAACTCGTATCTTTTATCTCGGATCTCGCAAATCATTGTTGGTAACCTGGAACTCGTATCCTAGATCTTGAAGATCGTAGCTCGTTACCAATAAGTGGGAACTCGCATCTTGTATCTCGGGACATGTACCTCAGGACTCGGAACTCGAAAGTGTTACCGATAACTCGGAGCTCGTATCTTGTATCACTTATCTTGTAACTCGTTTCTCGTAACCCGTAACTCGTTGGTCATAACTCGGAACTCGAATCTTGATCTCGGATCTTGCAAATCAATGACAATAACCTCGAACTCGTATCCTAGATCTAGTAGTTCGTAACTCGCTACTTATAGGTGGAAACTCGCATCTTGTACGTCATGACGCGGAACTCAGAGCTCGGAACTCGTAACAGGTAACCGATAACTCGGAGCTCGTATCTTGTGACTTGTAACTCGTTACCCATAATTCGGAACTCGTATCTTGTATCTAGTAGCTCGTAACTCATTACTGATTACCTGCAACTCGTATCTTGTGTCTCGTAGCTCATAACTAGTACCTCGTAGATCGTAAGTCGTAATTCGTAACTCGTATATCGTAACTCGCAACTCGAAACTCGTAACTCGTAAATCGCAGCTTATAACTCGCTACTCATCTCCCGGAACTCGCATCTTGTGTATCGTAGCTTGTAACCCATTATCAATAACAAGGAACTTGTATCTTGCCTCTCGTAGCTCGTAAATCGTTACAGATAAGTGGGAACCCGCAACTTGTATCTCGTGACGCGTAACTCAGAACTTGTAACTCGTAACGCGTTACCGATAACTCGGAGCATGTATCTTGTAACTCGTAACTCGTAACTCGTAACTCGTTACTCATAACTCAGAACTCGTATCTTATATATCGTAACTTGCAATCCATTATCGATAACCTGGAGCTCGTATCTTGCATCTAGTAGCTCGTAACTCATTACTGATGACCTGGAACTCGTATCTTGTGTCTCGTAGCTCGTAACTCGTTACCGATAAGTGGGAACTCGCAACTTGTATCTCGTCGCTTAACTCAGAAATTGGAACTCGTAACGCGTTACCGATAACTCGGAGCTTGTATCTTGTATATCTTATCCTGTAACTCGTAACTTGTAACTCGTAACTCGTTACCCATTACTCGGAACTCGTATCTTATATATGGTAACTTGTAATCCATTACCGATAATCTGGAACTCATATCTTGCATCTCGTAGCTCGTAAATCGTAACTAGTACCTCGTAGATCGTAAGTCGTAATTCGTAACTCGTAACTCGTATATCGTAACTCGGAACTCGCAACTCGAAAATCGTAACTCGTAACTCGTAAATCGCAGCTTATAACTCGCTCCTCATATCCCAGAACTCGCATCTTGTGTATCGTAGCTTGTAACCCATTATCAATAACAAGGAACTTGTATCTTGCCTCTGTAGCTCGTAAATCGTTACCGATAAGTGGGAACTCGCAACTTGTATCTCGTGACGCGTAACTCAGAACTTGGAACTCGTAACGCGTTACCGATAACTCGGAGCTTGTATCTTATATATCTTATCCTGTAACTAGTAACGTGTAACTCGTAACTCATTACCTATGACTCAAAACTCGTATCTTCTATATCGGGTCTCGCAAATCATTGCTGGTAACCTGGAACTCGTATCCTAGATCTTGAAGATCGCAGCTCGTTACCAATAAGTGGGAACTCGCATCTTGCATCTCGTGACGTGTAACTCAGAACTCGTAACTAGTAACGCGTTACCGATAACTCGGAGCTTGTATCTTGTAACTCATAACTCGTAACTCGTTACTCATAACTCAGAACTCGTACCTTATATATCGTAACTTGCAATCCATTACCGATAACCTGGAACTCGTATTTTGCATCTCGTAGCTCGTAAATCGTTACCGATAAGTGGGAACTCGCAACTTGTATCTCGTGACGTGTAACTCAGAACATGGAACTCGTAATGCGTTATCAATAACTCGAAGCTTGTATCTTGTATCTCTTACCTTGTAACTCGTAACTCGTAACTCGTAACTCGTTACCCATTACTCGGAACTCGTTTCTTCTATGTCGGATCTCGCGAATCACTGCCGATAACCTGGAACTCGGTTCCTAGATCATGAAGATCGTAACTCGTTACTAAGAAGTGGGAACCCGCATCTTTTATCTCGTAATGTGTAACTCAGAACTCGGAACTAGTAACGCGTTACCGATAACTCGGAGCTCGTATCTTGTAACTCGTAACCTGTAACTCGTTACCCATAACTCGGAACTCGTATTATATATAACTTATATATTGTAACTTGTAATCCACTACCAATAACCTGGAACTCGTATCTTGCATCTCGTAGCTCGTAAATCGTTTCCGATAAATGGGAACTCGCATCTTGTATCTCGTGAAGTTTAACTCAGGACTCGGAACTCGAAGGTGTTACCGACAACTCGGAGCTTGTATCTTGTATCACTTACTTTGTAACTCGTAACTCGTAACACGTAACTCGTTGCCCATAACTCGGAACTCGAATCTTGATCTCGGATCTTGTAAATCAGTGACGATAACCTCGAACTCGTATCCTAGATCTAGTAGTTCGTAACTCGTTACCGATAGGTGGAAACTCGCATCTTGTATCTTATGACGCGGAACTCAGAACTCGGAACTCGTATCAGGTAACCGATAACTCGGAGCTCGTATCTTGTAACTCGTAACTCGTTACCCATAACTCGGAACTCATATCTTGTATCTAGTAGCTTGTAACTCATTACTGATTACCTGGAACTCGTATCTTGTGTATCGTAGCTTGTAACCCATGACCAAGAACAAGGAACTCGTATCTTGCCTCTCGTAGTTCGTAAATCGTTACCGATAAGTGGGAAATCGCTACTTGTATCTCGTGACGCATAACTCAGAACTTGGAACTCGTAACGCGTCACCGATAACTCGGAGCCTGTATCTTGTATCTCTTACCCTGTAACTCGTAACTCTTAACACGTAAATCGCAGCTTATAACTCGCTACTCATATCCCGGAACTCGCATCCTAGTTATCGTAGCTTGTAACCCATTATCAATAACAAGGAACTCGTATCTTGCCTCTCGTAGCTCGTGAATCGTTACCGATAAGTGGGAACTCGCAACTTGTATCTCGTGACGCGTAACTCAGAACTTGGAACTTGTAACGCGTTACCGATAACTCGGAGCTTGTATCTTGTATCTCTTATCTTGTAACCCGTAACTTGTAACTTGTAACTCGTTACCTATGACTCGAAACTCGTATCTTCTATCTCGGATCTCGCAAAGCATTGCCAGTAACCTAAAACTCGTATCCTAGATCTTGAAGGTCGTAGCTCGTTACCAATAAGTGGGAACGCGCATCTTGTATCTCGCGACGTGTAACCCAGGACTCGGAACTCGAAAGTGTTACCGATAACTCGGAACTCGTATCTTGTATCACTTATCTTCTAACTCGTTACTCGTAACCCGTAACTCGTTGCTCATAACTCGGAACTCGAATCTTGATCTCGGATCTTGCAAATCAATGACGATAACCTCGAACTCGTATCCTAGATCTAGTAGTTCGTAACTCGTTACTTATATGTGGAAGCTCGCATCTTGTACCTCATGACGCGGAACTCAGAGCTCGGAACTCGTAACAGGTAACCGATAACTCGGAGCTCGTATCTTGTGACTTGTAACTCGTTACCCATAACTCGGAAATCGTATCTTGTATCTAGTAGCTCGTAACTCATTACTGATTACCTGCAACTCGTATCTTGTGTCTCGTAGCTCGTAACTAGTACCTCGTAGATCGTAAGTCGTAATTCGTAACTCGTAACTCGTATATCGTAACTCGCAACTCGAAACTCGTAAATCGCAGCTCATAACTCGCTACTCATATCCCGGAACTCGCATCTTGTATCTTGTATCTCTTATCTTGTAACTCATAACTTGTAACTCGTAACTCGTTACCTATGACTCGAAACTCGCTTCCTCTATCTCGGATCTCGCAAATCATTGCCGGTAACCTGGAACTCGTATCCTAGATCTTGAAGATCGTAGCTCGTTACCAATAAGTGGGAACTCGCATCTTGTATCTCGCGACGTGTAACTCAGGACTCGGAACTCGAAAGCGTTGCCGATAACTCGGAGCTCGTATCTTGTATCACTTATCTTCTAACTCGTTACTCGTAACCCGTAACTCGTTGCTCATAACTCGGAACTCGAATCTTGATCACGGATCTTGCAAATCAATGACGATAACCTCGAACTCGTATCCTAGATCTAGTAGTTCGTAACTCGCTACTTATAAGTGGAAACTCGCATCTTGTACCTCATGACGCGGAACTCAGAACTCGGAACTCGTAACAGGTAACCGATAACTCGGAGCTCGTATCTTGTGACTTGTAACTCGATACCCATAACTCGGAACTCGTATCTTGTATCTAGTAGCTCGTAACTCATTACTGATTACCTGGAACTCGTATCTTGTGTCTCGTAGCTCGTAACTAGTACCTCGTAGATCGTAAGTCGTAATTCGTAACTCGTATATCGTAACTCGCAACTCGAAACTCGTAACTCGTAACTCGTAAATCGCAGCTTATAACTCGCTACTCATATCCCTGAACTCGCATCTTGTGTATCGTAGCTTGTAACCCATTATCAATAACAAGGAACTTGTATGTTGCCTCTCGTAGCTCGTAAATCGTTACCGATAAGTGGGAACTCGCAACTTGTATCTCGTAACTCGTAACTAGTACCTCGTAGATCGTAAGTCGTATATCATAACTCGCAACTCGAAACTCGTAACCCTTAAATCGCAGCTTATAACTCGCTACTCATATCCTGGAACTCGCATCTTGTGTATCGTAGCTTGTAACCCATCATCAATAACAAGTAACATGTATATTGCCTCTCGTAGCTCGTAAATCGTTACAGATAAGTGGGAACTCGCAACTTGTATCTCGTGACGCGTAACTCAGAACTTGTAACTCGTTACGCGTTACCGATAGCTCGGAGCTTGTATCTTGTATATCTTATCCTGTAACTCGTAACTCGTAACTCGTTACCCATTACTCGGAACTCGTATCTTATATATGGTAACTTGTAATCCATTACCGATAATCTGGAACTCATATCTTGCATCTCGTAGCTCGTAAATCGTAACTAGTACCTCGTAGATCGTAAGTCGTAATTCGTAACTCGTAACTTGTATATCGTAACTCGCAACTCGAAACTCGTAACTCGTAAATCACAGCTTATAACTCGCTGCTCATATCCCGGAATTCGCATCTTGTGTATCGTAGCTTGTAGCCCATTATCAATAACAAGGAACTTGTATCTTGCCTCTCGTAGCTCGTAAATCGTTACCGATAAGTGGGAACTCGCAACTTGTATCTCGTGACGCGTAACTCAGAACTTGGATCTCGTAACGCGTTACCGATCACTCGGAGCTTGTATCTTGTATATCTTTTCCTGTAACTCGTAACTTGTAACTCGTAACTCGTTACCTATGGCTCGGAACTCGTATCTCCTATCTTGGATCTCCAAATCATTGCCGGTAACCTGGAACTCGTATCCTAGATCTTGAAGATCGCAGCTCGTTACCAATAAGTGGGAACTCGCATCTTGCATGTCGTGACGTGTAACTCAGAACTCGGAACCAGTAACGCGTAACCGATAACTCGAAGCTCGTATCTTGTATCTCTTATCTTGTAACTCGTAACTCTTAACCCGTTACCCATTGCTCGGAACTCGTATCTTCTATCTCCGATCTCGCAAATCATTGCCGATAACCTGGAACTCGTATCCTAGATCTTGAAGATCGTAACTCGTTACCAAAAAGTGGGAACTCGCATCTTGTATCTCGTGACGTGTAACTCAGAACTCGGAACCAGTAACGCGTAACCGATAACTCGAAGCTCGTATCTTGTATCACTTACCTTGTAACCCGTAACTCGTAACCCGTAACTCGTTGCCCATAACTCCGAACTCGAATCTTGATCTCTTATCTTGTAATTCAATGACGATAACCTCGAACTGGTATCCTAGTTCGTAACTCGTTACCGATAGGTGGAAACTCGCATCTTGTATCTTATGACGCGAAACTCAGAACTCGGAACTCGCAACGCGTAACCGACAACTAGGTGCGCGTATCTTGTAACTTGTAACTCGTTACCCATAACTCGGTACTCCTATCTTGTATCTAGTAGCTCGTAACTCATTGTTGATTAGCCGGAACTCGCATCTTGTGTCTCGCAGCTCGTAACTCGTTACGATAAGTGGGAACTCGCATCTTGTATGTCGTAATTCATAATCCGGAACCCGTATCTTGTGTATCGTAGCTTGTAACCCATTGCCAATAACAAGGAACTCGTATCTTGCCTCTTGTAGTTCGTAACTCGTTACCGACAGGTAGAAGCTCACATCTTGTATCTCATGACGCGCAACTCAGAACTTGGAACTCGTAACAGGTAACCGATAACTCGGAGCTTGTATCTTGTAACTTGTAACTCGTTACCCATAACTTGGAACTCGTATCTTGTATCTAGTACCTCGTAACTCATTACTGATTACCTGGAATTCGTGTCTTGTGTCTCGTAGCTCGTAACTCGTTACGATAAGTGGGTACTCGCATCTTGTATCTCGTAACTCGTAACTAGTACCTCGTAGATCGTAAGTCGTAATTCGTAACTCGTATATCTTAACTCGCAACTCGAAACTCGTAAATCGCAACTTATAACTTGCTACTCATATTCCGGAACTCGCATCTTATGTATCGTAGCTTGTAACCCATTATCAATAACAAGGAACTCGTATCTTGCCACTCGTAGCTCGTAAATCGTTACCGATAAGTGGGAACTCGCAACTTGTATCTCGTGACGCGTAACTCAGAACTTGGATCTCGTAACAAGTTACCGATAAGTCAGAGCTTGTATCTTCTATCTCTTATCTTGTAACTCGTAACTTGTAACTCGTAACTCGTCACCTATGACTCGAAACTCGTATCTTTTATCTCGGATCTCGCAAATCATTGCCGGTAACCTGGAACTCGTATCCTAGATCTTGAAGATCGTAGCTCATTACCAATAAGTGGAAACTCGCATCTTGTATCTCGCGACGTGTAACTCAGGACTCGGAACTCGAAAGTGTTACCGATAACTCGGAGCTCGTATCTTGTATCACTTATCTTGTAACTCGTTACTCGTAACCCGTAACTCGTTGGTCATAACTCGGAACTCGAATCTTGAACTCGGATCTTGCAAATCAATGACGATAACCTCAAAGTCGTATCCTAGATCTAGTAGTTCGTAACTCGTTACTTATAGGTGGAAGCTCGCATCTTGTACCTCATGACGCGGAACTCAGAACTCGGAACTTGTAACAGGTAACCGGTAACTCGGAGCTCGTATCTTGTGACTTGTAACTCGTTACCCATAACTCGGAAATCGTATCGTGTATCTAGTAGCTCGTAACTCATTACTGATTACCTGCAACTCGTATCTTGTGTCTCGTAGCTCGTAACTAGTACCTCGTAGATCGTAAGTCGTAATTCGTAACTCGTAACTCGTATATCGTAACTCGCAACTCGAAACATGTAACTCGTAACTCGTAAATCGCAGCTTATAACTCGCTACTCATATCCCGGAACTCGCATCTTGTGTATCGTTGCTTGTAACCCATTATCAATAACAAGGAACTTGTATCTTGCCTCTCGTAGCTCGTAAATCGTTACCGATAAGTGGGAACTCGCAACTTGTATCTCGTAACTCGTAACTAGTACCTCGTAGATCGTAAGTCGTAATACGTAACTCGTAACTTGTTACCCATAACTCGCAACTCGTATCTTATATATTGTAACTTGTAATCCACTACCAATAACCTGGAACTCATATCTTGCATCTCGTAGCTCGTAAATCGTTTCCGATAAATGGGAACTCGCATCTTGTATCTCGTGACGATTAACTCAGGACTCGGAATTCGAAGGTGTTACCGACAACTCGGAGCTTGTATCTTGTATCACTTACCTTGTACCTCGGAACTCGTATCTTATATATGGTAACTTGTAATCCATTACCGATAACCTGGAACTCTTATCTTGCATCTCGTAGCTCGTAAATCGTTTCCGATAAATGAGAACTCGCATCTTGTATCTCGTGACGTTTAACTCAGGACTCGGAACTCGAAGGTGTTACCGACAACTCGGAGCTTGTATCTTGTATCACTTACTTTGTAACTCGTAACTCGTAACACGTAAGTCGTTGCCCATAACTCGGAACTCGAATCTTGATCTCGGATCTTGTAAATCAGTGACGATAATCTCGAACTCGTATCCTAAATCTAGTAGTTCGTAACTCGTTACCGATAGGTGGAAACTCGCATCTTGTATCTTATGACGCGGAACTCAGAACTCGGAACTCGTATCAGGTAACCGATAACTCGGAGCTCGTATCTTGTAACTCGTAACTCGTTACCCATAACTCGTAAATCGCAGCTTATAACTCGCTACTCATATCCCGGAACTCGCATCTTATGTATCGTAGCTTGTAACCCATTATCAATAACAAGGAACTCGTAGCTCGTAAATCGTTACCGATAAGTAAGAACTCGCAACTTGTATCTTGTGACGCGTAACTCAGAACTTGGAACTCGTAACGCGTTACCGATAACTCGGAGCTTGTGTCTTGTATCTCTTATCTTGTAACTCGTAACTCGTTACCTATGACTCGAAACTCGTATCTTCTATCTCGGATCTCGCAAATCATTGCCGGTAACCTGGAACCCGTATCCTAGATCTTGGAGATCGTAGCTCGTTACCAATAAGTGGGAACTCGCATCTTGTATCTCGCGACGTGTAACTCAGGACTCGGAACTCCAAAGTGTTACCGATAACTCGGAGCTCGGATGTTGTATCACTTATCTTGTAACTCGCTATTCGTACCCCGTAACTCGTTGCTCATAACTCGGAACTCGAATCTTGATCTCGGATCTTGCAAATCAATGACGATAACCTCGAACTCGTATCCTAGATCTAGTAGTTCGTAACTCGTTACTTATAGGTGGAAACTCGCATCTTGTACCTCATGACGCGGAACTCAGAACTCGGAACTCGTAACAGGTAACCGATAACTCGGAGCTCGTATCTTGTGACTTGTAACTCGTTACCCATAACTCGGAACTCGTATCCTGTATCTAGTAGCTCGTAACTCAATACTGATTACCTGGAGCTCGTATCTTGTGTCTCGTAGTTCGTAACTCGTTACGATAAGTGGGTACTCGCATCTTGTATCTCGTAACTCGTAACTAGTACCTCGTAGATCGTAAGTCGTAATTCGTAACTCGTAACTCGTATATCGTAACTCGCAACTCGAAACTCGTAACTCGTATATCGCAGCTTATAACTCGCTACTCATATCCCGGAAATCGCATCTTGTGTATCGTAGCTTGTAACCCATTATCAATAACAAGGAACTTGTATCTTGCCTATCGTAGCTCGTGATTCGTTACCGATAAGTGGGAACTCGCAACTTGCATCTCGTGACGCGTAACTCAGAACTTGGAACTCGTAATGCGTTACCGATAACTCGGAGCTTGTATCTTGTATATCTTATCCTGTAACTCGTAACTCGTAACTCGTAACTCGTTACCTATGACTCGAAACTCGTATCTTCTATCTCGGATCTCGCAAATCATTGCCGGTAACCTGGAACTCATATCCTAGATCTTGATGATCGCAGCTCGTTACCAATAAGTGAGAACTCGCATCTTGCATCTCGTGACGTGTAACTCAGAACTCGGAACTAGTAACGCGTTACCGATAACTCGGAGCTTGTATCTTGTAACTCGTAACTCGTTACTCATAACTCAGAACTCGTATCTTATATATCGTAACTTGCAAGCCATTACCGATAACCTGGAACTCGTATCTTGCATCGCGTAGCTCGTAAATCGATACCGATAAGTGGGAACTCGCAACTTGTATCTCGTGACGCGTAACTCAGAACATGGAACTCGTAATGCGTTATCATTAACTCCAAGCTTGTATCTTGTATCTCTGACCTTGTAACTCGTAACTCGTAACTCGTTACCCATTACTCGGAACTCGTTTCTTCTATCTCGGATCTCGCGAATCACTGCCGATAACCTGGAACTCGGTTCCTAGATCATGAAGATCGTAACTCGTTACTAAGAAGTGGGAACCCGCATCTTGTATCTCGTAACGTGTAACTCAGAACTCGGAACTAGTAACGCGTTACCGATAACTCGAAACTCGTATCTTCCATCTCGGATCTCGCAAATCATTGCCGGTAACTTGAAACTCGTATCCTAGATCTTGAAGATCGCAGCTCGTTACCAATAAGTGGGAACTCGCATCTTGTATCTCGTGACGTGTAACTCAGAACTCGGAACTAGTAACGCGTTATTGATAACTCGGAGCTTGTATCTTGGAACTCGTAACTCGTAACTCGTTACTCATAACTCAGAACTCGTATCTTATATATCGTAACCTGCAATTCATTACCGATAACCTGGAACATGTATCTTGCATCTCGTAGCTCGTAAATCTTTACCGATAAGTGGGAACTCGCAATTTGTATCTCGTGACGCGTAGCTCACAACATGGAACTCGTAATGCGCTATCGATAACTCGAAGCTTGTATTTTCTATCTCTTACCTTGTAAGTCGTAATTCGTAACTCGTAACCCGTTACCCATTATTCGGAACTCGTATCTTCTATCTCGGATCTCGCAAATCATTGCCGATAACGTGGAACTCGTATCCTAGATCTAGTAGTTCGTAACTCGTTACCGATAGGTGGAAACTCGCATCTTGTATCTTATGACGCGGAACTCAGAACTCGGAACTCGTATCAGGTAACCGATAACTCGGAGCTCGTATCTTGTAACTCGTAACCCGTTACCCATTACTCGGAACTCGTATCCTAGATCTTGAACATCGTAACTCGTCACCAATAAGTGGGAACTCTCATCTTGTATCTCGTGACGCGTAACTCAGGACTCGGAACTCGAGAGATTTACCGATATCTCGGAGCTTGTATCTTGCATCACTTACCTTGTAACTCGTAACTCGTAACCCGTAACTCGTTGCCCATAACTCCGAACTCGGATCTAGATCTCGTATCATGTAAATCAATGACGATAACTTCGAACTGGTATCCTAGATCTAGTAGTTCGTAACTCGTTACCGATAGGTCGAAGCTCGCATCTTGTGTCTCATGACGCGAAACTCAGAAATCGTAACGCGTAACCGACAATTCGGTGCGCGTATCTTGTAACTCGTAACTCGTTACCCATAACGCGGAACTCCTATGTTGTATCTAGTAGCTCGAAACTCATTGTTGATTACCTGGAACTCGCATTTTGTGTCTCGCAGCTCGCAACTCGTTACGATTAGTGGGAACTCGCATCTTGTATGTCGTAACTCATAACCCGGAACCCGTAGCTTGTATATCGTAGCTTGTAACCCATTACTAAGAACAAGGAACTCGTATCTTGCCTCTCGTAGTTCGTAAATCATTACCGATAAGTGGGAATCGCTACTTGTATCTCGTGACGCATAACTCAGAACTTGGAACTCGTAACGCGTTACTGATAGCTCGGAGCCTGTATCTTGTATCTCTTACCCTGTAACTCGTAACTCGTAAATCGCAGCTTATAACTCGCTACTCATATCCCGGAACTCGCATCTTATGTATCGTAGCTTGTAACCCATTATCAATAACAAGGAACTCGTATGTTGCCTCTCGTAGCTCGTAAATTGTTACCGATAAGTGGGAACTCGCAACTTGTATCTCGTGACGCGTAACTCAGAACATGGATCTCGTAATGCGTTATCAATAACTCGAAGCTTGTATCTTGTATCTCTTACCTTGTAACTCGTAACTCGTAACTGGTAACTCGTTACCCATTACTCGGAACTCGTTTGTTCTATCTCGGATCTCGCGAATCACTGCCGATAACCTGGAACTCGGTTCCTAGATCATGAAGATCGTAACTCGTTACTAAGAAGTGGGAACTCGCATCTTGTATCTCGTAACGTGTAACTCAGAAAGAGGTACTCGTAACGCGTTACCGGTAACTCGGAGCTTGTATCTTGTATATCTTATCCTGTAACTCGTAACTTGTAACTCGTAACTCGTTACTTATGACTCGAAACTCGTATCTTCTATCTCGGATCTCGCAAATCATTGCCGGTAACCTGGAACTCGTATCCTAGATCTTGAAGATCGCAGCTCGTTACCAATAAGTGGGAACTCGCATCTTGCATCTCGTGACGTGTAACTCAGAACTCGGAACTAGTAACGCGGTTACCGATAACTCGGAGCTCATATCTAGTATCACTTTCCTTGTAACTCGCAACTCGTAACCCGTAACTCGTTGCCCATAGCTCGGAACTTGAATATAGCTCTCGGATCTTGTGAATGAATGACGATAACCTCGAACTCGTATCCTAGATCTAGTAGTTCGTAACTCGTTACCCATAGGTGGAAACTCGCATCTTGTAACTCATGACGCAAAACTCAGAACTCGGAATTCGTAACGCGAAACCAATAACTCGGAGCTCGTATCTTGTAACACGTAACTCGTAACTCGTTACCCATAACTCGGAACTCGTATCTTATATATTGTAACTTGTAATCCACTACCGATGACCTGGAACTCGTATCTTGCATCTCGTAGCTCGTAAATCGTTTCCGATAAATGGGAACTCGCATCTTGTATCTCGTGACGTTTAACTCAGGACTCGGAACTCGAACGTGTTACCGACAACTCGGAGCTTGTATCTTGTGTCACTTACCTTGTACCTCGGAACTCGTATCCTATATATGGTAACTTGTAATCCATTACCGATAACCTGGAACTCATATCTTGCATCTCGTTGCTCGTAAGTCGTTACCGATAAATGGGAACTCGCATCTTGTATCTCGTGACGCGTAACTCAGGACTCGGAACTCGAAAGTGTTACCGATAACTCGGAGCTCCTATCTAGTATCACTTACCTTGTAACTCGTAACTCGTGACCCGTAACTCGTTGCCCATAACTCCGAACTCGAATCTTGATCTCTTATCTTGTGAATCAATGACGATAACCTCGAACTGGTATCCTAGATCTAGTAGTTTGTAACTCGTTACCGATGTGTGGAAACTTGCATCTTGTATCTCGTGACGTGTAACTCAGAACTCGGAACTAGTAACGCGTTACCGATAACTCGGAGCTTGTATCTTGTAACTCGCAACTCGTAACTTGTTACTCATAACTCAGAACTCGTATCTCATATATCGCAACTTGCAATCCATTACCGATAACCTGGAACTCGTATCCTAGATCTTGAAGATCGTAACTCGTTACCAATAAGTTGGAACTTGCATCTTGTATCTCGTGACGTGTAACTCAGAACTCGGAACTAGTAACGCGTAACCGATAACTCGAAGCTTGTATCTTGTATCTCTTACCTTGTGACTCGTAACTCGTAACTCGTAACTCGTTACCCATTACTCGGAACTCGTTTCTTCTATCTCGGATCTCGCGAATCACTGCCGATAACCTGGAACTCGGTTCCTAGATCATGAAGATCGTAACTTGTTACTAAGAAGTGAAAACCCGCATCTTGTATCTCGTAACGTGTAACTCAGAACTCGGAACTCGTAACGCGTTACCGATAACTCAGAGCTTGTATCTTGTATATCTTATCCTGTAACTCGTAACTTGTAACTCGTAACTCGTTACCTATGACTCGAAACTCGTATCTTCTATCTCGGATCTCGCAAATCATTGCCGGTAACCTGGAACTCGTATCCTAGATCTTGAAGATCGCATCTCGATGCCCATAACTTCGAACTCAAATCTTGATCTCTTATCTTGTAAATCAATGACGATAGCCTCGAACTGGTATCCTAGATGTAGTAGTTCGTAACTCGTTACCGATAGGTGGAAACTCGCATCTTGTATCTCGTGACGCGTAACTCAGGACTCGGAACTCGAAGGTGTTACCGACAACTCGGAGCTTGTATCTTGTATCACTTACTTTGTAACTCGTAACTCGTGACACGTAACTCGTTGCTCATAACTGGGAACTCGAATCTTGATCTCGGATCTTGTAAATCAGTGAAGATAACCTCGAACTCGTATCCTAGATCTAGTAGTTCGTAACTGGTTACCGATAGGTGGAAACTTGCATCTTGTATCTTATGACGCGGAACTCAGAACTCGGAACTCGTATCAGGTAACCGATAACTCGGAGCTCGTATCTTGTAACTCGTAACTCGTTACCCATAACTCGGAACTCATATCTTGTATCTAGTAGCTCGTAACTCATTACTGATTACCTGGAACTCGTATCTTGTGTCTCGTAGCTCGTAACTAGTTACGATAAGTTACTCGTAACTCATAACCCGGAACCCGTATCTTGTGTATCGTAGCTTGTAACCCATCACCAAGAACAAGGAACTCGTATCTTGCCTCTCGTAGTTCGTAAATCGTTACCGATAAGTGGCAAATCGCTACCTGTATCTCGTGACGCATAACTCAGAACTTGGATCTCGTAACGCATTACCGATAACTCGGAGCCTGTATCTTGTATCTCTTATCCTGTAACTCGTAACTCGTAAATCGCAGCTTATAACTCGCTACTCATATCCCGGAACTCGCATCTTATGTATCGTAGCTTGTAACCCATTATCACTAACAAGGAACTCGTATCTTGCCTCTCGTAGCTCGTAAATCGTTACCGATAAGTGGGAACTCGCAACTTGTATCTCGTGACGCGTAGCTCAGAACTTGGAACTCGTAACGCGTTACCGATAACTCGGAACTTGTATCTTGAATCTCTTATCTTGTAACTCGTAACTTGTAACTCGTAACTCGTTACCTATGACTCGAAACTCGTATCTACTACCTCGGATCTCGCAAATCATTGCCGGTAACCTGGACCTCGTATCCTAGATCTTGAAGATTGTAGCTCGTTACCAATAAGTGGGAACTCCCATCTTGTATCTCGCGACGTGTAACCCAGGACTCGGAACTCGAAGGTGTTACCGATAACTGGGAGCTCGTATCTTGTATCACTTATCTTCTAACTCGTTAGTCGTAACCCGTAACTCGTTGCACATAACTCGGGACTCGAATCTTGATCTCGGATCTTGCAAATCAATGACGATAACCTCGAACTCGTATCCTAGATATAGTAGTTTTTGACTCGTTACTTATAGGTGGAAACTCGTATCTTGTACCTCATGACGCGGAACCCAGATCTCGGAACTCGTAACACGTAACCGAAAAACTCGGAGCTCATATCTTGTGACTCGTAACTCGTTACCCATAACTCGGAAGTCGTATCTTGCATCTAGTAGCTCGTAACTCATTACTTATTACCTGAAACTCGTATCTTGTGTCTCGTAGCTCGTAACTCGTTACGATAAGTGGGTACTCGCATCTTGTATCTCGTAACTCGTAACTAGTACCTCGTAGATCGTAAGTCCTGATTCGTAACTCGTAAATCGTATATCGTAACTTGCATCTTGTAGCTCATAAATCGTTACCGATAAGTGGGAACTCGCAACTTGTATCTCGTGACGCGTAACTCAGAACATGGAACTCGTGATGCGTTATCAATAACTCGGAGCTTGTATCTTGTATCTCTTCCCTTGTAACTCGTAACTCGTTACCCATAACTCGGAACTCGTATATTATATATTGTAACTTGTAATCCACTACCAATGACCTGGAACTCGTATCTTGCATCTCGTAGCTCGTAAATCGTTTCCGATAAATGGGAACTCGCATCTTGTATCTCGTGACGTTTAACTCAGGACTTGGAACTCGAAGGTGTTACCGACAACTCGGAGCTTGTATCTTGTATCAGTTACCTTGTACCTCGGAACTCGTATTTTATATATGGTAACTTGTAATCCATTACCGATAACCTGGAACTCATATCTTGCATCTCGTTGCTCGTAGATCGTTATCGATAAATGGGAACTCGCATCTTGTATCTCGTGACGCGTAACTCAGGACTCGGAACTCGAAAGTGTTACCGATAACTCGGAGCTCGTATCTTGTATCACTTACCTTGTAACTCGTAACTCGTGACCCGTAACTCGTTGCCCATAACTCCGAACTGGAATCTTGATCTCTTAACTTGTAAATCAATGACGATAACCTCGAACTGGTATCCTAGATCTAGTAGTTCGTAACTCGTTACCGATAGGTGGAAACTCGCATCTTGTATCTCGTAACGAGTAACTCAGAACTCGGAACTAGTAACGCGTTACCGATAACTCGGAGCTTGTAACTTGTAACTCGTAACTCGTAACTCGTAACTTGTTACTCATAACTCAGAACTCGTATCTTATATATCGTAATTTGCAATCCATTACCGATAACCTGGAACTCGTATCTTGCATCTCGTAGTTCGTAAATCGTTACCGATAAGTGGGAACTCGCAACTTGTATCTCGTGACGCGTTACTCAGAACATGGAACTCGTAATGCGTTATCGATAACTCGAAGCTTGTATCTTGTATCTCTTACCTTGTAGCTCGTAACTCTTAACCCGTTACCCATTACTCGGAACTCGTATCTTCTATCTCCTATCTCGCAAATCATTGCCGATAACCTGGAACTCGTGTCCTAGATCTTGAAGATCGTAACTCGTTACCAATAAGTGGGAACTCGCATCTTGTATCTCGTGACGTGTAACTCAGAACTCGGAACTAGTAACGCGTAACCGATAACTCGAAGCTCGTATCTTGTATCACTTACCTTGTAAGTCGTAACTCGTAACTCGTTACCCATAACTCGGAACTCGTATCTTATATATAGTAACTTGTAATCCATTACCGATAACCTGGAACTCGCATCTTGTGTCTCGCAACTCGTAACTCATTACGATAAGTGGGAACTCGCATCTTGTATGTCGTAACTCATAATCCGGAACCTGTATCTTGTGTATCGTAGCTTGTAACCCATTGCCAATAACAAGGAACTCGTATCTTGCCTCTTGTAGTTCGTAACTCGTTACCGACATGTGCAAGCTCGCATCTCGTAACAGGTAACCGATAACTCGGAGCTTGTATCTTGTAACTTGAAACTCGTTACTCATAACTTAGAACCCGTATCTTGTATCTAGTAGCTCGTAACTCATTACTGATTACCTGGAACTCGTATCTTGTGTCACGTAGCTCGTAACTCGTCACGATAAGTGGGAACTCGCATCTTTTATCTCGTAACTCGCAATAGTACCTCGGAAATAGTAAGTCGTGAATCGTAACTCGTAACTCGTAACCCGTAACTCGTTGCTCATAACTCGGAACTCGAATTTTATTCTCGGATCTTGCAAATCAATGACGATAACCTCGAACTCGTATCCTAGATCTATTAGCTCGTAACTCGTTTACCGATAGGTGGAAACTCGCATATTGTATCTTATGACGCGGAACTCAGAACTCGGAACTCATATCAGGTAACCGATAACTCGGAGCTCGTATATTGTAACTCGTAACTCGTTACCCATAACTCGGAACTCATATCTTGTATCGAGTAGCTCGTAACTCATAACTGATCACCTGGAACTCGTGTCTTGTGTCTCGTAGCTCGTAACTCGTTACGATAAGTGGGTACTCGTATCTTGTATCTTGTAACTCGTAACTAGTACCTCGTAGATCGTAAGTCATATTTCGTAACTCGTAACTCGTATATCGTAACTCGCAACTCCAAACTCGTAACTCGTAAATCGCAGCTTATAACTCGCTACTCATATCCCGGAACTCGCATCTTATGTATCGTAGCTTGTAACCCATTATCAATAACAAGGAACTCGTATCTTGCCTCTCGCAGCTCGTAAATCGTTACCGATAAGTGGGAACTCGCAACTTGTATCTCGTGACGCGTAACTCAGAACTTGGAACCCGTAACGCGTTACCGATAAGTCGGAGCTTGTATCTTCTATGTCTTATCTGGTAACTCGTAAATTCTAACTCGTAACTCGTCACCTATGACTCGAAACTCGTATCTTCTATCTCGGATTTCGTAAATCATTGGCGGTAGCCTGGAACTCGTATCCTAGATCTTGGTGATCGTAGCTCGTTACCAATAAGTGGGAACTCGCATCTTCTATCTCGCGACATGTAACTCAGGACTCGGAACTCGAAAGTGTTACCGATAACTCGGAGCTCGTATCTTGTATCACTTATCTTGTAACTCGTTACTCGTAACCCGTAACTCGTTGCTCATAACTAGGATAACGTGGAACTCGTATCCTAGATCTTGAACATCGTAACTCGTTACCAATAAGTGGGAACTCGCATCTTGTATCTCGTGACGTGTAACTCAGAACTCGGAACTAGTAACGCGTTACCGATGACTCGAAGCTCGTGTCTTGTATCACTTACCTTGTAGGTCGTAACTCGTAGCTCGTAACTCGTTACCCATAACTCTTAACTCGTATCTTATATATCGTAACTTGTAATCCATTAACGATAACCTGGAACTCGTATCTTGCATCTCGTTGCTCGTAAATCATTACAGAATAAATGAGAACTCGCATCTTGTATCTCGTGATGCGTAACTCAGGACTCGGAACTCGAAAGTTTCACCGATATCTCGGAGCTCGTATCTTGCATCACTTACCTTGTAACTCGTAACTCGTAACCCGTAACTTGTTGCCCATAACTCCGAACTCGTATCTAGATCTCGTATCTTGTAAATCAATGACGATAACTTCGAACTGGTATCCTAGATCTAGTAGTTCGTAACTCGTTACTCATAGGTGGAAACTCGCATCTTGTACCTCATGACGCGGAACTCAGAACTCGGAACTCGTATCAGGTAACCGATAACTCGTAGCTCGTATCTTGTGACTCGTAACTCGTTACCCATAATTCGGAACTCGTATCTTGGATCTAGTAGCTCGTAACTCATTACTGATTACCTGGAACTCGTATCTTGTGTCTCGTAGCTCGTAACTCGTTACGATCAGTGGGTACTTGCATCTTGTATCTCGTAACTCGTAACTAGTACCTCGTAGATCGTAAGTCGTAGTTCGTAACTCGTAACTTGTATATCGTAACTCGCAACTCGAAACTCGTAACTCGTAAATCGCCGCTTATAACTCGCTACTCATATTCCGAAACTCGCATCTTGTGTATCGTAGCTTGTAACCCATTATCAATAACAAGGAACTCGTATCTTGCCTCTCGTAGCTCGTAAATCGTTACCGATAAGTGGGAACTCGCAACTTGTATCTCGTGACGCGTAACTCCGAACTTGGAACTCGTAACGCGTTACCGATAACTCGGAGCTTGTATGTTGTATCCCTTATCTTGTAACTCGTAACTTGTAACTCGTAACTCGTAACCCGTAACTCGTTGCCCATAACTCCGAACTCGAATCTTGATCTCGTATCTTGTAAATCAATGACGATAACATCGAACTCGTATCCTAGAGCTAGTGGTTCGTAACTCGTTACCGATAGGTGGAAACTCGCATCTTGTATCTAATGACGCGAAACTCAGAACTCGGAACTCGTAACACGTAACCGACAACTCGGTGCACGTATCTTGTAACTCGTAACTCGTTACCCATAACTCGGAACTCCTATCTTGTATCTAGTAGCTCGAACCTCATTGTTGATTACCTGGAACTCGCATCTTGTGTCTCGCAGCTCGTAACTCGTTACGATAAGTGGGAACTCGCATCTTATATGTTGTAACTCATAACCCGGAACCCGTATCTTGTGTATCGTAGCTTGTAACCCATTATCAATAACAAGGAACTTGTATCTTGCCTCTGGAAGCTCGTAAATCGTTACCGATAAGTGGGAACTTGCAACTTGTATCTCGTGACGCGTAACTCAGAACTTGAAACTCGTAACGCGTTACCGATAACTCGGAGCTTGTATCCTGTATATCTTATCATTTAACTCGTAACTTGTAACTCGTAACTCGTTACCCATAACTCGGAACTCATATCTTGTATCTAGTAGATCTTAACTCATAACTGATCACCTGGAACTCGTGTCTTGTGTCTCGTAGCTCGTAACTCGTTACGATAAGTGGGTACTCGCATCTTGTATCTCGTTACTCGTAACTAGTACCTCGGAGATTGTAAGTCGTAATTCGTAACTCGTATATCGTAACTCGCAACTCGAAACTCGTAACTCGTAAATCGCAGCTTATAACTCGCTACTCATATCCCGGGACTCGCATCTTGTGTATCTTAGCTTGTAACCCATTATCAATAACAAGGAACTGGTATCTTGCCTCTCGTTACCGATAAGTGGGAACTCGCAACTTGTATCTCGTGACGCGTAACTCAGAACTTGAAACTCGTAACGCGTTACCGATAACTCGGAGTTTGTATCTTGTATATCTTATCATTTAACTCGTAACTTGTAACTCGTAACTCGTTACCCATAACTCGGAACTCATATCTTATATCTAGTAGCTCTTAACTCATAACTGATCACCTGGAACTCGTGTCTTGTGTCTCGTAGCTCGTAACGATAAGTGGGTACTCGCATCTTGTATCTCGTAACTCGTAACTAGTACCTCGGAGATTGTAAGTCGTAATTCGTAACTCGTATATCGTAACTCGCAACTCGAAACTCGTAACTCGTAAATCGCAGCTTATAACTCGCTACTCATATCCCGGAACTCGCATCTTGTGTATCTTAGCTTGTAACCCATTATCAATAACAAGGAACTTGTATCTTGCCTCTCGTTACCGATAAGTGGGAACTCGCAACTTGTATCTCGTGACGCGTAACTCAGTACTTGGAACTCGTAACGCGTTACCGATAACTCGGAGCTTGTATCTTGTATATCTTATCCTGTAACTCGTAACTTGTAACTCGTTACCTATGACTCGAAACTCGTATCTTCTATCTCGGATCTCGCAAATCATTGCCGGTAACCCGGAACTCGTATCCTTGATCTTGAAGATCGCAGCTCGTTACCAATAAGTGGGAACTCGCATCTTGCATCTCGTGACGTGTAACTTAGAACTCGGAACTAGTAACGCGTTACCGATAACTCGGAACTCGTATATTATATATTGTAACTTGTAATCCACTACCAATGACCTGGAACTCGTATCTTGCATCTCGTAGCTCGTAAATCGTTTCCAATAAATGGGAACTCGCATCTTGTATCTCGTGACGTTTAACTCAGGACTTGGAACTCGAAGGTGTTACCGACAACTCGGAGCTTGTATCTTGTATCAGGTACCTTGTACCTCGGAACTCGTATTTTATATATGGTAACTTGTAATCCATTACCGATAACCTGGAACTCATATCTTGCATCTCGTTGCTCGTAAATCGTTACCGATAAATGGGAACTCGCATCTTGTATCTCGTGACGCGTAACTCAGGACTCGGAACTCGAAAGTGTTACCGATAACTCGGAGCTCGTATCTTGTATCACTTACCTTGTAACTCGTAACTCGTAACCCGTAACTTGTTGCCCATAACTCGGAACCCGAATCTTGATCTCGGATCTTGTAAATCAGTGACGATAACCTCGAACTCGTATCCTAGATCGAGTAGTTCGTAACTGGTTACCGATAGGTGGAAACTCGCATCTTGTATCTTATGACGCGGAACTCAGAACTCAGAACTCGTATCAGGTAACCGATAACTCGGAGCTCGTATCTTGTAACTCGTAACTCGTTACCCATAACTCGGAACTCATATCTTGTATCTAGTAGCTCGTAACTCATTACTGATTACCTGGAACTCGTATCTTGTGTCTCGTAGCTCGTAACTCGTTACGATAAGTGGGAACTCGCATATTGTATCTCGTAACTTGCATTAGTACCTCGTAGATAGTAAGTCATAACTCGTAACTCTTAACTCGTAACTCATAACCCGGAACCCGTATCTTGTGAATCCTAGCTTGGTACCCATTACCAAGAACAAGGAACTCGTATCTTGCCTCTCGTAGTTCGTAAATCGTTGCCGATAAGTGGCAAATCGCTACTTGTATCTCGTGACGCATAACTCAGAACTTGGAACTCGTAACGCGTTACCGATAACTCGGAGCCTGTATCTTGTATCTCTTACCCTGTAACTCGCAACTCGTAAATCGCAGCTTATAAGTCGCTACTCATATCCCGGAACTCGCATCTTATGTATCGTAGCTTGTAACCCATTATCAATAACAAGGAACTCGTATCTTGCCTCTCGTAGCTCGTAAATCGTTACCGATAAGTGGGAACTCGCAACTTGTATCTCGTGACGCGTAACTCAGAACTTGGAACTCGTAACGCGTTACCGATAACTCGGAGCTTGTATCTTGTATCTCTTATCTTGTAACTCGTAACTTGTAACTCGTAACTCGTAACCCGTAACTCGTTGCCCATAACTCCGAACTCGAATCTTGATCTCGTATCTTGTAAATCAATGACGATAACGTCGAACTCGTATCCTAGAACTAGTGGTTCGTAACTGGGTACCGATAGGTGGAAACTCGCATCTTGTATCTAATGACGCGAGCTTGTAACACATTATCAATAACAAGGAACTTGTATCTTGCCTCTCGAAGCTCGTAAATCGTTACCGATAAGTGGGAACTTGCAACTTGTATCTCGTGACGCGTAACTCAGAACTTGGAACTCGTAACGCGTTACCGATAATTCGGAGCTTGTATCTTGTATATCTTATCCTGTAACTCGTAACTTGTAACTCGTAACTCGTTACCCATAACTCGGAACTCCTATCTTGTGTCTAGTAGCTCTTAACTCATAACTGATCACCTGGAACTCGTGTCTTGTGTCTCGTAGCTCGTAACTTGTTACGATAAGTGGGTACTCGCATCTTGTATCTCGTAACTCGTAACTAGTACCTCGGAGATTGTAAGTCGTAATTCGTAACTCGTAACTCGTATATCGTAACTCGCAACTCGAAACTCGTAACTCGTAACTCGTAAATCGCAGCTTATAACTCGCTACTCATATCCCGGAACTCGCATCTTGTGTATCGTAGCTTGTAACCCATTATCAATAACAAGGAACTCGTATCTTGCCTCTCGTAGCTCATACATCGTTACCGATAAGTGGGAACTCGCAACTTGTATCTCGTGACGCGTAACTCAGAACTTGGAACCCGTAACGCGTTACCGATAAGTCGGAGCTTGTATCTTGTATATCTTATCCTGTAACTCGTAACTTGTAACT